>CM035837.1:90229901-90866289 GCA_020510985.1 Pholidichthys leucotaenia
GGATCACTTTTTCACACAGGGCCATGCAGGGTTGGATTTTTTTTACCCTTATTAATAAACATCTTCATTTAAAAACTGCATTTTGTGTTTACTTGTGTTATCTTTGTCTAATATTTAAATTTGTTTGATGATCTGAAACATTTAAGTGTGACAAACATACAAAAAAATGAGAAATCAGGAAGGGGGCAAACACTTTTTCACACCACTGTATATAAAAATGTAGTACAGGTAGAACCAAGTGGTATGCAAACGGCACACAGGTATGGGCAGGTGATATGGACAACCCTCACCTGCATACCACTGTGTGTGTGCTGCCCCATCTACAAACCCTAAGTCTGCTGAAGTTGGGACATTATGTAAAAATGTAAATAAAAACAGAATACAATGATTTGTTAATCCTTTTCAACCTATAGTCAACTGAATACACTAGAAAGACAGGATATTTAATGTTCAAACTGATAAACGTTACTTTTTTTTTTTTTTAGCAAATATTCACTCATTTTGAATTTGATTCCTGCAACATGTTCCAAAAATGCTGGGACAGGGACAAGAAATGACTGGGAAATTTGAGGAATGCTCAAAAACACCTGGAACATTCCACAGGTGAACAGGTTAATTGGAAATAGGTGAGTGTCATGACTGGGTATAAAAAGGGAGCATTCATGAAAGGCTCAATCATTCACAACCAAGAATGGGGCGAGGTTCACCACTTTGTGAACAACTGCATGGGCGAATAGTTCAACAGTTTCAGAACAATGTTTCTCAACCTACAATTACGAAGAATTTAAGGACTGAACCATCTACAGTCCACAATATCATCAAAAGATTCAAAGAATCTGGAGAAATTTCTGCACATAAGCAGCAAGGCTGAAAACCAGCACTGAATGCCCATGACCTTTGATCCCTCAGGCAGCACTGCATTAAAAACTGGCATCATTCTGTAAAGGATATTACCACGTGGGCTCAGGAACACTTCAGAAGACCATGGTCAGTTAACACAGTTCATCGCTACATCTACAAGTGCAATTTACTACCCTATCATGCAAAGCCAAAGCTATATATCCACAACACCCAGAAACACCACCAGTTGCTCTGGGCCCGAGTTCATCTGAGATGGAGCAAGATAGAAAAGTGTGCTGTGGTCTGATAAGTCCACATTTCAAATTATTTCTGGAAATCATGGACTTCATGCCCTCTGGGCTAAAGAGGAAAAGAACCATCCAGATTGTTATCAGCACAAAGTTCAAAAGCCAGCATCTGTGATGGTATGGGTGGGTGGGTGTTAGTGCCCATGGCATGGGTAACTTGTGAAGGCACCATTAATGCTGAACGGTACATACAGGTTTTGGAGCAACATATGCAGCTATCCAAGCAACAGTTTTTTCTAAGACGTCCCTGCTTATTTCAGCAAGACAATGCCAGGCCACATTCTGCTTGTGTTACAACAGCGTGGCTTTGTAGTAAAAGAGTGTGGTTACTAGACTGGCCTGCCTGCAGTCCAGGCCTGTCTCCCATTGAAAATGTGTGGCGCATTATGAAGCACTAAATACAACAACAGAGACCCTGGACTGTTGAGCAACTGAAGTCCTACATCAAGCAAGAATGGGAAACAATTCCACCAACGAAGCTGTCCCAGATTTTTTGGAACATGTTGCAGACATTAAATTCAAAATGACTGAATATTTGCAAAAAAGCAAAACAAAACAAAACAATAAAGTTTATCAGTTTGAACATTAAATATCTTGTCTTTGTAGTGTATTCAGTTGGATATAGGTTGAAAAAGATTAGCAAATCATTGTATTCTGTTATTATCTGTTGTACCTGCATTTACACATCACCACTTTAACCACTTGAATCCCACCTGTACATGTGACTTGGCAGATGGACAGAGACAGGTGCAGTCTGGGTGACCCAGCCCTTAGCTTTCTAATGGTTTTGTGAAGATGATCAAAAACTTGCAACCTTTCTGAAAAACACATTTTATAAAGAAGCTGAACACTTTATTTGTAAAAGTCAGTCAAACTATCATCCAGCATATAACGCGTAGCTGTACAAATTGATTTACACTTTATTCAGATTGGAAAAAAAGTCAGAATATGAGAGCTTGTTTGTTGCTTGGTGATTTTATTCCTGTCACTGCATTGGTAGTTGAGCAGGAACCAGTGGGTCAAAGGAACATCTCCTTCCCTCCTGTAGTTACTGATAATTTGCAGTGTGGCTTTGTTAATGGATCCACCTTCCCTTCTGCATGCATAGACGCAGCCCAGAGTCACTCGCCCCTGTTTTCAGTCTAACTCATATGATTTCATTTAACCCTTTATAGGGACATGAATAGTGACATTTCCCTAAACTTAGGGTCTTTTTTTTTTTTTACAAGTGGTGCTGCTGAGGCTTATTTCAATTGTTAGAATTGTCATTATATTAATTTAGATTTAAGCCACGCGCTGTTGAGTAGTGCCAGAACCTTACTCCAAGGCTATCTCCTTTCTTTGGGTGTCTGCTCAGATCACTTAGGGCCAATCCTCCATTTCTGCATTAACTGGACAAGATGCAAAAAAGATTAACTTCTTTGCAGCGCCGGGTTCTGGCTTATCTTTTTCTCCTTGGAGAGCAGCTCCAAAGTGTTTGTATTCAAGATTTGCTCTGTAATAGCGGCCTTGTGCTGTCCTGTGCTGGAAGCCAGCGATTTGTCATCTTCAGCTTTATTGTGACTCCAGGGAACTGGTTAAAGTGGAATGAAGGTGAAATGAGCCACCTCTAGTCTGATGGTCCTCCAGCTCAACTTGAACTTTTTTCAGAGTAGTGTTTATGTACAAATTTCTGAAAAAGAGATCTTGTAAGCTTTCTGGTGTGGTTATCACTGGTGCAAAAAATATTGGGCTTAACATTCAGCATAGTATGAATTTGTCTTTGAAAGCACATGTTGTTTATACCCCCTTTACACAAGGGTGGAGATCATTGACAGATCGTTGAGTGATTTAAAAAATGATCAGATTTCTCAGCGATCTCTCAACAATCTTCAGTGATCACCATGGTTGCCAAGGTTTTGACTCAGTCCAAAGCAATCCCTAAATGATCACCAAAGGGAAGTGATCTCTGAAGGAGCACTCAAGGAGCACTCAATGATCTCACCAATCTCCCAGTCATCTCACAGCAGTCTTTCAATAAACTCTATTAGTCTTTCATCAAATGCTCAGCGATCCCTCACTGATCTCGCAGCCATCTTTACCTTTGGTGTGGAAAAATTTGACATTCATTGAAAAACCGCTGAGAGATCAGTGGGAGATTGATGAGATCATTGAGCGGTCACGGAGAGCTCAATGATTTCATTGATCTCCCAGTGATATTTCAGTGATCTCGCAGAGATCTTTCAACGGACGCTAATTTTTTTCACCCCAAAGGTGCAGATGAGTGTGAGATCAGTGAGGGATTGCTGAGCTTTCTGAAAGACATATAGAGTTCATTGAATGACTGCTGAAAGATCACTGGGAGATCATTGGGAAAGTGATGAGATTGTTGAGTCCTCCTCAAGGGCTCCTTGAGAGATTGGTTATGTTTCTCCCAAACATTTACACAGAAACAGCTTTTTTGAGGCTTTAAGAGATCGGGTCAATTTTTGATCTCTCAATGGTCACCCAGTAACCTCCATCTGGGTAAAGGGGCTCTTAAGTTTAAACTTACATTTAGTAATCTCTGTCTTTCAACAGTTTGCCAAACGTTATAAATATATAAACTTCTAAAAGGTTCCTCTAAGCTCAACTGGGACCATCCACAAGTTGATTGTGTAATGTAAAGCAGTGTTGTTTGATTAAACTCCACAAAGAAATTAATTTCTCAGCTTCTGAGCAGACTCCAGCAGAATAATAAATTCATTGTCTTCAAACTTAATTTTAGATCTCCTCCATTTGTTCTTATGTAATTTCTCCATGTGGGAGGCTTTCCCTTCAGGCTCCCTCTCTGTCTCTGTCTCTCTGCATCGTTCACATCTCTGGTCTCCTTCCCTCTCAGTGCCATACTGCATGTGCTTTCTGAACTCTTGAGCATGCTGTCATTGGTTGGTGTGTGCTGTGCATATGTTTGTGATGTACCCTTCCTTGCTGTGGGTGTGCAGCGTGTGATGCTTTATCTGCCGTTTGTCTTATATCTCATTTGAAAAGTTGACGATTTGACTCATGTTGTATGCGATGTGTGAAACTCCTTGTGCTCCAAGGATGTCATTCAAAAAAACAAAATTGGAAAAAAAAAAAGCAATAAGTAGGCAGTGTACACTGAAGCAAAACATTACACTCAGTATATTTTTAATTACCCCACTACACTTTTTTGGAAAAAAAAGAGTTCCTCCCATTTAATTACAAGAAAGTATACACACTACATCTGGAATCAATTATAAATCAATCAGAATTTATTATTATTTTATTGTCAATTATGCTAGCTCTTAGTTACATTACATCACTTATGTATCACAAAGCTTTCTATGTGACTGTCACAGAGATGTTGTATTAAAAGTCATTTTCCTGTCTCCCTGTTTGTGTTCTTTTTTTTTTTTTTTGTGCTGTCTCTGTGTGCCGACGATGTGTTGACCTGTCTGCCTTGGTTATTTTTGTTGTTACTGTCCCGTATGTCTTCATCATAGGTAAAATGCAAGATGGCAATATGGAGAGCAACCAGATTAAAGGTAACCAAACCATAATCTTTCTCTCTCTCCTCCTCCTCCTCTTTCTTCTCCCTCTCATCTCCTCCCTTTATGGTGTGCAGTGTAATCTCTGGGTCAAATGCAGGTTACTTTCTGTGTTTCAGCCCACATTGTTCTTAATATCCCACTGTCACATAAAGGAGTGCACAGTGCTAATTCAGAATGGATTCTGAGGATTTCTCTCGCTGATGTCTGGAGTCTATCCCAGATATTGTGTGTTGGCAGGAATTAGACCTTCTGTTTGACCCAGGTTTACCTGCAGTCAATATTAGCTTAGCAAATCCCCCCGTTTTTACTTTCTCGCTGTCTGTCGCTGATGTGTTGTCCCCTGTCTGTTGTTCTGTTCTGTTTTCATGTTGACTCATCTTGTTCCTTTCTGAGCGAACAGCATTTTTGTCCCCCCAGTCATACTCGGGCTCCCTTTTATCCAGAAAACACCCACAGCCCGTCCCCTCACTAATCTCCTTAAGTTATATACCCAATCCACTGCTCGGCAAACACTGATGCATAATTAAAGGAACTAGTGCAGTGCCTGTATGATCCCATTTGGACTGGTGACATCATAGAAGTGATGCTTGCACCAAAGAATAGATGGCACCTATTAAGAATATGTAAGGAGTTCTTATAAGGAGTTCTGAACAACTCCTTATAGGTCTTCTAAGGAAGACCTGGTTCCAGAGTTTGGATTGGACCAAAATTTTTATCATTTTATCCCACCGGCCTCCAGAGCTGGCCCTGTGAATTTCAGCGGTTGTACCTTTTCCACCTCTGTGTTCATTTAATGGCTCCCCTATGGATGTTCAATAAAGATTTCCCCTCCTAAACTTCCACATATCTGGGGAGGCTGAAATTGACAGGGGTTATTGGTCTTAATATAGCCATAAATTCAATTTTTCAGCCTCCAAATCTCAGCAGTTGTACCTTTTTCACCTGTGTTCATTTAAATGCTCCCTTATGGATGTTCGTTAAAGATTTCCCCTCCCAAACTTCCATATATCCGGGGAGGCTGAAATTCGGGGATGCACACTCTCATAACCTCAGCAAAGCGTGTGTCAGATCTGAGGTCAGTCTGACAAATGGTTCGAGAGATATGCGTGGAAGATACAGAATCACATACACACAGAGAATCCTTGCATTATCATATGATGATGCTGTGACTCTTTCTTGAGCATGTAGTTAAAAACTCCTAAATACATTTTCACTATTATATGAAATAGAATATATGAAAGAAAGGAGCATCACATATTGGTAGCTATTGTTGAGGTTGTAAACAGCACTGAAGAAATATAACCTTTTTTATGAACTTTATTAATTGCATTGTGTTGTGTTACCAGCCACCTATTACATAATTAATTATGGTCCGTGCCCACTGGATCCGTTGTTTTTCCACTTACTGTTCAGTGTCTATGTGAAGCACAACACAAAGCATTTGGCTCCTGTGCAACGTGGGCTGCGGTGTGCCGAGTTGCTTGTGCCCCCAATTTGCATAAAGTTGATTTTTTTTTTTTTTTTAACTTTATGCTGCAGCAACGTCGTCCTGAACGTTTAGGCCAGTGGTTGTTGATGTCAAATAATGATGGCTTCATTAACTGCACAAGAAACACTTTTTGTTGGTTTGTTTTAAAGACGTCAGACACAGTTTTAACTCACAATCCGTCATGTTGTCTGGAAGCTGAGATCTGTGGAAGACCACCCATGGCTGAATGAGTCAACCAATCAGGTGCGGCCTTTGTGTTTTCAGCGGTGGGATCAATGAGAGTCTCTTCCCCTGGGGTGGAGCTCTGTGACTTTTGGTTTTGCACTATGTCAATCAATTTCTGTCACTCCACCTGGTTGCGCCTTATCCCCGCACTCAATGCGTATCCGATGCGATTCCTTCCATCACAAAACAGACCAGTGAACACTACCGCTGCTCATTTGTCGGAATCACCAAATCAGTTAGAAGATTATTTGGGAAACTTATTTGTTGGAAAAATGGGAAAGTATCCACTTTACTGATCAGTTTTGTTGTTTTTTTTTAAATTTAACATTAATTGACCCCATATAAAAGCATGATATTTATGCACCCTCAATCATCTCTGAGCAGGTTGGTGAAACAATCAGAAACAATCTGTTAACATAAAGAGAAATGATAAAAAAAATCTAATAATAAATTATGCCAAACAAATGAATCAAAGTTGGATTAAACTGTGTCCACAAAGTCGATTATCCACAAGAAAATATTTTTAGGCCTATAATGAAACATTTCTTATCCTGCTCAGATCCAAAGGCAGTGAATTGCTCGATATGAGATGCTGACTGACCAAATGTGTTTTTTCATAATTTTACACAACAGTTATGTTACCACAGATCACATTAGTATGTACGGGGGGATGGGGGAGGGGGCTGAAAACTTCATAGGCTGACTAAGAAGGAGTTGTGCTAGTAGGTGCTGAGCCAGTAGTATTTATGCTTCAGTGACCAAAGAACAACAGGGCAGAGCAGAGCTGAGAGGACTGTCAAGAGTATGGGTACAATAAACCACATTTGGTCAAATTTGATCACTGCATCATGATCAGCCTATGAACTTTTCAGGCCCCCCCTCGTAGATACCGTCACAGATTTTCCTAACATTGGTGGAACAATTCTAAAATGCTACAAATTAATTCTAATTACTTTTCTTTATTGAAAACACTGGATGGGTTTTGGTGATCACAGTTGCTGGAATATAGTAAATTGATTTTAAGTCATACGCTTCTGATGTTTATAGCAGTGACGTGCTGTCAGGGCAGGCAGGTGAGGCTGAGAATAACAATAAGAGGCTGCACAGTACCAAAAACAAAGTATGATGAATTTTGTTTGTAAAATAATAATATACAGTAAAAATAATATTAAAAAAATAATATAGTACATTACACTTGTGTAACTGAGGATCTTTGCACGTTGTCTATACTCAAGGAGAGTTGGGGAATGAAACATGGACTTATATTACTGCCTTTTCTCTGTGTTACATTAAGAGGTAATTCAATAAAATACCTTAGACTTGTTTTGTTAAAATTATAAAATCCGGTTTTTAAATCTGACTCTGAAAGCATCATAATCTCACCAGCTATGAACCTCACCACACGTCCCTGCTTTCTAAATACAAATTAAACACTCTGACTTTTGTCGTGAGACAACAAACAAAATATTCTTGAAACATTGAACATTTGATGATGTGCTCACCATGAAAATGATTTTCCACATTCAATAAGCATTTGTGTCAATATCATTGGTAAACTGCTTTGAAATTATTCTTGGTAATAGATAAAATTACCACGTAAATACAACTGTGTCTGGGTGTGCAGATGTGGATGTAGGGAGAGTGAGGTAATTGCAAATTTCACAACCTAAAGATAATTTAAAGGTTCCATTAGCTTCAAAATGGTGATTTTTATGGATTATAACCCATAAAATATAATCCACGGGTCAATATCAAAATGCTCACTTAACAAAGAAGTACACAATATTTTTATTCAATTAAACTCTTAAAGAAATGAGCTGATGGCACTTTCTGGCCTTTATGACATCACAACCAACAGGCTCCGCCTTCAGTTCTCTAAGTTGACTTGTGACTGGCCCATTCAAAAAACCTTTATCCAATCAGATTAAGGGCTCAGGAATAGGGTCAGAGCAGACAGCTTTACCTTGAGGACATCAAAACTTGAAATTAATCTCTGGCGAACATGCAGTATTTGACCTTTAGCTCAAGACATTGTAGCTATTCATCACACATGAAGCTTAGTGTAGCATAAAGATGAAATAACATTATATTGGTGGGCCAATATTTTCAAATGACTTTAGGCTGTAATCACTGCTGTCAGTCTTTCTGAACTGGACTGGTTTGAACTTTGTGTATGACAGTTGAGCTATGAGGGCGTTATATCTGTAACGTGTGTACTCATGCTCATCACCGTGCTTATACTGTATATTTTATCATGTCTTTATAGAAGGCATGCTTTCAAGCACAAGTGGCGTTTATACTATAATTCAGTCATGATAATGTTGCTGTGATAGAATATTCCTTTATTCTTTACTGTTTTTCAGCTATGTAGAGATCTGCATTATATTTGATGCACCTCTTAACTGATAAAAATTAAGATACGTTTGCAGTCATCATAAACTGTCCAAGTATTGCCAAAGCATTGCTTGGAATGTGTAGTATATAAAATTATTACTGTATATTTTGTTTTTTAAGGGATGAAATACACTACTGTTCAAAAGTTTGGGGTCACTTAGAAATTTCCTTATTTTTGAAAGAAAAGCACTTTTTTCAATGAAGATAACTTTAAACTAATCAGAAATACACTCTATACATTGCTAATGTGGTAAATGACTATTCTAGCTGCAAATGTCTTGTTTTTGGTGCAATATCTAGATAGGTGTATAGAGGCCCATTTCCAGCAACTATCACTCCAGTGTTCTAATGGTACAGTGTGTTTGCTCATTGCGTCAGAAGGCTAATGGATGATTAGAAAACCCTTGTGCAATCATGTTAGGTCTGCAATGCTGTAATTGCTGCAAATGGAGGATTCTTTGACGAAAGCAAAGTTTGAAGGAAAAAATTATTATTTCAAATACAAATCATTATTTCTAACCTTGTCAATGTCTTGAATATATTTTCTATTCATTTTACAACTCATGGTGGTAAATAAGTGTGATTTTTCATGGAAAACACAAAATAATTGTCTGGGTGACCCCAAACTTTTGAACGGTAGTGTAAATGTTATGGTTTTTAATTGCCTTTTTTTTTTGTTTTGATTTTTTTATGTAAAGTACATTTATTCTTTATTAGTGATATCAAATATACTTTTTTCTTTATTCAAAGGTTTAGAAAGAACATTATAGTCTATGTAAACATAGCGTAGTCCGTGTGTGGAAGAGCCCTGAATTGAATGATTCTCCAAAAGAGGAGACAGTGATAATGTATCCTGTGTTACTGAAAAAGGTATAATCAAAAATTGGTGTTTTACAGTTTGTACAGTTCACTTATTTAATCAAATGCTAAGACAAAGAAATCTTTGTTAATTAGGTATGCTTCATTCATACCATTTAGTATGTAATGTTTAGTGTACTTCTTTTTTTTAAATTATACTGTATTTCAATACTGAACCTCTTTTTCCTCAAGACCTTGGTCTAATCTCCATTTCTAATGGTGTTTCTGTCTGTTTCTGTGGTGTTTACAGTGAAGAAGCCGGATGGAGCAGCTGCTATGGAGATGCAGCCTCTAAAAAGTGCTGAAGGCGGGGAGGCCGACGAGAAAGAGAGGAAAAAAGTGTCAGCGCCGAAGAAAGAGAAGTCTGTGCTGCAAGGGAAGCTGACCAAACTGGCTGTCCAGATTGGCAAAGCAGGTACACAAACAAGGTCTAGTCCATCATTCAGTCAGACAGATAAATCAGGGACAACAAGCTACTGAACCATCTTGTTGTCAATGGCAGACAGGACCTATTTTTAGATGCTTAAAGCAGTTAGGTACACTGTAAACCTGGATTCGTTGAGAGAATGACCAATAACATAAGAAATTTTAAGCATAGGTCTAATTTCTTAAAAATAATCTTAATTTTAAAAAATTCAATTCATTAATCTTTTTGGGTTCTTTTTTTAACATCCAGTCCTGTTTTTCAGTCCAGGGTTACTTCCATAGTTCGTACATCTCCCAAAGATATCCCCAAGGCTGTGGAGCCATTACCTGCATTTATCATAGCCTGGATTTGAAGTGTCTTAACCCACCTAGGCCATTGTCAGGCATGTTCCCTATTTTGGAAAATTACATGCAGCATGGAAAGACAAAGTGATTGCCAATGATTATACAAAAACGTTAACTCTTAAACCATCAATATTTGGTCAGAAAACACATTTGTTTAGTGTTGGGTAAACTGAGCAGCTAGTTTTCATTGCTACACAGGCAATGGTTTTGGGCCCTATTACGACAGTCTGATGCAGTCATTTGCGCCATGGTTTGCACCTTGCAACAGTGCTTTCATTAGTTTCTGTTAGCACATTGTCTGGATTGCTGCTGTGCACTCTTGCCCCCTAATTAGGAACTGACTGTAAACATGACTTACGCTGGTAGAAGGGGACTTATTTAAAGTGGGTGAGGCTCCGTGCCAAGTTTGGTGCGTTGGCATTACGGTGCACATTATTCCATTGTGCTTTTGATTTTCAAAAAGCAGGTCTGAAGTTAGCAGTGCATTATCAACCACTGTTTCAGCAGCACACTTAAAAGGTGTGAACATGCATGCACACCTGTTACTGCACTGGGACTAGAACTTCTCAGTGTCCATTATTTTGACAGACGGATTTTGTAAAAATCTGGCCTAATCCCTTACCTCATTCATTCATCCATTGGTGATCTGTGTACCTCGCCTCTTGCCCAAAGATGCTCAGATAGGCTCCAACAACCTGCAAAGGATTGTTAAAAAGCTGAATGAATGAATTGCAAACTTACAGACAAGTACACAATTAAGCATTCATTTATTTATGCACTCATTAGGCGATAAGAATGTGGGTCACTCTTTTTTTTAATTCAGTGGGGCCAGAGTGTGACATACATCAGGAAACAGCTGTCACCCGATCTGAGTGAAAGTGGTGTGTATATAAAATGCCCATTAAACACAATTTTCCAGTTAGTACCCACTGTTTGGGATCTTAGTAAATCAGACCTGCAGTGTGTCCTTAAATGCATTTTCACTTTGTGAATGAGCCTGCATTGTCCCCAGTGCAAAACAGATTTGTCCTCCCATTTAAATGCTGTTATAGTATTATGCCCTGGATCTTGTGCTGCTGTTTATTAAATGGGAATGAGAGCAAAAACAGTGATTGGTTTAAGATAAGATAAGATAAGATAAGCCTTTATTAGTCCCACAACGGGGAAATTCCAGGATTGCAACAGCACAGGGATAGCAACACTCAGAGCAACAATCAGAAGGCAAGAAAAAAAAAACAAAAAACAAGCAAGCAAGAGCAGCTAATATACATATGTACATATTACTATAAAATATATATATACACACACACACACACACAGACACACAGTGCAGAGCATTGTAGCTGGATGGAATAAATATATGAATATATGAACACACAGTGCAGAGCATTGTAGCTAGATGGAATAAATATGTAAATATATAAACACCCACAGTACGGAGCATTGCAGCTAGGTGGAATAAATATGCAAGTATATAAACACACACAGTGCGGAGCAATGTAGCTAGATGGAATAATATGTAGATATATAAAAACACAGTGCGGAGCATTGTAGCTAGATGGAATAAATATATAGATATATAAATATAAACACACCCAGTGCTGAGCATTGTAGCTAGATGGAATAAATATATAGATATATAAATATAAACACACCAGTGCAGAGCATTGTAGCTAGATGGAATAAATATGTAAATATATAAACACACACAGAGCAGAGCATTGTTGCTAGGTGGGAAGAAACAGCATAACCGTCTATTTAGTTATCCTACATGGTATGATTATGTGCCCATACATATTCTCACCCTCCATAGCGACCGGTATGTTCCTAGTTGTATGCCGGAGAGGACCATTGTGTAAGTCTATTGCATCTTTTGCATTCAAAAAAAAAACTATTAGTTTGTTACGTCTTTTTGCTATCTCTGCGAGCAGCCCTGCTTAGGTTGTACAGTCTGACAGCCGTTGGTAGGAAGGACCTACGAAACCTCTCGGTTGTGCACCTGGGATGATGTAGTCTGCTGCTAAATGAGCTCCTCAGTGCATCCAGTATGTCCTGCATAGGGTGGAACTCGGACTCCAGCAGAGATGACAGTTTAGCCACCGTCCTTCTCTCTCCTATCTCCTCCATCGGATCAAGGCGTTGCCCCAGGACAGAGCTAGCTTTCTTAATCAGTTTGTTCAGTCTCTTCCTATCGGCTGCAGTAATGCCACTGCCCCAGCAGACCACTCCAAAAGTGATGGCTGATGCCACCACCGTGTCATAGAATGACTTCAGCAGCGCCCCTTGTACACCAAAAGACCTGAGTCTCCTCAGCAGGAACAGCCTGCGCTGTCCCTTCTTGTAGAGTGCGTCAGTATTGTGTGACCAGTCTAGTTTATTGTTCAGATGAATACCCAGGTACTTGTAGGATGTCACCATCTCGATGTCTGTTCCCTGTATATTTACTGGTGCTGTGAGGGGCTGCCCATGCCTGCGGCAGTCCACCACCAGCTCCTTAGTTTTCCTCGCGTTGATCTGGAGGCAGTTCCGATGGCACCAGTCCACAAAGTCCTGGATAAGCCCTCTGTACTCAGCTTCATCTCCGCTGGAGATGAGACCAACGATCGCAGAGTCATCAGAGAACTTCTGTAGATGGCAATGTGTTGTGTTGTGTGAGAAGTCCGCAGTATAAAGAGTGAACAGGCAGGGAGCCAGCACCGTTTCCTGGGGGGGCCCCCGTGCTACTGATGATCGTGTCGGAAACACAGTCCCGGGTTCTCACAAACTGAGGCCGGTTCGTGAGGTAGTCCAGGATCCATGATGACAGGTGCTGGTCCACCCCTGCGCGCAGCAGCTTGTCCTTCAGGATCATCGGTTGGATGGTGTTGAAAGCACTGGAGAAGTCAAAGAACATGATCCTCACCATATTCCCGGGCTTCTCCAGGTGGGACAGAGAACGGTGAAGGAGGAAGATCACCGCATCCTCCACCCCAATGCCATGCTGGTAGGCGAACTGGAGTGGATCCATCGCTGGTTCCACCAGGGGGCGGAGATGAGCAAGGAGCAGTCTCTCCAGGGTCTTCATCAAGTGGGACGTCAAGGCCACCGGTCTGAAGCTGTTCAGGTCTTTGGGGTGGGAAGTTTTTGGTACAGGTACCACACAAGATGTTTTCCACAGCTGTGGTACCCTCCCCAGTTTCAGGCTCATGTTGAAGATATACGTCACAATCCCACACAGCTGGTCTGCACAGGACTTGAGGAGCTTTGCGCTGATGCCGTCCGGTCCCGACGCCTTCCTCGCCTTGATCTTCCTCAGCTCCGTCCTCACCTGGGTCTTGGTCAGGGTCAGGATGGGGGGCTGTGTGTTGGGAGTGGGGGGGGTGTCGGTGGAGTGGGGAGTGGGTAGCAGGACTTGACTTCTTAGAGGCAGCAGTGGTTGTTGTGCAGTCAGGGGGGAGGGCGGTTGGTCAAATCTATTGAAAAACAGATTCAGGTTGTTCGCCCACTCCCTGCCCCCCGTGGCCTGGGGGGAGGTATTCTGGAGCCCCGAGATGGTTTTGAGGTTTCTCCAGACCCCGCTGATGTCGCTCTGTTGCAGCTTGTCCTCCATCTTCTTCCTGAAGCTGTCCTTGCCTTCTCTGATCTTTCTCCTCAGCTCCCTCTGTACGGACTTCAGCATCTCCCTGTTCCCCGACCTGAAGATCCTCTTCTTCTCTCTCAGAAGTGTTTTTATCTCAGGGTTGATCCAGGGTTTGTTGTTTGAGTGACGCCGTATGGTCTTGGTGGGAACGGATTTGTCCACACAGGAGCTGAGGTAGCCCGTGAAGGTGTGAATGAGGCCATCGATGTCCTCACCATGTGGATCGCAGAGCTGCTTCCAGGCAGTGGCTTCAAAACAGTCCTTTAGAGTGTCCATTGTCTCCTCAGACCATAACTCCACAGTGTGCATGGCCGGAGGTTGTCTGTGCACTAGGGGTTTGTACACCGGTCGGAGATGAACCAAGTTGTGATCCGATCTCCCAAGTGGGGGGAGTTGTGATGAGGTGTACGCCTCCTTAGTGTTTGCGTAGAACAAATCCAGTGTTTTATTGTCTCTAGTGTGGCATGTGACATACTGGGTGAAAGTGGGCAGAATGGGAGACAGTGAAACGTGGTTGAAATCGCCTGAGATGAGGAGAAGAGCATCTGGGTGTTCTGTCTGCAGCCTGCTGGTTACTGAATGGATGACGTCACGCGCTGTCCCAGCGTTCGCCGTCGGATTTGCATAAACAACAATGCAGATCACGTGTGAGTGTTCTCTCGGGAGATATGTAGGCCTCATGCTAACAGCTAGCAACTCAATGTCTTTGCTGCAGTGTCGTTGTTTAACAGTGATATGTCCCGGTCTACACCAGTTGTTGTTAACATACATTATCACTCCACCGCCCCTAGTTTTGCCACTCTCTGGTGTTCGGTCAGCTCGTATCATGTGAAAACCCTCCAGTTCAATGTTAGCATCTGCTGCTAGTTCAGTTAGCCACGTCTCAGTAAACAAAAGGAGAGAGCACTCCCGGTAAGTGCTATCATAACGGGAGATAGCCGCTAGCTCATCTAACTTTCCCAGTATCGACCGTACATTTCCCATGACAACAGATGGAAGGGAGGGTCTGTACCTTATATTTTTTGTCCTCCGCCTTACTCCAGCCTGGCAGCCGCGGCGTTTTCGCCTCAGTTCTCTCGGTATGTCGAGTTTTTCCAGTGGGACCGGGTGGCGGTTAAATGCTAGCAGCTCTTCCCTGTTGTATCGTATCCTGCTATAAACAGTGGCTCCGTCCACCGGCTCAGGAGACATTTGGGACGATCTGTGTGTCCGTGATATAAGTGGGGTGAAAAAAAAAAAAAGTGATCAAAAGAGAGAGGAAGGGAAAAAAAACTCGGAATCGAGCCGCTGTTGCAAAAGGCAGCCGACTGGTGTGGCGCCGAGAGGAGAAAAAAAAAAAAAACTGCACTGCGTTTACTGCACGTTACACCCAAAACACACCTCTGAATAATTAAGAGCATTGGGACAGCCTCTTTGTGTGATCCGCCAGGCACAGAATTCATTTTTACACTGCTGTAATAGCAAAATGTACCTGGACATGCCCATAAATGCACTCTGCACCATAGACAATAGACTGTTGACTAGGTCGTTATAACAGGGCACTTTAAGTTAGTAGTACTTGTAGGACAAAAAAATCCCCCAAAATCTTGGATCCTTACTGTGGCCCACGGTCAGTTCCAAGTTTGGGCAAGCTGCAATTGTGGTAAAATTTTCATGCAGATCTGCCCAATAGTTTTTGTGAAATCCTGATCACAGACAGCACCAAAAATATATCCTCCTTTGCAGAGGTACATAGAAAGTTCAAGTGTGGGAGCCCTAAATTATTTATTAAAAAAAAATCTACTTATGAAAGGTTTTCATATTCATATTATTTCAGAACAAAATTGTGGATGGATTAGCATAAAAGCAGTATTGTAGGGTCCGAGGGTATTCCTGCAAAACTACTTGGACTTTTGAACTTAGCGTCAAAACATATTGTTCAGTTGTTTTGATTGCATTTTCACTCATATACTGTATATGCTGACACCTTTATAAACATATTTTGTAAAATGACCACTTAAAATAATGAGATGCATTATATGGGATCTATGATGTAGAATTAATCATACTGAGCCAAAATATCTGTCTTCGGGGTGCTCTGTTACTTTATTTCCTGTTTGTTCTCAATACTCAGCTTATTCTGTGTATCCATTCCAGGAAAACAAATTAATCTATTAATATTTTTGGCATTTAATATTTGCCAGCATTTACAAATCACTAATGTGGGAGTAGAGTTAACTGGTGACAACAAACACAACAACAAAAAAAACAACAACAAAAAAACTGATGTGCCTTATGATTGAACTACTGAATACTCTATTCCTTTTGATAGTAGTTAATGAGTATAATCTTGTTGTGTACATCTATGATTTTCATTCTAGTATTACAGTATTAAATATGGGATTTAACATATACAGTGGATTTAAGAAGTTCTTTTCCAATCTGAGGAAAAAAGTAGGCTTCATTTTACTGAACATATTGGCAAAAGAATGAGACAGTGTTCAAGTGTACCCTAGCTGTAGAAAGAGGGGTGATAAAGATCGACCCAGGACAAGCTAAACTGAGGTGGAGCACAGCAATCAGAATAATGAGATTATTAGTGTTGTTACTGTGTTTTAAATGATTAATTATTCTCATTTTTACTATGACTCACACAAATTGCCTCCTGAAAAGAGTTGTCATAAATCTTCTTTATGCAGTGTGTCACAAAAATGCAAAACCATTATTATTTAGTGAAGGTAACATAGCTGTGGTGTTAAGACACTGCTTTCTATCGATCAAATATATCCTTATAATTCTCTGTTATCCAGTGGCCATATCATCAGTTATCAGCAAGGTTTACAAAAGTGATGCTGTGATAAAGATACTGTATACCATCTAATACTGGATTCTTCAATTCAATTCAATTCATTTCAATTCAACTTTATTTAGATAGTGCCACTTCACAACAGCAGTCATTTCATAGCACTTTCAGCTGTAGGGGAACCCCCCACAATTGAAGAAAGACCCCAGCAATCAGGCGATCCCCTGTGAGCAAGCGCTTGGCAATGGTGGAGATGAAAAACTCCCTTTTAACAGAAAGAAACCTCCAGCAGAACCAGGCTCAGGGAGGGGCAGTCATCTGCTGTGACTGGCTGGGGGGGTGAGGGGATAGAGAAGATGAAAAGAACAGACATGTAGAGAGCAAACAGCATGATGGGGACTCAATCTATGGGAGAGAACAAACAGACGTAAATGACCAGCAAAAAAGTATTTCATTGAGAGTGAAGAAAGGAGTGAAGCCCAGTGCATTATTGGAGGTCCCCCGGCTGTCTAAACCTATTAGCAGCATACTGTAACTCAGGGAGGGTTCAGAGACACATGATCCCTCCCTAATTGTAGGCTATATCACAAAGGAAGGTTTTAACCCTATTCTTAAAAACAGAGATCGAGTCTGACTCCCGAATCCAGATTGGCAGCTGGTTCCACAGGAGAGGAGCTTGATAACTGAAGGCTCTGCCTCCCATTGTACTTTTGGAGATTCTAGGTATTACAAGTAATCCTGCATTTTGGGAGCATAGTGCTCTGTTAGGATAATACGGTAGTATCAGATCTTTTAAATAAAAAGGAGCCTGATTGTTTAGAGCTTTGTAAGTAAGAAGAAGGATTTTAAACTTAATTCTAAACTCTATGGGAAGCCAATGAAGGGAGGCCAGAAACGGAGAGATATGATCTCTCTTTCTAGCACCTGTTAAAACTCTTGCTGCAACATTTTGGATCAACTGAAGACTTTTTAAAGACGTTTTAGGACAACCTGATAATAAAGAGTTACAATAATCTAATCTAGAGCTAACAAAAGCGTGGATCAGTTCTCGGCATCACTCTGAGACAAGATGCTCCTAATCTTGGCAATATTACGCAAATGATAGAAGGCAGTCTTAGAAACGAATTTAATATGTGAATTGAAAAACAGATCTTGATCAAAAATAACTCCAAGGTTCCTCACAGAGCTATTAAGAAAAAGAGTAACTACATCCAAACTAAAAGTTTGATTTGGAAAGGTATTTCTAAGGTTTTTTGGACCAACAAGAATGACTTCAGTCTTATCTGAATTTAATAGCAAGAAATTACAAGTCATCCAAGCTTTGATTTCCTTAAGACAGGCCTCTAACTTGGCTAATTGATTAGTATCATCTGGCTTCACTGACAGGTACAATTGTGTGTCATCTGCATAACAATGAAAATGTATACAATGCTTTCTAATAATGTTGCTTAATGGAAGCATACACTACCGTTCAAAAGTTTGGGGTCACTTAGAAATTTCCTTATTTTTGAAAGAAAAGCACTGTTTTTTTCAATGAAGATAACTTTAAACTAATCAGAAATACACTCTATACATTGCTAATGTGGTAAATGACTATTCTAGCTGCAAATGTCTGGTTTTTGGTGCAATATCTACATAGGTGTATAGAGGCCCATTTCCAGCAACTATCACTCCAGTGTTCTAATGGTTCTAATTTGCTCATTGCGTCAGAAGGCTAATGGATGATTAGAAAACCCTTGTGCAATCATGTTAGCACAGCTGAAAACAGTTTAGCTGGTTAGAGAAGCTATAAAACTGACCTTCCTTTGAGCAGGTTGAGTATCTGAAAAAATTATTATTTCAAATACAAATCATTATTTCTAACCTTGTCAATGTCTTGAATATATTTTCTATTCATTTTACAACTCATGGTGGTAAATAAGTGTGATTTTTCATAGAAAACACAAAACAATTGTCTGGGTGACCCCAAACTTTTGAACGGTAGTGTGTATAAACTAAAAAGAGTAGAGCTTAGCATAGATCCCTGTGGAATTCCATGACTGAGCTTTGAGTTGAAAGAAAGCTCATTATTGACATGAACAATCTGGAAGCTATCAGATAAATAAGATCTAAACCACTGCAACGAAGTTCCATTAAGTCCAACATAGTGTTCTAATCTATCAAGTAGAATATTATGATCGATAGTATCAAAAGCTGCACTAAGGTCTAAACGGACAAGTACAGAAACAAGTCCATTATCAGATGCGATAAGGAGGTCAATAGTGACCTTCACTAAGGCTGTTTCAGTACTATGATGGATTCTAAACCCAGATTGAAACTCTTCAAATAAACCATTTCCCAGCAAGTGGTCAAATAATTGTGTAGCAACAACTCTTTCTAAGATTTTTGAAATGAAAGGGAGATTAGAGATTGGTCTATAGTTAGCTAAAACTCCTGGATCCAGCGTTGGCTTTTTGAGTAAGGGTTTAATTACAGCAGTTTTAAAAGCCTGAGGTACATGGCCTAAAGTTAATGAAGAATTGATTATTTGAAGAATAAAGCTACCAATAAATTCTTTAAATAACCTGGTAGGAATATGGTCTAAAAGACAAGTTGAAGGCTTGAATGAGGAAACTATTTTGTCTAACTCTAAAAGGTCAGTTGGAGTAAACTCATCCAAACAGATATCAATTGAAGGAGTTGTAGTAGTTACTGTATTTAAGTTAACAGTGGGAAGAATCTGACTGATTTTATCTCTGATAGATGAAATTTTATTATTGAAAAAGTTCATAAAGCCCTGACTAGTAAGCTCTAAGGCACAGGTGTCAAACTCATTCCATGGAGGGCCAAGACCCTGCAGGTTTTACTTCCACCCAGTGTCTTCAACAGGTGATTTCTCTGAATTTCTTCCTACTGATTGCTGATCAGTGAAAACACCTGCTGAAGAGACTGGGTGGAAGTAAAACCTGCAGGGTCTTGGCCCTCCATGGAATGAGTTTGACACCCCTGCTCTAAGGGAATGCTAGGCTTGACAGAGTCCTGACTCTTTGTCAGCCTGGCTACAGTGCTGAAAAGAAACCTGGGATTATTCTTGTTCTCTTGTATTAATGCAGAATAATAACTCGTTCTAGCTTTTCTAAGAGATTTTTTAAAAATTAAAAAGATGATTTCTCCAAGCTAAATAGATTTCATCTAAATTAGTGGAGCGCCATTTTCTTTTTAATTGATGAGTCTTCTGTTTTAAGCTACGAGTTTCTGTGTTGAACCAAGGAGTTAGAAATCTCTGATTAGACTTTTTCTTTTTTAAAGGGGCCACCAAGTCTAGAGTCTGATGCAGAGAAGCTGTAACACTATCTACCATGCTATCAATTCCAGAAGGAGCAAGCTGTCTATAGCTTATTTCCGTTGTGTTGACACATGGCATAGAGGAAACAATCTGCATAAATTTGGTTGCAACATCATCTGAGAGGCATCTGCTGTAGTAATATTTTTCTTTAGGAGCCAAATAGTCAGAAATAGTAAAATCAAAGGTTAACAGACAATGGTCTGACAGTACAGGGTTATGAGGATACACTACTAGATTTTCTGTTTCTATGCCATATGTCAGAACAAGGTCCAACGTGTGGTGGAGATAATGGGTAGAATTTCCTACTTTCTGAGAAAACCTCATTGAGTTTAATATTGAATTAAATGCCATGTTAAGGCAATCACTATCTACATGTACATGTATATTAAAGTCCCCTACTATAATTATTCTATCTGATTTCAGCACTAAATCAGCTAAGAATTCGGCAAATTCAGATAAAAACCTCTGAGTAGGTTGATGGAGGACGATAAACTATGGCAAATAAAATTGGGTTTAGCCTAAAATTGCTAAAATGCCCAATACTGAGGACCAGGCCCTCACAAGGAATTATAACATGTTTTTTGCTTTACATTAACTAGTGATTTGGAATGGTAAATTGTTGCTACTCCTCCTCCACGACCAGAACTTCTGGGATTTTGACAGTTTAGATAACCAGAGGGAGTTGATTCATTTAAACCAACATAATCCTCTTTCCCTAACCAAGTCTCTGTAAGGGATATTAAATCAATCTGATAATCAATTAACAGATCATGGACTAGCAGAGACTTTGGAGTTAGAGACCTAATATTTAACAAACCGCATTTAATTTTTAAATTATGAGGAGGAACAGAGGCCAAATCATTTAATTTAGAGGCTTCATGTTTAATTTGTGTTTTACCAACTTTTTGTTTAATCACTTTGAGATGCTTATACATTATATTTTTATTTATTTTGGAGGGAGCAGACAATGATTCTCTGATGGGGAAGACAGGGGCTAAGTTGAGGGGTGGCAGATGAATACCTTATCTGTCAATACCTTATCTTAATCTGAGAAACAAACAAACAAAAAAAAAACAACCCTGCCATAACTTGCCTCCTTTTCCTGTTCTGGACCACTAACCATCAGAAGTGTACATCTATGAGGCATGCCATCTTTTGTAGGGCAACCAATACCAAAACCATGGGCAAAGAAACAGCACAAGTGTGACACTTTCTGCAGGTTACAAAGCTCAGAGGAGATGGTTTGGTATAGTTGTCTTCTCAGACCATTTTCTTTACAAACTGCTTCATAGTGATAACTGATTTATTTCAAAATTTCAACAAAATTATTCTGCCTACTGTAGTTTTAATTACAGACTTTTCTTTGACCTTCTCCAGCTTTTACCTTCTCTGCTTACTTTCAGGTTTACTCATGTCAGCGATCACAGTTATCATCTTGGTCCTTTACTTTGCCATTGACAACTTTGTGATGCAAAAGCGACCCTGGTTGACGGAGTGCACTCCCATCTACATCCAGTATTTCGTCAAGTTCTTCATCATTGGTGTAACTGTTCTGGTGGTGGCCGTGCCAGAGGGGCTTCCGCTGGCCGTGACCATCTCCTTGGCGTATTCCGTCAAGGTAAGGATGAATCATCGTATAAAGTGTATACCTCATATTAAAGCAAAACTGTACTATAGTTAATATGTGTTTCTTAAATGTTAATATATTCATTGTTCAGTGTTGCTAGTTGCTTTATTTTCCTTGTGCAAATCAAATGCTCATTATCAATAGTATATTTAAATTGTTGATTTCCTCATACCCCATGCTTATAGTCATTTACTGGTTTGTATACTGGATTAGCTTTTTAAAAATCAGTAGATTTTTAAATAACTTAAAAAACTGAGATTAAAATTTTGTGCAATCATAAGGAATTCTGGAAGCCTATTCAAAATCTAGTAGTATTAGTTTTATTTTTATGGACCTTGAGTCTGCAAATAAAAGCTGACTTACTTAATATTTCTGAATATTTAAATTCAACTCATCATTTGTTGCCAACAGAAAATGATGAAAGACAACAATCTGGTGCGTCACCTGGATGCGTGTGAAACGATGGGCAACGCTACAGCAATCTGTTCTGACAAAACAGGCACACTAACCACCAACCGAATGACCGCTGTCCAGCTTTACGTTGGTGACGTACACTACAAAGAAATTCCTGACCCTGGAGTTCTGCCCCCCAAATCACTGGACTTACTGGTCAATGCCATCTCTATCAACAGCGCCTATACCACAAAGATATTGGTAAGTCATGTGTTGAAGTCACTCAGTTTATAGTGGCACACTCCATGGGCTGTCTAAAATTTTGGGGAGTTTGTTATGTTTGACTGTCTTTATGAACAAAAATATTTAAGAGATTCTTTGGTCAGAGAAGACGAGCCTTAAATATCTTGGGTCAGGTTCATGTATCTGAGCTAAGAGTGTGTGTTAAAGCGAAATGACGGATCAGCATTTCTTTCTCTTCATGGTGATGCAGGCAGTCAGTGTCCTTGGCTGCTGCTTTAGATCCAACAGGCATTCACTCAACTTGTCACCTTGAGAACGCTTGTGTAATTTTGTCTTATCTGATATTCAGAGCGTAGCAGACTGTAATTGAATCCAATCTGTCTAAGTGCTGGAGATGGTCTCTTGTTTACAGTGAATGCAGCAAAGTGAGCTTTCTCTAAGCCAATTAGACCTGTATGCAATAAGAATTGGACAGACAGACGGACTCATGCACAGATGATTTTATGTTCTAATTACAAAAATTGAAGCTATTTGTGTGAATACTTTTTAGAGCACAGGTCTATGACATTATTTCCAAAATAAAGCGTGTGGTCACATGTTCTGAATGCAATGATTGCCTAGATCAGGATGTCTTCAGTCTGTTAGAACAACTTGCCTGAGCAATCCGTTTCCTGGCTGACTAACTACTTTCACCTATGTGTGCATGCGTGCACACACACACACACACACGCACCCAGACATATTCATATACACAGGTGCACACACGCCATATGACGGTGTGTGTTTTTTTCCGCCCTTGTAAACCCCTGTAGAGTCTATTCATTTAGTGCTGACCACCTGACAAATGCCCTTATGGAACTTCTTTGGAATGAGCTGAGTAGGCCGGACAGCCACAATAGAGGGATCCCACAGGTTTCACTTCCCACCTCTCAAGGCACAAAGCCAGAGCATATCTGACTCTCAACTACGTACAGCTTTTTACAGTTCATATCTGCACTCGACATAAAAATAGTCTTTGGATTGCCTAAAACAGTGATGTGGTTTTAAGCTGGTCCCACAGAATAAGTAGTATCACCTCCCCTCTATTTTTTCTCAATGTAACCAATTCAATTCAACTTTATTTATCTATTGCTGTTTCACAACAACAGTCATCTCATAGTAGTTTCAAAACCCACAATTGTGGAAAGACCCCAATCGGGCCATCCCTTGTGAGCAAGCATTTGGCGAAGGTGGAGAAGAAAAATTCCCTTTTTACAGGGAGAAACCTCCAGCAGAACCAGGCTCAGGGAGGGGCAGTCATCTGCTGTGACTGACTAGAGGGTGAGGGGATAGATAAAAGGAAGAAAAGAACAGACATGTAGAGAGCGAACAACATGACAGGGACTCAATCTATAGAAGAGAAGAAACAGATGTTAATGAACAGCAAAAATTTTATAACACACACTGAGAGTGAAGAAATAAGTGAAATCCCTGTGTATCAAGGGCATCAGTTTTAGAGATTCTAGGTATTACAAATAATCTTGCATTTTGGGAGCGTAGTGCTCTGTTGGCCTTCCTTCACTGGCTTCCCATAGAATTTAGAATTAAGTTTAAAATCCCTCTCCTTACTTGCAAAGCTCTAAATGATCAGGCCTCTTGTTATTTAAAAGATCTGATAGTACCTTATCATCCTAACAGAGCACTACTGTCATGATGTGTGCATGAGGGGATTTCACTGTGCTCTGTTTCTTTGCTTTTTGTTTTTCCTAGTTGTATAATGTATTCTGGAGTTCTTTGCCTGTGATGTTATTTCTAGTTTGTTTTCACATATTCGGTATTGTTTCTTTGTATGATTTATTTTCCTGTTTTTTGTTCATTGTAGCTTTGTTAGTTATATTTTGGGGTTTACTTGTCTCCACTTTATTTTTTGCCAGTGTCTTCTTTTCCTTTCTCTTGGGGGTGGCTGCTCTCAGAGGCACTGCCAGGTAGTGGGCGGTGCTTCTGTCAAACTGTCAGCCCTGCTTCCTCTCCTCATGACTCACAGCTGATTGTCATTTTCTCCCCAGCCCGCTCATGTGATTCGCACCAGTTTCTATTTGTGTTTAATTGTTTTGGATCCTATTTAAGGGCTGTTGTTTTCATTTTTCTTTGCCGGAATCTTGAGTTTCTCTTCCTTTGTCTCCACCAGAGCCCAGCCCTTGCTTTGGTGCGCTTTATCTGTAAGTTTGCTCGTTTGTTTGAATTTTGTGTTAGAGCACTGTTTTGGACTTTGTGCTTGTTGTTTTTCAATAAATCTCACAAACTGCAGTCCAGCACGTGGGTCTCTCCTCTCTGCCCCGAGGGGCATTCATGACAACTACGCTCCCAAAATTCAGGATTACTTGTAATACCTAGAATCTCTAAAAGTACAATAGGAGGCAGATTTTTCAGTTATCAGGCTCCTCTTCTTTGGAACCAGCTGCCAATCTGAATTTGAGAGACAGACTCAATCTGTTTTTAAGAACAGGGTTAAAACCTTCCTTTCTGACATAGCCTATGGTTGGGGTGGGATTAGGTGACCCTAAACCCCCCCTTAGTTATGCTGCTAATAGGTTTAGACAGCCGGGGGACCTCCTTCAATGCACTTCACTTTTTTCTTCACTCTCAGTGTAATATTTTTGTTGGTCATTAACATCTGTTTGCTCTCTTCCACAGACTGAGTCACTGTTGTGCTGTTTGCTCTATACATGTCTACGTTTTCTTCTTCTCTATCCCCTCACCCCCCAGCCAGTTGCAGCAGAGGACTGCCCCCTCCCTGATTCTGGTTCTGCTGGAGGTTTCTTCCTGCTTAAAGGGAGTTTTTCCTCTCCACCGTCACCAAGTGCTTGCTTGGTGACGGTGGATCTCACAGGGGATCGCCTGATTGCTGGGGTCTTCCTGCAATTATGGGGGTTTCCCCTACAGTTTGAAAGTGCTATGAGGTGACTGTTGTTGTGAAATGGCGCTATATAAATAAAGTTGAATTGAATAGGATGATAAGGTACTCTCAGTTCTTTTAAATAACAAGGGGCTCGGTCATTTAGAGCTTTGTAAGTGAGGGGAAGGATTTTAAACTTAATTCTAGATTCTTGACAGATCTCTTTTGAAAAGGAGACCCTGTGTCTCAAAGGGACTGCTTGTATAAGTAAAGGCTAATAAAAATAATTCTAGGGGAGCCAATGAAGGGAGGCCAGAACTGGAGAGATATGACCTTCTTTCTACAGGTACATCTCAAAAAATTAGAATATCATGAAAAAGTTCAATATTTTTTGTCACTCATTTCAGAAAGTGAAACCCATATATTGTATAGATTCATTATACAGAGACTGATAGATTTCAAGTGTTTATTTATTTTAATTTTGACGATTATGGCTTACAGCCCATGAAAACCCCAAATTCAGTTTCTCAAAAAATTAAAATATTACATAAAATTAATTAAAAAAAATGTTTTTTAATAGAAATGTTGGCCAACTGAAAAGTATGTCCATGTACACACTCAATACTTGGTCGGGGCAAATTTTGGATAAATTACTGTATCAGTGTGGCGTGGCATGGAGGTGATCAGCCTGTGGCACTGCTGAGGTGTTATGAAGGTCCAGGTTGCTTTGATAGTGACCTTCAGCTCGTCTGCATTGTTGGGTCTGGTGTCTCTCATCTTCCTCTTGACAATTCTCCATAGATTCTCTATGGGGTTTAGGTCAGGAGAGTTTGTTGGCCAATCAAACACAGTGATGCCATGGTCATTAAACCAGATTTTGATGCTTTTGGCAGTGTGTGTGTGTGGTGGGGGAGGGTGCCAAGTCCTGCTGGAAACAGAAATCAGCTTCTCCATAAAGCTTGTCAGCAGAGGGAAACATGAAGTGATCTAAAATTTTCCTGGTAGACGACTGCGCTGACTTTGGCCTTGAAAAAACACAGTGGACCAACACCCGCAGATGACCTCTGTTCAGATCAAAGTAAATTTTACATTTCATTTGGAAATCAAAGTCCCAGAGTCTGGAGAAAGAGTGGAGAGGCACAGAATCTAAGTTGCTTGAGGTTTAGGTTGACGTTTCCACAGTCAGTGATGATTTGAGGAACCACGTCATAAGCTGGTGTTTTTCCACTGTGTTTTATCAAGACCAAAGTCAGTGTCTACCAGGAAATTTTAGAGCACTTCATGCTTCCCTCTGCTGACAAGCTTTATGGAGAAGCTGATTTCATTTTCCAGCAGGACTTGGCACTCCTCCCACACTGCCAAAAGTATCAAAACCTGGTTTAATGACCATGGCATCACTGTGTTTGATTGCCCAGCAAACTCTCCTGACCTAAACTCCATAGAGAATCTATGGAGGATTGTCAAGAGGAAGATGAGAGACACCAGACCCAACAATGCAGACGAGCTGAAGGTCACTATCAAAGCAACCTGGACCTTCATAACACCTCAGCAGTGCCACAGGCTGATCACCTCCATGCCACGCCACATTGATACAGTAATTAATCCAAAAGGAGCCCCGACCAAGTATTGAGTGTGTACATGGACATACTTTTCAGTCAGTCCACATTTGTATTAAAAAACTATTTTTTTAAAATTAATTTTATGTAATATTCTAATTTTTTGAGAAATTGAATTTGAGGTTTTCATGGTCTGTAAGCCATAATCGTCAAAATTAAAATAAATAAACACTTCAAACATATCAGTCTCTGTGTAATGAATGTATATAATATATGGGTTTCACTTTCTGAAATGAGTGACAAAAAAATATTGAACTTTTTCGTGATATTCTAATTTTTTGAGATGTACCTCTGGTACCTGTTGAAACTCTAGCTGCAGCGTTTTGGATCAACTGAAGACTTTAGAGACATTTTAGGACAGTCTAATAATAAATAATTACAATAATCTAGAACCAGTGTGAAGAGGTGATGGTTGTGAGTCCTTTTATGAAATGACACATGGTTGTCGTGAAATTTCATGCTCATGCATGTTAATGTGCACACACAGGCCTGTGACACAATTTCTTATTGTTATTCCAGTTAGTAGTTAAACATGAGAATTGTTTTTTCTTTCCGGCAGCATATTTCCTCCCCAGCATGGTAGGGTTACAAGATGTTTTGCCTTTTGAAAAACCCGGAGGAAATCTTTGCAGCATTACATCAGACTATTGTACCACCTTAGCTGATTAGCTCAGTGGAATTAACCACCAGCAGTGCACAGTTTAGACTTTGTGGATTAAATGGCACATTTGCATTTTCTCCTTTCTTTTCTTTATAAAAGAGTTTACTTTGTGCATCAGAATAGCACTCAAGCAGAAACTGATATCAGCTTTTATACGTGTGCTTTTGGCAACTTTCCATCCACAGTAATTACCAGCAGTGTGTACAGCAGGTTTTCTTCCACTAGCTGTACTGTGTAGAATATACTGTTTAAATAAAGACTGTATTAGCAAAGGGAGTAGCATGAAGGAAATTATCAGAATGATGGAGATAGACTTAATTGCAAAATGCAAGATGTACAGTAGTATATCATTTCTTTGGAATATTAACTCCATCCCTTTTTCTTCCCCCAAACACCCCCTCTCTCTTAGCACCGCAGTATGCTGGCTGGTGCTTTCTTATATCAGAGGCCAATCCTGTGGGATGCCAGAATGGCTATGGAAGTCTTTGATGGTCACCACACAAAGGCACAAAGGCGAAGAGGCAGGCTTTGATACCCGTATCAGTCTCCTTACTGCCTTGCCTGAGTCACAATACCGACACTCATACAGCGCTGCATCTTCTTGCACATATTGTGCAGTAAAACGCAGAGAAGCCTCATCCTCAAGGGGGAAACTGACACACATTTACACAATTAAACCACGTGCAAACACAATATACACATTTACATATTCTGCAAATGTATACATACCTAGAGGTGGGAAGAGTAGGTGGAAACTTCTCTCAAGTAAAAGTAGCATTTCCTTATTATATTAATTGCTCATGTGTAAATGACAGTGGTTGCCACAGAATTTACTTGAGAACAGTAAGAATGCATCTAATAAAGAAGTTACTTGAATTTGTGATTTTTTTTTGCAAATGTTTGTGTAAATTGCAAATTTATATGAAAAAGTTGCAAATTTAAAAGAAGTCATAATTTTATGAAAATATATTTTTCACGCAAATTTGTAAATGTTTCTGATAAATGTGCTACTTTTTATTACGAGATTTTCTAAGAAATAATCTTGTGACTTTTCACATAAATTTGCAGCGTTTTAGTCATACATTTACTGCTTTTTGTGGATACATTTGCGACTGTTCTTGCACATATCTAACTTTTTATTTGTAAACTTGGAACTTTTTTCTTGTAGGTTTATGTCATTGCATAAGTTCTTGTTTTATTTTAGATGTGTTAGTCTGAGGAAAATAAAATAGGAACTAGCCACATGTACATCACTCTATAATCCAGATCATATAAAGAAACAGTAATAAATCAAATATTTCCTGAACAAGCATCAAAATTAATGATTTACAATCAGAAGAAAAAGGAAGAAAAACAGATTAAAAAAACACAAACTCAGTTTAAATCAGTGAAATAAAAAAAATAATTCAAAGCATTCTACAGTAAAAACTACTCAGTAAAGTACAGTTCTGCAAAAAACTTACTTGAGTAAAAAACTCACATATATCTCAGTACTACCCACCTCTGTACATGCACACTATGTGAAAATGACAAGTACACACAAGTAGTTTGTCATCAAACCGATTTGTCTTTTGTTGCCGGTGACATGATTTCAAAGGAAGGATGCGTCAGCCTAAAAACTAGGATGATATATCAAATAATTAATTGTACCTTTACTAATTTTTGACTCATGAGGTGAACACACAATTCTTTCTGTTATCTGTTCATCCACAGTTGATGAGAAGCTTTACTCGTCCCGGCCAATTGCTCAGATGCTCAAAAAGCTCACAGAGGTGTACGTGTCCTTTTAACCTTGAGCAGGACTTGGCTACATACATGTAGAGTACACACACACATACACACACACAGCAAGAGAGAAGGAAATTATCTTGGTGACCTTATTCTTATTTTTTATTAGCTCCTCCAAGAAGGTAATGTAATTGGGGTAATTGTTTGACTGTTAGCGGGATTAAACAAAAACTACTCAACAGATTTTGATGGAATTTTCACCAGACGTGGCCCTTGTGACATAATTCTCGACCCAGGAAACACGCACGCAGGCTCAGGTAGATTTGATAGCTTTATTCAACCAGAAAGGTGTGTTTGGATGCGTGTATGTGATATGATAGTGGATTATGGGTGGACGATGAGAACAGGAACAGAGCAGCACGCCATGCGGCCAGGCAACCCTATGGGGAAAACACAGACAGGGAGTGAGCCGGGCAAAACCACACGGGAAAGTGATGCAGAGTTATGCTTACTTGCAGAGGAAATAGTGGCTGGCGTTGGCGAGGATTTCAGGCCTGGGAGACAGCGCCCCGCTGCGCACACGACGAAGCGTGGAGATGCGGGAGGAGAAGATGGCGAAGGTGAGGGTATCCGCCGCCAGGGAATCCACCTGTGCACAGGGGAAGGCTGAGAAAACAGGTAAGAGATATGACAGCTTACGTGAAGCAGCGATGAGTGGCAGGACTGGAGAGATGATCCTGCTGAGGGTTTGAGCGCATTGTAGAACAGACAGCTCCAGACCGATGCTCAGGGCGAGGTGGAATAAATAGCCGCTCACTAACGAGGCGCAGGTGTGCGCGCAGCTGAGGCAGATACCTGAGAGCGGCGAGTTGTGACAGTACTCCCCCCCCAACAGCGCCTCCTGGCGCTGGTTTATCTGGGTGCGCCCGGTGGAATTCCGTGATGAGATCTTGGTCCAGCACAAAGGAAGAGTGCACCCAGGACCTCCACTCTGGGCCATACCCCTCCCAATCCACCAAGTACTGCAGCCCACGACCTCGGCGCCGGGAGTCCAGGATGGAAGCAACTCCCCACTCTGGGTGACCGTCGATCATCATGGGAGCAGGTGGCGCCCTAGGAGGAGGACAGAGTGGGTCGGAGACAACAGGCTTGACCTTGGACACATGAAAAGTGGGACACACACGGAGGGAGGGGGGGAGGGCCAAACGCACAGCCACCGGGTTGACAATTTTGGAAATAGTAAAGGGCCCAAGAAACCGTGGAGCCAACTTCCTCTTCTCGGCCTTAAGATTGATATCTCGAGAAGATAACCAGACCCGTTGACCCACCTGGTAACTAGGAGCCAGCCTCCTGTGGCGATTGGCTGTGGTGCTGTTGCGTGCCGCCGTGCGTAAAAGCGCCTCTCGCGCCCTGGTCCACAAGTTCTGGCAGCGTTTCACATGCGCCTGAATAGAGGGAACAGCCAACTCACCCTCCTGCTCGGGAAACAAGGGAGGATCGTACCCCAACGACGCCCTGAAGGGGGACATACCGGTGGCCGATGACCGTGCCGTATTGTGGGCGTACTCTACCCAGGCTAAGTAAGAGCTCCAGGAGGATGGGTTGGAAGAGGTCACGCAGCGCAGGGCAGCCTCCAGCTCCTGATTGGTGCGCTCACACTGTCCATTGGATTGGGGATGATGACCAGAGGAAAGACTCACCGTGGCCCCCAGGGCGTTACAGAAGCACCTCCACACTTGTGACACAAACTGAGGCCCACGATTCGATACGACGTCCAAAGGGATCCCGTGCAGTCTGACCACATGTTGGACGAGGAGATCGGCCGTCTCTCGTGCCGAAGGGAGACCCCGAAGTGGCACAAAGTGGGCGGCCTTAGAGAACCGAGCCACAATCGTCAACACCGTGTCGTAGGTGTTAGAGACAGGGAGGCCAGTGACGAAGTCGAGGGCGATGTGCGACCAGGGCCTGCCCGGGACCGGCAGGGGCTGGAGTAGACCCGCAGGGGGAGAGTTCGGAGACTTGCCAGTGGCACACTGGGGGCAAGCCCGGACGTAATTGGCGACATCCTTTTGGAGACCCGGCCACCAGAAAGAGCATTGAAGGAGGTCCACCAGTCGGGAGACGCCAGGGTGACAGGCGAGCTTGGACGTGTGGGCCCAGTGAATTACCTCCCCCCGAACAGCTGATGGAACGAAGAGTCTGCCATCCGGACCGCCGCCAGGGTCCGGTTCCGCCTCCTGTGCCCTCCGGATCTTGTCCCTGATGGACCAGGAGACCGCCCCCACGACGCACGAGTTGGGAAGGATGGTGTGGTCCAACTCCTCCGGGACCTCAGGAGCAAACTGTCTTGACAAGGCGTCGGGCAACCCATTCTTTGAGCCTGGACGGTAGGTGATGATAAATTGGAACCGAGCAAAGAACAGAGACCAGCGTGCCTGGCAGGCATTCAGACACCGCACTGACCTCAAATACTCGAGGTTCTTGTGGTCCGTCCAAACCACAAAAGGCTGAGCTGCCCCCTCCAGCCAGTGATGCCACTCCTGCAGCGCGAGCTTGACAGCAAGAAGCTCCCTGTCGCCGATGTCATAATTTCGCTCGGCTGCTGACAACCGTCAGGAGAAGAAGGCGCAGGGCCGCTTGACTCCATCCACTGGTGAACGCTGGGAGAGCACCGCCCCCACCCCCGTGTCAGACGCGTCCACCTCCACCAGGCACTGCAGCGCGGGGTCAACCTGGGTTAGGACCCGGGAGGACGAGAACTCCGTCTTGAGGGTCTTGAATGCGGTTGCCGCCTCCTCGGACCAGTGGAAAGGCATCTTGGAAGAAGTGAGGTGGGTCAGGGGAGTAACAATGGCACCAAAGTTGGGGACAAAGCGACGGTAGAAATTGGCGAAGCCGATGAATTGCTGCACCTGTTTCCTGGAGGTAGGCGTGGGCCATTCGACCACCGCTTTAACCTTAGCGGGGTCGGGGAGAATCTGGTTGTGAGAGATGATAAATCCCAGGAAAGAGGTGGTCTTGGCATAGAACTCGCATTTCTCCGCCTTGATGTAGAGCCTGTTTTCCAACAACCGCTTCAGGACCCGCCTCACGTGAGCCTGGTGCTCCTCCCGTGACCTGGAGAAGATGAGTATGTCATCCAAGTAAACAAAGACGAAGACCCCCAGGAAATCTCGTAGGACGTCATTGATGAGTCGCTGGAAGACGGCAGGAGTGTTGGTGAGCCCAAACGGCATCACTAAGTACTCGAAGTGGCCGCTGGGCGTCCTAAAGGCCGTCTTCCACTCATCGCCCTCCCGGATCCAAACGAGGTGGTAGGCGCTGCGGAGATCTAACTTCGTGAACCAGGTCGCCCCCTGGAGGGAGTGGAAGGCAGTGTCCATCAGAGGCAGGGTGTAGCGGTCCTTCACCATGATATCATTAAGGGCCCTGAAGTCGATGCACGGGCAAAGGGACCCATCTTTCTTGGAGACAAAGAGGAAGCCGGCACCAAGCGGAGACGAGGAGGGACGAATGATCCCAGCACTGAGCGACTCCCTGATGTATGTATCCATTGCCTCGCGTTCAGGAGCTGAAAGGCTGTAAAGACGGCCGGATGGTAAGGGTGCCCCCGGGCGGAGGTTAATGGCGCAGTCATACGGCCAGTGAGGGGGGAGAGACATGGCTTTAGACTTGCTGAACGCCATCCCCAAGTTGTGAAACTCCTGGGGCACCAGGGTGAGGTACAGAAGATCGGCGACCGGCGCGGGCGGAGGAGAGGATGGGGCACAAGCGGCAGACTGGAGACAGGTACTCAGGCAGAAGGGGCTCCAGGAAAGGACATTACCAGACCTCCAATCGAGGACGGGGTTGTGCAGGCGCAGCCATGGGTAACCCAGAATGACACGGTCTGAAGAAGAAGACAAGACATATAAGGTTAGGTCCTCACGGTGGTTGCCAGAGATAATTATAGCACCGCCTGGGTGCGATGCGTCACTACCCCCAGAGGAGAGCGAGAGAGGGTGACCAGATTAAGAGGGGCTGACAATGGCTGACAGGGTATACCCAAACGGGTTGCCAGGCTCTTGGAAATGAAGTTTTGCTCTGCCCCCGAGTCCACCAGTGCGTGAGTGAGGTGCCCGATAGAGTTATGGCAAAATCTGATGGGCAGAGTGCAACTAGAGAGGGGATTTGACTGGTTAGAGTCCGCGAGGCCCCCTACAGTGACTCGCAGAACCCTCCCGTTTGGCTTGACCAGGCACTGCTCCACGGTATGCTGGACGCCTCCGCAATACATGCAGAGACCCAGTTGCCGTCGGCGTTGTCTCTCCGCTAGAGGGAGCCTGGTGCGCCCGATCGACATAGCCTCTGGCTCATCGGTGGACTCCGGAGCGGGTAACGCCAGGGGGCGAGACTGAGGAGAGCGGGCGGAGGATCTGCGCGAGCGGCCGACAGACTTCCGCTCTGCGGCCCGCTCGCCGCAGGCCTGTTGTCCAAACAAATTGTTAGGGAGATTAGCTCGGACAGCCGCCCTGGGAGATCCCAACTGGCCAATTCGTCCCGCAGACCTGAATTGAGGCTACGGAGGAAAATGCTGCAGAAAGAAGCCTCTCCCCAGCCAACCTCCTCCGCTGCCACCCGGAAGTCACAGCGTGATCCGCCGCCGACCGCTTCCCTGTTGACGGCTAAGGAGCCTGATCGGCGAGGACGCTGTCACGACGCGAGTGAACCAAACACCTCGAGAAAGTCCTGCATGAACCGTCATAGGAGAGGTTCGCGTAGCTGGGCTTCGACATGACGGCGTAAGCCCAAGCTAGCGCTCGCGCCCCTCCAGGAGATTAGGCCATGTAGCCGAGTACGGCTGTGGTCTGAGGGGAAATCCCCGGGAACGCGCAGGAACACCGACTCACCACTGGTAAGATAAACCCCCGTGCCCCACCGAGCTTCCCGTTGAAGCGAGCGGGGGTTGGTATCGGTGTGAGCCGGGTCGGCGCTCCCGAGCTAGGCTGGCCAGCTGTGGAAGCGGCCGAAGCCGAGCCGCCTTGATGAGCCGGGGGGAACGCCTGCTGGGGGTCAAGACGGTCTAACCGGTGAGTTATTATAATCAAATGGTTGAAAATTACCTGTTGTTGATGAGCTATCATATCCACCCGAGACTCGAGGGTGGAAAAACGGCGTGCGAGCCTGCTGTCCGCTGGGCCGCCTTGCTGGAGCCGTACTGACATAATTCTCAACCCAGGAAACACGCACGCAGGCTCAGGTAGATTTGATAGCTTTATTCAACCAGAAAGGTCTGTTTGGATGCGTGTATGTGATATGATAGTGGATTGTGGGTGGACGATGAGAACAGGAACAGTGCAGCACGCCGTGCGGCCAGGCAACCCTATGGGGAAAACACAGACAGGGAGTGAGCCGTGCAAAACCACACGGGAAAGTGATGCAGAGTTATGCTTACTTGCAGAGGAAATGTGGCTGGCGTTGGCGAGGATTTCAGGCCTGGGAGACAGCGCCCTGCTGCGCACACGATGAAGCGTGGAGATGCGGGAGGAGAAGATGGCGAAGGTGAGGGTATCCGCCGCCAGGGAATCCACCTGTGCACAGGGGAAGGCTGAGAAAACAGGTAAGAGATATGACAGCTTACGTGAAGCAGTGATGAGTGGCAGGACTGGAGAGATGATCCTGCTGAGGGTTTGAGCGCGTTGTAGAACAGACGGCTCCAGACCGATGCTCAGGGCGAGGTGGAATAAATAGCCGCTCACTAACGAGGCACAGGTGTGCGCGCAGCTGAGGCGGATACCTGAGAGCGGCGAGTTGTGACACCTTGGCCAAAGGATGACTCTATTATTTTTTTAATTTAACCTTTATTTACACTGGGTAGTTCCACTGAGAGGCAACCTATCTTTCTAAGGACGTCCTGTTCACACTCACACATTCACACCTGGAAGCTGCCCAGTACAACCACGGACTGACCTGTTGCCACTGAGAGCACTCCGCGGAGCAGTTGGGATTAAGGGGTCTTGGCTCAAGGGGCAAGCACCGCAGCGGGGTAAAGGAGGGTGGGCAAACACTGCTATGTATCTGTCCCACCCAGATCTGATCCTGCCGGTTCAGGGATCGAACCCGCGACCCTCCGCTCACAGGTCCACATCCCTAACCATTAGGCCACCACTGCCCACTATTAGATTTTGGAGGTGATCCACAAGCGCATATCTCCACCAAGGCCTTATTTTGCAATGTACGGGTGGACAGGGGTACAGACAGACGGACGAAGGGAGAGAGGAAGGGAAGGACAGAGGCATTGGCAGGAGGTGTGTGTCTCTGACTGCCCGCTAGGTTGTGTGTTTGTGGATATATAGATGTTTGAATACTATCTTCTCACACACATAGTATCAATCATACAGACATCTGTCATATCAGGCATGCCGAGGTTGTTGGAGGTATTCAGGATCACAGCTGTTTGTTCTTGCAGCACAGTGTGTGTGTGTGTGTTCTGGGAGCTCAGTGTTCCTGTAGCTTCGACCACATGGCTCAGGTCATTATTCCGGTCAGGGACAAGAGTGATGCATAACATTCCCTTACGCACAAATAGCTCTGAAATATATGTGCTTTTGGAAAGGAACTGACAGAAGAGATTTCTATATGGTTGAATTGATTCAGCATAATCAGTTTATTGAACTGTAGATAGCAGAAGAGTGTTATTCAGCTCATGTTACAAGAAGAAGGAAATATCCACTTGTTGGTCTAGAATAAATAGTTTGTAATTAATACCAATGGTGAGGTCTTGATACAATTAGCTGTTCCTCATAGTGCCTGTGTCATCTGGACATTACATGCTTGTTTGCTGAAAATGGAGGGGAGATAAGCGTATCTTGGATCTTTTTAGCTTGAAGCACTTGGTGTACCCATATTTGGAATATTTTGGGAGACTGAAAAAGCAGAGATAACCAAATATCTCTTATCTCTTCTCTTCTCTCGTTTCCGCTTCCGGTGGGTGTGAGTGAGAGTGTGAGTGAGGAGGTGTTGGGTGTGTGAGTGAGGAGTTTTGGATTATACTTTTTCACAACGTTTGGACTTTTCCTTTATCCTTTGTTATTGGCTGCATATTCAGGTAAAGTTTATTTCAATCCTCTGAGTGCATTTGTGTTTTTGGTTTTTTTTTTTGGCGTTTTGCTGTAGGATGGCGTCCTTTGAGACGCCATCTCAGTCTGTTCCGGCAGGGAAGTGAGGATAGTCCTGCCGGATAGCAGCGTTACTGTGGAGGAGGTTCTTCTTGCTGTGGGTGAGATGGTGGGACATGATATGATCTGCTTTGCCTCACGAATGAATAAAGCTGTCGTTGTGTTTTTGACTGGTGAGGAATATGTAATCGGGGACAGACTATGTACAGGTGTCCCCGTTATCTGTTCCATCAACGCGCCTCACCGTTTCAGGTGCTTCCTCCCTTCATCACTGATGAGCAGTTGGAGACGGAGCTTCGCAGATTGGGAAATTTGCGGGCCCGTTTAGAACTGTGAGTTTGGATGTAAGGGATAGGCAAATTAAAACATGTCAAAATCACTCAGGCGCCAGGTGCTCATGTTTTTGGACTCGCCCACTCAAACGCTAGAGGTGTCCTTCCGGGTTAAACATGGGGACGGCTCTTACATGGTGTATGTGAGCTCAGGACAAATTAAGTGTTTTGGAATGTGGAGACGTGGGCCATAAATGGTTTCGCTTGTCCGCATAAGCCAACGGGCGGGAGCTCTGATGAAGCCGCAGCTAAAACCAGCGGTTGCAGGCCTCCGCTTATGCCGCTACTACAGATGACGTTGCGGGCCCTTCTGCCGGTCCTGCTCCGGAACCTGCTGCTGTGTGTGTGGACAGCCCGGCTGTGGCGCCCGCAGCCCAGCTTACGGTTGGGAGTGTGGCTGGTGATGACGCCCAAACAGTCACTGATGGTGCATCAGAATCTAGCTGTGAGAAAGAGCTTGTAAAATCAGCAGCTGTGGTTCCGGTGGCTGCTAACGTTTCTGAACAGCTAACGGAACAACACCAGTCAGCTGCTGTAAGTGGCGTTCAGGAAACTGCAGATCACGATCAATCAGCTGGGACAGCTTTATCAAACAGCCAATTAAGTTGTGATGAGGAAATGGATTCTGATTCTGATACTGTGTCTATTGGAGAAACTTGCAGTAAAAGCAAAAGCTTGTATTCACTGGATGAAATAAATGTTTTCCTGGATGAAACCTACAAAAGAGCCGTTAAAGTCACTGATTACTTCAGTGACGCCGATAAATTTATTAGATCTGTTAATGTGCTAAAAAGGCAGGTTGGCCTTGACCTCCTGGATGAAAGAAAACGTTTTCGCCTTAAAAAACACCTAACAGCCCTGCGTAAATCAGCAGGAGGAAAAAAGGTCACACACACCCAACAGATGAAATAACTTACATGGGTATGCACAGCACGGTGTTCCTATATATTTACTGCTCTTTGCTGTCTCTCTCTGCCTTCTATCTTCTCTATCTCCCTATGCAAAACATAAAATTAGGAACCTTAAACATCAATGGGGGGAGGGGCAATCATAAGAGGGGATTAGTTAGTGAATTGTTTAGACAAAAAAATCTTAACATTTTGTTTTTGCAAGAAACTCATACCACTTCAGCAGATGAAATGGACTGGGGCTTGTGGTGGAAGGGTCCTTTTTCACTCAGTCATGGTACAAATTTTAGTGCAGGAGTAGCCATTTTGTTTGGGGAATCTGTGAATGCAACAGTTTTATCTGTAGTGGAGGTAGTGAAGGGCAGACTGCTCTTTGTTAGGGCAGAAATAGAGAATTCCGTGTTTTGTTTGATCAACGTCTATGCTCCAAATCAGAGTTCTCAAAGAACTGCCTTTTTCAATAAACTGAAAAATGAGTTGCAGAGCTATCACCAAGATCAACTTATTGTTGCTGGTGATTTCAACTGTACCTTAGATTTTACTGTGGATCGAACTAATGCAGAACCCCATCTTCAGTCATCACAAGTTTTAAAAAATATCACTGTACAGTTTGACCTATTGGATACATGGAGAATTAAACATGCAAACACTAGACAGTATACCTGGGTCAGAGTCGTAGATAATATGGTCAGTGCTGCTAGATTAGACAGGATATATGTTTCTCAAAGTTTTGGCCCAGGAATTCTTCACAGTGACATAAGTCCCATCGGTTTTACAGATCATGATCTAGCCTCTGTGATGTTAATCATTTCACCAGGGGAAAGAACTAAATCCTATTGGCATTTCAACAATAAGCTCCTTCAAGACAACGCTTTTTGTCATTATTTTGTGTGTTTCTGGGAACACTGGAGGGCTACAAAGTCTCGTTTTAGTTCCTTAGGACAGTGGTGGGAGGTTGGCAAGGTGCAAATTCGCATTTTTTGTCAGCAGTATACTGCAAACTCGACTGCTATCATCAAAACCAAAGTTTGTGAACTTGAGGACACTGTCAAGAGGCTGGAGGAGAGTTTGATTAGGGATCAGGATTCTACCTCGGGTCCTTTGTTGCAGGAGAAGAGATCAGCCCTGAGCTCTTTGCTGCAGGAAAGTGTGAAGGGAGCACTTGTTAGATCCCGGTTTACTCAGCTGAAGGACATGGACGCCCCAACGTCTTTTTTTTTCAATCTGGAGAAGTCTGCGCAAAAAAGAAGTTGATGACTTGTTTAAAACTCCCACATGGTCAAATAACTACAAATCCATCTGAGATGAGGAGCCATGCAGTGGATTTTTATGGGGCCCTGTTTGGTGCAGAACCATGTTGCATAGAATCTCGAAATCAACTCTTTGAGGGTCTTCCCAAGCTCAGCCCAGAGGACAGGGCTGCTCTGGACTGCGAACTGACCTTGGATGAGTTAACGTAGCAGTTAATCAAATGGCTCTGGGACGTGCACCTGACTTGACGGTCTCTCTTCTGACTTTTTTAAGCATTTTTGGGACATTATTGGATCAGATTTTTATGACGTTCTAATTGACTGTTACAGAACTGGATCTTTACCTGTATCCTGTCGGCGTGCGGTACTATCCCTGCTGCCTAAGAAAGGGGACTTGGCCTTGCTTAAAAACTGGAGGCCCTTTGCTCTTCTTTGCACAGACTACAAAGTGCTCTCTAAAGCCCTATCATATACTGTAGACTGAAAAATGTTTTGGATGTAATCATAGATAGAGGTCAAACATATTGTATTCCTGATCGAACCATTATGGACAATATTTTTCTCATACGTGATGTTCTTAATCTTAGTAAATGTTATGATTTAAAGTTTGGGATTGTGTCTTTGGACCAGGAAAAAGCTTTTGATAGGGTTGACCATTCCTATTTGTTTTCCACACTTAAGGGGTTTGGTTTTGGCAGTATGTTTTTGACATGGGTCAATCTGCTATATACTGGAGCTGAGTGTTTGGTAAAGTTGGGGGCAGGGCTGAGTCGGCCAATCCCTGTACATTGGGGAATAAGGCAGGGTTGTCCGATCTCGGGTCAACTGTATAGCTTGGCTATTGAGCCTTTGCTGTGCAGGTTGCGCACTCAGCTGGGTGGTTTGACCCTGCCGGGGCCCTCCAGTAGTTGTCGTCCACTCGTCTTGTCTGCTTATGCAGACGATGTCAACATTTTCATCACATCCCATAGGGATGTACAGCGTTTGGTGGACACTTTATCTATTTATGAGAAAGCATCTTCTGCACGGGTAAACTGGGGCAAAAGTGAGGGTTTATTGGTGGGGCAGTGGACACATCAAGACATTCCTCATCTACCTGGAGGTCTTCTGTGGGGGAAAGCCGGTCTTAAAGTGTTGGGGGTGTTTTTGGGTTCTGAGGACTTTGAAAGCAAGAACTGGGAGGGATTTAAGGAGAAGGTGTGTGCTTGTTTTTCTAAATGGAATTGGTTGCTACCACAGCTGTCTTATAGGGGAAGAGTTCTGGTCGCCAATAATCTGGTCGGTTCGGCTCTTTGGCATAGGCTTATCGCTTTGACACCGCCCAGGAGCCTGGTGGAGGAGGTCCAGAAGATGATCGTGGACTTCTTTTGGTCTGGTCGACACTGGGTGCGTGCGGCTGTTCTCTACCTGCCTGTTGCCGAGGGAGGACAGGGCCTGGTTGACATACAGTCCAAGATCACCTGTTTTAGGCTTCAGACTGCGCAACGGCTCCTCTATGGATGTGGCCCCTGCTGGATGGACACTGCAAAACTGCTCCTGAGGAGAGTTGGCTGCTTGGGCTACGATAAGCAGCTTTTCCTCGTGAAATCTGGGGGGGTGGACTTTACTGGACTTTCTGCTTTTTATGCTTCTGTCTTGCATGCATAGCAAGTCTTCACTGTAGCCCGTATTCCTGAGGAGACACCAGGTATGTGGCTGTTTGAGGAACCACTGTTTTTCAATGAATTCATGGACACTCAAATGCTGCAGTCTGTCAGTCTGCGAACTTGTTTAAGAGAGGCAGGCTGCATCTGATGAAGATGTCAACCACGTCCATAGAAACGCTGAGGTGAAGAGCCAATATTACATCTGTCAGACTGGTGCATAGGGTGGTGAAGGAAGTGTGTGCTGCCCTGCCACGACCACTGAGAGCCTTTGTGGAAAACCGCACTCTTTCTGATCAATGGGATGAGGACACTGTGTTCAGCTTTCCTGCCCTTTCCATAAGTCCAGCAGTGGGAGAGTGGCAGGAGGAAGAAGACCACCTGCTGTCTTTCAGAACTCCTTGTATGGGCAAGTTCCAGGCTGTAGGGAAGAAGGCGGCGTATCACATCTGTGTGAAGGTTCTAAATCGGCGCTCTCTGACAGGGGTGAAAGAGTCGAAGTGGGCGGGGTTTTTGGGGCCAGTATTCTCCCCGAAAGGCAGCTGGTGCTCCATGTACAAGCTCCCTATAGAGAAACGGACAGCAGATCTCCAGTGGAGGATTGTACATGGGGCAATAGCTACAAATAAATACAGAGCACACCTGGATCCTAGTGTTGGGGAGGAATGTTTGTTTTGTTCTCAAGTTGAGACCCTGGAGCATTTGTTTGTTAAATGTTTTCGTTTATCTGGCCTTTTTCATCTTTTGAAAGTGTGGTTTCATGATTTTGGTGAATGTTTTTCTTTTGGTTTGTTTATTTATGGTCCGAAGTACAAAGTGGCAAAGAAGTCTGCGCATATTTTGATAAACTTCCTGTCTGGTACCGCTAAACTTGCCATTTGGCTGACAAGAAAAAATCGGACTATTAACACTGGCAATGTGGACCCTGTGTTTGTTTTTAAGGCCCTGTTAAAAGTCAGACTCCGGGTGGAGTATTCTTATTATAAAATGGTGGACAATTTGGAGGGGTTCACCAATAAATGGACTGTTGGGAGTGTTTTGTGTTCTGTGGGAGAGGGGGATGAGTTATGTTTGAATTTTTGAAATGTGGAACACTTGGGTGGAATGATGGTATGATGGTGACTTTATATTTTTGAATTGTACAATAAAGGGACTTTTTAAACGTCTCTTCTCTTCTCTTCTCTTCTCGATTTTTTTGTGCTCAGCACTTACAGACTTGACAGTGCTGCTGAGATGGCAGTGAAGGAGAAGTTGTCATTGCATTAAAATGACATTGATGTTTCTGAGTCATAAATATATGTATATGGGTTCACATTCCCAACTTACTTTAACTTGTACCATTTTAGTGGATTTTGGACCATCATAATATAAACATATGAGAGTAGAAAGTAAGGTTTCTGGTGAACTGTGAAATATATTTTGATCTAATTAGCATTTGTAAAGTTCATTCATTCCACCTTTCATTCATTCATTTTCTAAACCATTTACTTTCTAAACCACTTATTTTCATTCATTTTCTAAACCACTTTACTCTCAATAAATTATTATTTTTTTTTTTTTGCTGGTCATTAATATCTGTTTGTTCTCTCCCATAGACTGAGTCCCCATCGTGCTGTTTGCGCTCTACATGTCTGTTCTTTTCATCTTTTCTATCCCCTCACCCCCCAGCCAGTCGCAGCAGATGACTGCCCCTCCCTGAGCCTGGTTCTGCTGGAGGTTTCTTTCTGTTAAAAGGGAGTTTTTCCTCTCCACTGTCGCCAAGCGCTTGCTCATAGGAGATCGCCTGATTGCTGGGGTCTTTCTGCAATTGTGGGGGTTTCCCCTACAGTTGAAAGTGCTATGAGATGACTGTTGTTGTGAAATGGCGCTATATAGATAAAGTTGAATTGAATTGAATTGAATTATTCTGTTCTGGGTCATTCCAGCATATTTCAGGGGAGAAGTAGGGTAACACAGTCCACTGCAGGGCCAGCACAGAGAGACAGACAACCATTCATTCTCCGCCCCCCCCCTCCCCCCCACCTAATGCCGATTTGGAAGCACAGTATCTTTGGACTGTGGGAGGAAGCCAGAGAATCCAGAGACAACCCACACAGGCGCGAGGAGAACCGGATATCTCATTTCAGTTTGAATAGTAATTACCATTTGTCACCGCATCTTAGCAAAAACTTAGGTCAGTCTCTCAATTCTGACAAGCTAATTAATAACATGCACTCAAGTCCATTTTTAGAGGTTTGGGTGTATGTAGAAATGAGCTGAAGAGGTTTCAGAGCTTTGGTCAAAACACCTGAGGGTTTAAATATGGCAGCACAATTTTTCACCCAAATTAAACACCCTTCTTCACAACAACCCATTTCAGTGCATCTTTCCTTAAATGCTACCTAGTGCGAGTTCACTCCACCCTACTCCTTTGTCATTACTGAGATCCATAATGCCATACTATTGTTAGCTGATGAGCTTCTGCTGCTAGCGACAGTAAGAGCTAGCTAAAATGAAATTGGCTTAATGTGGGCCTAAATAAAGCATGGCTGAGGGCAAGGGTGTGTGGATTGAGTGGTTGATAGAACAGGACCAGTCCCTGGGGTATCATAAGCATGGAAAAAACTCGGAATGACTGAACAGATAGTTCTGCTAACTGCAGCTAACCACTACTTGTAGTGGAGGTGTTCTGGTCAGAGGAAAATAATAAACTACAGTAAATTTAAGCTATAGCAACATCTAGGAAGAGGATATATGGTCAAGTGTTTTTGAAGGGATGGGTGATTTATGCTAGAAGGAGGCATAAGTTAGCTAAGTTAGCCTAAAGCCTGACCATAGGGACAGCATAGCCATGTACCCAAAGATATAACCTGGCATACACCTCTCCAGAAAAGTGACAACCAATCATGGCAATGCAGACCACAACAACTGTGGTGGTCAGCTTCATCTCCTCCTACACTCATTTCTACCTCCTTCTTTGTTGCTTCATCGCAGCACCATTTCCAAAGTGAGTTGCATAAACAATGAAGCAAATCGAAGACAGATTACCTGAGGAAGTTTGCAGAAATGAAGACTTGTATGACTTGTCCTCACCCTATTACAAAGACTGTCCAGTGGTTCTGTGGTTTTACACACCATCTCTTCCAAGGTTGTCTCTCTTTTCTCCATTGTAGTATTTTGAGTACAAGTTGCCGTTGTTCAGAATTTATTAGCGCCATCTCTATCACAGTCTGCTCGTTGTCCGTTGTTGCCATTGTTAGAATATACCAAATGTAGCGTTGACAGTACAGAAAACACACTGGTATATAAAGGACTGAAATGGAAAAAGGAATGGAAAAATCCAGTTTGGCAGCGCAGTGCAAACACACCAGTGCACAAGTATAAATGCTGACAATGGCGTAGGCCATTTTTGTAGACGAGCCCACAGGGTAGGCCAGGGGCCACGACCCACCTCCAGTAGAAGCAGATATTTTTGTGACTCAGGCCAATTTTGAACATCCTTTTACAAATTTTGCAACTTTTCATCCCAGCTGAAAAGTTGCAAAATTTTCCACAATGATAGAGCATATCACAGACCTGTGGCTCAATGAGCATCTGAGAGCAGGGACAATCTTGTTGGGTGATTAGAGTATATAAAGAGTCTTGTGTCGCTAAGCTAACTTGTGAGTGGCACTGTAGGTGTGTGTGAACACGCTGGATCACTGTTATACTACAGTGAAAGACGCATATCGCGCCTGTTTCCCCGCGCTGCGCTCGGATTATCTGATCACGTGATGGTCCACCTCATCCCCCACATACAGACAGAGACTGAAACTCACTAAACCTGTTGTGACCACCTCGGATGAAATTGACCGTGAAGCTGGAGAGAATCTGAACACATGCATGGAAATAACTGACTGGGACATGTTTAAAGGAGCCACCACATGATCTTAATGAGTACACGGACACTGTGAACTCATATATCAACTTCTGTGAGGAGAAACATTCTTCCATCGCGGCACCAGGGTGAGGTACTCTAATGATAAGCCCTGGTTCACTGCCAAGCTCAGACAGATCAGGAAGGAGAAGGAAGCAGCGTTGAAAAGTGGAGACAGGGACCGCTACAGCGAGGTCAAATATCGGTTTAACAGAGAGCTGAGGAGAGCTAAATCTGTGTATTCTGAGAGACTCCAGCAGCAGTTCACTGCTAATGACTCGGCTTCTGTGTGGAGAGGACTGAGGCAAATCTCCAACTATCGGCCTCAGGCTTCTAAAGGTCAGGATGACAAAGCCCTTTGTCAAAAACTGTCCCAACATTACGCCCGTTTTGACACCTCGTCAGCTGTGTCCAACTCACCCACTCCACCCAGCTCCACTGCCTCCTCGGCCCCTAATTCATCAAAAGCGGCCCCCCCCCCTCCTCCTCCTCCTCCTCCTCCCCCCCTGCCCTTGTCATCAGTGAGCAGGACGTGCACAGACAGTTCTCCAGACTGAACCCGCGCAAGGCCCCCGGGCCGGACGGTGTGTCTCCCTCCACCCTGAGACACTGTGCGAAAGAGCTGGCTCCTGTCTTCACAGACATTTGTAACACCTCCCTTAAGCAATGTCACGTGCCGACCTGCCTCAAATCCTCCACCATCATCCCTGTCCCCAAGAAGCCACGGATTACTGGACTTAACGACTACAGACCTGTAGCGCTCACCTCGGTAGTCATTGAAAGTCCTTTGAGCGGCCTGGTCCTGTCTCACCTCAAGTCCATCACCACTCCCCTCCTGGACCCCGCTGCAGTTTTGCCTACCGTGCTAACAGGTCTTGGACGACGCAGTCAACCCTGGCCCTCCACTCCATCCTGCAGCACCTGGACTCCCCGGGAACCTACGCCAGGATTCTGTTTGTGGACTTCAGCTCCGCATTCAACACCATCCGCCCCGATCTGCTCCAGGACAAGCTGTCCCTGCTCGATGTGTCCTGACTCCCTCTGCAGGTGGATCACCGACTTCCTGACGGACCGGAGGCAGCATGTGTGGCTGGGGAAGTCTGTCTCGGACTCTGTTAGCATCAGCATTGGATCACCCCAGGGCTGTGTACTTTCCCCCCTACTCTTCTCCCTTTATACCAACTCCTGCACCTCCTCCCACCAGTCTGTTAAGCTGATTAAGTTTGCGGACGACACCACCCTCATCGGGCTCATCTCCAACGGCGACGAGTCCGTCTACAGGAAGAGGCGGCCCCAGCTGGTGTCCTGGTGCAGCCACAACAACCTGCAGCCTGAACGCTCTGAAAACAGCAGAGATGATTGTGGACTTCAGGAAAGTCACAACCCCCCAGCCCCCCCCTCACCATCACAGGCTCTCCCATCACCATTGCAGATTCCTTCCGCTTCTGGGCACCACCATCACCCGGGACCTCAAATGGGAGCCAACCATCAGCTCTCTCATCAAAAAGGCTAGAAGAGGATGTTCTTTCTGCGGCAGCTGAGGAAGCTCAAGCCTACCCACCAAGATGTTAGTGCAGTTCTACACGGCCATCATCGAGTCCATCCTCACCTCCTCCATAACTGTGTGGTATGCAGGAGCCACTGCCAGGGACAGACTAAGGCTGCAGCGCGTCGTGCGCACTGCTGAGAAGGTGATCGCTGCAAGCTCCCAATCTCTCCAGGACCTGTACATCTCCAGGACCTGGAGGCGTGCTGGCCGGATCATAGCCGATCCTTCACACCCTGGTCACGTCCTGTTTGCACCCCCCCCCTCCCCTCAGTAGAAGACTTCGGTCGATTCGGACTAAAACCTCCCGGCACATGAATAGCTTTTTTCCCCTCTGCCATCAGACTGCTGAACATCAAGTGACTTATTGACTCTCGTGCACTATGTACAGCAGCTCAACCAGACTCATGACATTCATCACTGTTTTTCTGTTGCATTAATCAACTGCACTATGGTACCCCCATATTATCTGCTACTTGCTAATTTATTTAAAAACGCTGCCTTGACTAGTATTACTCATTATACTATTATTATTATTATTATTATTATTATTTATTACTTATTTTTCTACACTTATTGCACGTTTTTAGTCCTTTAGTTTTTTAGTTTATCTCTTTATCTCATCATGTTTTTAATGTTGCAGCATGGCACCGAGACAAATTCCTAGTTTGTGTACTACATGAACAATGGCAATAAATCTGATTCTGATTCTGTGTTCCCACACTCACAGGGAAACATTATTAACAGGTGAAGATAAAGGTGAATGACTAATGATTGAGGGGTGATATAATGCCAATGAGGTCCAGCTCTCACGTCACAGCCAGAGGGAAATGAAGATGGCTTACTGAATGACAGTTACCGAGTCAAAGACGTACCTAATGAAGTATTCAGGGCTGGGGTTTTTCAGAGTTTTTTCATTGGTAACCACTCCAGATACTCAGGTTGATGCTTGAAGGCCCAGAGAAAGTGAAATGTTCATCGTGTCCCCTTTAAAGAAATATTTCAGCAAGAATTTGTGTTTATGGCAAGGTTATTTCCAAAATGTAAATAATCTTGCCATATGCCAGAAATGTACACACACATTTCTGGTTTACTGTTTACTGGCAAAACCTATTGCCAGGATAGCATTTACACTTTAGAGCGCCTTTACACAGATGGAGATCATTGGATGACCACTGAGAGATCAAAATTGGCCTGGTCACTCAACTGTCTCCTAAAGCCTTAAAAATGTTTGGGAGATGTTGTGGCGATTTTTTATGCCGCCTCTATAAAGATGTTTGAAAGATATTTGAGAGACTTTTGAGACGCGGGAGTGATCACTGAAAGACCATATATGTGAGTGTGTGTGGTGTGTGTGTGTGTGTGTGTGCGTTGGCGTGTGTGTTGTGTGCACACTGGTGTGAAAAAGTGTTTGCCCCTTCCTCATTCCTCACTTTTTTGTATGTTTGTCACACTTAAATGTTTCAGATCATCAACAAATTTAAATATAGACAAAGATAACACAAGTAAACATAAAATGTAATTTTTAAATGAAGGTGTTTATTATTAACAGAAAAAAAAAAAAATCCAAACCTGCATGGCCCTGGGTGAAAAAGTGATTGCCCCCCTAAACCTAATAACTGGTTGGGCCACCCTTAGCAGCAACAACCTGCAATCAAGCATTTGCCATTACTGTCTTTTACAGTGCTGTGGAGGAATTTTGGCCCGCTCATCTTGCAGAATTGTTGTAATTCAGCCACATTGGAGAGTTTTTTGAGCATGAACCGCCTTTTTAAGGTTGTGCCATAGCATCTCAATTGGATTCAGGTCAGGACTTTGACTAGGCCACTCCAAAGTCTTCATTTTGTTTTTCTTAAGCCATTCAGAGGTGGACTTGCTGGTGTGTTTTGGATCATTGTCCTGCTGCAGAACCTAAGTGCGCTTCAGCTTGAGGTCACAAACAGATGGCGGACATTCTCCTTCAGGATTTTGTGGTAGACAGCAGAATTCATGGTTCCATTTACCACAGCAAGTCTTCCAGGTCCTGAAGCAACAAAACAGCCCCAGACCATCACACCATATTTTACTGTTGGTATGATGTTCCTTTTCTGAAATGCTGTGTTACTTTTACGCCGGATGTAATGAGACACACCTTCCAAAAAATTCAACTTTTGTCTCATCAGTCGACAGAGTATTTTCTGAAAAGTCTTGGGGATCATCAAGATGTTTTCTGGCAAAACTGAGACAAGCCTTTGTTCTTTTTGCTCAGCAGTAGTTTTCGTCTTGGAACTCTGCCATGCAGGCCATTTTTGCCCAGTCTCTTTATTACGGTGGAGTCATGAACACTGACCTTAACAGAGGCAAGTGAGGCCTTCAGTTCTTGGATGTTTTTGTAGGGGTCTTTTGTGACCTCTTGGCTGAGTCGTTGCTGGGCTCTTGAGGTAATTTTGCGTCGGCCGGCCACTCCTGGGAATGTTCACCACTGTTCCATGTTTTCGCCATTTGTGGATAATGGCTCTCACTGTGGTTTGCTGGAGTCCCAAAGCCTTTAGAAATTGTGGTGATCCGAGCACTGAGCTCATCCGCACTCGGGTTGCCTCAGTATTTTCCCTTTTTTTCTCCCAATTATTTCTGTTTGGTTATTTTTGGTGTTTCCAGGGCTTTTACTATGACAGTGCTGCGGCTGAACTTCCGTCTGTCAAAGTCGAGCCGGCACTGTTACAGCTGTGCATGATTTTGGTCATTCTGTTTCCTCTCCTGTTTGGTTCTTTGGGTTTTGTTATCAGTATTTAAGGGAGCAGCTGAGGCTCACTCCTCGCTGTGACCTGGGTCAACCAGGACTGGAGTCCCTATCCCCGGCTCCAGTCTTCTTTCTGTATTTGATCCATCTTCGCTTCAGCATTTGTAAGTGTTTATTCCATAGTGTCAGGTTCCGCCCTCGCTACGCTCTTACATTTGATGTTAGTGTTCTTTATTTTGTGTTCTAGTTTAATGTATGTGTTTTGCCCCACGTGGCTCTTTATTTTGTTCTTTCGTGAATAATCAAACACACTCTCTGTTGGCATCTGGCACCTCATTTATGCCCTGAAAGGGACAAACACGACAGAAATGGCTTTATACCCTCAGTTACTTTGTTTCTCATCTGTTCCTGAATTTCTTTGGATTGCAGCATGATGTCTAGCTTTGGAGGATCTTTTGGTCTACTTCACTTTGTCAGGCAGGTCCTATTTAAGCGATTTAAGTGTTGAGAACAGGTGTGGCAGTAATCAGGCCTGAGCGTGACTACAGAAATTGAACTCAGCTTTCAAAAGATGTGATAAACCACATTTAATTTATGTTTTAACAGAAGGGGGCTATCACTTTTTCACACAGGGCTATGTAGGTTTAGATTTTTTTTACCCTTAACAATAAACACAATTTAAAAACTGCATTTTGTGTTTACTTGTGTTATCTTTGTTTAATATTTAAATTTTTTTGATGATCTGAAACATTTAAGTGTGACAAATATGCAAAAAATGAGAAATCAGGAAGGGGGCAAACACTTTTTCACACCACTCTGTGTGTGTGTGTGTGTGTGTGTGTGTGTGTGTGTGTGTGTGTGTGTGTGTGTGTAAATATGAGAGATTTCTAGTGCTCTTCTACCACTTTACTGCAGTGAAGCGCATTGAAAGATGAATAAACAGGGCCCCAGATCTCTCAACGATCTTTCAAAGATGTCTCAGCAATCACAAGATCTCTCAATGATCTTCCAGTGATCTCACCACTGCCATGGTCTTCTCAGTTTTGGACTCAGTCCAACACAGTCTATCAGTGATCACCAAAAGGAAGTGATCTCTCAAGAAGATCTCAAGGAGCAGTCAACAATCTCGTCCGAACGATCTCCAATGATCTCTCACCCACCAGTCTTTAAATAAACTCTATTGGCCTTTCATCAAATGCGCAGTGATCCCTCAATGATCTTTCAGCCACTTTAACCTTCATGGTGCAAAAAATTTGGTGTTCATTGAAAGATTGCTGAGAGATCATTGGGAGAATTGATGAGATTGGTGGCGACTTGACTACTCAAATCAAAATCAAAATCAAATCAAATCAATCAAACTTTATTGTCATATTGCTGTACATACAACTGTAGTGCAGGCAAGATGAAATTGCGTTTCTCTCGGCATCCATATAAGAAGCAGCATGATTAAGACACACTCCCACATAGCTCCCACCCCCCCATCCATTCACACATCCCTGAGACATACTTGGGGAAAAAGAATAACTAACTATAATATACAAAATGTCCATAGGTGCAGTAGTGTGTATGTGAGATTCCCGGTCAGCTGTTCAGCATCCTGACAGCTTGTGGGAGGAAGCTGTTGATCAGTCTGGTGGTTCTGCCTCTGATGCTCCGGAATCGTTTACCAGATGGAAGAAGTTCAGAGTGTTTATGCAGAGGGTGAGAACGGTCCTTGACAATGTTCAGTGCCCTGCTCCTACAACGGTTCTGAAAAAGTTCTTGGACAGAGGGGAGGGAGACTCCAATTACCCTCTCCGCCCCCTTGACTATCCTCTGCAGGGCTTTTTTGTCTGACATACTGCAGCTGGAGTACCATGTTGCAATGCAGTACGTCAGAACACTCTCCACCACACCTCTGTAGAAGGTCCTGAGGATGCAGATGGGAGAGAGGCCTGTTTGAGTTTCCTCAAGAAGTGTAGTCTCTGCTGAGCTCGCTTCCTGATCTCCAAGGAATTCTTGCTCCAGGTCAGGTCCTGCGAGATCTGCACTCCGAGGAACTTGATGTTCTCTACTCTCTCCACTAAACGGCCGCCGATGCTGAGGGGGACGTGCTCAGGCTGTGACCGCCGGAAGTCGATAATCATCTCCTTTGTTTTGTCCACGTTGAGCACCAGATTGTTCTCCCTGCACCAGCCCTCCAGGTCTCTCACTTCTTCCCTGTACATTGATTCCTCATCCCTCTGAATAAGTCCCACCCACCGTGGTGTCATCTGCAAACTTAATAATCTGGTTCCCCTCGTGTTTGGATACACAGTCATGTGTTAGAAGTGTAAACAACAGTGGACTGAGTACACAGCCTTGAGGGGTTCCGGTACTCAGCGTGACAGAGTTGGAGATGTTGTTTCCAACCCGGACAGACTGAGGTCTCTCAGTCAGGAAATCCAGGATCCAGAGACATGTGGCGGTGTTCAGACCGAGAAGGAGTAATTTCTCTATCAGTCTCTGGGGAATAATGGATTGATTACTCCTTGATTACTCAACGATTACAAATCTCAGTTGCAGAAAATAATAATGCTAACGGTTTGATGTGACATCACGGCCAAAATATAACAAAATATGCCAGAATGACACAAGATATATTATCGACCATGGATTTGTGAACCAGATGGAAACAGGGATGTCTATTAGGGTGACTGGCATCTAAAGAAAATGACAATATAAACTGTGCTTGATAAGCTAACTCCCTAGCACCCTGCTCATGTTTGAAGACAGACAGCTCATCTGGCCAATAATAGAGCAGTGTGCAGGTATGGAGGCTGGGCTTACCATGTTTGTGAAGTTCCGTAACAAACCCAAAAGAGTTACAACAGTTTCTCAGACACAAGAATGATATAAAGGCTGTTTCTTTTTTTTTAAGAAAAGGGAGTGCTTGATATTTTTTTGATAATCATGTAACCAATAGTGGTGGCCTAGAGGTAAAGCATCCGCCCTACAACCGGGAGGCCAGGGTTCAAATCCTGGCCGTGTCATGCCAAAGACCGTATAAAAATGGAACTTCCTGCCATCCAGCTTGGTGCTCAGCAATAATGGAACAGAGGAGGGAAATGTTGGTTACCCAGCCACAGGGGGAGCACAAGCCAGTGTACTCCTAGTGCCGGTCCCAAGCCCGGATAAAATGGGCAGGGTTATGTCAGGAAGGGCATCTGGCGTAAAAACCCTTGCCAAATCAACATGCGGCTCATCGCAATATAAGGTGATAATATGCTGTGGTGACCTCAAAAGGGAGCAGCCAAACCAATAGATGCATTTCACAAGGTGAAAACCTACACAAACACAATTTTTCAGTCAAGGAAGCCTTTAAAAATAGGCAAGTAGTTCAAATCTACGAGCTGAAGCAGAACCTCTGACATTAACGTTTCTGTCACGTTTAACGTTTCAGAATGGGAGACGTTTCACTGTCTCCCATTCTGCCCACTTTCACCCAGTATGTCACATGCCACACTAGAGACAATAAAACACTGGATTTGTTCTACGCAAACACTAAGGAGGCGTACACCTCATCACAACTCCCCCCCACTTGGGAGATCGGATCACAACTTGGTTCATCTCCGACCGGTGTACAAACCCCTAGTGCACAGACAACCTCCGGCCATGCACACTGTGGAGTATGGTCTGAGGAGACAATGGACACTCTAAAGGACTGTTTTGAAGCCACTTGCCTGGAAGCAGCTCTGCGATCCACATGGTGAGGACATCGATGGCCTCATTCACACCTTCACGGGCTACCTCAGCTTCTGTGTGGACAAATCCGTTCCCACCAAGACCATACGGCGTCACTCAAACAACAAAACCCTGGATCAACCCTGAGATAAAAACACTTCTGAGAGAGAAGAAGAGGATCTTCAGGTCGGGAACAGGGAGATGCTGAAGTCGTACAGAGGGAGCTGAGGAGAAAGATCAGAGAAGGCAAGGACAGCTTCAGGAAGAAGATGGAGGACAAGCTGCAACAGAGCGACATCAGCGGGGTCTGGAGAAACCTCAAAAACCATCTCGGGGCTCCAGAATACCTCCCCCCAGGCCACGGGGGGCAGGGAGTGGGCGAACAACCTGAATCTGTTTTTCAATAGATTTGACCAACCGCCCTCCCCCCTGTCTGCACAACAACCACTGCTGCCTCTAAGAAATCAAGTCCTGCTGCCCACTCCCCACTCCACCGACACCCCCCCCACTCCCAACACACAGCCCCCCATCCTGACCCTGACCAAGACCCAGGTGAGGACGGAGCTGAGGAAGATCAAGGCGAGGAAGGCGTCGGGACCGGACGGCATCAGCGCAAAGCTCCTCAAGTCCTGTGCAGACCAGCTGTGTGGGATTGTGACGTATATCTTCAACATGAGCCTGAAACTGGGGAGGGTACCACAGCTGTGGAAAACATCTTGTGTGGTACCTGTACCAAAAACTTCCCACCCCAAAGAACCTGAACAGCTACAGACCGGTGGCCTTGACGTCCCACTTGATGAAGACCCTGGAGAGACTGCTCCTTGCTCATCTCCGCCCCCTGGTGGAACCAGCGATGGATCCACTCCAGTACGCCTACCAGCATGGCATTGAGGTGGAGGATGCGGTGATCGTCCTCCTTCACCGTTCTCTGTCCCCACCTGGAGAAGCCCGGGAATATGGTGAGGATCATGTTCTTTGACTTCTCCAGTGCTTTCAACACCATCCAAACCGATGATCCTGAAGGACAAGCTGCTGCGCGCAGGGGTGGACCAGCACCTGTCATCATGGATCCTGGACTACCTCACGAAACGCCTCAGTTTGTGAGAACCCGGGACTGTGTTTCCGACACGATCATCAGTAGCACGGGGGCCCCCCAGGGAACGGTGCTGGCTCCCTTCCTGTTCACTCTTTATACTGCGGACTTCTCACACAACACAACACATTGCCATCTACAGAAGTTCTCTGATGACTCTGCGATCGTTGGTCTCATCTCCAACGGAGATGAAGCTGAGTACAGAGGGCTTATCCAGGACTTTGTGGACTGGTGCCATCGGAACTGCCTCCAGATCAACGCGAGGAAAACTAAGGAGCTGGTGGTGGACTGCCGCAGGCATGGGCAGCCCCTCACAGCACCAGTAAATATACAGGGAACAGACATCGAGATGGTGACATCCTATAAGTACCTGGGTATTCATCTGAACAATAAACTAGACTGGTCACACAATACTGACGCACTCTACAAGAAGGGACAGCGCAGGCTGTTCCTGCTGAGGAGACTCAGGTCTTTTGGTGTACAAGGGGCGCTGCTGAAGTCATTCTATGACACGGTGGTGGCATCAGCCATCACTTTTGGAGTGGTCTGCTGGGGCAGTGGCATTACTGCAGCCGATAGGAAGAGACTGAACAAACTGATTAAGAAAGCTAGCTCTGTCCTGGGGCAGCGCCTTAATCCGATGGAGGAGATAGGAGAGAGAAGGACGGTGGCTAAACTGTCATCTCTGCTGGAGTCCGAGTTCCACCCTATGCAGGACATACTGGATGCACTGAGGAGCTCATTTAGCAGCAGACTACATCATCCCAGGTGCACAACCGAGAGGTTTCGTAGGTCCTTCCTACCAACGGCTGTCAGACTGTACAACCTAAGCAGGGCTGCTCGCAGAGATAACAAAAAGACGTAACAAACTAATAGTTTTTTTGAATGCAAAAGATGCAATAGACTTACACAATGGTCCTCTCCGGCATACAACTAGGAACATACCGGTCGCTATGGAGGGTGAGAATATGTATGGGCACATAATCATACCATGTAGGATAACTAAATAGACGGTTATGCTGTTTCATCCCACCTAGCAACAATGCTCTGCACTGTGTGTGTTTATATATTTACATATTTATTCCATCTAGCTACAATGCTCAGCACTGGGTGTGTTTATATTTATATATCTATATACAGTATTTATTCCATCTAGCTACAATGCTCCGCACTGTGTTTTTATATATCTACATATTATTCCATCTAGCTACATTGCTCCGCACTGTGTGTGTTTATATACTTGCATATTTATTCCACCTAGCTGCAATGCTCCGTACTGTGGGTGTTTATATATTTACATATTTATTCCATCTAGCTACAATGCTCTGCACTGTGTGTTCATATATTCATATATTTATTCCATCCAGCTACAATGCTCTGCACTGTGTGTGTGTGTGTGTATATATATTTTATAGTAATATGTACATACAGTATGTATATTAGCTGCTCTTGCTTGCTTGTTTTTTTTCTGCCTTCTGATTGTTGCTCTGAGTGTTGCTATCCCTGTGCTGTTGCAATCCTGGAATTTCCCCGTTGTGGGACTAATAAAGGCTTATCTTATCTTATTAAGATAGTTTAGTGCCATGACTTGGTGTCTTTTAGCACATGATGTGAGTAGTCCCCCAGATCTGACTCTAAGATGTTGATGAGCAGGCCAACACCTTGATCTTCTTCTTACTCAAGTCATTTTTATTTCCCTTTTTTGTCCCCAATCTGTCAGCTTATATTGCTCCATTACAATATCAAAAGCTTAATCAGTTTTGAATACACAACACTCTGAATATCAATGAGTACAGATTCATTTGGACTCAGATGTTTTATATTTGTCCCTTTAGCTGCAGCTGCCAAAAGTCAGTGGGTCCAGCTGAGAGCATTAGATGGAAAAAGTCATCAAAAATCTCATTAATCATTAAAACCCAATCAGAGAGCTAGCTCATCCTCACCTAGTAATTTGACATATCTGGTTATTGTCCAGCTGTGTGCCTTACAGACACGGGGGAGAGTATAAATACTTTATACTAAGTTTGCAGTAAATAACAGAATTAATGCCTTTTCCTAATGACCAATGATTACATCAGGAAAATGATACTTGTTGTTGGCTAATGAGAGGATGGAACAAATGGCTTCATTTGGACTGTCTGGGAAGAATTTGGGAGGATTGACCCCGAGCTTGATGGAAACCTTAAAAATGTCAGTGACTGAAACACTGAAGCAAACAAAGGGTCAGTTTAAAAATAAATTTCAATTCATCTATAATGTTCTTAGTGTGGCTGGTGTAAGGAGAAGCAGCGGTTTTCATACATATGTAGTATATTCACCATTTAAATTCAGCTGCTGCCTTTGCTGTAGACATTAATAAATGGTTAGTGCTGTTTGGTAAATAAAATAGGTTAATGCGGATTAGAAATTAGAATTACATCAAGGTGTAGTTTCTAATGTTTAAAAGTGAAATCAAACTTTCAGATAGCTGGTAGCACAATAAATCAGTATTTGAGACAGACATAGAGACCAGTGGCTGCTGCAATAACAACGCAATGCAGGGAAAGAAAGAAGGCAATAAACAGAAAATAAACAGGAAGGCTAAACAAACAGCACTGCCTTGTATTCTCAGAGAATCCGCAGAGGTTTAGCTTGACGTGGGTTTCTATGCACAAGGACAGTTGCTGGCATGGGATGCCCAGTGTTGGCACGACTGGACAACTGTTGGCAGTTCCTGGCCTGGATGTGGCTAAGGACCAGCTGCCCTCTCCCTGGTCCTTGGGTGTTCCTGCAGGCAAGGACATATGCCAGAGGGACTGCTGGCAACTTTACTTCCTTTTCCACCTGGGGCTCTCCTTAATCCATCTCTCCTCCTTCTTCCCACTCACTTTTCATGCTCTCCCATTCTTCACCCTCCAAACAACATTTTACTAATCCATTCAGATACCACTCATTTATCGCCCTCCCACAACCCCTTTATCCCGCTCCATTTTTACTGTTCTGTCTTTGGATGATGATGGGTTTACTAAGGTCTTACAAGGGGCCACACCTACACTGCAGTGCCTCCTCCTTCTCTCCCATCCCCTTGATGCATGTGGGAGTAGATTACAGTATATTCTAACTCTTCACATGACTGTACCGGCCAAGTGGGCTAAGGTTTGGAGGCGTGCTGGGGGAAAGAGTTGCAGGCCATGATGAGGACACTCATCATGGCCTCATTAGTAGAGGACATTTTCCCTCTAATGACAAAGAAATGACATAAAAGAATTTCACCTGAAAATATGTAAAACCACATAGCATCAATAACTAAAAAGAAGTTAAGGGTGTATGTTAGACATTAAAACTGAAAACAGTCTCATATACAAACCGACTTATTACTAAATATTGTGTGATGATAAAATATGTCATAATATGAGACACGGCATGTCTGTAATACTCCCTTTACACAGGGATGGAAATTGAGAAATTGCTGAGTGTGGAAAAAATGGCCATATCTCTTAATGATCTTTCAGTGATCTCTCAGTGATCTCCAGGACTGCTCAATGACTCTAAATGATCTTCAGTGATCTCCACGGTCACCAAGGATTTGACTCAGTCCAAAACGTCTCCGCAGTCACCAAAGGGAAGTGATCTCTCAACGATCTGTCAATGAACTCTCAAGGAGTGCTCAGCGATCTCATCAATTACCTAATGATCTCCCAGCAATCTTTAAGACAAATTTATGCTAGCTGGTTCAGGCTTGCAATCCGAGGAAGGAGCTAGTCAGCTATGATTAGCAATAGTGATGTAAGAGGGAGGGCGGAGTTAATTGCGGTTCTTGGGAATTTAAAGAGACATGAAACTGAAATGAAACAGCCTATTCTGAGGAGGCCGCAAAAGATGATTCACAATTATGCTGCAGTGATTAAATAATTAAAGAAAATCTGACCAAAATATGTCACAAACATTTCAGTAAGACCTGTGGGAGCTCTTAAGACATGGAAGAAGTGCAGTCATTGGCCCCTTTAAGGCTGTGACTGCTGAACACATTGCACAGAACTGCAGTTTTTTTTTCTTCCAGCCACCTTTACTCGCTATAACATCACTATGATACCACTACTACTGTATTTGACTAACTATACTTCGGTGCCGAATCCTTCCACACATTGCAACAAATGTTGAGAGAAGAAACTATTTTTTTTAGATCACATAAAGTAATATTTAAAAATGTCCTTTCAAATCTAATCTTGGATGGAGGCTGGTTCAGAAGCAAAACAGCAAGCCTGCAGTCAGTCTATTTCAGGGCAAATAACAGCGACTCAAGGTGTCTGCTAAGCAGCAAGAAGAAGCAACATTTCTGTGTAGGTTTGACATGCTGCTGTGTGTGCACATGTGTGCGTGTAAGAGGAGAGTGCACCTGACAAGCTGTTCTTTAGCTGTGAGTGTAGGTGTCTGGCGTACTGTAAGCACTATGTAGCTAAACCTCAGGGAGACTAGCTGTCAGCTCAGTGCCAGCTAATAGGGATCCAAATGAAGCAAATATGACAGTGCATGATCAAATGAGGATTGAGTTCCATTATAGTGATTAACAGACTTACAAGCTTGTGTTCACCATTTTATATTCAATTAAATTCATGTTGGTCAAGTCTGTGTACTTTATTTCAAATATAACAGGCTCATTGACCGATATTAAGAAGGTGACTTTGCAAGATTCACATTAGAAAGCAAATTTGTATCTATTTTAATCATAGGTACTTTAAATTTTGATGCTAGCTGATACAGTATAGTCCGAGCAATTTATCTATAGAATAGTGTAGAAGCTTTTTAATCTTTCTCTTTTTTTTTAAATCAGTAAAACATGTGTCCGGTTGTATGAACTTATTATGTGTATGTTAGTGTCTAGAAATCCCCTTCTAGAAATCCACCTAAATGCAGTGGAGTTAAGGAAATATTAACAAACAGAACTGGAAAAAGATGAAGAGGGGAACACAGAAGGATTCAAGGAGATGTGTGAAGTGAATTAAGTGAGAATCTTGTAGGGGAATCGGAGCCAATGAGAATCCCCTAGTGGCAGCGAGCGCACCCTCTTTCTTCTCAAGTCTCTTCTTCCAAGTGTTCTTTGCCCAGCATTACCATGGCAACGTTGGGTCTCTGACAAGCTGACCGCATGCACACTACACATGCTTGAACATACAGTAGAGTGTGCATGCACACACAGTACTGTAATGCGTGATCAGCAACATACACAGGTGCTGTATCACACAACAAACTGAAGAATGACTCTGGCCTGGAGCTGACAATAGACATAATCCTGCTCTGAGAGACAGAGAAATGGTAACAGGCTTTTTTGACATTATCTGCATTACTATACTGTACGGTATGAGCAAAATCAGTGTGTGATTGATTGTAGAAAAATAACAAAATATTATCTGTTTCTCACTTCTCAAGTATCAGGATTTAATATCCATATTTGTTTGTTAAAAATATTCTACATCTACCCATACAGTGTACTGAGTGCTACATATGTTTATTCTTTCTCATGCACTGGCATGTTCAGTGAACCACAGTAACACGTTTCTAAAGGTACAATTACAGACTGCAAAAGAAGGAGTTGCACTCCTGAAATAAGAACATCCAAATGTGATTCCATCTCATCTCCTGCTCTCCCACACAGTAACCCTTTCACCTGATAGCTAGTTAATTATCACTAGAAGCTATTTCAAGGGCTGCATTGCATTCACTGTGCTGAAGGAGACATTCTCATTCATTAAAGCTGCACTGTGTGAAATTTTGCATGTTTTATTAAAATAAACAACTCAAAGCTTCAGCGGTGGTTGAGTGCTGTCAGACACTGCTGAGCACTGAATCCCATTCCCTTCTATTGGTTGTCAGACTTTTTTTTAACACTGTTGACCAGCGCCACCCCCCACCCCCCCACCCCCACCCCCACACTTTTTTAGTGAACTTCCCTTGAAGCCTTTAGCCCTTGTCTGTTGCTTGAAAATGCGATATCACACATTCCATTCTGTTGCGGAAGCTTTTGAGAACAAGTCATCATTGTGTGGCACCTCCCACCAGAAGGTGAATACAGAAGAATTTGCCTATTCCAAATAATGTTGAACCTGTGATTTGTGCCTTAAATGTACCTTACTCCCAGCTCTTCTCTGGCTTATTTTATTATCAACTAATGTGTGCAGCCTCATGTGGTTTTTAATGTTAACGCAGTTAGCTTATCTTCTCCATGTTTTGCTTCTCTCTAAGTCTGCATCTGTTGTTGGACTTCAGTGAGCCTTTTGATAGCTTGGTATAGCTATTTTGTTTCAGTCTATATGAGGGGAGCTAATCGCAGCCTGCCAAGCCAACCACGGCTATGGTAGCCAGCGGGCTGCTGCTAGAATGTGTTGCTCAAGTTATTAAGCATTTACCCATTCCAGCTCATGGGTTCTAATGAACCTGTGAAAATACACCACAACATTTCACTTACTCTCGGTTGTTATATGACTTATTGTATCAACTTATGTGCTGCTGCTTATTGCTGTAAGTATTACTGTTGGCTTCACTGTTACAACAAGCAAGCTTCTGTTTTAATAACAACAATAAAAGCAAAATCACTAGAAAAGCAATGCTCATGAAGTCTGAAAGAAACCAAACCTCTTTGCTTGAGAAGATGTAAACTGTAAGACAAATAATTTATTATTTAACCAAATGTAATACAGTATGTGTGGAAAGTTGGCATATAAGCAGCAATGAGGAGAGTAGCAAGAAATCATTAAATTTGTGTTAATATTTAATTACTCAGTTGTCATAAAACTTAAATATGAATATGAGTATTTACTGGAGAGTTTGGTCTTTAAAACTAAGATTCTTGAAAATTTAAAAACTCAATCCATAGAAAATGCAAAATATGATATCTTTAAATTTTAAGTGTTGACATAGGTTGGTGAATGTAAGCTTGTTATTCAAAAGTATTTCATAAAAGTGTTTAAGTGGGAAACGAGCACATAAGCAGTAGATTAGTAGCGTTGTAATTACTGAACTGAAAATAGAAACATGAAAATCTTTTCCTCTTTGTAGCCCCCAGATAAGGAAGGTGGCCTGCCGAAGCAGGTGGGCAACAAGACAGAGTGTGGTCTACTGGGATTGGTACTGGACCTGAAGAGGGATTACCAGCCAATAAGAAACCAGATCCCTGAGGAGAAGCTTTACAAAGTCTACACCTTCAACTCTGTCAGGAAGTCGATGAGCACTGTAATCAAACTGCCTGATGGAAGCTTCCGCATGTACAGCAAGGGAGCCTCTGAGATTGTGCTCAAAAAGTGAGTGTGGTTTTTGCATTACTAGCTGTACAGTATTGTGGTTAATTGGGTGCTATTATATTCAATTGTGTGCATACATTAAATACACAATACAGTGGTGTGAAAAAATGTTTTTCCCCTTCCTAAGTTCTCATTTTTTTGTATGTTTTTCACACTTAAATGTTTCAGATCTTCAAACAAATGTAAATATTAGACAAAGATAAACCAAGTAAACACAAACTGCAGTTTTTAAATGAAGGTGTTTATTATTGAGGAAAAACAAATCCAAACCTACATGGACTTGTGTGAAAAAGTGATTGCCCCCTAAACCTAATAACTGGTTGGGCCACCCTTAGCAGCAACAACTGCAATCAAGCGTTTGCGATAACTGGCAATGAGTCTTTTTCAGCACCGTGGAGGGATTTTGGCCCACTCATCTTTGCAGAATTGTTGTAATTCAGCCACATTGGAGGGTTTTCAAGCATGAACCACCTTTTTAAGGTCATGCCACAGCATCTTAATCGGATTCAGGTCAGGACTTTGACTAGGCCACTCCAAAGTCTTCATTTTGTTTTTCTTAAGCCATTCAGAGGTGGACTTGCTGGTGTGTTTTGGATCATTGTCCTGCTGCAGAACCCAAGTGTGCTTCAGCTTGAGTTCACAAACAGATGGCCGGACATTCTTTTTCAGGATTTTGTGGTAGACAGCAGAATTCACGGTTTCATTTACCACAGCAAGTCTTCCAGGTCCGGAAGCAGCTAAACAGCCCCAGACATCACACTACCACCACCATATTTTACTGTTGGTATGATGTTCCTTTTCTGAAATGCAGTGTTACGTTTACGTTGGATGTAATGGGACACACACCTTCCAAAAAGGTAAACTTTTGTCTCATCAGTCCACAGAATATTTTCTCAAAAGTCTTGGGGATCATCAAGGTATTTTCTGTCAAAACTGAGATGAGCCTTTATGTTTTTTTTGTTCAGCAGTAGTTTTCGTCTTGGAACTCTGCCATGCAGGCCATTTTTGCACAGTCTCATTCTTATGGTGGAGTCATGAACACTGACCTTAACTGAGGCAAGTGAGGCCTTCAGTTCTTTGGAATGTTGTTGTGGGGTCTTTTGTTACCTCTTATATGAGTCGTCGCTGCGCCCTTGGGGTAATTTTGGTCGGACAGCCACTCCTGGGAAGGTTCACCACTGTTTCATGTTTTCGCCATTTGTGGATAATGGCTCTCACTGTGGGTCGCTGGAGTCCCAAAGCTTTAGAAAGGGCTTTATGACCTTTTCCAGACTGATAGATCTCAATTACTTTGTTTCTCATTTGTTCCTGAATTTCTTTAGATTGCAGCATGATGTCTAGCTTTTGAGGATCTTTTGGTCTACTTCACTTTGCCAGGCAGGTCCCATTTAAGTGATTTTGTGATTGAGAACAGGTGTGGGAGTAATCAGGCCTGGGTGTGGCTGGAGAAATTGAACTCAGCTTTCCAAACATGTGATAAACCACAGTTAATTGGGCGGGGGGGTCACTTTTTCACACAAGGCCATGTGGGTTTGGGTTTTTTTTCCCCTTAATAATAAACACCTTCATTTCAAAACTGCATTTTGTGTTTACTTGTGTTCTGTCTAATATTTAAATTTGTTTGATGATCTGAAACATTTAAGTGTGACAAATATACAAAAAAAAAATAACAAATCAGGAAGGGGACAAATACTTTTTTCACACCACTGTATATGAGAAGTTAAATACAGATTTGTGCCCAAGTACAAAATCACACATTAATTTGCTTTTTCAAATTATCAGCAGCTGTAGGTTTTGTCTATATGAGTGTATGCCAGTTTGCTTCCCATTTGAAAGTTTCTTTATTAGTGAGAAATTCCATTTACTCTTGATTAGATGTTAACATCTTTTAGCTACATTAGTGTAATAATTTAGAACATTTACTGGCTGTGTTTTTGTTCTGCTCCCACTAATATTTTAGACCAAATTGTTTTGGCTGGTTGTTTGAACTTTCTAAAGCGTTCTTTTGGAAGACTTCCAGTCCTTACACTTATGCTTCTTAGACTGATGCACTTACAGTCATGTTTTTTTAATAATGTGCTGCATTCTCCTCAAAATGCATATTTTTGACAATTTTTCTCTTGAGGTTTGGCCATCTCCACAGTTGAGTGAAATACTGATTTAAGGTCATCTCTCATATTTCAGATCCATCAATATCCATTTAAACAAAAATGGTCATGCATGGCTGGAGTAATTGGACACATTTTTTTTTTCAAATTGTTTTTCTTTGTGTTCATTTTGACACAGTGCAAGCGCTGTCAGTGTTAATACTAAGCTGTTAAAGGCCCACCATGCACCTACTCCCTTTGCAGATGCAGCCATATCCTCAACGAGGTGGGCGAGGCAAGGGTTTTCCGTCCTCGAGACAAAGATGAGATGGTGAAGAAGGTAATTGAGCCCATGGCATGTGACGGCCTGAGGACCATCTGCGTGGCATATCGGGACTTTTCCAGTGATCCTGAGCCCAACTGGGATGACGAGAACAACATCCTTACAGACCTCACGGCCATCTGTGTTGTGGGAATAGAAGACCCTGTGAGGCCAGAGGTAGGACGGTGTCAGAGGGAATCTTGGTCTGCGTGGGCAGCTATTTGCAGCTATGTTACTAACATCTGTGTCATTTTTAGCTCATTTTGGCAAAGCAGAGAGGCGCTAATGCAATGACATGGTGTCCGTACGTCTTTCTGTCTGCCATCTCTCATTTCATGGGAACAGCTGCTTCTCCTAGGCATTTGCCCCGATGCGCACCAAACCTCCTCACAGTGATCCTCGAGTGGGTCTAGATCCAAGTTGTGCTCAAGGTCAAAAGTCCTGAGATCTGGGCACTTACATGATTTTAGAAAAATCACTACTCCTCCTACTGTTGGAACCAGATGTTTACATACACTGTATAAAAAGACACATAACCTTTTTTTTCTCACTGTCGAACATTAAATCAGACTAAACTTTTCCTGTTTCAGTTCAGATTGCATTACCAAAATAATTTCTATTTAATAAATCATTTTTTTGATTTTTTTAAACTAAAAAAAGTTATAAAAATAAAAGTTATAAAAAAATTCTCTAAAAAATATTTAGTAAATAGAAATGATTTTGGTAATCATAACTGACCTAAAACAGGAAACGTTTAGTCTGATTTGATGTCAAACAGTGAGGAAAAATGTGTGTTTTTATACAGTGTATGTAAACTTCAGGTTTCAACTGTAGGCAACTACTGTGATTGGCACCAAACTCACTCAGAATGATCCTCAAGTGGGTCTGCATCCAGGTTGAGGTCAAGCTCAAGGTCATTGTCAAAGGTCAGGACATCTTGGCATTTATGATTTCATGAAAAACATTACTCCTCCTAGGCCACTGACCTTTACTTTAAAGGGGTCATTGACTGAAAAATGGTGTGTTTGTAGGTTTTAATTGTCTGAAATGAGTTGACTGGTCAACTAATTATCCAAAAATTTTCAAAACAGTCAATTCTCTTAAAAAAACACACAACTCGTTTTTCTCTCCCAGAAATGCCAGAAATGTTTTTGACTTTTCTGTGGAAATTGTATATGTCACAATTAGAAAAAGCCAACCCACTGCCATCCTTGAAAACAGCCCACTGCCCTATTATTAGCCCACCTAGCTGTATGTCATGTAAATGGAAGGGATGCTAAAGGTACCCTATTAGCCCCCAAGATAACACTGGTAACAGGAAGCTCAAACCGAGCGCGGCTTATATTATTATTTTCTTCAGATCTTAGTCAACCTAATAACCATCCCTGTTACCACCTGGTTCACTGGTCTGTGGTCCACAATGTGCCTCATATCTCTTCGGCTCGTCTCCTGATGGTTTCGCCATGGTTTTGCGGTGGGTCGTGTGCCGGCACTGGCATGCCAGTCATGGGGAGCTAGCTGTGATAGCCAGCAGCTCCAGGCAGCAGCCCCAGGTCGCGGCAACTGCCTGCGCCATGACCTGGGGCTGCGCAGGCAGTTGCCGCGACCCAGTGCCACTGCCTGGAACTGCTCCCCCACCATCTTCTGGGGCTCCACTCTATTCTTGTAGGCAGCGTGGGAGAGCCGCTTCATGGCGGGGTTATCCCCTGGCTGGCTGTGGGAGAGGAGCAGAGTACCACGGAGCATGAAATTGCCCTTTGAGGTATCGTGGCTCAGCCAGCAGTCTTGGGTTGTGGCGATTGGTGGGTCGCCTGGTGCACGCTGCTGGCGATTTGTTGTGGTGTCTTGGCGGGGTTGTTGGGGGGTGGGCCAAGGTGACGCGAGATGCACAAACGACTGTGGATCGAAGAACCAGCGCTAGTCATCCAAGTTGGAAGGAGGCTAGAAGCTACTCAGCTAATGGCTAACTGACATAAGGGGGAGGGCAGAGTTGAACAGCTGAAGGATGTTTCTTAAAGTGACAAGCTTTAAACAGAGCGTTTCAAGAAAGCCAGGAAAAATAAAAAACAAATTTGCTCCAATAATTAAAACATTAAAGAAAATGTGGACAAAATACAGTATGTCACAAACACTTCATTAAGACATGTGTGAGCTGTTAAAATGTGGAAAAAGTGCAGTCAATGACCCCTTCAAGTACTGTATATCCTAGATGGGTCTGCATCTAGGCTGTGCTTAAGGTCAAGGTTAATGGTCACTAGATCTGCACACTCCCAGGGTGATTTCGTCAGACCAGAATGAGCTATTTCATCATTGATAGTCTGGTCTGTCAAATTGAATGTTGAATATTTATAAAGTATTGCACAAGAGGGAGTGTGACCCTGTGGCAAAGATATCCAGTCCCTCCAGGATTTTGTGAGATTTTTTTTATTGTTGCGGTAAGTTGTGGGGCTCTCCTTGGGGATTGCCTGAATCGCACATTGGCCCGTGTCCAGACTGGAGATTCACAGCTTTAAAATTCATTGACAAGATGCAGTAGTGACATTTACCTCTATAGATGTATAAACTGTTACAACACTAGCTGTAGTATTAGATTTGCTTGTTTTTTGTGGGTTTACGGCGTGTTTCCTCGCATGCACTCCCGAGATGGGGGTGCTTTCAGGCAGGCGGACGTTTTTCAACACAAACCCAGCACTTCATACACGCGGTCATTACGCAGACTCGAGGAAATGTTCACCGGTAGGCCGGAGGAGACGGAGGAAGGAACAATGTGGGAAAACTCGCAGGTGAGTGTTTTTTTAAAAATCACACTGTTTTTTGCTGATGTGTTCTGTATATACTCACTGTAAACATGGAAGAGAGTGCGTTGCAGCACCACATTTGATTGGTCAGACTGATGACGTACACGTTTGCACACTGCTCAGGGACAAATCTGATTGGCGAAATTGGTGGAAGGTGACAACAGCTGGCCAAAATTGCAGTAAAGTTGCGGTGATTGGACATAATTCAAATTATGCAGGACCTGCTGAAGTCGTGGGAATTGGTAGAATCGCAACATCGCGAAATCCTGGAGGGACTGGATATCACGCTAATATTCAGAACAACAGCACAACTTTGAGGGTGATATAACCTTTAACAGTTCTACAAATGCCATTTATTAGCTGACAGTAATATGTGACAACATTTGATTTATTTTTTTTATTCAGTTATTTTGCTCTACCAAGAAAAATAGTTCCACAACTGCACCTGGAATTGCTTTGGCTAAGCAACACCAACAATAAGCACATCTCTGCATTCTAGCTTACTTTACGACATAATGTTGTGTTATGGTAGATCACGACACACTGCTTTGATTCATCTACTGTATGTTTATCTGTACATTTCCATTTATTGTGCAGCCAGAGTAGAAAAAAAATTGTAAGGTACAGCTTAATCAGACAGTACACTCCTCCATTGTTTCCTGCTCTCAGTGGATGGTAGCTTACTGGTTTAATCTTTTAAAGCCTTTTCTGTTTGTCTTACTGTGCTGGCTTCATTTTTGATCTTCTCCAATTTGTTGAGGTGCTGTTATATAAACACACCTGGAGGTTTGGATGGGAGTATCCTGATTTATCTCTTTGTTCTCATCATCTCCTGACGAGCATTCTTCATTTAACTCAAGTGTTATTGTCAGAAAAATGTTAACCGCTTCAGTTTAGTAGCATTAGTGAAAATGTAGCATTAAACTAGCAACCAACAGTGTAATTGACTATTGATAGAATACCTGTGAAGCAGAGTGACACACACTACCAGTCAGACATTTGGACACGCCTACACATTCATTTTCAATGGGTAGATGTGTCCAAACTTTTGACTGGTACTGCATGTGTCCTGTTAAAAGTCCCAGTCCTGTTATCCTCTATATCAGGACTCTTGGAATGCCTCTTGTCCAATACAGTCACTTGGTCAAAACTAACTGTTGTAAAACTGAATACTGAGCAGCTAATCCAGGGGTTCTCAAAGTTTTTATAACAGCCAATTTTGATAGACATATGATTATGTTCTTTTTTTGTAGCTTGTATTTATTCAGTCTTCACAAAGTTCAGTGGCAATACCAATGAAGAGTTAAAATCATAGGCTGTATAAAAACTGCTCTTTGAGACTTGACCCTGTCACAATGTGGAACCCGGGGCAGGCAAGGAGGACCCAGGGTGCAGGCAATTCTAGTCACAAAGTTTTATTGAAATAACAAGGCTGAAGCAGCTCACCAGAAAACAACAAACTAACTTAAATTCTGAATTAACTAGAACCAAAGCACAGCACGGTGGCTGTAAACAAACTAATTTGAACTTACGTAGAAGAGAAATTTAAAAAATGGAAAAATTAATGCAAACAAACCCTGGGAATTAAGAAGCCAGGGGAAAAGAGGAGGATCAGATTAATCCACAACACAGCATGTTTAATGTCACCACAAGGAATAGAGACAAGATCTAAACTTAAAGGGAGCAGACAATCAACAAAGGCGTGACAGGTGAGGATGCAGGTGCAGGGAATCAGGCTAAAAGTTACATAATAACCCAAAATGTAAACTGAGGATCATGGTGATTAACAGGAAAACACCCCACAAAGTAAAACAAGAACTCAAATTACAACCTAAGCTGAAACATGAGAAACACTGACATGCATGGAGAAATAAACATTAGAATCTACACATGGGACTAGGGAATAATTACTGTCATGATTGCCCCGCCGGGGCAAAGGATCAAGCTCAAGTGGGGAGGAATGTTGAGGCATGATTTACTGACAAAAACGAACTTCCAAACATGAACAAGAAACAAGATGCGAGACTGTGAGCATGATGATGTGATAGCATGAAGGTTGCCGAAGGCAGTGCACAACCTCTATAAATAAGGGAACAAAATCAAGAACACTCAGTAATAAAGAAATCAAAAGCAGCCGTGAATAACTGATAAAGCAAAAACTCACAATGCAAAACTGGAAGTACTTCCGGTCTGGACACCATGGTGGTAGCAGCTTAACGCTGAAGCTCCCAGATCCCATCCGTGAAAATACCATGAAAATCAGATTTAACGGATTTATGGAAGAGTGAAAATCAAAAGACAAAGTCATTATGCCTAAAGGAAAACAGAAGAGATCTACATTTACCAGGCCAAGACACGCATCGGCCAGAGAATCTGACCTGGAAGACAACAACCACTCGGAAATAGAGGAGCAAAATGAGGCTAGCAACATGGTTAGCTTAAAAATGATACTTCAAGAATTAAAAGAATTTTGCCAAGAGTGTTGGGCGAATTTCGTGAAATTAAAGACGAAATAAAAAGGACAAACAACAGAGTGGACCAGGCTGAGGCCCGAACCATGGAAGCAGAGGAAAGAATAAAAGGGCTGGAAGAAACCGTGCTGGAATTACTCAAACGACAGACAAGACTGGAGGCTAAGCTAACCGACCAGGAAGGAAGACTAAGAAGGGACAACATAAGAATTCATGGTCTGAAAGAAGGAGTCAAGGACGGTTTCACCACAATGGCTGCATGCGTGGAAACCATACTGAGAGAGAAGTTGTAAATTCCCCAATCCACGGACTTGAAAATAGAAAGGGCGCACCGTTCATTAGCCCCAAGGCCGTCGGCGGAAGCTCCCCCGCGATCGGTAGTGGTGAAGTTTTCCAACTTCAGAACAAAAGAAGAGGTTTTGAGACTGGCTTGGCAGAAAAAAGGATTTATGCACCAACAAAGAAAAGTTTTTGTGGAGCATGACTACTACGAGGTCCTTAAAAAGCGTCGGGAATACAACAACGCTAAAAACGGTACTAAGAGAGAAGAAACTGCGTTTTCAAACTCCATTTCCGGCAAAGCTGAGGGTTTTTTACGGGGAAGAGACGTGTCTCTACAACTCGGCGGAAGAAACAACCAGGGATATGGTGAGAAGAGGACTCCCGGTAACGGTGTATAAACCCGCAGCAGACCCGACCGAAAGAATCGAGGCTCAAACGTGGTGCACACAGAGACCCTCAAAATCCACGGGCCAGCAGCGGGAAACCCAGCGCCAGGGCTATAAGGAAAATCTGGACGCTTTCAGGAGGGAATAACAATATTTTTAGTCAGTCTGTGCATCCACACCTCCTCCTACAAGGTAACAAACATTAAAGGAGATGCAGAATCAGCAAATATGAAGTGGTAAAACATTTCATGGAGCAGTCATAATATTAGAAACAAATAAGTCTTTAAAAAAAAAACTTGTTAAAATAGAAATGTGACAATGAACCACATGAACTCTCCACACTAACAAATACTGTATTACCGTGATTGTTTGCTGTGATGGTGGTGGGAGGTTGCACACAATTTCATAGGGTATAGGCATAAAAAAAAAAAAAAATCATTACAAGTTCGGATTGGGATCTGAAATTCACATTAAAAACATGGGACAACTTACAGGGGTAAGAGAGGGCCCTCAACACGTAACAAAGTTTGAGGAATTTCCCTCAGAGCCAACACACCAACCACAAGGCTCTTCTAAGGTCACTAAAAAGACCTCAGTTCAGGAAGATCTTTTGACAGTTTTTTGTTTTAAAGTTTTATATACTATGTTCTTTATGTTCTTAATGTTCTCTCAGTTTTTGAGTAGCATAAAAGAGGACCATTAGATTAGATTAGATTAGATTAGATTAGATTAGATTAGATTCAACTTTAGTGTCATTACACATGTATGAATACAAGGTAATGAAACCCAGTTTAGCATCCAATCAGAAGTGCAAAGGACAGCAGTGCAGTATATACAGTAATTAACAGTATGTGCAATTTAAGCAAATAACATTACATAACATTACACTGTTATACTAAATAAGACAATACAATGGAGAAACAGGGTGCAACCAAAATAATCTCATATAATGTAAAAGGGATCCTGAATCCAGTTAAAAGATCCAAGATTCTGGGCAAAATGAAAAAAGACAAAGCAGGAATAATATTTTTACAGGAAACCCACCTAACAGACTTGGAGCACACTAAACTTAATAGACAAGGGTTTAAACTGATCTCTTCATCTTCATATAAGTCAGGGAGGAGGACAGGGGTAGCAACATTGATCTCAACCAAAATTATATTTGAAAAAAATTCAGAACACAAAGATAAAGAAGGGAGATTTAGCATGGTACTTGGTTGGCTAGAGGGAGAAGATATCACCCTGCTGAATGTATATGCACCTCCAGGGGCTAACTGGAAATTTTATAAGAATGTATTTGACCTAATGATAACTAAAGCCCAAGGTTTAGTGATATGTGGTGGAGATTTCAATCTAAGACTGAATCCATACTGGGATGCATCAGGTAATTCTCCACATCAAAATAACACTCAAAGTAGAAAAATTCGGATGCTACTAAAAGAAATGGGAATCTGTGACGTGTGGAGGGAATTCAACCCCAGTGTAAAAGATTATACATTTTACTCAGCACCACATTCATCATACTCAAGGATTGACTATTTTTTTAATGTTTAATAGCGACATTGGAAGAGTAAAAACATGTAAAATAGGACTGATGGATCTCTCTGACCACAGCCCGATCTATATGGACTTAGATATCCAAAAATACACAAATAATACATTTTCTTGGAGGTTAAATTCAAATGTGCTGAAAGGACCACTGAAAGATGAATTGGAATCAGATATTCTCAGATATTTGGAAGAAAATGATAATGGAGAAGTATCCCCTTTAATACTGTGGGACGCATGCAAAGCTGTAATAAGGGAAAAGATTATCGCAAAACTGGCACTCCAAAAGAAATTGAGACAAGAAAAACTAATTACATTAGAGTCAGAACTTAAGAAACTAGAAAAAGAGCACAAAGACAACACTCATTCTAATGACTCGCTCAAAATTAAGGAAATTAAAAAACAAATAAACAAGATCTACACAATAGAAACCCAGAAGAAACTTACATTTCTGAAACAAAAATAATATGAAACAGGTAGCAAATTGGCAAAATTACTAGCCTATAAATTGAGGAAACAACAAACGGAGAGAGCAATCTACAAAATCAGAGACCCAGTATCAAACAAAATAAAATTTAGAATTCAGGAAATTCTTAAAAGCTTTGTGAATTACTACAAGAACTTGTACTCCCCCAAAAAACACAAAAACGCATCCAAAGTCTCCCTAAATACATTAAATCTTCCCCAACTTACTGAGTCACAAAATAAAAAACTACTGGTAGAAATACAACCTAAAGAATTAGAAAAAGCAATTATGAAACTTAAAGCTAACAAATCCCCAGGAGCAGATGGTTATACAGCAGAGTGGTACAAAACCTTTAAATAGCAACTATCTCCTCTCCTCCTGAAAACATTTAACTATGTCCTCCACACAGGGGAAATCCCCCCCTCCTGGAGAGAAGGGGTCATTGCAGTCATACCTAAACCTGAAAAGGATAAACTAGACTGCTCCAACTACAGACCAATCAGTGTGTTAAATCAGGACTATAAACTTTTTACCGCTATCCTTGTCAAAAGGTTAGAAAATATACTGACAGACTTAATTCATTTAGACCAAACAGGTTTTATAAGACAAAGACAGACACACGATAACATTAGACGCACTTTACACATAATTCATCATATAAAAAAATATAATTTAAATGCAGCCATATTGGGATTAGATGCTGAAAAAGCATTTGATTCGGTTGACTGGTCTTTCCTATATAGAATCTTATCCAGTTTCAATTTTCATAACAACTTCATTGAACTATCCAGGCATTATATAAAAAACCAACAGCTAAAATAAGGATTAACGGTAAATTATCATCATCTTTTGAACTGGAAAGAGGATGTCGTCAGGACTGCCCCTTGTCTCCACTGCTCTTTGCAATCTTCATAGAACCCCTGAGCCAATGGATAAGACAGAATCAAAAAATTCAAGGTATTACACTTGGTCAGAAGGAACATAAAATAGCACTCTTTGCTGATGACATTTTAATATACCTGGGGCAGCCAGACACCTCTTTTCCAGAACAAATCTCAGATTTTTCAGAGTATGGAGAGTTACCGGGGTACGAATTGAACATGCATAAAAACCAAATTTTAACATTCAACTATGACCCAAATCAATATTTACTAAGCAAATTCAAAACTAACTGGGAGATGGAATCTATGAAATATCTGGGGGTCAATATCCCGAAACAACTCAACAAAATTATAACACTAAACTATGATCCACTGATGGCAAAAATAAAATCTGATCGAGCAAGATGGAATATGATACCATTCTTGGGTACTGCACAAAGAATTGAAGCAGTCAAAACGAATATACACTACCGTTAAAAAGTTTGGGGTCACTTAGAAATTTCCTTATTTTTGAAAGAAAAGCACTTTTTTTCAATGAAGATAACTTTAAACTAATCAGAAATACACTCTATACATTGCTAATGTGGTAAATGACTATTCTAGCTGCAAATGTCTGGTTTTTGGTGCAATATCCAGATAGGTGTATAGAGGCCCATTTCCAGCAACTATCACTCCAGTGTTCTAATGGTACAATGTGTTTGCTCATTCCGTCAGAAGGCTAATGGATGATTAGAAAACCCTTGTGCAATCATGTTAGGTCTGCAATGCTGTAATTGCTGCAAATGGAGGATTCTTTGACGAAAGCAAAGTTTGAAGGAAAAAATTATTATTTCAAATACAAATCATTATTTCTAACCTTGTCAATGTCTTGACTATATTTTCTATTCATTTTACAACTCATGGTGGTAAATAAGTGTGACTTTTCATGGAAAACACAAAATAATTGTCTGGGTGATCCCAAACTTTTGAACGGTAGTGTACTTCCACGTCTTCTATACTGTTTCCAAACAATACCGGTAGAACCTCCCAAAAAAAACATGGCAAGAACTGGACAGAAGGATCTCAAGATTCATATGGCAGAGCAAGAGACCTAGAATCAGATATAGAACCCTACAGCTAAACAAAGACAAAGGTGGGCTCACGCTGCCAAATATCAGGGACTATTTTAAAACCACGCAAATTAAAACATTAGCAGAGATATGTAACCCAGTCTACACTGCACAATGGAAGGAGATAGAATGCCAAATAACAAGTGACATTCCCCTACAGGCGATAATAGGGAACAATGCCTTACTTAAACTTTTGAATAACACTAACCCGTGGATAGAGACCCCGCTAAAAATTTGGTTTTAGTCAGAGAGAATCAAACTAAAGAACCCTATCGATTATTGCAATGGATTTCCCATGATCAGGACTTTACTCCTAATAAAACAGACACTAGATTTAAAAAGTGGAAAGAGAATGGACTGATAAAATATTACAATTTTTTTTTTAAAGGGCAAACTTTAAGAAGTTTTGAAGATTTGAAAAAACAAGGTCTAGTAAATTAAGACCTTTACAGGTTCTTCCATCTTAGACACCACATAAACAAAATACTTAAAAAGGAGGATTTGGAAAGGGCCCAGTCAGGTGTTCTGAAGGTTTTCTTAATGGCATATAAAGGGATCCCAGGGATCAGATACATTTCTAAAATATACCATGGTCTTCAAGATTTAAAAGGAGACAACACATCATATATAAAAGAGAGATGGGAAAAAGAGGGGAATTTCACTTTACAACTGGAAATATGGGAAAAGCTAAATAAACAACAATGGAAAAGTACTTCATCCCTGCTGTGGAGAGAATTTGGATGGAAAAATTTGGTAAGATTTTTCAGAACACCTGCACAAAACAAATTTACTCATAAAGGGTTGAATTGTTGGCGCTTGTGTGGTGAAAAGACTGCAAATCATTTTCATGTGTTTTGGTCATGCCCAGTTATCCACCAATATTGGACCAATGTACAGACAATATTGGGGAAAATATTCAAAGTAACAATTCCCTTTTCTTTTGTAACTTTGTATTTGGGTTTACTACTGGAATCACTGGAAAAACGAGGAGAAAAAAACTTATTCACTGTTTTAATATTGGCAAGTAAAAAAGCTCTAACAAAAAAATGGATGTCGAAAGACTGTCCTGCAGCTGAAGATTGGATAAATGTGATTCAGGACATTTATTTGATGGAAAAGTTGACATTTGCACTGAGACAGGACATGGATGGGTTCTTGAACTTTTGGCAACCCTGGAACGCATATGTGTCTTCCATCAGACCTAATCTTGCACAAACACCATTTCAATAATGGCACCTCTCTTTGTTCCAACGCTACTCAGATGCTCTTTTATTTTTCTGCTCTTTTGTTTTTTTTGTTTGTTTTTTTTTTTAAAAATAATTTCTCTTTTTCTTTCACTTAAAAAAGGGTGTTGTGGACTTCCAGTTATGGTGGCCACGTAGGAAGACGTGTTTCACTCTGCTCTGCTCCTAAAAATAAAAAGTTGGCAAATAACTCTCTCAATTGGAACAAAACCTATCCCAGCGTTTGGGCGCGGATATGCCGGTAAAGCCTAAGGCTGGGAAATTAGGTGGAGGAAAAACTGAATCGTTGAAACAGTCCAAGCTAACAGACTTCCACGCTCGTGACGAAGCAGAAAAATCTCCAGAGACTATGGCGGAGGAAGCTAGTGGCGGAGCGGTGACTGCTAGCGAGGGCACGAGTGCGGTGCTCGCTGCCATTAGCTCAATGAGAGCAGACTTTTCCTCTAAATTTGATGGGATTATAGCAGCGATAGAAGGAATGAGAAAGGAAATAAGCGACTGTATGGAACGAGTATCGCAGGTGGAGCTCCGAATTTCCAGCGCTGAGGATAACGTCACCAGCCTACACTTAAAGGTGCGCACATTGGAATTAAAAAATAAATGTCTGGAAGATAGTGCCCTGGACTTAGAATCCCGGTCGCGACGGAACAATCTGAGGCTGGTGGGCCTCCCGGAGGGAACGGAGGGACGGGACACATGTTCCTTTTTGGAAAAGTGGATTCCAGAAACGCTGAACAACACGGAGCTGCAGTCATCGGTCGTCTTAGAGAGCGCCCACCGAATTGGCCCACCGAGAGATAATAAGGCACCACCGAGGACGCTGATTATGAAGTTCCTCAGCTACAGAGACAAGATGACGATCTCCAATGCGGCGCGAGCTAAAGGAGAAATTAAATACCAGGATCAACAGGTGCGGTTCTACCCAGATTTGGCCACAGGAATCCAACAATTAAGGAAACAGTTTGACCCCGTCCATAAAGAGCTGCGCAACCTCGGGATTCGTCATGGAGTGATTCATCCGGCAAGACTGCTGGTCACATATAAAGGGAGAACCCACACCTTCAAGACCCCTCAGGAGGCGCAGGTGTTTATCAAGCAGATCCAAGTAGAGACTGGTGGGAGCTAAGCATGAAGCATGAACAAGATATAAAGGTAGAATATTTAAGCATTTGCACAGGCGTCTGACTGATCTGAAGCATAAAGCAAGTTTACAAAATATAGATTGTATTTTATATATATGTAAAAAAACCCTATGATGTACAAAGTTGCTATAAAATTTTGGAGTTAAGTTGGAAGACTACAGAAGAGAGTTAATGTTATGTCATTAAAAGAAGTAGAGTCAGGGTGATTGAGAGGAGAAAGAAAGAGTGGTTTTGACTGATCCTCGTGGGTGTGGAGCAGTCAATGGCTATAGCGGGAGACGGAATTTTTTTTTTTTTTGGGGGGGGGATTACCACGAATGTAGGAAGGGGGAATTTGTTTGTGTGTAGTTTGTGGGACGAATGTTCAACCACTCATGTTTTTACTTCTCTGTATGAGCATGTTTATATTGCGAGGTAATCTCAAACTCCTTATTGATCATAGACCAAAGCGTTAATCTTAATTTAACTTCATGGAATTGCAAAGGTATACAAAATTTAAAAAAAACTTAAACAAGTTATGAATAACATAAAAGACATAGGTTCAAAAATTGTGTTTTTACAAGAAACTCATCTATAGAGGAGGATGTAAAAAGAACTGTAGATATGTAGATAATGTAGATAAGAAATTGACAAAGGAACCAGGTAGGTGGCAATTTCAGCATAAATGGCTTCAGGATGAGGAATTTGTTAAGTACATAGAAAAACAGATAGATGAGTTCTTTGATATCAATACTATACAAACATCAGCATGTATAAAGTGGGAGGCTTTCAAAGCTTTTATTAGGGGGCATATTAATAGTTATACAGGTTCAAAATCTAAGAGGACTCGAGAGGAGAGAGTCCAATTGGAACATAAAATAAAAATTCTTCAAGAAAAAGTGTATGCAGGAAGTGACCCAAAGTTAGAGAACGAATTACTGATTCTGAGAGCTGAATATGACAAAAAATCAGCGAATAGAACTGCCTCAAGTCTTCTAAGATTGAAGCAATCTTTTTATGAACAAGGTGAAAAATCAGGGAAATTATTGGCATGGCAGATTAAACAATTAGAATTTAAAACACCAATTACCAGTATTATAAGTAACGGACAGGCAGTTGTAGATCCTTTAGAAATTAACAGTGCTGTTAGAGATTATTATGAAAAACTATATGATACAAAAAATGAAACTGACTTAACAAAACTAAATGGGTTTTTGGACGGATTATCTATACCGTGTATTCCAAATGAAAACAGGGAGATACTGGAGTCTAAAATTAGTCAAGAAGAAGTTGGGCTAGCCATTGATAATATGAAATCAGGAAAAAGTGCAGAACCAGATGGTCTTCCAGTTGACCTCTATAAAAAATTTAAGAATAAATTAATAAAACCATTTTTGGAAATGGTTTTAGAAGCATTTCAAAATAGTAATTTACCACTATACATGAATAATGCCTTAATTATACTGTTGCCAAAACCAGGTAAACCCTCTAATAAATGTGAAAATATGAGACCAATAAGCCTATTAAATGCTGACCTTAAGATAATCTGTAAAATTTTAGCAAGACGACTACAAGAAATATTACCAAATATTATTAACCGAGATCAGAATGGCTTTATAATGGGAAGACAAGGCTTCCATAATGTAAGAAGACTATTTAATATTTTCTAATAAAGAAGCACCGGATACAGCTCTCCTATCATTAGATGCCGAAAAGGCCTTTGATAGGGTCGAATGGCCCTTTCTTTTTGAAGTCCTACAAAGGTTTGGGCTTGGAAATAATTTCATAAAATGGGTTCAGATAATAAACAATAATGCTACAGCAGAAATCCTAACAAACAGCAATATCTCAAAATCAATAAATATCAATAGAGGATGTCGACAAGGCTGTCCACTTTCACCTTTACTGTTTACTATGGCAATTGAACCTTTAGTGATGGCAGTACGTTTACATTCACAAATATATGGAATTAAAGTAGGACCAACAGAACATAAAATCTCCCTGTATGCCGATGACATAATTTTGTTTATGTCGAATCTTAAAAAATCAATTCCGACCTTGTTGAATTTAATAAAGAATTTTGGGGAAATATCAGGATATAAAATAAATAAAACTAAATCTTCAGTATTAATGCTAAATGAGACCCAGAGAAATCACCCAGCTCCTGAGGTAAATCAATTCAATGTTGTAAATCAGTTTAAATATTTAGGAATTCAAATTGTGCCTAAGCTAGAATCAGTCGCCAGTGCCAACTATGAAGCCTTAATGACAGACATTAATGAGTTACTTCAGAGATGGATGTCACTACCAATGTCGATGACTGGGAGAATTAATATACTTAAAAGTAATATCTTACCCAAAGTACTTTATTTATTTCAATACATTCCTTTACCACCACCTTCAGATCTATTCTCAAGAATTAAAAAAAAGTTAGTGGAATTTATATGGAACAATAGGAAGGCTAGATTACGTCTGTCCTTACTATATTTACCATTTGATCGTGGAGGTCTGAAATGTCCAAACTTTATGTTGTATTACTGGTCAGCACAACTGAGGTCTATGACATATTATTTTTCATCAAATGATCTCCCTCACTGGACTGAAATGGAATCATACAATTTACCTTTACCTCTTCCCTTATTCATATACTCAGACTCGGCAAAAAAAATACAGAAACAAGTTAAAAATCCATTTGTAAAGCATATGATCAAAATATGGTGTGAAACCAAAAAATATTTAAAAGAACCACACTTATTGTCACAATTTAACCCAATATGGGGTAATCAATATTTTAAACCAGGGAGAGCGGATGCTGTATTTAAAGTATGGAATTTAAAAGGGATTCAAAAGATTCAAGACTTATATTTGTCATGTTCAGATAACATAATGTCTTTTGAAGAACTGAGGATCAAATTTAATCTTAATAGAACACATTTTTTAAAAAATATCTTCAGCTTAGGAACTTTATTCGATCAAATCAAAATAATGTTCTCATCCGACCTACTTATTCATCCTTGGAAAAAATTTTGACGAAAGATAGTAAGAGAAAGGGTATTATTTCAGAGTTTTATAACTCATTGACATTATCCTCAAGTGAAAACTCACAGAAAAGACTGAATTATTGGAAAGAAGACCTGCAAACTGAAATTTCAGAGGAACAATGGGAATTGACTTGTACAGAAGCTCAAACCAAATTAATAAATGTACGTCTTAAATTGATACATTTTAAATGGTTAATGCGGATGTATGTTACACCGGTGGAGTTAAATAGATATAACAAAAACATACCAGATACGTGCACAAAATGTATGGAAAGTAAAGGAACCCTATTTCATTGTTTATGGGAATGTAGAAAAATTAGAATGTTTTGGGAAGAGGTGAGGGTAACAATTGAAAAAAATAATTTCAAAACAAATCATATTGAATCCTAAATTGTTTTTGTTGGGTCTGTTTCCAGAAAAGCATAACTTTAATAAGAGTGAAAGAGCATTCATAGACATCAGTTTGCTTAACGCCAAAAAATGTATTGCACCACTGTGGAAAAAGACTCATAGACCAGATGTGACTCAGTGGTTAAGACAGATGTTAACAAACCTTCCACTAGAAAGAATAACATACATACTGAAATCAAAGGAAATTGTGTTTGAGAATATATGGAGACCTTTCATTGATTATGTAAAGAATTTAAACATAACTTCTGAAGAAAAAGGTGAATGATGTGTGTGGACCTTGTAAATTCCAAACTGGTGAATGTATAATATGTATACTTATGTAATGGATTGCCTAGACTAAACAGAGGAGCATTGTTGAAGACCTGCCTTTGTTAGTGGTTGTTGGTGTTTTTAGTACATTTTTTTAATTACTTTAGTGTTAGTGTTTGATTGTTTGTGTTATGTTTGTAAAAAAAAAAGGTTCAATAAAAATATTGTGGAAAAAAAAGGGTGTTGTAATAATTTTTTTCCAATATTGTCAAAAAACAAAAAAGGGGGAATATATGATGAAAATGTAAACAATGCAATGCTGTAATGACATGTATACCCTTTACAAAAACTTAAATTAAAAAAAAAAACTGGAAGTAAACAAAAGGCACCATCAAAGCAAAAGCCCAAACCCAGATCATGAATAAACATGAGGACATAACCATGAAATAAATAATCATCAACAATACCAAACAAAGCCGTGACCATGATAATAAAACCTAAACAATGCCAAAAACATGATAACATTAATGAAGACAGTCTAAACATGAACTGAAAGTGAGGACATGGCCTGATTCAAGTCCTGATAACAGACAGACAAATAAACCAAACATAACTGTAACCATGATAAACATAATACTGATAAACAGGACTACAAAGAACTTAACTAAGACTAAGGTAAGGAGAATGATAAGACCGGACTAAGAAGATAATCATAGCAGACAGAAATAAATGAAAAATACAAAGGAACATAATTAGGGACATGACCATGAAAATAAACACAATAACTAAACTGAGCTGAGGTAGGGAAAATACAGAAAATAACAAAAATACATGTGAGCATGGTCCCCAGACCATGCCCAGACTCTGACAATTACAACATAAAATCAGGAAAACGTATAACTAAGGAGAAACTGTTCTGAGTAAAATGTAAGTCAAAAACATGGACTACAGGAAATCACATTTCAAAATAAGACAGGAAATAAAGTTACATAAACTAAACCAAAACAAAACAGGAAGTACTTTTAAAATAAACCTAATACCAAGGGAGACTAACTAGACATAATGAATGCTTGCAACAAATCTCTGAAACCAGACAAAATAAACCATAATAACAATAAGTTCAAACTAATACAATAACTCATAGGATGGGGTATGATTTGTGATAACAGTTAACAGACCCATGTTAACTGAGATCATGAAGCTTAAAAGGTGGCATGTCCTATTAGATATTTCCCTTAGATTGCATTATAGGTGGACCTCTTTAATGCCTTAAGTCAGTCATTAGGTAGTTTAGATGCTTTCATGGTCTTTCGATATGCTTCCATATCATTGAATGATATTAACTGTTTATTCATACAAGGCACAGTAGTGGACCATTTCCTTTACATGCTGACAGGTTACAAAATGTTTCCAAAGGCCCACAGCCTGCACTTTTGGAGTTTGGGATGTAATCAGTCCAGTGCACCTGCAGGAAACTCACCATCCAGCCTCTTGTTTTAAAACTACAATTTGATTGGATTTCATATAATCTAATCAATTATTTTGTAGTAGAGTGCACATCCTGTTCTGTCTTGTGATCCTGGCCATAAGGAGAAATGCTTTTTAATTTCTTGTATTTCTGTTTTAGAATGTATTGGTTTGATAGCTGTGTTATTATATTATTTAATAACAGATTGAAGAAAATGCTGTAAGTGACTGATCATGAAATATTAATCCAGTGCTACAAATCTTTCATTATGAATTTCTTATGAAGAAAAGCAGTAATGTAATTAGAAGGACTGGGTGTCTGTGCACAGTATAAAAGCTGACCTCACTGACGGCTCCAATTCAGATGCAGGGAAGCAGGAAACCAACTACTGCATTATTCAGCTGCGTCCTTTCATGTTTTTTTACCACCTCCTCTCTCTGCAGTGTCTGTCGTTCAACTTTACTCCAAACATGTTTTCTCCCCCTGACCTGTTTGCATTGTCATCTTCAGCTTTTAATTTTAATTTGTTTGTTTTTCAGTTTGTCTCATTGCCACACTTACAGTTTACACAAAAGATCGTTGGGTGACCAATGACAGATCAAAAGTTGACCCAATCTCTCAACAATCTCATCATCATCATCATCATCATAGCAGTCTGTCGGGGGCGACAATGACTGTTTCATTTAGGTCTGATCAGATTCCTCCACGCAGCTCTGTCCTTCGCCCTCCGCTGCCAGGAACTCCTGGCCTTGTTAACCCGGGCAATGTCCTAAAGCCTCAAAAAAGCTGTTTCTGTGTAAATGTTTGGGAGATCATTGTACAATTAAGAGATCACTAAGAGACAATAACATTGACGGATCATTGAGAGATCACTTCAGTTTGGTGATCATTGAGAGATTGTTTTGGACTGAGTCAAAACTTTGAGGGCCATGGAAATCATTGAGATCATTGAGAGATCTTGGCAATTGCTGAGAGGTCATTAAAAGATCATTTGGAGATCTGGCCATTTTGTCATCACTCAGGGATCTCTCAACAATCTCCACCCCTGTGTAAAGAGGGTATAAGAAACAGATCAAAATTTAAAAAACAAAGTCACCAGAGGAATACAGCAAACTGTGAATCAATTTCACGAGACTTCTCCTTTTCATTCCTGTATATTAGTTGTATTTTTGAGCAGATCGCAAATTTATACCGATGAGCATATTAAAAGAAGCTCCACTCAACCAAAAGATTTATAGCTTGTCCTGCAGTGAGTTTCTGATTTATTAATTTGCTGTAAAAGTATTAAAACAACCCTTTATTTTATTAAAGAGCCTGAACAGAGTTCCTCTGCTTTTGAACCCCAGAGGTCACTCACTGTCTCATATTTTTAGTTGCCGATGTGGAACTCTGCTGCTCCAGCCAAAATGGGCTAATATTGAAAATTAGAAGATTTTCCTCTTTTGCTAAAAAGGTCACATAGGGTGGTTTTGGTTTGTTTATTAGTCTCTAATTTCTTCTACGATGTAATTCCATCCATCCATCCATCCATCTTCTACCGCTTTTCCGGAGGTCCGGGTCGCGGAGGCAGCAGTTCAAGCAGAGAAGCCCAGACTTCCCTCTCCCCAGCCACCTGCTCCAGCTCTTCAGAGGGGATACCAAGGCGTTCCCAGACTAGCTGGGAGACATAGTCTCTCCACCGAGTCCTGGGTCTGCCCCGGGGTCTCCTCCCAGTGGGACGTGCCTGAAACACCTCAAGTGGGAGGCGTCCAGGAGGCATCCTAATCAGATGCCCATACCACCTCAACTGACTCCTTTCAATGTGGAGGAGCAGCGGTTCTACTCTGAGCCTCTCCCGGATGACTGAGCTCCTCACCCTATCTCTGAGGGTGAGTCCAGCAATCCTACGGAGAAAGCTCATTTCAGCCGCTTGTATCCGCGATCTCGTTCTTTCGGTCATTACCCAAAGCTCGTGACCATAGGTGAGAGTAGGAACGTAGATTGACTGGTAAATCGACAGCTTTGCCTTAGAACTAAGCTCCCTCTTCACCACAACAGACCGGTACAACGTCCGCATCACTGCAGATGCTGCTCCAATCCGTCTGTCGATCTCTCGCTCCATTTTCCCCTCACTCGTGAACAAGACCCCAAGATACTTAAACTCCTCCACTTGGGGCAGGAGCCTGTCCCCAACCCGGAGAGGACAATCCACCTTTTTCCGGCTGAGGACCATGGACTCGGACTTGGAGGTGCTGATTCTCATCCCAGCCGCTTCACACTCAGCGGCAAACCGTCCCAGCAAGAGCTGTAGGTCATTGCTGGATGAAGCCAACAGGACAACATCATCTGCAAACAACAGAGATGAGATCCTGTGGTCACCAAGCATGACACCCTCCATTCCCTGGCTGCGCCTAGAAATCCTGTCCATAAAAATTATGAACAGGACCGGTGACAAAGGGCAGCCCTGGCGGAGTCCAACTCTCACTGGGAATGACTCTGACCGAGTGTTGGCAATGCGAACTAAACTCTCACAACGGTCGTACAGAGACCGAATAGCTCGTAACAACAAGCCCGATACCCCATACTCCCGAAGCACCCCCCACAAAAATCCACGAGGGACGCGGTCAAATGCCTTCTCCAAGTCCACAAAACACATGTAAACTGGTTGGGCAAACTCCCACGAACCCTCAAGAATTCTCGAGAGGGTAAAGAGCTGGTCCGATGTGCCACGGCCAGGACGAAAACCACATTGCTCCTCCTGAATCCGAGGTTCGACCAACGGCCGGACTCTCCTCTCCAGTACCTTGGCATAGACCTTCCCAGGGAGGCTGAGGAGTGTGATCCCTCTAAAGTTGGAGCACACCCTCCGGTCCCCTTTTTTGAAGAGAGGAACCACCACCCCGGTTTGCCATGCCAAAGGCACTGCCCCCGACCTCCACGCAATGTTGCAGAGGCGTGTCAACCATGACAACCCAACAACATCCAGGGCCTTGAGGTACTCGGGGCGAATCTCGTCCACCCCCGGGGCCCGGCCACCAAGGAGATTTTTAACCACCTTGGCGACCTCAGCCCCTGTGATAGGCGAGTCATCCCCCTCGTCCCCAAACCCTGCTTCCTCTGTGGAAGGCGTATCAGTGGGATTGAGGAGATCCTCGAAGTATTCCTTCCACCGCCCGACGATATCCCCAGTTGAAGTCAACAGTGTCCCATCCGCACCATACACAGTGTGGACGGGGAGCTGCTTTCCCCTCCTGAGCCGCCGAACAGTTTGCCAGAATCTCTTTGAAGCCGACCGAAAGTCTTGTTCCATGGCCTCACCGAACTCCTCCCATACCCGGGTTTTTGCTTCAGCAACCACCCGAGCTGCACTCCGCTTGGCCTGCCGGTACACCTCAGCTGCTTCGGGAGTCCCACAAGCCAACCAAGCTTGATAGGACTCCTTCTTCAGCTTAATGGCCCCCCTCACCACTGGTGTCCACCACTTGGTTCGGGGGTTGCCACCACGAGATGCACCGACCACCTTGCGGCCGCAGCTCTGGGCTGCCGCTTCAACAACAGAGGTGGAGAACATGGCCCATTCAGACTCCATGTCTCCAGACTCCCTCGGAATGTGGTTGAAGTTCTTCCGGAGGTGGGAGTTGAAGACCTCCCGGACAGGGGCCTCAGCCAGACGCTCCCAGCACACCCTCACTATACGTTTGGGTCTACCAGGTCTGAATGGCTTCCTCCCCTGCCATCGGATCCAACTCACCACCAGGTGGTGATCAGTTGACAGCTCTGCACCTCTCTTTACTCGGGTGTCCAAGACATACGGTCGCAGGTCTGATGATACGATAACAAAATCGATCATCGACCTGCGGCCTAGGGTGTCCTGGTGCCAGGTGCACATATGGACACCCTTATGCTTGAACATGGTGTTCGTTATAGACAGACTGTGGTTAGCACAGAAGTCCAATAACTGAACACCACTCGGGTTCAGATCGGGCAGGCCGTTCCTCCCAATCACCCCCCTCCAGGTTTCACTGTCGTTGCCCACGTGCGCATTGAAGTCCCCCAGTAGGACAATGGAGTCTCCAGGAGGAGCACCCTCCAGCACCCCAGTCACAGACTCCAAAAAGGGTGGGTACTCTGAAACATCATTTGGTGCATAGGCACAAATGATGGTCAGGACCCGTTTCCCAACCCGAAGGCGCAGGGAAGCAACCCTTTCGTCCACCGGGGAAAACTCCAATATAGAGGCAGCAAGGTGGGGCGATACAAGAATACCTACCCCTGCTCGTCGCCTCTCGCCCGGGGCAACTCCAGAAAAGGCCAAGCTCCAGCCCCTCTCCAGGAGACTGGTTCCGGAACCGGAGCTGTGTGTTGAGGTGAGGCCGACTATATCTAGCCGGTATCGCTCAATCTCGTACACCAGCTCAGGCTCCTTCCCCACCAGAGAGGTGACATTCCACGTACCAAAAGCCAGTTTAGAAAGCTTGGGATCAGTCCGCCAAGGTCTCCGCCTTTGACTGCCACCTAATCCACATAGCACCGGACTTCCATGATCCCTCCTGCAGGTGGTGAACCTACTGGAGGGCGGACCCACGTAACTCCTTCGGGCTGAGCCCGGCCGGGTCCCATGGGTGGAAACCCGGCCACCAGACGCTAGCCTTCGAGCCCCTCCCCCAGGCCTGGCTCCAGGGTGGGGCCCCGGTAACCCCATACCGGGCGGGGTACACTGAATCCTTGATATACAATTTATCATGAGAGTCTGTTGGATCGTTCTTCGTCTGTAATTATGTTCTTCGTCATAATTCTTCGTCATATGTTCTTCGTCATAATTACGATGTAATTATGTTTGTTTAATAACTGGCTTCTCTGTGGGATCTGCCTTCAGAGAGAGAGAGAGAGAGAGAGAGAGAGAGAGAGAGAGAGAGAGAGAGATGGGAAAAAAGGGAAAAAGGCAGAGAAATGTCTAAATCCCATTCATCTGAGAGGGGTGAAGGGAACAGAGGGGAAGGAAGACATGTAAGGAGAAATCAAGGAAAATGAAGAGTGTAACTAGATACATATTAGAGACACGAGAGGCTTGTTTTTCAGTTTCACCTTCTAGCCTCCTACCTCCTTCCTCTGTCGGGCCAGATTGTATTTTTAATAAGCCTCCTCTCCTCTCTTCACCTCTTCCTTAAAGTGACTAGTCAGCCGGAGTAGTGGGAATCCAGAAGAGATGAGAGTTTGGTTTTTAAATGCCTGGAATGACAGACTTGATATCCCGATAACAATGACTCAGGGAGGGAAACTGGAGATAAATGTTTCAATTTTCTGCTATATTTACCCTGTCAGAGAATATTACTGATAACTCCAAGATGATTAGTTCAACATGGGTAATGTAATCTCACATCAATCTTCAACCTCGCCCTCAACTACAACATAGTCCCCTCCTGCTTCAGAACGACAACCATCATCCCCCTCCCCAAAAGGAGCACGCTGACCTGTCTGAATGATTACAGGCCGGTAGCACTCACTCCAATCATCATGAAGTGCTTCGAGAGAGTGGTGCTGCCCCTCATTCAGGACAGCATACCGGGCACCCTGGACCCCTGCAGTACGCCTACCAGCCCAACAGGTCCACCTCAGATGTCATCACTGCAGCACTCCATTATTCTCTCTCCCACCTGGAAAATAAAGACTCCGACATTACTATGCTCTTTGTCGACTACAGTTCCGCCTTCAACACGGTCATCCCCCACAAACTCACTGACAATCTGTCTTCACTTGGCCTGCACCCCACCCTCTGCGACTGGCTACTGGACTGCTCAGACAGCCCTGGTGGAGCGGACTGCTTGGCCACTGGAACGACGGGTGGAGGCCCCCCCAACCTCTGGAACAATGGGTGGAGGTCCCCTGACCTCTGGAACGACAGGGGAAGGCCCTCTGACCTCTGGAATGACAGGTGGATGAGGTGGAGTGTGGTCCTCCTGCGGCTCCATCCTCGACATGGCCACCTCGGACGAGGAAGGGGAGCAGGAGGTCAGTGAGGTGACACCACAATCAGTAGCAACAGAGACTGGTGGGGAGGACCCAAAAGCTAGTGAGATCTGTACTTGGGTCTTCCCACCAGGAGGAAGGCAAGTCTTTTCTAAAATGGGTGTTGAAAATAAGGGGAAAAGTACTTGCCTCAACTCCTGGTCTCCTGCTGCCAGGGTGACGCCCTCAGGATGAGTTGCAGGTGGGATGACCAGTGGAGCTGATGTTGACAATGTGGGGGAGAGGTGGAGAGCTGCGACTGGAGAGGAGACCCCCATCTCTGGTGAGCCGAAAGCAAAGGGCTCATCCACCTTTGGTGTGGAGGATAACTCGTTGGAGAGCAGAAATGCCTTAAGAAAGGCTGGGATATTGTCCCACAAATGGCGCTTGGATGTTGCTATCCAATGAGCCCTTCTCCACGCCATGTCCTGCCACCCATTCCTCCGGTGGCAGAGCTTGAAGCACTCTGCCAGCTCATTGATGACAGTTCACGGATCCTCATGGGTGGCTAAGTCCGTGGGCTTGGAGCATGGAGCTAGGGTGTGACATGGGGTTGGTACTGGAGCTTGGGAGCAATGTGTAGCTGGTACTGGGGCTTCAGGAACAGCAGGCACCTCCACTCAGGTCCCGCCCAGTATTGGCAAACACTCTGAAAACACAGAATGAGACACGGGAGATGCAGGTGAGGATGGGTGGATGGAAACAGCGGCGGCAGAAATGACAGCAGATAATGGTGGAGAGCGCTCAGCAGTGGTGGTAACTGACTGCTGCTAAGTCCCCTCACCGGGAACAGGACAAGACCTTTCTGTGGTAGATGTTTAAAAATGGAAAGGTACTTGCCTCTGTTTCCGTTCTGCCACCACGGGGGAGTCAAAGAGTCCTCCTGGGAGAGCCGGAGCAGGTGATACACGCCATCAAGAGGAGGGGTGCCTCCTGGCACCTTCCTTCCACCCAGACCCGCCGAACGCCAACCAAGATCCCCAAAACTCTTCTCTCCTGGCGGTGAATCTTTCCCAAGGGGCCCGTGATGTGGTGGGCTCCACAGGAGATAACATTGGCTGTGGGGGGGGGGTGGTTGCTGGCTTCGGTGATGTTGGCCACGACCCCCCAGAAGTCTGTGGCTTCCTGTGGGGAGCGTGCACTGTGGGCTGCGGAGATTAAATCCTGAAGCTCCTCCATGATGGGCCACTCTACCCCCCTCCATCTCCTCCTCCTCTTTTCACCCGCTGGGTCCTGGACTGGCGGCGTCCTTCTGTCAGGATCGCCCCTCCAGGGCAAGGAAGAGGAGGGCCCTGATGCGAGGTGAATTTGATAAACCATAATTTATTAATAAATAGAAAATAAAGCAGCACGTGGGCTGAAACAAAAGCAAAACACGACAGGCTTTGGACACAAGGTCACAGGCAGGCTTAGTCAGGGCCACGGTAAAACAGGCTAGATGGAAGCGTTGGGAACATGCCAACATAAGACAAGGACACCGCAACTGGCAATGACTGAGACAGACCTATATAACATAATGGGCAATCAACAAACACGAGACAGTGGGAACAATCAGCGGCAATCAGAGACAGCAGGGCATGGCAACAGGTACAGAAAACATGAGGGACTGAGACAAAAGGTAAACAGGAATGGAGGGTACACAAGAGACTTGAACACAAGACCAGGGGATGCATAACCATAACAAATGATGATAATAATAAACAACTAAGAACCAGCCAGGGACAAATCTTATGGAACATCAGAGACATGATAGTGAAAATAAACACAGCCAAACAGAGCTGAAGCAGGGAAAACACAGACAATAAAAATAAACTATTAATAAATAAATAAAATAAAAGCGTCCCCAGACTATGCCCAGACCTTGACACTTTTGTTGTTTTTTGAGAAAGTCTAATCTAGCTTTTCTATTTTTGAGGCTGATTAATAGTTTGCACCTTGTGGTGAAACCTTTATATTTTCTCTCATGAATGTTTCTCTTTATGGTAGACTTAGATACTGATACACCTACTTCCTGGAGAGTGTTCTTCACTTGGGTGGAAGTTGTGAAGGGGTTTTTCTTCACCATGGAAGGATCCTGTGATCATCCACCACTGTTGTGTTCTGTGGACATCCAGGCGTTTTTGAGTTCCCAAGCAGCTCACCAGTGTGCTCTTTATTTCTCAGAATGTACCAAACAGTTGATTTGACTCCCTAATATTTCCACTATCTCCCTGATGGATTTCTTCTTTTTTCCAGCCTCAGGATGGTCTTTTTCAATTCCATTGAGAGATCCTTTGACCACATGCTATGGGTTCACAGCAACAACGTCCAAATGCAAATGCAAGGAATCAACTCCAGACATTTTACCTGCTTGACTGATGATGGATAGCCCAATATAGGTGGCGTGTGATCACACAGCGGCTTCTCTCCTCTCTTCAGGTTTTCTCTCTGCTTTCGTGTTTTGTGTCACTTAGTGTTGTCAAACTGTTTAATGTACAAATATGATGTTGCGCACGAGCTACAGTCGCCACAGCCTTCTGGAGATAAGGAGTAAAGCCACAGATTACGCCCTGGATGAAAGCATCAAAGAGGAGCTTCGTGGCCTAGGGATCCTCCGCCAGTCCTCCACATCCTCGGACTGGACTGCCGTGCCCCATCCCAGATGAAGACGCCGTAGACTGTGTGAGAGGAGATGGAAGCGAGGTAAACGCTGAGGTATACGGACAAAGCTAACTGCTAACCTGCACAAACCCGCAATCCCTTCACTGATTCTGGCCAACGTGCACTCACTTGATAACAAGATAGACCGCATACAGTTCCTGAGATCCACACAACGTGATGTGCAGAACTGCTGTGTTTTTATCTTTACGGAAATGTGGTTAAATGACAACCTACTGGAATCTGCCATTCACCTAGCTGGGCTAACATGCTATCGCAGCGACAGAGTGCTAACAGTAAGAGCGAAAACCCAGGGTGGAGGCGTGTGTGTGTGTGTGTGTGTGTGTGTGTACATCAGTGATGCCTGGTACCATGACTCTGTTGTTGTTCACAGACATTGCTGTCCTTTGGTAGAGTTTATGATCATTAAGTGCAGACCCTTTTACATGCCAAGAGAAATTTCATCGGTTCTACTTGCCGCCGTGTATGTCCCACCCGCCGGCACCAGTGAGAGGACTGAAGCACTGAAAGTACTCTATCAAGCTATAAGTGAGACATAAACAGTGCATTTGGATGGATTTTTCATTACAGCAGGAGACTTCAACCACGCAAATTTAAAGGCCCTTCTACCAATTCTATATCAACATGTAAACTTTGCAACAATGGGAGACAACCTGCTGGATAAGAATGCATACAAACCCTCCTCCCTCCCCCCTCTGGGCCTCTCTGATCACATCACCATCCTATTAAGGCCGGCATACAAACCTAGAGTGAAAGCCATCAGACCAACAAAGAAGCAGGTACGTGTGTGACCAGAGGGGGCCTCTGATGCTCCGAAAGACTGCTTCAGCACCACAGACTGGGACATTTTCAAGCATGCAGCTACTCACAATGGACACACAAACCTAGAAGAGTACACCAAGGTTGTTGTGGCATACATCGCCAAATGCATTGATGATGTTACTCACTGCAAGACCAATACTGTTCGTGGCAACCAGAAGCCATGGATGACAGCAGAGGTCCACAGACTCCTGAGGGCTTGGGATGCAGCCTTCAGGGCTGGCGACACTGCAGGACTAACAACAGCTAGGGCCAACCTGTCCCGTGGCATCAAGGAGGCAAAACGACAGTACAGCAAGAAAATATCCGGACACTTCAGCAACATCAGAGATGCATGTTCTCTCTGGCATGTCATACAGACCCTCACCAACTACAAACCTCCATCTCAGACCTGTGCAAGTGACATCACACTGCTCAATGACCTAAACAATTTCTTTGGGCGATTTGAAGCACAAAACAGCAGACCAGAACAGAAGACCACTCCTCCTCTGGATGAGCTGGCCTTGAGTCTGGATCCAGCTAGCGTGAAGAGGACCCTCTGCAGGATCAACCCACGCAAGCCAGCTGGCCCAGACAACATACCGGGTTGCGTCCTGAAGGACTGCGCAGAGGAGCTTAAGAATGTCCTGGCCGACATCTTCAGCATCTCCCTGTCCAAAGCTGTTGTCCCCACATGCTTCAAGACTGCCTCCATAATACCAGCCCCGAAGAAGCCCGTCCCATCCAGCTACAATGGTTACCAGCCGGTAGCACTGACCCTCACTATAATGAAGTGCTTCGAGCGGCTAGTCATGCAGCACTTCAAGTCCACTCTGCCTCCTTCTCATGACCCATTCCAGTTTGCATACAGGTCGAACAGATCCACAGAAGATGCCATCGCTGCTGCTCTCCATCCAGCCCTCACCCACCTGGACTAAAAAAAACCTCATATGTGCGCATGCTGTTCTTGGACTTCAGCTCAGCATTCAACACAGTCATCCCCCAGCACCTGATACAAAAACTGAGACACTTAGGACTCAAAACCTCTCTCTGTAACTGGGTGCTGGACTTTCTCACAGGGAGGTCACAAAACGTGCCGGTTGGCAGCAACACCTCCCAGACCATCACACTGTGCACAGGGGCCCCCAAGGGTGCGTGCTCAGCTCGCTGCTCTTCTCCCTGCTGACCCATGACTGTGTGCCAGCCTACAACACCAACCACATCATCAAGTTTGCGGACGACACGATGGTAGTGGGCCTCATCACCAACAACAACGAGGCCAACTACAGAAACTAGGTGAGCCAACTGGTCCAGTTGTGTAAAGACAACAGCCTCTTCCTGAATGTGGGAAAAACCAAGGAGATTGTGTTCGACTTCAGGAGGGGTCACACACAACACCGCCCTCTGATCATCAATGGTGCAGCTGTGGAGAGGGTGAACAGCACCAAGTTCCTGGGGGTGCACATCTCTGAAGACCTCACCTGGACCAACAACACCACATCACTGGCCAAGAAGGCCCAAATCCACCTCCATTTCTTCTGCAGACTGAGGAGAGCACGAGTCCCACCCCACATCATGCAGTCTTTCTACCGGGGCACCACTGAGAGCATCCTCACCAACTGCATCACGGTTTGGAATGGTAGCAGCACCGCCGCCTGCCGTAAGACACTACAACGCATAGTGGATGCAGCCAGCAAGCCCTCTTGCCCTCCTGCCCCCCCGCTATCCCCCCCAGACATCTACCCCACCTGCCTCACCCGCAGAGCCATCAACATCACAGGCAACACCTCCCATCCCCTACACTCCCTCTTCAGCCCCCTGCCGTCGGGGAAAAGGTACCGTAGCCTCCAGGCCTGCTCCACAAGACTGCTGAACAGCTTCATTCATCAGGCCATCAGGACCCTGAACTCTGCCCCCCCCCCCAGACGGTATCATCTGCACAATAACTACCTCAGATGTTGGCACAGAAAGACTGGCACACCAATGATAATACTGTTGTTCTGTTGTACTTTTGCTGCTATATGTCTCTGCACATTAACCGCAACCATTTGCACAAATGCCATAACTGCTGCTGTCTGAATGTCACTGCAATATTGATCATGTGCAATCATATCTATCACTGATGTGCCCTACCTGAAGCGATTGCTAAGCTAACGCTAGTTAGCTTAATGCTGGCGCCAGCCATTCCACCTAACACCAGCCTGAATCAAAGCCCAGCTGCGAGGCCCAGCGGGGATACTACCAGGCAGGCGGCTATTTGTTTGACGGGGCTCAGCAGAGATTTCACCCAGGCAGACGGCGGTAGGCGGCGGTGCCCAGCGGAGGACTTACCGTGACTGCAGCGGCGGTGTGCAACGAAACTACCCGAAGCGATTGCTAAGCTAACGCTAGTTAGCTTAATGCTGGCGCCAGTCATTCCACCTTACACCAGCCTGAATCGAAGCCCAGCTGCGAGGCCCAGCGGAGATACTACCAGGCAAGCGGCTATTTGTTGACGGGGCTCAGCAGAGATTTCACCCAGGCAGACGACGGTAGGTGGCGGTGCCTAGCGGAGGATTTACCGTGACCTCAGCGGAGCTCGGTGGCAGCGGCGGTGTGTGACGAGACTCGGTTGGAGGAGCGGGACGGGAGACCAGTTACGGCGACTATGAGCAACGAGACCAGCAACGGAAGGGGCTAGTTGGCTAGCTGAGGCCCAGCTGGATCCGAGGACGATCGGATCAGATTCTGGCGATATAAGCAGAATTTATTTTACTATCCACAGATTTTCCTTTTCCTTCTTTCCAAGAAGGACTGAAGATGGCTGCCACCGGATTAAAAAGTGGGCTGATGGGCACCACTAATAAGCCTTCTCTACTTCTCTACTTCCTCTTCGTTTTGTCTTTGTGTGTCTGGACCTGCAACAAGAAGGATTTTCCGACAAACTCAACCAAAGGTGAAGTTAAAAAGTTTTATCTGTATGGATTTGGGCATGGACATCTCACCCTACACTCTATGTGGTCTTTAAAAGCCCTGAGCAAAAACTTCCAAATTAAGGCAAACATGGCTGTTAAGCAAAAATCACAATATGGCAGAGGATATACAGTTAAAGTTCTGTTAGTTCTGCTACTTCTGGCAGGAGATATTCACCTTAACCCTGGACCTGCCACTATTAAACAGCAGACCACTGGGTTAGCACAAAACCGAGCTGTACAGAAGCAAAAACAACATTTATTTTTCCAAACTGTTAATCATGCACGAGTTCTTTGGGACACCAAGGCTAAACCAAAGGGGATCCTCGGCGGTCATTTAAACATACGGAGCATAATCCCCAAAAGAGATGAGATTTCGGTGTTGCTGTTGGACTCAAATCTGGACTACCTTTGTCTCTCAGAAAGCTGGCTACACAGTAACATAGACACTAATATGATCGATATTGTGGGCTACCAGTGTTTTAGAAAAGACAGGCAGGTAGGGAGGGGAGGAGGTGTTTTAATTTACATCAAAGAGAAATATAAATGTCAACTGGTTGATTTGAATACTTCACTTGAATGTTTAGCTGTTAATGTATGTCTCTCTCCGGTAATGAATTTCAACATTGCAGTAGTGTACAACCCACCATCACACAACTCTTCCTTTTATAATGAATTAAGTGATCTGGTTAAACAACTTGAGAAGAACAGAGAAACAATAATTCATGGCGACTTTAATATCAACTGGTCTGATAAAAAAGACAAACAAAAACTGAAAAGCCTCATGACTAAATTTAATTACCAGCAAATCGTCAAAGGACCCACCAGGATAACCAAACAATCCAGAACACTTATTGACATGGTATTTACTAATAAACCAGAACGAATAACCAGAACCTATAATCTTGTAACTGGTCTCTCAGATCATAACATGGTTCTTGCTGTCAGGAAACTTACTAAAAAGCGACTACAGTATTTTGGGGGAGTCGATATTGACAAATCAAATTTTATTATCCCCAAATCAAAAAATGAGGAGTTTGAACATTACTTAGAGAATCAAAATTGGGAGCAGCTCATGGCAACATGTGAAGTAGATGATTGTTGTAATTTTATAACTGCAACAATCACAAAGTCTATAGAAAAATTTTCAAAGCAAATTAAAAGTAGACAACAGAAGATTAGCCTACCATGGTTAAATAATGAAATAAGAAAACTTATGAAGAGGCGAGACTATGCACTGAAAACATCACTAACCTCCAAACTACAAAATGATCACCTTGTGTACAAAAGTTTAAGAAATAAAGTGGTACATGAGCTGCGAAAATCAAAAATATCTTATTACAATAAACTGATAGATCATGCAAAGGGTAACAACAGTTCCCTATGGAGGCATTTAAATAACTTAACTAATAAAAAAAACGATCAGAAGGGGGTAAAGGAACTTAGAATCAATGGCAAGACCGTCAGTGACAAGGCTACTTTGGCAAATGAATTTAATTCACACTTTGTGGGCTCTGTGGAAGACTTAACAAAAATTTTTGTGCTGCCAAATGTGCTCAACAACACAAATTCCATACTCCCAACAGATACTTTTCACATCGATGAGGTAAATGAGAAGTTAATTGCTGGTATTGTTAAAACACTGTCAAACTCAAAAACTAGTGATATGTACAATATGAGCACCTCCTTTCTCAAAATGCACAGCAAAATATTAATCAAACCACTGACTCATCTCATTAATCTCTCCATTAGGTCTAGTACATTTCCATCTGGCTGGAAAAAAGCTGTCGTCATACCAGTTCATAAATCAGGCAGTAAAGACGATATATGCAATTACCGCCCAATCTCTATCTTACCAGTCCTATCTAAGGTTCTTGAAAAAGTTGTAGCTACACAGCTGATAGACTACTTACAAGACAGTCAACTTCTTCATCCACACCAATTTGGTTTTAGACCAGGATACTCAACAGAAACAGCAAATTGTTGCCTTATTGAAAACGTCAAACAGTCCTTGGACAGGGGTAATGTGGTAGGAGCTGTTTTTCTAGATCTCAAAAAGGCTTTCGATACTGTAAACCACAGTTTGCTTTTATCCAAAATGGTATCTTTTAACTTCTCCCCAAATACATTAGAATGGTTTGCGTCTTATCTCCAGAATAGAGAACAGTGTGTAAAAGTTCACCAGGATAAATCCTCATTTTTAAACAACCGCATGGGTATCCCACAAGGGTCCATTCTTGGTCCTTTACTTTTCAGCATTTTTATTAATGACTTGCCGTTACACTGCTCAGCTGCAACATGCCAACTTTATGCAGATGATGCAGTTATTTACACAGCTGCCAAGACTCCAGCACAGGCTGCAGATGTACTGTCTACAAGTATGGTTGATGTCCAAGAGTGGCTCCTCAAGAACCATCTATTGCTGAACCTTCAGAAAACAGTCTCAATGTGCTTTTCAATCAAAAAATGTAACCTGCAACATTTTAAAGTTAATATACATGATCATGACATCAGTTTAGCTACAGAATTCAAATACCTTGGCATTGTACTAGATCCTCAACTCAAATTTAATCTTCATATAAAGAAAATTTCAAAAACAGTAAAAAAAAATCTGAACTGCTTTAAATTAATTAGATATTACATACCTTACGAAGCAGCTGCACTGTATATGCATTCTATGGTTTTTTCTCATATATCATACTGTTTGACAGTCTGGGCTCAAGCAGCCCCTTCCACAATAAGACATATAGGTTCATTATATAATCAAACCCTAAAAATCTTGGACAAAAAGCCCATTAGGTGGCATCACTGTAATGTTTTAAAAAAATACAACCTATTGAGTTTTGAGAGCTTCATTGACCTCTGTCTTCTGAAATTAACGTTCAAATGTTTCCATAAATCAGCACCCGAGCCACTTGCTGGTTTCGTCCAAAGACAGGACAGCAGCAGAGCCACCAGGAGTTCTGTTAACAATAACTGTAAAATATTCCACCGCAGAACCACATTTGGACAAACAGCTTTCTCTATAAAGGGCAGTCACATCTGGAACACAATGCCAAATGAAATTAAAATAATAACGGACTTTAAAACATTCACTAAAAATGTTAAAAACTGGCTGAAAAATAAACAAGAATGTACTCATGTATGAATTATTTGTCTGCAAAGTGAGAGTGAATGAAGGGAAGGAATAAATGTGTTTGTTTATAGTGAGTGACGGAGGGAGGAAGGCCTGAAATAGGCAAATGTGAGTTATGTTATATGTGTTAAATGTGAGTCAGGCTGTTATATTTGTGTATTTATAATATTTATGTTAAAGGTGAGTCAGGCTGTTATATTTGTGTATTTATAATATTTATAATATTTATAATTGTGTATTTATAATTTTTCTGCATTGATGTATGTGGTTATTGTGTATATTTTTATCTTGATTCTTTTTTCTAAAGCCCATCCAGGGACAAGAGTTGCAAATTAGCTAATAGCTATACACTCTATGTGCAACACATCAGATTGATTGTCTTTGATTAATTGTCTATGTTTATTGCACTGTCCCTGTCAAATAAACTAATCTACTACTACTACTACTACTACTATCTGCACCTACACTACCGCATTGAAATGCAACTAAGGGTATTCATCTCTAGCTGTCTGAATATAGGATTGCTGGGTTTATTACCAGTAATCGTTTACCTAAACTAATCGTTTACCTCTATGAAGGTCAGAGTCCTTCTGGCTGCCATTGGCACCACAGGTTGCATCACTGTATATAGGCTGTACATAGACTGCTGCTGTTGCTGTTTGATCTTGTTTTTCTTTTTTTATCCAGCCTTATTCCTTTTCTTTTTATAAAATGCACACGAGTGAAGAGAGAGAGAAACGCCATTTCAATTCTCCTGTATGTCCTGCACGTATAGTAGTATTGACAATAAAATCTTTGAATCTTGAATGCAGCCCATGAAACAGCTTTTGAGTCAATTGTTCCATTACTTTTGAACCCCTAAAATAAGTAGACTTTATATAAAAATAGTTGCAATTCTAAACCGTAACTCAAATTTGGATGTCAATACCCTCAAATTAAAGCTGAGCTTTTGCAATGTTTCATTGCATATTTATGTTAGTGTGTGCTCAGGATGTGAGTATGAGTGTGAAGTGCATGTGACCATTGTATGTGTGATATAATGGTGTGTGTGTGTGTGTGTGTGTGTGTGTGTGTGTGTGTAAAAAGACAAGCTTGCAGAAGGAGCAAAGGTTTGCATGTATATGTGTGATATCTGGTATCTGTTATGAGTTGTTACTGTATGTGTGCACATTTGTTTATGTGTGGGTTTAGAAAACAGCTCGCCCACATTGACCTCTGCTAGGAAGAAAATGTGTTTTTGAATTGATACTGTGCTTTCTGCTTGTTTCAGATCCTTCTGTTTACTCTAAATGTGTCACAGTTAATCAACTAGACTGTCATGGGAGAAAAAAATTTAAATACTTGATTGTACTAAAGGCAGCAGAATTTTAATTTAGTTTAGTTTAGGTTAATGTTTATTTGAAAGGGACATTACATGCTAATAAACATTAATACAAATATAAGTATGCCAGATTTAACAATACTGCTAATTTGCATCTGTTGTCCCCCGGCGAGTCACGAAAACACACAAACAAAATCATACATGAGCAGAACAACTGCAATGAAACTGTACAAAGTGTATATGCTAAAGTGCAAGAGTTAAGGTGTTACAAAACAAAACATTCAAATGCCACACGAATGAAGTGCTGTGTATGTGTACACACACACATGCACCACAGCACCTCACAGCAACAACAGACAGCAACAAACAAGAGGCGGGGCATATGTGTGTGACACACGGGCACACACACACACACACACACACACACACACACACACATATATATATATATATGTATCTATATCTATATATGGGTGTTTTTATTTATTAGGGGTCCAATGTGTGACATTGGTGGCAAAATTTAAAATTGATCAAATCTGCACATGAAATTGACTAATCACTATCCAATTGTGTCAGGTTTATGAAACTATTAACTATTTTCGTAACGGCATTTGCGTTCAGGAACTCTTGAGGATGAGCGCTCACTTCAACTACTTGTAAATGGAGACGTAAACGGGACACTTGGGCTTTTGTTTCCCCGTGTGCCAATGCACTTTGCAATGGCACACGTTTTACACGAAACAACTTCAACACTTCCAGTATTTTTCACGCATCAAAACTCATCAACAGCTACATTTTCATGACATATTAAGATGTGATAACGTGTATACATACCTTCAAATTCTCCCTGTTTGTTGGATAAGACGTAAAATCACAAAAGGCGTGAATGCGGGACACGGAAGTTTGGACCTTCGATAACTTCAATATAAAGTGACCACAGTTAATCCTCTCCACATGGGTTGAGCACATGCGGGGTAGAGAAAATAAAAGTGCTTTCCCAGGGCGCTCACCTTGCCAGACGGGGCTGCGCGCGGCCGACCAAGACCGAAGACGTAAATTTTTTAAAGGACACCATATTCGATGTGTCATAAATGTTTGAGATTTTATTGAAATATTCTACATCTGAGCTTCACAAAGACTGATCTCCTTTTTACGTGTATGGTTTGGGATTTGAAAGGTGCAAAGTGAAAAGCATCAGCACTTCCTGTTTTCTGGTTACTTTACCAAATAACTTGCATGTTGCTGCGTAAATTCGGGGACACGGAAATTTACGTCGTACGAGTAAATTTGCAGGGGTCACCGTACAAAAACCATAGATCCGATCACATTGGGGAATGTTTTATTTTGAATTTGCATTACAACTCTGTTATCTCTTGCATAAATGAGTAGAAAGAGTTACTCAGAGATCACTTTACAGTACTTTGAAATTGATGCGATTTTCATGTCACACAAAAACTGGGAAAGATGAGGGGACACGACCAATAGTTTCGATTCTAACGGCAAAATCAATGATTTTTTTTAAAAATTGCAATGCAAGTCTGAAACTCTTTTATGTTCCCTTGCATATTATAAAAACGAAACCGACATCTGCAAATTACAGAAAAAGAGAGAGCGCTTGAAAGTCGGATACCCCTGATATAGTGCACTGCCCCCCCCCCCCAAAAAAAAACACCCATATGCATATTGCCGCAGAGCAACCAGTAGTTATGGGAACAGTTTTGGTTGTTTTGGTTGTTTAGTAGCCAGTTTTTATAATGCGTCTTAGAAGTGTTTAGTGTGGTACGTTCTCTGATTGCAGGTGGTATGTTATTCCAGATCATGGTGCCCCTCACTGATAACACAGATTGAGAAAATGTGGTGCATCTGTGGGGGACCTCACAGTCTACTCTAGTGATTGCTCTGGTTGTTGCACCGGTGCCAGTCCTCAGTTTAACATATTCTCCCGGAAGGGAGGGGGGTGCATATCCATTTAATATTTTATAAAATAAACAGGCAAATTTGAGAGTTTTATAAGTTTCAAAAGACAGAAGATTGTATTTCTTGTAAATGTGACAGCAGTGATATGTGAGATCTTTCTTATCAAAAATTTTTATGGCTTTTTTGTATAAAGATTCAATGGGTTTGATTATGGTTACACCAGTGAGTGACCACTTGGTAAAACAGTAATCGATGTGTGAGAAGATCATACAATAAGCTATGTTTTTAAAGTCACTGTAATCAGCTTGTGCACCCAGCCACGGGGGTGCACAAGCCAGTGTATTCCTAGTGCTGGTCCCAAGCCCAGGTAAATGGAGATGGTTGTGTCAGGAAGGGCATCCGATGTAAAACCTTTGCCAAATCAAACATGCAGATCATCACGATTGAGACTTTCATATCGGCTTGGTCGAGGCCCGGGTTAACAACGACCACCACTGGTGCTGTTAACCAACAGGGTGCCGGTGGAAATTGAGCTACTGTTGGTCGAAGATCGAGGAGGAGGAGAGGGGGGAGGCATGTCAGGAGGGAGAGAGAGAAAAGGAAAGGTAGAAGTGTGGAGGTGAGAGTAGAGACATTAAATGTATGGACTATGACTGGTAAAGGCAGAGAGTTGGCTGATATGATGGAGAGAAGAAGGGTAGATATACTGTGTATTCAAGAAACCAGATGGAAGGGAAGCAAGGCTAGGAGCACTGGATGTGGATTTAAACTGTTCTACCATGGTGTAGATAGGAAGAGAAATGGAGTAGGAGTAATTTTGAAGGAAGAGTATGTGGAGAGTGTTTACGAGGTAAAGAGGGAGTCAGACAGAATCATGAGTTTGAAGCTAGAAGTCAAAGGTGTGATAGTGAATGTTGTCGGTGTGTATGGCCCACAAGTTGGATGTCAGGTAGAAGAGAGAGAGGAATTCTGTATTAAGTTGGATGAAGTGGTAGAGAGTGTTCCCAGGGGGAGAGAGTGGTGATTGGAGCAGACTTTAATGGACATATAATGGACACTGCAAAAGTATTGAGGAAAATGGGTAGAAATGTATGTGGTGTATCCAGTAAACAGAGGAAAGAGGACAAGGGTTACGGTCACACTGCAGGTTTTAATGCTCAATTCCGATTTTTTTACACAAAGGTGACCCATATCTGATTTTTTAATGACTGTCTGAACAACACATATCCGATTTTTTTCACCCCAGATCCAGGCCACTTTAATATGCGGTCCTAATTTGGATACATATCTGATGTTTACCAAAGCGACCTCCATCCTTTATAAGCCTTTATTAGTCCCACAATGGGGAAATTCCAGGATTGCAACAGCACAGGGATAGCAACACTCGGAGCAATAATTTAGAAGATAAGAAAATAAGAGCAGTGAATATACATATGTATCTGAATGCTCATGTCGCTTTTCATCCGACTTTTTCCTCATTGAAGTGAGACAGACGCTACAATTCTGTGGTGGAGGATGCAGCCAGCATGGGCGACACAACTGATTTGTGCTCTCTTTTTAATCAATCTCCTTCCCTTTATCACTGGATTGTAATTTTGTTGGCTCCAACTGCACAATAACTTCAAAATTTTCGGGGGGGAGGGGGAGCTGAAACCATCAGCCATTACAGGCGCACAGTAAAGGCACATTTAAAGGCTGTTTAATCGATCAGTTCTGTTAAAGCAGAGCAGATCACAGCGGTCATCTGGCCTGTAGAGGAATGAAGGTGGTCTCATATATATGATTTTAACATTTTATTTTACTGCGTTGCATCAGAGTTAAGAAGTTCTGCCCCCCCCTTCCTCAATCGTTCTACAACGCTATGTCTGACGTTACGTTTTCTTCTGCACATGCGGGTCACTTCATAGCTGTAGACTGTTTACACTGGAGTCTGATGGGGGTCGCATTTAAGTTGTAATGTGAATGCCCTCTGCAACAGATACTGGAGTCAGTTTGTCTTGGCCTGTCCTTGCCACTGATAATACCTCTGTCTGCCAAGGATGTGCCGCTAGTCCAGCAAAAGCTAGCGGTACTCAAATACTTTGCAAGCAGTTTCATGAAATGGTCAGTCAGAAAGCAACTCATACCAGCTCAGACGTTGCCAGGGTTAACAAGGTCAGGAGTTCCTGGCAGCAGAAGGCGAAAGACAGAGCTGAGTGGAGGAATCTGATCAGACCTAAATGAAACAGTCATTGTCGCCCCCGACAGACTGCTGTGATGTGTGTGACACAAAAAAATTGGATCTCAGCAAAAAATTGGAATTGAGCATCAAGACCTGTAGTGTGACCATAGCCATGGAGACTTGGTGGTGGAATGAGGAGGTACAGGTTAACAGAAAAAGTGGGAAAGTCAGAGAAATGAAGAAAGTAGTCAGGAGTATTTGGAATCTAGGCGCATGATAAAGAGAGAGGTGGCGAAGGAAAAGGCATATCATGAGTTGTATGAGAGGCTAAACACTAAGGAAGAAGAAAATCATAATAATATAATAATAATAATAATGGATTAAATTTGTATGGCGTTTTACGTGTCAAGTGACATCTCAAAGCGCTTACAGTGAATCCATTATTCCTTCTCTCCAGACAGACATTAGCCATGTTTACATGGACACAAGTAACCGGATTAAAAGCCTGATCGGAATAAAAATACTTCATGTAAACACGCCAATCTGAATATTCTGACCCAATCACACTCATTCGGATCAAAATTTCCTTCTGATTGAGATGAGTGGGTTAGGCCAATTATTAATCCGATTGGTGCGCATATAAACACTTATTCCAAAGTTTGGGTAGAAAATATGTTTACTGCGCGTGTCTGTACATCAGCCACACATCGACGTGACATATTTCCGCCTTTACAGCAGCTAGCGGATGACATGGCGGGAGTTAAACAAAACTGGTCTGTATCGTCCTGCTGTCTCCCTCCGTTCGTCATATGCAGAAGTATGTACTGCTGGACTTGTAGCTTTATTACAGAGACCAGCAAAAGTACAGTCTGAATAACACAATACAGGTCCATTTCAAAAAGAGAACGACACGAAGCAGGATTTGTTTACATTGGAAGTTGCTTCTTCTACTATTTCCGCAATGTCGGATAATTGTGCGCATGTCAAAAATGATTTAGTGTGTTCAAACGTGTGACACATGGAAACGCACATCCTAATTGGATCAAATTTTTCAGGATCCATGTAAACTGTAAAGTTCTGATCTGAACTGTAATCAGATTGAAGACATTTTGCACATGTAACTATGGCTGTTGACAGTGGTAAACTACTACTGTAGCCACAGCTGCCCTGGGGCAGACTGATGGAAACGTGGCTGCCATTCTGCACCAATGGCCTCTCCAGCCACTGCCGAACATTTATACACATTTATACCCAGTGTCATGGACACTGGAGGCAAGGTGGGTAAAGTCTCTTGCCCAGGGACACAATGGCAGGATGGCTGGGGAGAGCGGGACTCAAAACACCAACCCCCTTGTTATTGGACGACCTGCTCTACCTCCTGAGCCACTGCCACCCACAGAAAAGGACTTGTGTTGATTGGCTAGACAGAGTGATCGAGCTGGAAAGGATGTGCAGCAGGTTAGGCTGATTAAGGACAGAAATGGTAATATACTAACAAATGATGAGTGTGTGATGAGAAGGTGGAAGGAGTACTTTGAACAGAAGGAGGAGGACAGATGAAGGAAAGATGGTGAACAAGGAAGTTCCGAGGATTAGCAAGGAAGAAATGAGGGCAACTTTGAAGAGGATGAAGAATGGAAAGGCGGTTGGTTCAGATGACATACCTGTGGAGGTATGGCAATGTGTAGGAGAGATGGCGGTGGACATTTTAACCAGATTTTTTAACACAATCTTGGAGAGTGAGAGGATGCCTGAGGAGTGGAGAAGTGTTTTGGTACCAGTTTTCAAGAACAAAGGTGATGCTCAGAGCTGTAGTAACTACAAAAGCATAAAGTTGATCAGCCACACTGTGAAGATATGGGAAAGAGTTGTTGAAGCCAGGTTAAAAGGAGAGATGACAATCAGTGAGCAGCAGTATGGTTTCATGCCAAGAAAGAGTACTCCAGATGCAATGTTTGCTCTAAGAGTGTTGATGGAGAAGTATAGAGAAAGTCAGAAGGAGTTTCACTGTGTCTTTGTTGATCTAGAGAAAGCATATGATAGGGTGCCAAGAGAGGAAGTGTGGTACTGTATGAGAAAGTCAGGAGGGGCAGAGAAGTATATGAGGGTGTTGCAAGACATGTATGAGGACAGTGGTGAGGTGTGCTGTAGGAGTGACAGGTGGGTTCAAGGTGAGGGTGGGATTACATCAGGGATCGGCTCTGAGCCCTTCTTGTTTGCCATGGTGGTGGACAGGCTGACAGATGAGGTCAGGCAGGAGTCTCCATGGACCATGGTGTTTGCAGACGACATTGTGATCTGTAGTGAGAATAGGGAGCAGGTGGAAGGTATGCGCTGAGAGGTGGAGGTATGCAGTGGAGAGAAGAGGAAAGAGAAGAGAGAAGAGGTCTTGAAGCAAGACAGAATACATGAGTGTGAATGAGAAGGAGGTAGGTGTAATGATGAAGATGGAAGGAGTAGAGGTCGTGAAAGTAAATGAGTTTAAATACCTGAGATCAGCCATCCAAAACAATGGAAAATGTACAAGAGAAGAAAGAGGAAGAGAGTGCAGGCAGGGTGGAGTGGGTGGAGATGAGTGTCAGGGGTGATTTGTGACAGAAGGGTAGCAACAAGAGTGAAAGGGAAGATTAACTAGTCGGTAGTAAGACCTGCTATGATGTATGATTTGGAGACGATGGTGCTGAACAAAAGACAGGAGCTGGAGGTGGCAGAGTTGAAGATGCTAAGATTTTCATTGGGAGTGACTAGGAGGGACAGGATTAGAAATGAGTATATCAAAGGGACAGCTCACGTTGAGCGGTTTGGAGACAAAGTAAGAGAGGCAAGGCTGAGCTAGTTTGGACATGTGCAGAGGAGGGATAGTGGATATATTGGACAAAGGTGTTATGATCCGAGCGCCGATCTCGTCTGCGCTCGGGTCATACATCATCTCCTTCAGGCTTGACAGCAGTGTTTACCTTCTGGCTCCCCGGGCTCTTATTGTGACAGCGCTCGGAGGAGCTTCCTGCTGTCAAAGCCGAACAGCTGTGCTGCATTCGGGGCTCATCAGTGGTCGGCTTTTAAGCAGATGCTGAATGCAGCCCACTGCTGCAGTCTCGTCGAAGATTCCTCTTCAGACGTTGAGCGAGCGTTCCTCATCTCAGACGTCAACACTCCTTATTGTTTCCACGTCTGTGATCACCCTTCGTCGTAATCGTAAGTGAGCCTGTTCAGCCTTACGGTTCCCGTGTCTTGTGTTGTGTGTTTTAGCACACCAAGGCTTATTACTTTCCGTTCCTTTGTGTATTATCTTCTGTTCATTGTCATTAATAAACATCATTGCAAACTCACCGGTGACTTGTTGGCGTCTTATGGTGGCTCGCGAGGGCCACCCATGACAGTAGACTGCTGCCAGGACGCCTAAACCGAGGTGCCAAACCGAGACACCATTCCCGGTGGGTTTTGAATTAAGTGGACTTTTGCTCTTTCCTGTCTGGGTACTGCGTGCTGATAGTGTGCCGTCACGGAATGGCCACGCTCGGAGTAGGGACTACGGGCTGGCAGAGGCTTTGGAGTACGTGGACGAAACGCTCATCGTTGCCTCCCTCCTTAACAATCACAGCGACGTACGCCGGTACCTGGACCTTGCTGAGGATGTCCTTAATCATCTCCCTCGCTACGCCAACCATCCTGAAGTCGACGTTAGGAGGGACGACATCGCTGCACAACGCGAGATTCTCCATATGTTAGAGGAGGACTACGGTGAGAAGCAGAGGAGAAGGCATCCCTGCTCCCCGCTTTGGGATCCCTTTCCTGTCCTCAATCCACCCCAGGAGTTTGCGCCACCCGGGGGTCGTCGAAGACGTCGGCGCCCCGGCAAAGATAAACCTCAGCAAGAAACCCGTCCGGATCCTGTTCCGGGTCGTCGGAGGAACTCTGCCTCCCAGCCAGCTGCTCCTTCTGTGTCACGTCTGGAGGGAATCCCCGCAGCCTCTCCCCCCCGGGTCACCAGTTCCCGCTGTCCTGTCAGCTCGTCATGCCCGGATCATCTCGGCTGTCGTCCCCTCCTCTGTGACATCACCTCCAGCAGCAGAGAGAGTTCTGAGTCCTGCCCTGGTGAAGCCCGTTCATGGACTGTCGCGAGCGGCCCCCCCTCGTCCTTCCAGGGAGCCCTCTGTCACTATCCGGCGGGGAAAGGGAGGAGCAACGTCCCCTACAGCAGGCACCATCCTCCTTCCGGGAGACAGGCAAGTGCAAGTTCCTTCTTCTCACCAAAGTTGTGATTTGTCTTGTCTGACTCCTGGGGGCGGAGCTTGGAGTTCGCATTCCCCCGAGCTCCCACCACCTGCTGTAGCCCTGATTATTAAACCTGCTGCCTCTGTGTCTCCCTCCGCTGAGCGGTCCTCGACGCCAGGCCAACGTCGCTGGATGAGGAGGGGGCCTGCGGCTCTGGAGAGCTTGGTTCCAGCCCCGCAGCCACGTCATGGGCAGAGGAGGAGAGCGGACTGCAGCATGGAGCCTGCGCCGACGAAGAAGCGTCACCGGGTCTCCACAGACAAGCGATCCAATCCAGCGGGTCGAGGGTCCCCTGCCACCACGCCGTGCGGGTTGTTGGCGTGGACGTCAGTACCGGAGGGTCCTCAGGCTGCGGAGACCATCATGCCAGCTGCGGAGCCCGACATAGCTGAGTGGGAGCCGGAAGACGATCTCCTTCCATCTGAGCCCGGATCGTCGGAGTCCTGGACAGCGACAGAACCCGAGTACAGGCAAGTGCTCTACGTTGTTTTTCTCCTCTCTATTCTGGAGCACTTTTGCCTGTCTCTCGAAGAGATGAGCCAGGGGCAGCCTTCCGTTGCACCCGAACTCGTCTCGCTGGGCTCTGTCGCTACCGGTGATCCCGATATCGGTTCTTTTCTCTCTCCTGAGCCTTCTCCCAGGGTCACCGGCATGGAGCTGATTCTGATCGCTGTGCCAGAGGTTCCGGGTTCGGGGTTGGAGGTCGGTTCTGGTGCGGCGCCGACCCAGTCGGGGTCCGACGCAGGTGCAGCCAAGGCCCAATCGGGGCCCGACGCGGGTGCAGCCATGACCCAATCAGGGTCCGACGCGGGTACAGCCGTGATCCAATCGGGGTCCACCGTAGGTGCAGCCGTGACCCAATCAGGGTCCATCGCGGGTGCAGCCGTTGCCCAATCGGGGTCCATCGCGGGTGCAGCACCAGCAGAAGTCAAGGTCGGTGAGGGAGCTGCAGATCCCCTGCCACCGGACACTGGATGGGCTCATCATCATCATCATCCTCACCCTCAGGATCTTCATCCCAGCTCATCTCCACCGGGGGCTGTTGGGGTTCCTAATATTCCGCCCGGCTCCCCCTCGTCTTCCCCCTCTCCAGGGAGGCCGCCTTCAACTTCTCCCCTTCAGTCCTGGCGGCTGTGTGATGCGGGTCGGCCGCCTGGTGAGCTGTTTCGCCTGTTTGGCGTTCTGGGTCGGCCACCCAACAAACTTTCCCGCCCTTTTGGCGATCTGGCCCGGCCGCCAGAGGAACTGTGTTTCCGGGCATGGGACTGGGGTAGGCCGCCCGAACTGTCCCTTTCCCCCCTGCCTGCGATGTGGACGCTAGACGCAGGGCGGCCCCCTGAACTATCGACCTTCATGCCACGGTGCTAGGTCTGGCGTCATCCCGGGTTTTCATTTTCGTTGTTTCTGCAACCTTTTGGGATGTGCGGGGGGTCTTGTATTTGCTATTGTGCATCTCACCCGTTCCTAGTGGGTGTATTTTTTTTTTTGTTCATTTTTCCTCTGTTAAATGTCCATTCATTGCCTGTAGCAGTTGGTGTGTTTTTGCCTTCGGGGATATGGTATTTTCTGTGGTCGTGCCCTGTAATTGTTTTATTTCCCAGTCTGCCTTGATCATGGTTTGTGTATTTGTGAATATCCTGTTCGCTGTTATTTTGCCCTGTGATCATCTCCTTTACACTCTACCTTGGTTGTAATTTGTGCAAGAGAGTGTTGTTTTTTTTCTCTGACTGTCTGTGTGCTCCTATTATCATCATGGTTTTTTTTGGTCTATGGTGGTCCTCTCCCCCCTGGTCTGTTCCCCCATCCGCCCACCCTGGGGGGAAGGGTGGCTTGGGTGTCACCGGGCGTTCGGAGTTCGCCCGCGGGGGGGAGGTACTGTGATGATCCGAGCGCCGATCTCATCCGCGCTCGGGTCATACATCATCTCCTTCAGGCTTGACAGCAGTGTTTACCTTCTGGCTCCACGGGCTCTTATTGTGACAGCACTCAGAGGAGCTTCCTGCTGTCAAAGCTGAACAGCTGTGCTGCATTCGGGGATCATCAGTGGCCGGCTTTTAAGCGGACACTGAATGCAGCCCAATGCAGCAGTCTCATCGAAGATTCCTCTTCAGACGTTGAGCGAGCGTTCCTCATCTCAGACGTCAACACTCCTTATTGTTTCCACGTCTGTGATCACCCTTCGTCGTAATCGTAAGTGAGCTTGTTCAGCCTTATGGTTCCCGTGTCTTGTGTTGTGTGTTTTAGCCCACCGAGGCTTATTACTTTCCGTTCCTTTGTGTATTATCTTCTGTTCATCGTCATTAATAAACATCATTGCAAACTCACCGGTGACTTGTTGGCGTCTTATGGTGGCTCTCGAGGGCCACCCATGACAAAAGGATGTTGAAGATAGAGCTGCCAGGCAGGAGGAAAAGAGGAAGACCACAGAGAAGACTCATGGATGTAGTGAAGGAGGACATGGAGATGGTTGGTGTTACAGAGGAAGATGTAATGGATAGGGTGAGATGGAGACAGATGATCCACTGTGGCGACCCCTAAAGGGAGCAGCCAAAAGAAGAAGAAGAAGTAATCAGTACGTTAAAAGGGTCAGTCTCTTCTATCTTATATATGTATAGCTTGCTGCTGAAAGCCTATCAGCTGTCATCTGATCTGTTATGTGCCTCTGGGGGCAAAGGCCGGTGTTTGTGCTTCCCATTGTACCCAGCAGATATTGAATAACTGACATCTGACTTCCTCTACCTGGTACCATCTTTGCTTGAAGTGTGAGTGCCAACAGGAACAGACTGGGACAAAAATTCGTTTCAAGTCACCCTGTTGTTGCCAACCAGAAACCACCATGATTTTAGTAGGCCAGCATTTTAAAATAAGAGTTATACTATCAGACTAATATATATCAAGCAAGTTATAAATGTAATTACAACCCTCAGCTGGGAGGAATATTTTCCAAATTGTAAGTAATGACTATTTTGATTATTATTATTCAATAATAATAATAATTATTATTTAAACAATTAGTTGACTAATTAATCCATCCATCCATCCATCCATCCACCGCTCATCCGGGGGTCTGGGTCATGAAAGCAGCAGTCTAAACAGAGAAGCCCAGACTTCCCTCTCCCCAGCCACCTCCTCCAGCTCTTCAGGGAGTACACCAAGGTGTTCCCAAGCCAGATGAGAGACACTGCCTCTCCAGCATGTCCTGGGTCTGCCCTGGGGTCTCTTCTCATGTAGGATGTGCCCAAAACACCTGGTGGGAAGCATCCAGGAGGCATCCTGATCAGATGCCCAAAAAACCCTCAACTGCCTCCTTTCGATGTGGAGGAGTAGTTGCTCTACTCTGAGCCTTTCCTGAATAACTGAGCCTCGCCATCTCTAAGGGTGAGTCCAGCCACCTTGACCAGCCAGAAAGCTCATTCCACCCAGTTGTACCCATGATCTCATTCTTTTGGTCATTACCCAAAGTTTATGACCATAGGTCAGGGTAGGAGTGTAGATTGACTGGCAAATCAACAGCTTTGCTATGGAGCTCAGCTACCTCTTCACCACAACAGACCAGTACAACATCTGCATCACTTCAGATGCTCATCCAGTCCATCTGTCAATCTCCTACTCCATTTTCCCCTCACTCATGAATAAGACCTCAAAATACTTGAACTCCTCTACTTAGGGGAGGAGTTCATCTCCAACCCACAGAAGCTTGATCGACTAATCTTAATTTGGATCTGGTGCTGCTTCTGATTTCTTTACCTTTTCAGAATGAAAACACAAGAACAAGCCATATAGCTATAGTCAAGTAACTGTCACTATTAATATACAGTGTGTTTACTTCTGATAGTTTAAATAGTGCACATCAATTATTAGTCTACTTTTTTTTATTAAATAACAAAATATTTGTCCATTTTTAGGTAAAAATCATTAAAGATTGCACTCATCCAGGCCATGATTTCTTTCACTTGCTCCCCTCAGGAAAGCAGTACAGATCCCATAAAACCCAGACTACCAGGTTTAATCATAGTTTTTTCCAGCAGCAGTACATATTTTGGATGGATTTTTGTAACACGTACAGACTGCTGATATTATTTTGTTATTTTAGGTTATTTTGTGGCAATAACCCTGTGTGTATAAGCTGGTCTTATATATTTATTGCTCAGTATGTTTTTATTATTGCTATGTACATATTGTATTCAACTTTTAGGTGTTATTGTTTTAAGTGTTATTTATTGTTGTAATTATGAGAATGTTAAATGCATGAGTGAACTGTGAGTGTGATAGTTTGTGATAGTTTGTTTTTAGGGAGCAGTATCTCAATTCCATTGCATTGTTTATTAGCAATGGAATGACAAAAAAGGCACTTTGACTTTGACTTTGACTTGACTGAAAAAGTTGCAATTTTGCATGAAAAAGGTCACAAATGTGTCACCAAAAGTTTAAAATTTATGAAAAAAATCTGTATTTTAAAAGACATTAAAAAATGAGCAAAAGAAAACACAAATTTAGGTGAGAAGTGGATGAGAGCAAAGTTGGTGCTACAGACTATATATAGCCTATAGTTCTGGAAATTATGCAGATTTTTCTTAAAACATCTGAATAGTCCTGAAAAGGTTGCGTTATGAATGTAAGATGGGGTAACATGACAAATCAGAGAAATTTGACCACAACTAAGCTGCTACAGCAGCATAACAACAAATATTCATTCACCATATAACTTCTGTCTTTATCTCATGTTTCCTCCAATTCTCTCCTTTTTATGCTCTGCGACATCAGAGGATTTTAGCCTTTTTGACATATTAAATTCATTTAGTCCATCCATCCATCCATCTTCTACCACTTTTTCAGAGGTCCGGGTCGCAGAGGCAGCAGTTCAAGCAGAGAAGCCCAGACTTCCCTCTCCCCAACCACCTGCTCCAGCTTTTCAGAGAGGATACCAAGGTGTTCCCAGACCAGCTGGGAGACATAGTCTCTCCAGCGAGTCCTGGGTCAGCCCTGGGGTCTCCTCCCAGTGGGACGTGCCTGAAACACCTCAAGTGGGAGGCGTCCAGGAGGCATCCTGATCAGATACCCATACCACCTCAACTGGCTCTTTTCAATGTGGAGGAGCAGCAGTTCTACTCTGAGCCTCTCCCAGATGACTGAGCTCCTCACCCTATCTCTGAGGGAGAGTCTAGCAATCCTGCGAAGAAAGCTCATTTCAGCCACTTGTTTCTGCAGTCTCGTTCTTTCGGTCATTACCCAAACCTCATGACCATAGGTGAGGATGGGAACATAGATTAACTGGTAAATCGACAGCTTTGCCTTAGAACTCAGCTCCCTCTTCGCCACAACAGACCAGTACAACGTCCACATCACTGCAGATGCTGCTCCGATCTGTCTGTCAATCTCTCGCTCCATTCTCCCCTCACTCGTGAATAAGACCCCAAGACTCTTAAACTCCTCCACTTGGGGCAGGAGCTTATCCCCAACCTGGAGAGGACAATCCACCTTTTTCTGGCTGAGGACCATGGACTCGGACTTGGAGGTACTGGTTCTCATCCCAGCTGCTTCACACTCAGCGGCAAACCGTCCCAGTAAGACCTGTAGGTCATTGCTGGATGAAGCCAGCAGGACATCATCATCTGCAAACAACAGAGATGAGATCCTGTGGTCACCAAGAATAACTCCCTCCGTTCCCTGGCTGCCCCTAGAAATCCTGTTCATAAAAATTATGAACAGGATCAGTGACTAAGGGCATCCCTGGCAGAGTCCCACTCTCACTGGGAATGAGTCTGACCGAATGTTGGCAATACAAACCAAACTCTGACAACGGTCATACAGAGACCGAATAGCTCATAACAACAAGCCCGATACCCCATACTCCTGAAGCACCACCCACAAAAAACCACGAGGGACACGGTTGAATGCCTTCTCCAAGTCCACAAAACACATGTAAACTGGTTGAGCAAACTCCCATGAACCCTCAAGGATTCTCGAGAGGGTAAAGCGCTGATCTGATGTGCCATGGCCAGGACAAAAACCACATTGCTCCTCCTGACTCCGAGGTTCGACCAACGGCCAGACTCTCCTCTCCAGTACCTTGGCATAGACCTTCCCAGGGAGGCTGAGGAGTGTGATCCCTCTAAAGTTGGAGCACACCCTCCGGTCCCCTTTTATGAAGAGAGGAACCACCACCCCAGTTTGCTATGCCAAAGGCACTGCCCCCGACCTCCATGCAATGTTGCAGAGGCGTGTCAACCATGACAGCCCTACAACATCCAGGGCGTTGAGGTATTCAGGGCGAATCTCTTCCACCCCCGAGGCCCGGCCACCAAAGAGATTTTTAACCACCTTGGCGACCTCAGCCCCTGTGATAATCGAGTCGCCCCCCTTGTCCACAAGCCCTGCTTCCTCTGTGGAAGGCGTGTCAGTGGGATTGAGGAGATCCTCGAAGTATTCCTTCCACCACCCGACGATATCCCTAGTCAAAGCCAGCAGTGCCCCATCCGCACCATACACAGTGTGGACAAGGAGCTGCTTCCCCCTCCTGAACCGCCGGGCAGTTTGCCAGAATCTCTTCAAGGCCGACCGAAAGTCTTGTTCCATGGCCTCACCAAACTCCTCCCATACCCGAGTTTTTGCTTCAGCAATCACCCGAGCTGCACTCCGCTTGGCCTACCGGAACACCCCAGCTGCTTTGGGAGTCCCACAAGCTAACCAAGCTTGATAGGACTTCTTCTTCAGCTTAATGGCCCCCCTCACCACTGCTGTCCACCACTTGGTTCGGGGGTTGCCACCACGAGATGCCCTGACCACCTTGCGGCTGCAGCTCTGGACAGCCGCTTCAACAATGGAGGTGTATAGCATGGCCCATTCAGACTCCATGTCTCCAGACTCCCTCGGAATGTGGTCGGAGTTCTTCCGAAGGTGGGAGTTGAAGACCTCCCGGACAGGGGCCTCAGCCAGATATTCCCAGCACACCCTCACTATACATTTAGGTCTACCAGGTCTGAATGGCATCCTCCCCTACCATCGGATCCAACTCACCACCAGGTGGTGATCAGTTGACAGCTCTGCACCTCTCTTTATCTGAGTGTCCAAGACATACGGTCACAGGTCTGGTGACACAATAACAAAATCGATCATCAACCTAGTGTGTCCTGGTGCCAGGTGCACATATGGACACCCTTATGCTTGAACATGGTGTTCATTATGGACAAAGTGTGGTTAGCACAGAAGTCCAATAACTGAACACCACTCGGGTTCAGATCAGGCGGGCCATTCCTCCCAATCACCCCCCTCTAGGTTTCACTGTCGTTGCCCACGTGTGCATTCAAGTCCCCCAGTAGGACAATGGAGTCTCCAAGAGGAGCACTCTCCAGCACCACAGTCAGAGACTCCAAAAAGGGTGGGTTCCCTGGACCATCATTTGGTGCATAGGCACAAATCATGGTCAGGACCCGTTTCCTAACCCGAAGGCGCAGGGAAACAACACTTTCGTCCACCGGGGAAAACTCCAATATAGAGGCAGCAAGGTGGGGGGGGATACAAGAATACCTACCCCTGCTTGTCGCCTCTTGCCTGGGGCAATTCCAGAGTAGGCCATGCTCTAGCCCCTCTCCAGGAGGCTGGTTCTGGAAATGGAGCTGTGTGTTGAGGTGAGGCCAACTATATCTAGCCGGTATCTCTCAACCTCATGCACCAGCTCAGGCTCCTTCCCCACCAGAGAGGTGACATTCCACATCCCAAAAGCCAGTTTAGGAAGCTTGGGATCAGGTGGGATCAGACCGCCAAGGTCTCCGCCTTTGACCGCCACCTGATCCACATAGCACCCGACCCCCATGGTGTCCCTCCTGCAGGTGGTAAGCCCACTGGAGAAATTCATTTAGTCTAGTATGTTATTCCACCAGGTCAGGAAGAGGGTCTAAATAAAAACAGGGAGGGTGTGGGGTTACTTAAAACCATTATCACGTCATAATTTTTATCATATCTAATATATGCTGGTGTAAGCGGACAGTGTACAGTCTCTTCTTTCTCTTCTGGTAGTCCATCGATTCGATGATGACCATCTTTTTTATTTGTGAGTCTGCTGGTGTTTGAATAGTCCGATCCTGGATCTGCAAATTTGGTTACAGACCGGACTTGTGAAGGAGGTGCTGGAGGAAACAAGGGGGACTTGGCAAGCATGCCTCTTTGCACGCTTTGCTGTCCGGTGTTGTGTGCGCTGTTCCTCCATATAATCCACTCCCTGTGAGGAGTGGGAGCGCCAGATGTCTCGGCAGGAAGCAAGTTCCTCCAGTGAAGAGGGGTTGATCCGGCATCTCTTCAGGATGGACTTCATTTGGTCTTTGAAGCGCTTCTTCTGCCCACCTGCGCTGTGTTGACCTCGGTGTAACTGACCATACAGGATTCTGCGTGGAAGTCTGTGGCTGGGCATCTGGATGACATGCCCCAACCACCTGAGTTGATGCTGAGCCATGATGGACTCCACGCTGCAGCTGCCAGCTCTCTCCAGCACTTCTGTGTGCGGCACTCTGTCCTTCCAAGTGATGCCAAGGATCTTCTGGAGACATCTTACATGGAAGGTCTCCAGGCTTCTCAGATGGTGGCTGTAAATAGTCCATGCCTCACATTCATACAGTAAGGTGGTGATACATACAGCTCTGTAGACCAGCACTTTGGTGTTGAGTTTGAGGTTGCTGTTCTGAAGAACCCTTCTCCTTAGACGACGAAAAGATGCTGATGCTTGCTTGAGGTGGTTCTGGATCTCGTCATCCATTGAGCAGGTGTCAGACATTATGCTCCCCAGGTATTTGAATGTGGACACTGTGAGCAGCTGTTGCCCTGCTGCTGTGAGGGTTATTGGGTTTTGTGGGGGGTCAGTACTGGACTGACAGAGTACCTCTGTCTTCTGGGTGTTGATTGTCAGTCCCATTCTGGTGTATGCAGTTACAGCTGCCGAGAGGATGTTTTGTAGAGCGTCTGGTGTATGGGCAACCAGGGCACAGTCATCGGCGTATTGTAGCTCAATGATGGTCTCTGATGTTAGCTTGGAAGTTGCCTGTAGCCTCCTGATGTTGAACAGGTTACCATCAAGCCTGAAGTCAATGGTAACTCCAGCTTGCTTCTCCACCCTCCTACGTAGCAGAGTTGTTACACAGACAAGGAAGATGTTGAAGAGAACTGGGGTCAGCACACAGCCTTGCCTCACTCCGGTTTGCACTCCAAAAGGTTCTGAGCTGTGCCTTCCCACTACCACTCGGGCCATCATCCCAGAATGGAACTGCGCAAGGATGGTGAGAAACTTGGGTGGACACCCAAATCTCTTCAGGACTTGCCACAGTAGTTCCCTGTTCACTGTGTCAAATGCCTTTGACAGGTCGACAAAGGCAATGAACAGGTCCTTTTGCTGCTCCCGACATTTCTCTTGGAGCTGACGCATCACAAAGATCATGTCAACTGTCCCCCTGTCCTTCTGAAAACCACACTGTGACTCTGGGGTGATCCGCTCTGATATTGCAGAGATGAGTCTGCAGAGCATGACCTTGGCAAGGACCTTTCCAGCAATGGCCAACAGAGAGATACCCCTACTATTGGAGCAGATGGATTTGTCTCCTTTGTTCTTGTAGATGGTCACAATGTTGCCATCTTTCCACTGTTGTGGGACACACTCTCGTCTCCACACCTCTGAGATATAGAGATACAATGTCCGAGTACAGAGGTAGCCTCCTTCCTTGAGAAGTTCAGCTGGGATGCCGTCAGGTCCAGGGGATTTATTGTTTTTCAGGGTTTTTACTGCATGCAGGATTTCTTTGAAGGTTGGGGGGCGGTCGAGATCTGGCAAGGTAGAATGTTCAGGGAACTCTGCAAGGACAGTTGGGTCCACTGAGGTGGGCTGGTTAAGCACAGTGTTAAAATGCTCAGCCCACCGCTCCACTATCATGGCCTGATCCTTGATTAAAGAAGATCCATCAGCAGATCTAACAGGTGTCAGGGAGTAGTTTCTGGGGCCGTAGATGGTTTTGACTGCATCATAGAAACTGTGCATATTGTTTCTATCAGCATGAGTCTGGATTTCATTAGCCTTTGAGATCCACCACTCATCTTGCAGTTTCCTGAGAGTTGTTTGGACCTCGGAACAAAGGGCTTGCCATTGCTTCTTATGGAAATGGGATTGTGGCTCTCTGTGCCCTGTGCATTCTGTCCAGGAGGGTGGAGATCTCTCCAGCATTCTGGTCAAACCAGTCCTGGTGTTTCTTGGTTTTGAAACCGATGGCTTGGGCTGCAGTGTCAAAGAGGATGGTGAATAGAGTGGTCCACTTCTCATCCATCCCAGACTCTGAGATGATCAGTTGTTCAATACCTGCCAGCCTCTCAGCTAGGGAGCGACGGAAGTTGTCACGGATGTCGCTGCTGGAGAGTCTGGCACAGTGGAGTGTTTTCCTCTTTGGGCCACCGTGGCGAGCTAGGGGCCGAACATGCATTCTGACCTTTGTCAGAATCATACGGTGGTTGGTCCAGCAGTCTGCCCCTCGCATAGCTCTTGTGATGAGCGCGTCCTTGAGGTCAGCCCTCCTCATAATCACGTAGTCGATCAGGTGCCAATGTTTGGACCTGGGATGCATCCAGGATGCCTTATATTTGTTCTTTTGCTGGAAGATTGTGTTAGTGATGGTAAGATCATGTTCCGCACAGAGACTAAGAAGTCTCATGCCATTGGGGTTGACTTTTTCATTGCCATGGGCACCGATCACACCATTCCAGTTTTGCAAGTTCTTTCCGACTCTTGCATTGAAATCACTAAGCAGCATGATTTTGTCACTCTTCGGGATGTGACTGAGGATGTAATCGAGTGCCTGGAAGAAGCGATCCTTCTCTTCAGTGTTCGATGGCAGAGTTGGTGCATAGGCACTTACCAAAGTGACATACCTGCATTTTGCAAGTGGGATGCGAAGAGTCATGAGCCTTTCACTGACACCCACTGGTGATTCTGTGAGCTTGTGCAGGAGGCTGTTCTTAATTGCAAAACCAACTCCATGTAGGAGTTGTCCGCCACTGGGGTATCCTTTCCAAAAGAATGTATAACCCTCTCCTACTTCATTGAGTGAGCCTTCCTCGAGGAGTCGGGTCTCACTGAGTGCTGCCACATCCACATTGTAGCGCTTCAGCTCGCTGGCAACAAGTGCTGTTCTGTGCTGTGGTCTGTCCGGACTGGCATCCAGGAGTGTCCTTATGTTCCATGCTGCAATTCTAAATGGTATTGTTTTTGTTTTTCGACCGCATAGTGGAATGTCCCGACAGGTGTGGTTTCCTATCCGGGTGCTGTGCTGTGTGGGCAATGTTTAGGCCACCTTTTCTAGGCCTTTCCCCAGTTGGGGTGAGCAGTGCGGTCCCTAAATAGAGCTGCTCAGATGCACAGGAGTCTGCCGGAAGCAGTTGCCACTCAATCCCAACTGCTAACGACCGTTGTCCTGTGCGGCTGACGTGCAGAGTTCCAGCTAGGAACTTGCAGCTCATTCAAACCTGCCCCTGTTACTGGATGCTCCATTGCCGCCAGACTTTAGAGGTCAGAGACTCAGGTAAAGAAGATACCTGCGCAGTGATGGTTTTTAGAGTGGCATGGGGGGGGGGGGGTGCGCTTTTCCCGATGCCACTACCTTGATTGTAGAGAAGATAGTTCCAGTGGCAAGGGAGACCCTAGGCGACTGGCATCTTCTCACAACTGCAGGAGGCTGCCGGAATCCAGGTTTTTTGGAAACCGCCTCAAAGCGTGCCACCACCAGCTTGCTTTTTGTCAGGGTGTGCTCCCTTAGCCTTCATCTGCTTTTACAGCCATTATGGTGTTTATCATTACTACCAACTTCTGCCTGCTCTACCGTTGAGGTCTTCATTTTCATCTTCGGGATCACTCTTAGTCTGGCCTCTACCCTTCGACCTGTTCGGCTTGGGTGACCCTGCCAGGAGTACGAGACTCTGGCCGACATAGCTCTAGGGGTCATGGAGACACTCAAAGTGTCCCACCACAATAAGGTGGTGATCCCATCGGGACCACCACCGATGGGATCACCATTTTTATTGTTTTAATTTATGGGATATTAGTGCATTTGATGTTTTGAGTTGTTTGTGGATTCTGTTTGCTCTAGGTGATGAGTGTGGTCTGATGGTTTGGGGGTTTTGTGCAATATTTTTTTCTACCACTAGGCTGTGCTGCTGCACAGACGTGTTTTTTGCCAGTAGGCTTGAGACTGGTTGCCTTGGAAACACCAGCGTTAGAGACCAGTTTTTTGGGGGGGGTTTTTGGCTATCAAAGGAAAAAAACGTTTTTTTGGTCTGGGAAATAAGGTTTATTTTGTGTGAAGTCTTCAATCAGAGTCTACCTACTCTCTGCCTGCAACATATTTTTGGCGAGTCACCTGAGGAGAAAAAGTTCTGGAAGACTGCATTTAATGTGGAAAGGAGGGCTTTTTTCCAGAGAGGAACCAAGGGTAAAATAATGGCAGATCCAAAACCAACTGTAACAGACAGCAACGGTAAATTTAAGATGGACTTGGAAATTCTTCTGAGCAGAGCCACAACCCAGCTGTGCCAGTTAAACTGAGATCAGATCGTAAGGGTCTGTAAGTACCTAAAATGCATAGAGGATGAGGCTAATAAAAGCTGGAGAGCACTTATAAAGTTGGCAGAAATTAGGTCTGATGACATTGAGCAGAACATGGAGACAGATGAAGCAATGTCTATTATTCAAGAACTGTTAATGTTTATTAGTGGCAATACAGAAGGACTATCCCAAAGGGAAGAACGTACAGCGATGGAACAAAAATATCTCAAACTATTGCAGTCCCACAACCACATAGATGAGGAAATAAGAATGCTTGGCATCAAGTTCAACATGTCAGATGTAACACTCTCAAGTACAGTCCATAATCTGCCTCTCACCAAACTGCCAGAAGTGACCATTCGGAGGGAGTTCCGTATCTGTGGCCAAATTGGTGAAGGCAGTCAAAGGCTGATTTGACTCTACCTAAGTTAAAGACTTTTTTAAAGGGACATTATAAAGAAGATGACACATCAGACTTGTACCAAAAACTGATCAGCATTTCTCAAGACCAAAAAGAGTCTGCTCAAGATTTTCTGTTTAGAGCCATGGAACTGAAAGACAGACTGTTTTTTGCATCCAAGACGAATGAGTCTGAGGAGCACTATAGTGCAGACCTGATAAAGAAGAAGTTTCTGAGATCTGTTGGCACAGGGCTGCTTAATGACAATATAAAATTCCAGATCAAGCCCTATCTTGATAATCCTGATGTTACAGATGAGGCTCTAATTGAAAAAACTGAATGAAGCCGCTAACCTTGAGGCTGAGCGACTCAACAAGCTTAAAAAGAACACAAAGACACCCAGAGTGGCGGAGCTGCAGACAATCAATGACACTTGAAGCGGCTCACAGAGTACTTCACCTACTCTAAGTGCACAACCAAAGGGAACAAGGAAGCCCCTAAGGAAAGCTCAAAGTCAGTGGCAGCTTCACCAGACAATGGGGTGCATAATCTGATGAGAGAACTTCAGACAGAGGTAGCAGAAATGAAACAGATGGTGCTAGCCTCAGTGAACACTGCTAAAGTGCAGAACCTAAAGCAAAACCCAGAGAACAGAGACATGCAGGAGAGGCTGCAAGCTGTGCCAGGAAAAAGGAGAAGGAGGAACCTGCAGTCAGTGTTTCAAATGCGGTCAGCTGGGTCACATATCCAGAGGATGCAGACCTCCACATTGGCAACAGAAAAACTTTGGAGGGTTGTTGCAGAGGGACCAGCAGTGACCCAACAGCAACAACCTTCAGAGTCCCGCCGATGCTGCTACTGCTTGAAAAAGGAGTGCAGGAACAGAACACTGCAAAAATATACAGGTTGTTCAGCAGTAATATACTGCTCAAAAGGTTGCCAGAAGCGCCACTGGGATGAGCACAAACTGCTTTGTAGGTCAGCCTGTTTAGTTGAACAACACTTAGCTGTAAAAAAAAAAACGCAGCAAAGTAAGTTACCAGAAATAAATATAGTCAGTTATCGCTCAGAAAAACAGGGAAAGAGGCTTATCCAATTAATAGGAAAGCGCAAAATGGTGTCATGCACATTTGATAATGTACCAGTAACAGCCCTGTGGGACACAGGCACTCAGGCAACAGTAATTAATGACAAGTGGCAAGATGAGCACTTACCCAATAGCACTGTCAGGGCCTTCGATGAACTTTTAGGGCCATTTCCACTTAATGGGGTTGTTGCAAACCAGACCGAAATTCCATTTATGGGGTGGATACCAGTAGATTTTAAACTTGGTTGACCAGACAACCACAACACCGGTCTTCTGGTGCCTGTATTGGTCTCTAGAGATCCCAAAGTAGCTGAAGATCCCATCATTGGTTTTAATGTAATAGAGGAAGTGGTTAACGAAAAGCTACAGCAACAACAAAATAACGCAGGTAGTGACAGTGCTGCAGATGTCATAAGTAGTGCATTCAACATAGATTCCTGCGCTGCAAAAACTTTTATCCAGTTAATACACACCAACCGGTCTGTTGATGAAATTACAGTTAAAATAGGCAAAGGTAAAGTTGTGTTGCACTCAGGTGAAATCACCACAGTCAGATGCCGTACATGCCCACAAATCCAAGATGACACCATAATGTTGTTTTGTCCTAGAGAGTGTACAAACTTACCTGAAGGACTATACATCCAAGAAGTATTGTTCACCATAAAACGGAGTAACACTGTCACTGTGCCTGTTCCAGTAATCAGTACCACAGGGCACAGCATCACATTAGGCCCGCGTGTCATTCTGGGTTCCATAGAAGGCGTTAAAGCTGTGTACCCAGCAAATGTCCAACCCGTGACATAGAAACAAAAGCATGTGAACTCAGATAAAGTGACATTAAAATACACACCCTGTTCTGACCCCACACAATCTTCCACTAACAGTAGTGAAGCTTGGGACCCACCTGTAGTGCTAGATCACTTAACTGATGACCAGCAGGCTCAAGTGAGAAACATGCTAAGGGAGGAGTGTAAAGCCTTTGCGTGTGATGAATATGATGTAGGCTGTATACTCTCACTGCATATGCACATTACACTAACTGACCCAACTCCGGTCCAAAAGACTTATATCAGTGTCCCAAAACCCTTACACCAGGAAGTTAAAAACTAACTGCAGGACTTGATTAACAGGGGATGGATTACAAAATCAAAGTCACCCTACTCATCCCCCATAGTATGTGTGAGGAAGAAGTCAGATGAGCTGAGATTGTGCATTGACTACCAAGAACTGAACTGTAAATCACTGCCAGACAGACACCCCATTCCACGTATACAGGATATGTTAGACAGTCTGAGTGGTAGCTCATGGTTTTCAGTACTAGATCAGGGCAAAGCATACCACCAAGGCTTCCTGGATGAAGAAAGCCAGCCACTCACTGCCTTCATTACTCCGTGGGGATTATATCAGTGGGTCAGAATCCCCTTTGGCCTAAGTTCAGCACCTGCCGAATTTCAAAGAAGCACGGAAGAGTGTTTTTGGGGTTTACGTGATGACATCTGCTCACCTTATTTGGATGGTAATTTAGTCCACAGTAGTTCATTTGCAGACCACGTACAACATGTAAGGGCAGTACTGCATCAATACCAGCAGTATGGAGTTAAGCTCACCGCAAAAAAATGTGAACTGTTTAAGGCTAAAGTCAGATTTTTGGGCAGGATAGAGTCAAAGGAAGGACATAGCATGGACCCCACAGAAGTGGCCCCAGTACAGGCATTAAAAGGAAGGCACCCCAGCACAGTGGGAGAAGTGAGGCAGCTTTTGGGCTTCCTGTCTTACTACAGGCCTTATATTCCAGACGTTTCTCGCATAGCTAAGCCTTTGTATGAACTTTTAGCAGCTCCACCCAGTGCTTCATCTTCACTACAGAGGCTCAAAAGGTCTCAAAGAGGGAAAACAAAAAGAAAAAAGAAGGACAGTTACCGTTCACCACTCAAGTTTTATGGACTGAACAACATCACCAGGTCCTCTGCCACATTGTGGACACACTTTCCACTCCACCAGTGCTAGGTTATCCAGACCTAAATGAGCCATTTGTTCTACACACAGATGCTTCACAGGCAGGACTGGGAGCTGTGCTATACCAGCGTGGTCATGGCAAACTCAGAGTGATAGCTTATGGGTCTAGGACGCTAACTCCTCCAGAGAGAAACTATCATCTGTATTCTGGTAAACTGGAATTTCTGGCACTCAAGTGGGCCATCTGTGAGCGCTTCAGAGATGATCTTTTTCATGCTCCCTCTTTTGTGGTGTATACGGACAGTAACCCCCTCACTTACACACTCACAACAGCAAAGTTAAATGCCACTGGGCAGAGATGGGTAACAGAGTTAGCAGATTTCAATTTTACCATCAAATAGAGGCCTGGCAAATCAAATGCTGATGCAGATGGTTTATCTAGGATGCCACTCGATTTTGAGGAATACATGAGCGAATGTACTCAGTCTGTTTGTCAAGACTCAGTTAAGGCAGCGGAACAAGGTGTCTTGGTCCAACAAAATGAACAGTGTCCACGCCTTTGCTCAGTGTCACTCAGCGCTCTTAAGGAAGAGCTAGAAATGGATAATTTGCTCAACACTCTTCAGCCATTGTCCCGAGATGTAATAAGAACTGCTCAAAAAGAAGACCCTGCAATAGGCAAAATGTATAAACACAAAATAACGAACAAGAGACCAACGACACAAGAACTTAAGGATGAGTGTACTGAATTTAAAGCTCTAACGAGAGATTGGGACAGACTAAAGATCAGGGCAGATGGGACTATGTATCACAAAACACAAACAAAGAGTCAGCTTGTCCTCCCAGAAGTGTACCGTCCACTTATATTAGATGAGCTGCATAAAAAAATGGGCCACCTAGGCACAGAAAAGACGTTTCACCTGATAAGGGATCGTTTCTTTTGGCCCAAAATGCAAAGAGACATAGAACATTTTGTGACAAATGTGTGTGAGTGTCTTAAAAAAAGAAAACCTCACAGGCAAACACAGGCACCAATGCAAAGCATCAAAACAACACACCCATTCCAGCTTGTCTCTGTTGACTCCCTGCATTTAGAGGAATGTAAAGGTGGTTATGAGTACATTTTGGTCATAATGGATCATTACACTCGATTTGCTCAGACATATGCCACAACAAACAAATCAGCCAAGACTGTCACGGAAAAGTTGTATAATGATTTCTGTCTCAAGTTTGGTTTTCCAGAAAAAGTACATCATGACCTGGGGAAAGTCTGAAAACAAACTGCTACATCACCTAAAAGAGCTCTCTGGTGTCAAGGGTTCTCAGACTACACCATGCCACCCCCAGGAAAATGGCCAACCAGAGAGATTCAACAGAACCCACCTCGCAATGCTAAGAACCTTAACTGACAAAGAGAAAAGTGACTGGAAAAGCCATCTCCCTAAGGTCACTCACGCATACAACTGTACAGTAAATGAAGCCACAGGCTACTCTCCCTTCTTTCTGATTTTTGGCTGGCAAGCCAGATTGTCAGTGGACTTGTTATTTGGGACTGAAAAAGAGGACTGCCTAGGCACTCACCAGAGCTATGCAGAGGAGTGGAGAAATAGGAAGGCTGAGGCATACAGCATCGCCTCCAAAAATGTGTCTTAGTCATGCGATAGAGGAAAAAACAATATGACAAAAGAATATATGGTCCTGCGCTTCAAGTGGGCAGCCGTGTTCTGGTGAAGAATGCGGTTGAGAGAGGGGGGCCAGGGAAAATACAATCCTACTGGGAGGATATTTATGTCATAAAGAGTCAAAAAGGAGAAAATAGTCCTGTGCTTGAAGTGAGCCCTGAATCTGGCAAAGGCAGGACCAGAATACTCCATAGAAATATGCTCTTACCATGTGACTTCCTCCCTATCACCACATATGACTCTAACACCCCTGCCACAAACACAGGAAAAACACAAAGTGGCTACAATAACAGATCAAAGCCTGCAATGAGACACAAACAAATAGAGAGTGAAGAATCAGACGATGACTTTTCTGCAGGAATTCTCACATAGCCTATAGCTGAATCCCACCACTCATCTGCTCTGAATCCCACTGCTCAAGAATTCCATCCACAAACTGAGAGCAGCGCCCCCAAAACAAGTGAGCCTGTGCACGCTGCTGAAGATCAAGAGATGCATGCAGTGAGTGAGGGCAGTATGGAGAACCCTGCTGGGATGGACAGCACCACCATCCAGGACTGCTTCACACCTGAGATTGAGGAGAGTTGTACATACCCAAAAAGACAAAGAAGGCAGCCACAGACTTTTACATATGACAGATTAGGAGAACCGAGTTTCACAGAGAGAACTGTGTTCACCAAAGAAGCAGCTGTCAATAGTTACTGGCGGCCGTGGTAGTAGAGAAAAATGTCCAAAAATGTTAAATAATTCAGAGACACCCTTTTCCTCTACTGAAATGTACCTACATGCCTTATGTGTATTTGGTATTGGAGAACACAGAATGTGTTAGTCATGCATGTCCATGTGTGTGTGTGAAGTCGGTGGAACTGAGAAAAGATGATAACCTATCCATTTGTCTAGACTCATAACTGTGAATATGCATTGACTGTAGAAATATTTAGGCACAAAAGTATTGATAATATTGGGGGAATTACAGATTTCAATGTGTGGTGGTCTGAGTATCTCATGAACTAAGGTTAAGTTTAAAAAAAATGCCTGATACTTTATGACTCTGACATACTCTATGACTACTGACATGTAGTCCAAGGCTAAAAAGTACAAGAAAATGTCGGGACGACATTTATCAAGTGTAGGAGAGTGTAAGAGGACAATGTACAGTATTTGTCTAGTGATAATATGGTGTGTATAACATGTTTTTTATTGTTTTAATTTACGGGATACTAATGCATTTGATGTTTTGAGTTGTTTGTGGGTTATTCTTCTTCTTTTTACCTCCGCCAAGGAGGTTATGTTTTCATCGGCGTTGGTTTGTCTGTCTGTCTGTCTGTTTGTTTGTTAGCAAGATAACTCAAAAACTTATGGACGGATTTTCATGACATTTTCAGAGGTTGTCAGAAATGGGGTATCCTACAGATGATTACATTTTGGTGGTGATCCAGATCACCGTCTGGATCCAGGAATTTTTTTTTTATTTAACATTGCGACATAGGGCCATTTTCAATATTTTTTCAATATTTTTTTTTTGTTTATTTCTGCATGTAACTCTGCCAAAAAATCGTCAGAACACTTGGGAAAAAAAATAAGTAAATAAATAAATAAATAAATGTAGCATTAATATTTATGATGTTAAACACTGTAATGGGGGGAACTGTGGCGCTTGGTGGAGGTCTGCGCTCTCCGAGTGCTTTTCTAGTTTTAGATTTGATTGGTGGCTGGCAACCAGCTTACAGGTGCATTACCGCCACTGACCTGATTATCATCACTCTATATCGTTGTATAAGGAGTTCTTATGAGTTCTGAACAACTCCTTATGTGTGAAAAATGATCCGTCCTTGGACGTCATCGCCTGGACCTGGTCTTTTTAGTTTCACTCCCGCCTGATAGGTAGCGCTGGCGGTACTTGTTTGCTTCGGGTGATGAGTGTGGTCTGATGGTTTGGGGTTTTGTTCAATGTTGTTTTTCTACCACTCGGCTGTGCTGTTGCACAAATGTGTTTTTGCCAGTGCAGCTTAAGACTGGTTGCCTTGGAAACATCAGCGTTAGAGATGCCAATCAGTTTTTTTTTTTTGCCTGTCAAAGTGAAAAAAACATTTTCTTGGTCTGGGAAATAAAGTTTATTTGTGTGAAGTCTTCAATCAGAGTCTGCCTACTCTCTGCCTGCAACACTAGCTACCTGTCTGCTGCTTCCCTCAAACAAGACACTTCTGCAGGTGGATGTCTGTTAGTAGAGGCCTCTCTCTCCCTCTTTCTCTCTGCTACATTTGCTGTCACTTGTCCAGGCCACTTTATGCTTATGGCAGGCCAGGATACCGGGAAATGTCCCCGTTTTCCAGATTGCCAGTCTGCCCCTGAGAATGAAAAATCTAACAAAAAAAATTATTTTTTAATAAAAGCTAATTGTTGTGTTTCTCTATATCATATGGGATATTTACTTGCAAATCAATTGCTAACATATTTTTAGGTTAACTTTAAACTGAAAATTGTTTTCTTGCGTGCAGACGCTGCACTAACTGTTTAGTAACCACACCTCTTCATAGAAAAAGTTAATATCTCCTCCAAACTGGGATGAACACAAAACCATCTATCCACTCATCAAATCCACGTGCGAGTTTGGGTTGTAGAAAGCTGCTTCCTACCCCAGCTGTGGTAGAGCAAGAAGCAGACTGCACTCTGGACAAGTTTATTGCAGGAGAGACATACAGTACTCTCACATTCACAGTTGCTACCAATTTTGAAGCCCTAATTAACCAAATGAGCATTTCTTTGGACTGTGGGAGGGAACCAGATTACCCAGATGAAACCCAAACCCACACAGACACAACTCTGTAGCTGCTGTATAAGCCAGATTTTCTTGTTGCCGTTTGCTAGATTACAATAACTAAAAAAGTACTGGTACTATGCTTGAGCTCATTTTTCCCTCATAAGGGGGAAAAATGATAACTTTGTATGTCATCTTCTCTCTTCTGTACAGGTTTTTGTTCTGCCTTATCATTTTGCATGGTTTTGTATTGCCATGTAGGTGCCCGACGCCATTCAGAAATGCCAGCGAGCAGGGATCACAGTGCGCATGGTGACAGGAGACAACATTAACACAGCCAGGGCCATAGCCATCAAGTGTGGCATCATCCACCCAGGAGAGGACTTCCTGTGCATTGATGGGAAAGAGTTCAACAGGAGGATCCGCAATGAGAAAGGAGAGGTACAGGAAATGCTGTCATATGCAGTACATTAACAGTTGAATACTGACAGAAGAGAGGGGAGGAAAAACTGCAGCCACTTGTAATTTTTTTTAAACTTGTGCGCGTGTGTGTGTGTGTGTGTGTGTGTGTCCAGGTGGAACAGGAACGTATTGACAAAGTTTGGCCCAAACTCCGAGTCCTGGCTAGATCATCTCCAACTGACAAACACACCCTTGTCAAAGGTGAATTGGCTGCAGATGTTTTACCTTTTCTAAGCCTTTATTATGCAGCTGAGACCAACACACATCAGCTGACATTAAGTCATGCTAAAAGAAAACAGTTATTAACGTCATACAGTACATGTTGTTTTGTTTAATATTTGTAAACTTCCATGTCTGCTAGTTTATTCGTGTGTGCATGTGTTTTTGGCAGGCATTATTGACAGCACCATGGCAGACCAGAGGCAGGTGGTAGCTGTGACAGGCGATGGGACCAACGATGGCCCCGCTCTAAAGAAAGCTGATGTTGGGTTTGCCATGGTAAGCAGCTCTTCAGTTCTGTTTTGTTTGTGTGTTTGCTCATGTCTTTTCCTTTCTATCTTGTATTCTTATGAGAAAATCTCAGTCAACATCTGCAGATGTCTTCTTCACCTCCACAGTATTTAGGGATTCTTCTCAGGCTCTCTGCCTCTCCCCTTGCGGATTAGGAGCTCCTCCTAGTGGCTGCTTAAAGTAACACAATTTCCCTGTGGAATGTCAAGATTTTCCAAATATGGACAATTGAAACGAAACATTTAACAAAATACTTCTTTGTCCTTAAATTAAGTTGGACATTTATTTGCTGTTTTCTATTACTTTCCTTCTCAGTTTATTAATGTGGTTCATCCTGTTACGTAAAGAAGCACTATGGAAGAATTACTCCCACAGTTCCTCCGCAATTGTGAAGCATAACTGTCACCACTGTCGAAAAATACTTTTCACAATGTGAGCCAGATGCATTTGTTTACAAGCTGACACATCTGCTCAGGAGATAATGTTTCCATGTTTTGTTTTTTTTATTATTATTACACAAAAACTAGATGGATGGATGGATGGATTGATTTTAAATACATTTTCACCAGAGGTAGCCTTTGGGCTACAGATGAACCCATTAGAGTTTGGAGGTGATCCGGGTCAGGGTGTGGATTCTGGATCGCTTTATCACTTTCCGCTTTATCACATTGTGAGATAGGGCCTTGGTGGAGATATGCACTCTCTGAGTGCCCTCTAGATTTTAAATGTGGCAGACTTGTCTGAATAAAAATAGTGAATGGCATACACACTTCTAAAGTTGCAGCATGAGCTAAACTAGCAACTACAGCACCCAGTACCTTAGATTACTTATGACCATAAACTGAGGAGTTGACTACTTCACAAACACTGCTTTACATCAAGCAAGCTCAAACATAGAAAACAGAGAAGGTGAGCACCACAATATGACTTACTAGTCCAGTAGCAACAAGGCCAGATCAGCATCACTCTTGCATCCCCTTATCTCTTTTAGCTCTCGATGAATGTAAGCCAGTCCAATATTCACTCTATTCTGGGCTCTTGCTTGGTCAGTCTTGCTTTCTTTTCCTCATTTCCTCTGATAAGATCCTCTTTGGTTTTTTCACTGCCTCTGCCATAATGTCCGTTCTGAAAATACCAAGATGAATAGCTTAATCATATAGTCAGTCTAACATTGTACCATATATTTGGCTGTTAGGACATATACAGGTACATCTCAGTAAATTAGAATATCATATGAAAGTTAATTTATTTCAATAATTCAATTAAAAAAGTGAAACTCATATATTATATAGACGCATTACACACAGTGATATATTTCAAGTGTTTATTTCTTTTAATTTTGATGATTATGGCTTACAGCTATTGAAAATCCACAATTCAGTTTCTCAAAAAATTAGAATATTACATAAGATCAATTAAAAAGATATATACAGTGGTGTGAAAAAGTGTTTGCCCCCTTCCTGATTTCTCATTTTTTATGTGTTTGTCACACTTAAATGTTTCAGATCATCAAACAAATTTAAATTTTAGATGATAGTAGAAGTAAACACAAAATGCAGTTTTTAAATGAAGGTGTTTATTAAGGGTAAAAAAAAATCCAAACCTACATGGCCCTGTGCAAAAAAGTGACACCCCCCCCCCCCCTCGGTTAAAACACAAGTTAACTGTGGTTTATCACATCTTCAGAAAGCTGAGTTCAAGTTCTCTAGCCGCACCCAGGCCTGATTACTGCCAGACCTGTTCTCAATCAAGAAATCACTTAAATGGGACCTGCCTGACAAAGTCAGGTAGACCAAAAGATTCTCAAAAGCTAGACTTCTTGCTGTGATCCAAAGAAATTCAGGAACAAATGAGAAACAAAGGAAGGGAAGGAAAGGGTTATAAAGGAAGTCTGGAAAGGGTTATAAAGCCCTTTCTAAAGCTTTGGGACTCCAGTGAACCACAGTGAGAGCCATTATCCACAAATGGCGAAAACATGGAACAGTAGTGAACCTTCCAAGGGGTTGCCGGCCGACCAAAATTACCCCAAGAGCGCAGCGACAACTCATCCAAGAGGCTGCAAAAGACCCCACAACAACATCCAAAGAACTGCTGGCCTCACTTACCTTAGTTAAGGTCAATGTTCATGACTCCATCATAAGAAAGAGACTGGGCAAAAATGGCCTGCGTGGCAGAGTTACAAGACGAAAACCACTGCTGAGCAAAAAGAACATAAAGGCTTGTCTCGGTTTTGCTAGAAAACATCTTGATGATCCCCAAGACTTTTGGGAAAATAGTCTGTGGACTGACGAGACAAAAGTTGAACTTTTTGGAAGGCGTGTGTCCCATTACATCCAGCGTAAAAGTAACACAGCATTTCAGAAAAGGAACATCATACCAACAGTAAAATATGGTGGTGGTAGTGTGATGATCTGGGGCTGTTTTGCTGCTTCAGGACCTGCAAGACTTGCTGTGGTAAATGGAACCATGAATTCTGCTGTCTACCAAAACATCCTGTAGGAGAATGTCCGGCCATCTGTCTGTGACCCCAAGCTGAAGCGCACTTGGGTTCTGCAGCAGGACAATGACCCAAAACACACCAGCAAGTCCACCTTTGAATGGCTTAAGAAAAACAAAATGAAGACTTTGGAGTGGTCTAGTCAAAGTTCTGACCTGAATCCGACTGAGATGCTGTGGCATGACCTTAAAAAGGTGGTTCATGCTTGAAAACCTCATCTTTGTCTAATATTTAAATTTGTTTGATGATCTGAAACATTTAAGTGTGACAAACATACAAAAAAATGACAAAACAGGAAGGGGGCAAACACTTTATCACACCGTATTTTAAATCAAAATGTTGGCCTACTAAAAAGTATGTCCATGTACATACTCGATACTTGGTTGGGGCTCCTTTTGCATGAATTAATGTATTAATGTGGCGTGACATGGAGGTGATCAGCCTGTGGTACTGCTGAGGTGTTATGGAAGCCCAGGTTGCTTTGATAGCAGCCTTCAGCTCATCTGCATTGTTGGGTCTGGTGTCTCTCATCTTCCTCTTGACAATACCCCATAGGGTATTTAGGTCAGGAGAGTTTGCTGACCAAGCACAGTGACACCATGGTCATTAAATCATTTTTGGTACTTTTGGCAGTGTGTGTGTGTGTGGGGGGTGCTAAGTCCTGCTGGAAAATGAAATCAGCATCTCTATAAAGCTTGTCAGCAGAGGGAAGCATGAAGTGCTCTAAAATTTCCTGGTAGATGACTGTGCTGACTTTGGACTTGATAAAACGCAGTGGACCAACACCAGCACATGACATGGCTCCCCAAATCAGGTGCCAAGTCCTGTTATTTGGAAATCAAGGTCCCAGAGTCTGGAGGAAGAGTGGAGAGGCACAGAATACAACTTGTTTGAAGTCCAGTGTGAAGTTTCCACAGTCAGTGATGTTTTGGGGACCCATGTCATCTGCTGGTGTTGGTCCACTATGTTTTATCAAGTCTAAACTCAGCACAGGTGTCTACCAGGAATTTTTACAGTACTTCATGTATATATATCACTCTGTGTAAACTACATCTGAAATATATAACTCTGTGTGCAATGAATATATACAGTATATGAGTGTCACTTTTTGAATTGAATAACTGAAATGCATTAACTTTTCAATGATATTCTGTTTTATTGAGATGCACCGGCATGTAGGCCATAGTCTTTAAAGTGTTTCCACAGCAAAGTTACATAGCACTGCCGCTGCAGGCGATGTAGACCACTCAGGCTAGGGTGGAAACGGCATTCACCAGATCAGAGGCTGATCCACCATGAAAAGGATTTTTGAAACATCATTGCAAGGTGACAGTCTTCCATTATGTTGCTTTAAATTTCAATTATCAGTTATTTTTAGCATTGTGTTTTGACTGAAATGACACGAGGCTGACCTTTAAAGGCTGTATTATGGTAGCCCCTGGCAACAGCAACATAATATACTGTATGATGAAAGATGTAGACTTGTGGTTCCTAATTGGATGAACCATGTGAACCCACCAGTGTGGTTCGTTGAGATTTTTGTGCAGTGTTTTTTTCAGTATGAATCATCATAAACATATTCTCAGGACCCTATAGATAGGAAATCTTACTCTCTGATTAGTTCTCATGATTTCACTAATCAGGACTGATTCTAAATAAGTGCCTAGGCTTGTCAAGTGGCTGGACGTTTCTCTGGAACAATGCAGTATGATGAAATGAATAATGTAAGGTTAGTCCCACAGTGGTTTTGAAATAGAACATTTTATTTATCGCTTAGACTGTACAGGCAGAGCAGAACAAAACTGCCTTCCTCTTTTTGCTTCAATCTGTATATACATCAACATTTAGAAGCGGAGTGGCTGCCACAAAGGTATCAGAAGAACGTGAAGTTTGTCCTTTATTTTTCAGGGCATTGCTGGTACAGATGTGGCCAAGGAGGCGTCAGATATCATTCTTACTGATGATAACTTCAGCAGTATTGTGAAGGCAGTTATGTGGGGCCGAAATGTCTACGACAGCATCTCCAAGTTCCTTCAGTTCCAGCTTACTGTCAATGTCGTGGCCGTCATTGTGGCGTTCACTGGCGCCTGTATCACACAGGTATGACTTTGTAATCAACAAGCTTACATGCTCACAGTTATGTAAAACTTGACATGGCTTTAAAATGGAGCTTCCTGATAAAGGATTGAAGCTTTTAACACATTTGTAATATAAAAGATGACAAGTGCAATTCTTGAAATATTTTGCTTGAAGTTCAACATGCATAAAATGTGTGGGAAAAACTCTACTTAATCTACAGTAGCTAAAGCAAGGGTGGGCAACCTATACTATGCAAAGAGATTTTTTTCAGTGATTCCCCCCCAACAAAAAAATTGGCATGGAGCCACAAAAATATCTGAACCTGAAAACTAAGGTAAAACAGCAGAGTTACAACTGCAAACTGGCCTGACGACATCAAAATTTAGAGTTTCCTGTAATATGTCCCCTTTTCAGGTAAAACTGTAGCAATTTTTCAGGATGTTGTGACAGTTTTCCCATAAAATTGCAGCTTTTCTAGTACATTTGTAGCTTTTTTGTAAAAATGCTATGACTCTTCTTTAGAGTTTGCAGAGGCATTTTCCTCATAAAACTGCTATTTTTTTCCTTTAAGTTTGCAAGATTTTTTTTAAACATAAATTTTCTGTTTTTCATCAAAAATTTGTCTCATTTTTTTGTAAATTTGTTATCTTTTTCAGGTAGAATTGCAGCTGTTTTCCATGTGAATCTGTGACATTGTTCTCTTAAAATTAAAGCATGTTTCAGTAATTGTGTAATTTCTTTCCAAGAAATACTATAACTTTTTTCTTTCAATTTTTTGGGAGTATTTTCCCTCATAAAATTGTCACTTTTTTTATCAAAATTTGTGAGATTGTGTTGCCATATTTCTGCTTTTCTCATAAATTTGTGATTTTTTTTTGTAAATTTGTTAACATTTTCAAGTTAAATTGCTGCCTTTCTCCACATATTGTACATTTGTTTGATAAAACTGCAATTTTTCCTAATAATTCTGAAACTTTATTTTGCAGAAATGTGACTTTTTTTCAAATTTATGGGGGTATTTTCCTCATAAATTTGTAACTTTTTTGCCTTTTTTTTTTTGCTTCTCTCAAAAATTTGTGCTATTTTTCTTTTAAATTTGCAGCCTGTTCCTTGTAAATTTGTGGCTTCTTCTCTCTGAAATTTGTGACTTTTTTGTCAGGACCTCACTGACTATGGGCAAAAGAGCCACATGTGGCTCCAAAACGACAGGTTGGAGACCCCTGAGCTAAAGTAACTGTATTAGTTCTTAATAGTAGTTCATGTTCCCGTAGGACTCACCCCTGAAGGCAGTGCAGATGTTGTGGGTAAACTTGATCATGGACACGTTTGCATCCCTGGCTCTGGCGACAGAGCCGCCCACGGAGTCTCTGCTGAAGAGGAAGCCATATGGTCGCAATAAGCCGCTCATCTCCAGCACCATGACAAAGAACATCTTCGGACACGGAGTCTATCAGCTTATTATCATCTTCACTCTGCTCTTTGTCGGTATATACAGCAGTTTGCCTCTGTGCTAAGGATTTTATGTAATGGAGAGTGTGTTTAACCTTATACTTAATGATTTTTTTTTCTCTTCTAGGTGAGCAAATCTTTGACATTGACAGCGGACGCAATGCTCCCCTCCACTCCCCTCCCTCTGAGCACTACACCATCATCTTCAACACCTTCGTCATGATGCAGCTGTTTAATGAGATAAATGCCCGCAAAATCCACGGAGAGAGGAACGTTTTTGATGGTATCTTCAGGAACCCCATCTTCTGCTCTATTGTTTTTGGCACATTTGCAGTTCAGGTATGAACGTTCACATTATTTAATTGTATTACCCACATGGTTATTGTTATTCTCTGTTTTTTCGTTAACATGTCTTGGTATGTGCTGTTGCTTTGTTGTAGATTGTGATTGTACAGTTTGGAGGGAAGCCATTCAGCTGTCAACCCCTGGACCTGGAAAAATGGATGTGGTGTGTTTTTCTTGGGCTGGGAGAGCTGGTCTGGGGGCAGGTAACAGGCCTTGCATAATTGTAATTTACCGGCACACTGAGCATTTCCATTGTTGTTTTTGCGTTTGACTCAGTGCTCTGTCTTGTCTCTGCCGTGTAGGTGATTGCCAGCATACCCAACAGCAGGTTGCGCTTCCTGAAGCGGGCAGGCCAGCTAACACAGAAAGATGAGCTGCCAGAAGAGGATGTTAATGAGGAAAATGAGGAGATTGATCACGCAGAGAGGGAGCTGAGGAGAGGGCAGATTCTCTGGTTCAGAGGACTCAATCGTATTCAGACTCAGGTGAGGACAAGTCATAACACAGGTTACGCCCCGCGTTTGAATTAAGTTTTAATTCAGCAGATTCAGCTGGGTTTATTTGACCAAAAATACTGATACACCAGAAATACTATATAGAAAATACATACAAATACACTTTTGCTATATCTGTCTGTGGAAAATTAAACATGAACGTGATATATTTTCAGAACTGGTTCTCTTCTTTTATCTGTCTTTGTCATATGGAAACTTTTGTGTACGTCCCTCTGCTCTTCTGCAGTAAATGCTATCATTTGTTATGTTGTTGATGTTAGTCAGTCACTGCCTTAAAGTCTTTTGATCTCAAGATGACTTATTTAGGTGGCCGCTCGTCCTCAGTGGACCGTGGAGATCACCGTTTTGGACCTGTGGAAAAATCAACAGTCACACCTCAGAGTTAAAAACAACCGGGAAAAAAAATGTTCACTGTCCTGTTTTTACTTTGATGATCTCTACAGACCGGTATCACTGTGATATTTCAGAACAGCCTTACCTTTGTGTTGGATATAGTTTCATCTCACTGATGTGTAACTGATGGGCCGGGGTGAAGTTGTCACACATACAGTAGTATGGTTATGGGAACAGACAGCAGATTGTGGTTAACAGACCAGAGTTCTTCAAGCAAATAACACCAACAAAATATGGTTTCATTTCTGCAACTCCAGCCAATGATCCAATAAGAATATAGCACATTAGGATTAATGTCCCACTGCAGGATGCATTTGAGAACCAGACACTATTAGTGGTAGTTCCTTTATGTCGTGGCATTCTTGTCAAGAATACCAGTTACCAGTTTAGTGCTACTGAAAATTCCCTTTTGAGAACCTTCCACTCAGTAGCAGGGATTCTGAGGATGTCCAACGCAAAGAAAAATCCCAGAAAACATGGATAAACACACAGCTCTGATAATGCTGTCGACTACATCACAATGATGTGCGCCATCCTTATGTGATGATGTCATCAGACAGCTTTTCTTCTTGATGGGAGTGTGACCAAAAAGTTCGAAAAGAGCAAACTTCCTGAAGGCGTTTCTCTGCCAATAGTTCTCCTAAACAGGTTCCAGAAGCTGGAGACGACTTACAGTAGAATTCTTCATGTACACACAAGGCAGGATCTACAAAAAATCTTAGAATAATCTTATCTGTTATAAACCTCAGCTTTCTTATAAAATCATTAAGTATAAAGTATGAAGACACCACAGATTAGTTGAAATGATTGATGATATGTTGTGGAATAGTTCTTTATACACTCACCGGCCACTTTAATAAGTACATCTTGCTGTTACTGGGTTGGATCCCTATTGCTTTAAGAACTTGTCTTAATTCTTCATGGCATAGATTCAACAAGATGCTGGGAACGTTCCTCAGAAATATTGGTCCATACTGGTATGCTAGCATCATACAGTTGCTGAAGATTTGTTAGCTCCACATCCATAATGCTGTATGCATGCATCCATTCTTTCATGCTGTTTACGCAAAATTCTGACTCTACTATCCAAATATTGCAGCAGAAATTGAGACTTGAACCAGACAACATTTTTCCACTCTTCTGTTGTCCAGTTTTAGTGTCACCAGTTGATGTCTTCTGGTTCTGTTGCCTATTTGTAAGGGTCAATGTGTTGCCCCTTCAGAGATGCTCTTGTGTATACCTGGATTGTAGTGAGTGGTTATTTTTTGACTTACTTTTTCCTTTCTGTCAGCTCGAGCCAGTCTGGCCATTCTCCTCTGACCTCTGGCATCAGCAAGGCATTTGGGCCCAGAAAACTGCTGCTTACTGAGTATTTTCCCTTTTTCAGACCATTCGCTATAAACTCTAGAAATGGTTGTGTGTGGAAAATTCCAGTAGATCGTCAGTTTCTGAAATATTCAGACCAGCTCATACTCTGCTTCTCCATTCTGATGCTTGGTTTGAACTAGAGCAGCTCATCTTCACCACGTCCACATGCTTAAATGCCATGTGATTGGCGGATTAGATATTTGCATTAATAAGTAGTTGAATAGGTGCGCCCCACTGTGAAGTAGCCGGTGAGTGTATAACAGCTAGCCGAGAGGGAAGAACATCAACATTTTTCACAACCTCTCATGCTATCTAGATGTCATTTTGATTATTTGCCCATTTTCTATCATTTCTGACTCTGATATTTATCTACTGTATGTCCATATCTCTAATACCATGGAGATGACGTGGCAATTTGTTCTGTGGTGTTTACAGCATAGAAGAGAATAAACTAGCCACCGTATTTCTGATGTTTTTAGAAATACCACATACATACACATCAGGTCCCTTATTGTGCAATATGTTGTTCTGTGGGTTTTAACAGTACAAAATGCAGCAATAGGTGAGGTTAAAATATTAAAGCACTCACTTCACAAAGACATACACACTCTTTTTTTAGTTAAACTCTTAAAGAATTGAGTGGTTTATCCTTCCTGGGTTTTGTGATGTCACAAACCAACAAGCCGCACCTTCAGCAGAACAAGCACGCCCTTACTGCCTCCGTACTTGCTATTGGCCCAATTAAAAAAACTTTACCCAGTAAAATTAGGGGGATATTATTAATATTAACGAGGCATCTGAAAACTGTGTAATCTTTAAAACAACATATATCCTTGAGGATGTCAAACGTCATAATTAATTCCTGGAAAATGCATAATATACGTAGAACCTTTAAGGTAATATTAACAGCCTGGAAGACATCCATCTGGTATTCAATATATTTTAGTAATTTAATGATATATATTTTAGCATAGTTTTTTTTAGTGTCTTCCCTGCTTAGTTTGAGGAAATTATTTCTACTCCATAGTTGAGCAATGCAACCTTTTATATAGGGATTGCCTCAACTTGTGACCCAGCCTCAAATCATTTGTGAACAGCAGTTTTATTTAAAGAAATGTGGATTTAAGAGTATTCACCTAAAGATGTGATGACCATTTGTCTGTCAAGCTTAAAGGAACTGCATAAAAATGATCCATTCTCACTAAAAAACTAAGGCAAATCAAATTCATAATAACAGGTTTGATTATTTTTTTAGAAAGTAGTCCAATTTGTTATAATTCATCCATTATATGAAAATTAATCTACCTTGTTTCATAGCATATCATATTCAAACTTGTTTCCAAAATTTTACTAATTAAATTGATTTAACAATTAATACATTGATCATAATTTTAAATAATATAAATAAATAAAAGTTTTAATTTAGATAAAGTCAAACTGATGCAAACACTTAAAAATAAACTATAGTAAAATAAGCTAGAATAACATCTAAGAATGAGAGAGCCATGTGAAAAAATTAGGACACCCCATTAAATATTCAGTCTTTATTAAGAAATGTTCACATATTTATGTCTAACCTTGTTTTTGTTTTTATTTGCATTTTTTAACATTCATTTTAGCCATTTTAAGTGGGAATGAATGTGGGGGTGTCTTAAAAAAAGATGAGAGGTGCCCTAATTTATTCCTCACTATTTGTTTAGAATTACATTTTACAGAAAATTTGAAAAAGTATTTAATTCATTTTTAATTGTTTAGTTGTATTACATGAATCTCCCAGTATTTTTAACATTGATATTAAATATCCATATGTCCAAATATGTAAAAAAAAAACAAAAAGACACACAGGCATATACAGGGTGTCCTAATTTTTTCACATGACTGTATATGGTTACGTGTTGATGGATGTGTCGGCTGGGATCACAAATGTCTAGTAGGGTAAATAGGTTGTACAGATTATACAGAAAATTTCCATAAAAACCAACTATGACTGCCAAGCTAAGCTAACATTAGCAGCCAGATCTAGCATGCTTTTACGATCAAAATATAACAATACAAGCCAGAATGATGAATATATAATTGACTGTGGATCATTTAACCACAGATGTGTAGTGGCGTGACTAGAATATAAAGAAAATAACCATTAAAACTGTAGTTTTGACTCATGATGCTGAGCTAACAGCCCGTAGCGGCTAAATCATGGCTTTAACTGGGCTGGCTCAGCTGCAAGGTCTCTTTTAGAGGAAGGCTCACTTCTTTTGTGAAAAACACAAGTTAAAATGTTCTAATGTTCTAATCCAAGACATGCCGCAACCCATCAATTCATTTTTGTGAATGTAGTAAATGTTGGCAAACCAACCCTTTAAATAGGTTTCATCATTTTGTTGTGGGGATGCTTCACCCTGACCTTCAGTTGCCGTTCCCCGCCGTTGTTTTGTACTCCTTTTACCACCATATCACCCAACCAGTCAACCTGTGTTGCCATTTGGTCTGTGTCACTCTGAGCAGCCATTTGTCCTCTCCTGTTCCGCTCTCCTCCTGCAGATTGAAGTAGTCAACACCTTCAAGAGTGGCACCTCCTTTCAGGGGGCAGGGGCTCTGAGGCGCCAATCATCCACCACCAGCCAGACCCAGGATGTAACCAATGTTTCTAGTCCTAGTCACGTGTCCTTGTCCAATGCCCTTTCCTCTCCTACAAGCACTACTGCTGCTACTGCTCCTCCCACTACTGGCCGTGAGTCAGAACTCTGTCAGTCTGCTTCTCTGTTCTGTTTGCTTCAGAGGTCTCATCCTGTCACTAAAAAAGAAAAAGAAAACTTGTGAGCTTTATTTTAAAACCCATTTACTAGAGCAGTTTCTGTTTTGAGGTTGGCACCTCTGAAGAGTTGTCTTTCCTGCTATCTGCTTATGTTCATTTTCTCTCTTTCTTCTGTCTTATAATTGTTCATACTGGATTTCAAATTCATCTTGATATCTCGTCCCATGGTTGGCTGTACTGTCCTCTCATTGGTGAATGTGTGTTTGTTTCCCCAGAGTGCTAGGAGCGCAGGACAAAGGGTGATACCCACGGCGTGACATTTCAGGTTGTGAGTTTGTCTCCCTCTGCTCATTGCTCATTCCTTTATCCCCATCATTCAATCCTCACATTTTTATGTCTTAACGGACATTTAATGTGAACTAATTTCAATCAAATCACCGAGTGACTAGGTGAACATTCAAGTATAAGTTGCAGTGTTGTTTTATTTTACCTTCAATGTTCTGCGTGGGTGACGGATCACACTAACTTGGAATAAAAACAAATTTCACCTGCAATTTCATGTATTTTCCAGCTAACAGATCACTGCCACTGACAAGAAAATAATAGCTAAGCTACAGTAGCTTTGGTTTAAAACACACAAAGGGGCACTGTTAGTATTAGCACCTGTGTTTAATGCCTTTGTCCACTTCCATCTCCCATTCTCTCTCTCCCTGTGTCCCCACACACTCTTTCACACGCATTCTCTATCGTAAATATCTGCCTTATCAAAATCAGATGGCACTATGTACGTAGGATGTGTGGACAAGAACGAGGAGGCAGGACAATCTTTATAAGGCAGTAATGCACCAGTATTCCATCTCTTGTCTTGTTGCTTCATGCTGTCGGTGTAGTTGACTGTCATGTTGCCATGGTTACGAACATAGATCCTCTGCAGCAACCTAAAATTCAACCCCTCTCCTCCCTTTTTCTGATGCCCCATCAGTGTTGCTTGTCAAACATTCTGTCACATGCACTCATCCAGGCAGGCTTCTCTTATGATTTTTTTTTTTTACTTTTGTCTTCTTTTTTTGCTTCCCTACCATAGTTACTGCAGTCACAGTGCTATATTATGTTAAATACTTGTATTCTTGTAATATCTTGCAGGCTACACCCAGTAATACATTGGAGTGGTAAACATATTTACTTTTGTACAGTAAGGGGGAAGGGGGGACTATGGTTGAATTATATGTTTTGGCTGCATGAACAAGACAACTATTAATAAATTATGAATTTTTCATGCAACCCTTTTAACAAGTAAAAGCTCAAAATGTTTATCTATTATTGTTTTTTTGTTCTTCAGGGATTATTATTATTAGTGCTGGGAATTGATTAAATTTTTTAACTGATTAAATTAACTAATTGATTCTGATGTGCTGATAATATAAAATCGTAAACTTTAAACATCTTACCCCTTAAAAACAGTTGAGAAGCGGCCCATTCCACTGTAACTCCATGGTGATGCTAGCACTTGTTTCTAAATTTGGGGTACTATTTTGCACTCCATGATCTACCATTGATGTAAAAAAAAGGTCCATTGAAGTGAAATGAATTGACGCCACTTTGTCTATCTCTAGCGCTTCATCCACCACAGGCAGTCTAAAAACTGAACATTTTCCAACAGAAAAAAGCGAACAATGGGTCTACTGTGGCTAGCCTCATGCTAACTCCCAGTTAGCAGGCCACTCACTGAAGTGCCATTCCCTGTGGTTGCTTGATTTAATGTCTAATTAACTGTCACATAGTATGGCAGTGATACTCCAGCAAACTGATTTGACACCCAGAATTAATTAAAATTGTCAAACTGTCAAAAAGGTGTGGGCTGAACAGGCAGGTGAGCTAATTACCTAACTGTCTACAGCTGAGGTGGCAGGAGAGCAGACTGTGAACAGTTAGTGGGAGTGTCTGAGAGAGGAGGGCACATGAGAGACAACAACCCAAAATATACAGAGAAAACTGACAGCAAAATAATAACAGACATGCAAAACTCAGAAATAAATTCAGTCTGAGCTCAGAGGGAATAATTGAACTCAGACTCATGACAGAGCCCCCTCCTCAAGGGGTGGATACCAGACACCCCCTGGCAACACCAGAAAAAAGACCCCCCCACACACTTCCAGGAGAAGGGTTCAACAAAAACTACCCCGGGTGGGAGGTGGGGGAAAACAGGTTAGGAGGGAACTAAAGTCTGAAGCCCGCTCAGGGCCCACACCCACGCTACACCAGGCCCCATGGGCCCCCTAGGCCCCTAGGCCAAAGAACCCAGCTGTTCAGGTGGAAAGCTGAAGTCCCAGGCCAGGCAGATAGCAAGGTGGAATGAGTCGGGTGGCCTGCCGGAGAATATGGGCCACCCAACCCAGGGGCTCAGTCTGTCAGGCAGCCAGCCTGAGTTCTTTAGCCACCCAGACCGGAGGGGTGACCCAGGAGGTGGCTACCCCACGGGAAGGCCACTGGTGGAAAGCAGGGCCGGAGGAGGGGGACCACGACAGTATCAGGTGGCGAAGGAGGATGGGGGACCATGACGGCATCTGGCAGAGGAAGAAGGGGGACCATGACATCCTTGGGCTGGCCGGTTGCACCCTTGGTGGTCCTGGGTTGAGACATTGTCGCACCTGTGGTGGCTGCAGGCTGGAGCATGGCAGAACCCGCGGTGGCTCCGGGCTGGAGCAACGCTGCACCTGCGGTGGCTCCGGACTGGAGCAACACTGCACCTGCGGTGGCTCCGGGCTGGAGCAACACTGCACCCGTGGTGGCTCCGGGCTGGGTCTCTGCAGCAACCACGGTGGCTCCGGGCTGGGGAAACGCTGCACCCGCGGTGGCTCTGGGCTGGGGCTCTGCAGCACCCGTGGTGGCTCCGGGCTGGGGCTCTGCAGCATCCGCGGTGGTTCCGAGCTGGAGCAACACTGCACCCGCAGTGGCTCCGGGCTGAGGCTCTGCAGCACCCGCGGTGGCTCTGGCCTGGAGCAACGCTGCACCCAGGGTGGCTCTGGGCTGGGGCTCTGCAGCACCCGCGGTAGCTCCGGGCTGGAGCTCTGCAGCACCCTCGGTGGGCCTGGGCTGGGCCAACGCTGCACCCACGGTGAACAAGCCAACCTGTGAGATCACCATGCCAAGGAGGCGGTCGACCAGTGGGACACCAGACGAGGGTGAAGGCGGAAGATCCACGATGACCTGGACACACGACGACCTTGGGCAGTGAACCTGGACCCACGGAGACCTCTGGCTGTGCTGGAACATCTCTGGTGACCCTGGGAGATAGCTCAGAGGAAACAAACAGAGGAACAGGGTTAGGGTCACCGGCAGCGGTGGAGCCCGGCGAGGTGAGCTCAGGTGCAGCTGGTGGCTGCACCCAACTCTCCTCACAAAGGGCCAGGCAAGATCTCTCCAGAACAGATAAAAGGAAAACAAGAGAGAGCACTTGCCTGAGCTCGAGCTCCACTGCCGTCTAGGACTCTGTCAATCCAGACGACAACGTCTCAGGCCAGGTGTCTTGGAGGTCCAGCTCCAGTTCCAACACTGCTGCGGTGGCCTCTGCAGCAGGCATGATGGTAGTTGCAGTCCTCGTCTCCACAGATGAAGTGGACCATGCTGGTGGCGCTTCCATCGTGGCAGCTAGGGGTTGGCTCACCGCTGGCGCTGGAACAGGGTCCTCCAGGGCCATGGGCTCCTCCATCGTCCGGTGGTTCTGCTCCGGGGCAGCGGACCCTCAGGGGCCACAGGAGAGAACACAGAGAGGGCTGGTGAGCAGGTAACAACAGCAGGTGGGGAGAGCTCAGGGGACTGCTTTTCCTGAGCCTCCCTACCGGGAATCAGGCAAGGCATTTTATCATAAATAGAAGTAGAATGAAATAAAACTTGCCTGTTTTCCCGGATCTGGATGTTGCCTGCTGCTGTATATGGAGCGTTGTCCCTCTCTGTGGCTAAGGTGAGCTTGGGCCCCTCTGTGGATTGTAGAGGAGCTGCCCCTGTAGTCACTGGGACGGATGTAACCGGGGAAAACATGGAGGATCTCTCGGCTGCAGGAGGACACGTCGAGTGGACCGAAGTTGCAGCAGCAGCAGAGAGAGCCAAGGCTGATGTGACAGCCAGTGAAGGAGAAGGAGAGAGAGGAACTACTGCAGGAATTGTCGGGCATGGCGTAAGGGAAATGGCTGCCGAAGAGGTGGGGGAATTCCTCCGGCGGTCCGGAGTGGAATGACGTTGTAGTGATGGAGCTGGAGTTGGCGAACCGGGAGAAGGGATGGACTTATGCTGTGGAGAACTTCTCTACTTTGGCTCCGCTGGAAACGTCCCCACCGACAGTCCCAGAAACGATTGCTGGAGCGCACGGACCGTGGACAGCAGATCTGTGTATTGCAGATAACTCCACAGGCCGGGGTGTGCCTCCAGAATTCCCACTGCTCCATTCAATCTTTCCCAGATTTTCTTGGGTCCATGGGCGGTGAGAGCTTCATCCACAAAGCTTTGGATGAAGTCCACCGCCCACTCCTCCTCCACGGTCGGAGACCCCGCTGTCAGTCTTCCCTTGTTTGTGTGAGGACGGCAAGCCTGGGACATGATGAGCTCCACTTCACAGGTGAGTGAAAAAAATGAAAATACACAAAAGACAAAATAAGATAAAAAAAGCACACTACAGCAGCTGGGCCCTAACTGGGCGGCAGCATTCTATCATATACTAGCCCCTCCGGGGCAGTAAGACCAGCCCAAGCGCTGAACTATAGTGTAACATTTATTAACAAAATACCAAAACAGTGCAGACAACACAAAAATACAAACTAAGATTACTTACAGAGGATACACTCCAGAGCAGGAAAGGCTCTGGAGGAGATGAGGAAAACCACGGAGGGAAAAAAGTCCAAACCAGTCCAAGTTAAGCAATGCTGCCACAGTGAAACAATGAATTGACAGAGCTTAAGTACTGGGCAGACAAATGAGCAGCAGGTGTGGGCTGAGCAGGCAGGTGAGTGAATTACCGAACTGTCCACAGTTGAGGTGGCAGGAGAGCAGACTATGAACAGTTAGTGGGAGTGTCTGAGAGAGGAGGGCACATGAGAGACAACAACCCAAAATATACAGAGAAAACTGACAACAAGATAATAACAGACATGCAAACCTCAGAAATATATTGAGTCTGAGCTCAGAGGGAATAATTGAGCTCAGACTCATGACAGAAATGAGGAGTTTGCGTGGAGACTGTATTGTGTGACGCGCCAAAGACTGTCCGCGCTGAACAACTGTCCGCGCTGAACAACTGTTCCATGTTTAAAATTCAGCTATAACAGGAAGTGCCATGGGGACATTTATGTTAATTTTTTTAATCCATTAATTGGACTACCATAATTAATCACATTAAAATGTTGATATTTGCAGCAGTAATTATTATTTACTTAAATTATATTTTAAAAAACTATCAAAATAAGTCTGTCACAACAAAGTTTATAAGCCTTAATAATTAAGATTTAAGATCAAACATAAATCCTGATGAATAATTCCAAACCTAAATTTTGTTTTTCATCCACCATTTTCATTCAGAATTCTAAATTGGGACCAAATCATGCTGTTGGTCAAAATGTTTTTTGCAAAAAATATGTTTTAATTTTCTTAAGCAAGAATTTAAAAAAAAGCTCACACAGACGCGCTACATTTCTGGCTAAAAAGCCAGAGCACTTTTTACAATTTAAAGCAGCACAAGGCAACACTGTTGTTCCTGATAGTAATACTGAAAAGACTACAACTATGGCCACTACGGACTTATCCCATCAGCTGATCACAGGATGCTTAGTTGTTGGTGGCTACAGTTGTGCCCTGTGATTGGCTGTTGGGAGTGAGGTCATAGTCGCCATAGTTGTAGTCCTTTCAGTGTTTCTGCCAAGAACAGAGCTGTTTCAGGCAGTGCGGGCCCAAGTAACATTCACCCAGTCAAAAGTTGTTGTACCATCAACATAATTTTGGAAACATTATTATTTTTATTTTTATTATTATTATTGTATTATAAATCTTACACTGTGTTGATTTAATACAACATCCAAGTCATCTATTCTTGCTTGATATTAGCATTTGTGTTTTTTTTATATAACGTTTGTAATGGGTGACAGTTACAGTGAGGAAAGTTTAGCATCAGACTCACTACTATTAGCTGTTATAAATGAACATTGTTTTGCTGCCTTGAAACAAAAAAAAAAAAGTACTCAATAAGGGAAAAAAAATGCTTCCTAAGAGACAGAAAATGTCACACCAACACTTTTTATTTATCACACGTTTGAGCTAGTTAATCATATCGTGCAGTATGCAAAGTAAATATTAACTTTTTGCACCTCATCCTAAACACCAGGCAGGGTTTTGATTAAACCGATACCTTCATATGACCTTACTTCCTGTTCCAAACTCCTACATGTAAACTTGTTCAGTCACACACTATACTTACAGTATATCAGTGATTGCACAAGTTGTTTGCACCATATACTTGAGTGTTTACTTAGACGTGCATGGAGTTGAGAACATGCTTTGACTGTCAGGCCCCTGACAGTAAAACTCTAATTTTCATCGTTCACTTCCATGCGTTTTTGTGTCGGCAGTCTGTGTGCCAGTGTCCACCTCATTGCTGTCCTGTTGTCTTGTTGCATGTAGTTTGTGTTTACCTCTCATTAACCTCCCATGTTCAACCTGCCATCTTTCTTTTATTCTTTAGGATGTTTGTTTTGTTGTGAGTTTTTACACCAAAATGCTTGTGTTGAGGCAGCCTCATGCAGACTTGACATCCCCCATTGCCCTGTTTGGGATCATACTTTATCCACCCTGTGCTATACTTGTGCGTTTTGTGTCTCACGTTCCAAGTCTGTGTGGATACCGTCCCAGACAGTGTTCTGGTACTTCCTGAAATTTTTAAACCACCTGATTGGATCTCTCAGATCTAACCTCCTTCCTTCTTACTGACCTCGTCCACCAGATTTCTTCAAACTTGCATGTGATATTCTCCTTTAATTTTTTTCTGTGAGCATTCCATTTATTAACGTGGCTTGTTTCTAGGTATACAGCACATTGGACTAAAGCGTATACTTACAACGAGCGTTTATGTTGCTTTGGTATTTGTTTTTCTTGAAATGTATGATTTTCTTGTATGTGTTTTTTTATGATTATGTTCTTCACAGTTTTCCTTAGTGCACGCCAAAAATTGAATGACTTGTGAACTCTAGTCATCTTATGAAAGCAGAACACAAGAGTGCAGTCGTCTTCTCTTATTGCTGCACCTTCTACTCCTTCAACTGTTTTTCCTCAAATTAGCAAATCTCTCCTTCATGTGTCCTTTCTCTCTTTAACTCTCTCTTCCCGAGGGTCCCTCCGAACCCTTGCATTTCATCTCTGGCATCACCTCTTATCCTTTTTCCTTTTATTCTTTTTTCGTCCCTTTCCACGACAGATCCGAGTTGTGAATGCATTCCGTAGCTCCCTCTATGAAGGCCTGGAAAAGCCAGACTCCAGGACATCCATCCACAACTTCATGACGCACCCCGAGTTTAGGATAGAAGACTCCACACCCAGCATCCCTCTCATTGACGACACGGACGATGACTCTGCTCGGAGGAGGAGGAAGTACTCCAGCCAGCCCTCGTCCCCAAACAAGAACAACAACGCCATTGACAGTGGCATTAATCTCACCATCGACACCAGTAAATCAGCCGCCTCCTCCAGCCCCGCCAGTCCTCTGCACAGCTTGGAGACCAGCCTCTAACCCTCATCCTAAACTCAGCTCTTCTACCGTTTCCTCACAGTCCAGGGGCTCCTCCTCAGTTCCTCCACACCTTTAACTGTAAGAGTACACCTTGTCAAGTACACCTTCCACTCAAAAAAGTTTTGCTCAGTCCTCCCCAAACCACCATTTACCATCTACAAAGGGGCAGGTCCTGGGAGGAATTAAAAAAAAAAAAAAACACCTCAGTCTTTCTCCCTTAATCTTGAGCCCTCAAAGCACTTGTCTGCTCTTGAAATGGAGAAAATCTAAGCGATACATCAAGGTGAAAGGAAAAAACTAACATACAATCAAAAAAGTGCAAACAAAGCCACAAAACCTACACAGCCATCCTGCTTTTGTGGTTGTATGTGTATGGTGGCAGCCGTGCTGGTGTGTATGACTAAATGCTTGTACTGGTTAGCATGTACTGTATAAGCGCGCGGCTGACTACAGTTAAGTACTGTGTCTTTAGTGACGCAGCGGGACTTGGACTATAAAAAGGGAGACTGCAAAACAGGACAGACTTTAATCTCACGCAACACTCCCTCTCCTCAACAACAACTTTGTTAATACTGACGATAGTTTAAATTAAATTGGAGAACATTGTTATTATTCTAATTCTGATTCTGATTATCATTGTTATTAATATTGTTGCTCCTGCATGAATGTACATTACCTGAGTTTTATTTTAAAAAAAGGATTTTAATTTTATTGGAGTTCTTTGGTTCTGATGGGCTTGGCCTCCCAGTGGACTGGAGTTTTAAAGACAGCGTCTCTGAGTTCCAGGCCTGCAAATGTCCCTCTTCTGTATGGCATGAAGATACTATACCCAGCTGTATAAAGAAAAGAAAACTTCATCCATAAACAGAATTGTGTTTTGAGGTGGTAGGGCTCAACTTGCACAGATAGTTTTGCACCTGTTGGAAAGGAGGAACGCAAATTAATAATGGTGATCAGAACATTTATGGAATATATTCTATAAATATAAATATATAAATATATTTAGAGAGGGTTTATCTTTGTTGGCATGTTGCCTTGTTCCTGCTTCAATGACTCAAATTACTTTGACTTACTTACATCTTAAAGAGAATGTAATTTGTTTACAACCTCGTAGAGATAAGCTTCCTGGTTTTTAGCGGGGTGGGAGGTGAAGCTGAAGTTCAGATGGACCGGAGCTATTATGATGTGTTCTTACTGAAAAAAAAAATAATGTGCTGGAATTTGCCTGCTATATATTGTCAAATAATGTAGATATTTTTAGAGTATTAACAACAAAAAGAAACCAAAATATAACGGGATTCATAGTAATTGTGGAATCTTAGTATTATTCTATATGATTGTTGGGATCAAGTTGGAGGGGCTTGCCTTGGTTTTTCTAAACAGAGGCCTCCTTTTTTTGTGACAGAGGGGGGATATGTAATTTTTTTTCACTACTTCTCTTTTTTAAAATTACGCTATATTTTTTTCTGTGCTTCAGCGCTGGCCTGGGGTCAGGGCTGTAGTCAAAGGCTGACATCAGGCTGACCTTTACAGTAAACTGTTCTAGATTAACCTGCTTCTTCAGAGGACTTGATGTTTTAAAAATACACGTGACCATCAAATGGCTGCAAATGAGTCAGAAATCCGCAAAGTTATATTTGGCTTATCTGTACCGCACGAAAAAAAAAAAAGTTTTTCTTCCATGTTTTCATTTTAAAAATCAACTATATTATGTTGTTCATTTTTTTATTTAATTCTAATTTGTTTTAAAGGAGTTTCTTTTTTCCTCTAGCTGAGACAAATGCAGCCCCACAAAGCTGTTGGCATTTTTAACATCTAAGAAAACAGAAAAAGGTATAAAAAAGACAAAAAAATTACAACAGAAATGGAATGTTGCTTTGACTCTTTTTCTATATATATAAAAAAAGATTTTCTGCACTATCTGGTTATGAATGAAAACTTCTGTGGTGTAACTCTTGATGTGCTTTCGTGTGTTTTAACCAAGCTTTTCTTCCTGCCGTCACAGAATATACAGTACTCTAGCATCTCAACTGTACTCACTAGTTGTAAACTATTTATTGTGCTTTGACCAATCAGACATTACCAGAGAGAAGTTACATCCAGAAGGCACATTTACCCAGTCTTATTGCACTCAGAGGGATGAGGCCACCTTACTAGCCTTTACAATCCTTACTCCTATCGCTAACTGAAATCATTGGCAAGCATGACGTGATAGGCTCATTATGCAGCTTTTCTACACTATCACAGTATATGTAGTTACTTATCCAAACAGGTTTATCTGCTTTTTTAAAAATTATTATTAATAACCTCCTCCTCTGTCATTTCCCAGCCAATCCGTCCATCTGTAGAGGGTGCACAAGCTTTACTGGCCAGCTCAGGCGTGTTGGGAAAACTGAATATAGACCATCTGAATAAGTCTGAATCTGTCTTATTTTAGTTGAAAACCACAGTATGGATCCTAATCCTCTGCTCATGGGCTGTTGATTTATTCTGTTTTTATTTAACTTGACAGTTTATTTGTGTGTAAAAAAAAGGAAAAAAAATTATAAACAAACCATAGCACCATCAATAACATGTATTTAATTAAAAAAAACAAAACAAAACTTAAGCCAATATTCTCAGAACACTTTAACATCCAGAAGGACATTCAGCTTTAAGAGAATGCAAAGCAACCACATTAAACAAAAAAAACAAAAATTGTAAATACAGCAATTAGTCCACTGAGGACGGCAATTCTGATGCGAACTGGTGTGAAAACAGGAACTCTTCCTGACCGCATCTCCCATCATGCACCACAGCGAGTCATACTGCCGACACAGCTGTAACCAATCATTGCTCCTGTCAGAAACATCTTGATTTTACATCCAAATCATAACAAGTGTTGTAACACCCAATAACTGAAGGTGACACTGATGATGACAATAATAATGATGATGATGATGATAATGATGGTGATGGTGATATCAATGAAACTTCTTGCAATATACTCTCACCTGCCTCGATGTACTGTATTTAGCAGCATGCAGTTTGTGGAACAAAGAAAAAGAGAAATGCCAACAGATAAGTTTTTGGCATACTTAGCCATTCATGGGTAAGTGATTTAAGTGTTCATCTTGTTTTTATGATATTTTTTTTATCTATACAATAATTGTAAATAAAGAACTCAATGTCTTTGTTCATTTAATACTATGCAAAAAGTCATGCTTTTCTGATTGTTACCCACCCTTAATCCTAGAGTGTGTTGCTGGAATGTTTGTGGTCTCAAAAGTCAGTAAAAACAATGTGATGTAAATTATTTTCTAGCTTGGGGAGAAAGTCAAATGATGATGAAAATTATTATTATTATTATTATTATACCATTCGAAGGATGACAATATTGGTGGTGTCAGTGACGAGGATAAATGATGATGATGACGACAATGATGAACTGTGACTCTTGCAGCTTGACTGTCCCATTTACCACTCCTGACAGGAGCGCAAGTGAAAATATTAATAAAAAAGAAAAAAGAAAGAAAAAAAAAAAGAAAAATCACTAAATAAATCTCCCAGAGCAGCATGACCCAGCATGGTGTGTCCTGGCCCCGTGTGACATGTCCTGTGTCCTGATTCACTGTGCTTCACCTTGTAATGTCCACTATGACTCTGATTCTTTATTTTCTTCTTATTATTATTCATTTTTCTTATGACAGTGAATGAAATTGATGGCACCTTAAATCAACGGATTCTGATACTTTTTCCACCACATATTATGATTAATTTCTGGATAATTCAAGGTGATGAACCAGTATAGAAATTCCAACCTTCTTATTGGCCATATGGAGTTCTTTATAGAGAATCATCTTTGTGTTTGTCCTTGATGTCTTCAGTAATATTCAAACATAGGTGCTGCACTAATGCATTATGATGTCCATGCTTGGAAAACTGATCAAACTGTGTGGACCATGTGCCAGATAGGGTCACCGCACACCCCTCCATTAACACTGAACATTTTGGGATGCAGTACCTAGCTTGGCCACTTCAATATGGGTACCCAGTTTTTCACACGAACTACAGCAGAGTGCCTGTTTAACACTCCAAATCATATTATATGATATGTTGTTATATGTTACATTATTATGTTATTATAACATGGTGACATAACAATATTATACTGCAAGATGTTTTCAGTATTATATTGCCAGACTGTGATACAATTTGGTGGCAAATGGAAAGCAGTATCTATCTGAAATAATCTTCTGAAGAAACCTTTATATACATACATAGCATATACAGTGTTTTATTATTATGGAATATCTATGACTAGTTGTGATTTTATTTATTTAACCTTCGTTTATACAGGGGAGGTCCAGTGAGAGTTAACCTCTCTTTTTCAAGGATGCCCTGTTCACATTCATACCTTGAAGCAGCCCAGTACAACCACAGACTGATCTGTGGCCACTGACCAGCCTGGGTTCAGGGCTTTAGTCAAGGACACCATAACCGGGTTAATGAGGGTGGGGCAATGTCATCTGTCATACCCGGACCTAATCCTGCTGGTCCAGGGATTGAACCAGTGAACCTCCAGTCACCAGTCCACATTACTAACCATTAGGCCACCACTGTCCCTGTGATCTCAGTTACATGTCAAGAAAAGTGTTGGATTTAATCCATTTATTTAAAAATATATATTGTCTAAAATTAGAAATGCTGGATAATGGGTGCTTTTTGTCAGGGTCAACCTCCGGCAGGGCAGGAATAATGGACTCTAAAGCAGGCTTAATCCAGTGCAAGCACAATTTATTAACAAGGAACTAAATACAGATCGGGGGCTGCAGATGTAGCGTGAGCCGGCTAGGCTAGGAATGCTAACAAAGTAACGAACGTATATACTTGACAAGGAGCTGAAGGGAAGTCCTGTATTATGTTGCCACGCCAAAAGATGAAAGGCAGCAGAATAAATAGGGACAAGGAAAATAACTAAACAGGACACAGCTGAGACTAATAATGAACTAAACGATAACGTAAGGGAAATAAAACAGACAGGAAATGGAGCTATGGCAAGACAGGAAAAAACAAAGGAACCTTTCACAATAACAGACAGGCTAGGAACTGATATACAAGAAATACTAATGATAACAGTGACAATAATGATACAATGATTGAAAAAACAAAAAAAGTGTGGACATGGACGGTGATGATGACGGGGCCCCTCTTTAAGGATGGATTCCAGACACCCTCAGAACAAAAAAAGGGACCCCCCAAACCAGGTGGATGGAGGGGGACACAGGACTGGAGGGAAAGAAATAGCACAACCAAACAAAAGGAAAAATAGTCTGTCAGGTGGCTGACCAAGATCCATGCACCACCTTACGGGGTGAAACAGTTTGTCAGGTGGCCAGTCCATTGGCCACCAAACTGGAGCACACTGCATGTCAGGGGGCCGTTCAGAGTTCAAGACCCACCCAATGGGAACACCCAGTGTATCAGGGGGCCAGCCAAAATCTGCGGGCCACCCAGCCAGGGAGCAGAATCTACCAGGAGACTGACCTGAGTCCGAAGCCAGCCAGGCTGCCACAAAGGACCCCCTAGGAGACCGACTGGGGGGGGGTCGAGGCGAGAGCTGGAGAGCATGCACCTCGGGGGGGGGGGGGAGAAGACGGCAATGGAGCGCAGACCGCAGGGAGAGCAATAGGTTACGATAGAGCACAGACCTCAGGTGACGACGCATACTGCACCTCAGGCGATGGAGGCTGGAGAGTGTGGACCTCAAGCGATAAAGGCTGCAGAGCATGGACTTCAGGTGACAAAGGTTGGAGAGCGTGGATCTCAGGCAACTCCTTCCCCCACTTCACCACCTCAGACAAGGGAGAAGAAGAGGTTTGTTTAGATACACCACAACTACCACCAACAGAGCCCAGCGGGGAGAGCCCAGAAGCAGATGAGAGCGGCAACTAGGTCTTCCCGCTAGGAGCAAGGCAATACCTCTCTAGTATAGATGTTAAAAATGCAAAGAAGAGGACTTGCCTTAACTCCTGCTCGACTGCTGACTAGGACCCAGGCGGCTCCGCTGCTGGGACGATGACGGCCTCAGGAGATGCTGCTGGGATGACAATGACCTCTGGAAACACAACTGGAACGACGACAACCTCTGGAGTTGCTGGCGGACCAGCGAGTGAAGCAGCCTGGAGCCGAGCAGCAGGTGAGGTACTCTGGAGAGCAGCTGGCGGAGCAGCAAACGAGGAACTCTGAGGAGCAGCAGATGAGGAACTCTGAACAGGAGATGGCAGAGCAGCAAATGAGGCACCCTGGAGAGACGCTGGCGGAACAGCAGACATGGAGCCCAGAAGCGCAGAGACTGGTGGGACAGCCGACGAGGAGCTCAGGTAAGCAACGGGAGCTCTGCTGGAACACAGGTGAGGAGAGGCTGCTGCTGGAACCCTCTGAAGTGGTGGAGCTGCATTTTCTGGAGCCTGCTGGAGTGGCGGGGACGCAGCTGCTGGAGGAGTGGAGCTCAGTGGAAAAGAGGTTGGAAACAGGTGAGGGCAGATGAACTGCGCCGGCAGCAGAGACAGGTGGTGAGGGCTCAGCAGGGGTAGATGGTTGTTGCTGAGACCCCTCACCGGGAAAAAGGCAAGGTTTCTCACTAACAGGTGTGAAAAAATGAGAGGATAGATGGTACTTGCCTTGTCCCCTTCTCCGCTGCTGCTGGAGACCCAGATGAACAGCGGTGAGAAGCGATGAGGTGCTGGAACCGGGTGTGGAGCTGGAGTGAGGCAATGAGGTGAAACCGGAGCTGGAGGGTGGCGTGGGGGTGGGGGGGTTCCGGGGCTAGAGAGCAAGAAGTAGGAGATGTCGGAGCCAGGGGGCGCTTCGTCATTGACACAAGTTCTGGCATATGGAATGAGTATTTCTCCAGCCTGCGGAGCGGGTTCAGGACTGGTGAGCGGCTAGGAGCTGTGGATGCATGAACCCAGGGACGTTTTATTATCAGCACAGGTTCCGATAAGGGGGGAGAGCTTCTCACCAGCCCGCAGAGCAACTATTGTAAATTGGGAATGGAAATGAGTAGTCCGACAAATCTGGGATCGCTCCGCAGGCTGGGTTAAGCCTCCAGCATCTCGGCCGCACGGTCCATAAATTTTAGGGCTGCCTCAGGAGTACGGGAAGTGCAGGCGTCTGATAAAAAGTTCTTGACCAGGGTGGCTGCCCAACACTCATCCGCACTTAAGCCAAGAGCCGAGTAGTCCGTGCCCGCAGAGTCCGTGTTTGGTGGCAACGTAATGTCAGGGTAAACTTCCGACAGTGCAGGAATAACGGACTCTTAAGCAGGGTTAATCCAGTGCAAACACAATTTATTAACAAGGAATTAAATACAGCTCGGGGGCTGCGAACGTAGGATGAGCTGGCTAGGCTAGGAATGCTAATAAAGTAATGAATGTACATACATGACATGGAGCCGAAGGGAAGTCCTGTATTATGTTGCCATGCCGAAGGATGAAAGGCAGCAGAATACATTAAAAAAATAAGGACAAGGAAATTAACTAAACAGGGCACAGCTGAGACTAATAATGAACTAAACGATAATGTAAGGAGGGGAACAGGTCAAGTGGACCCCTGACCAAATGAGCACCCCAAGTGGACCCTGAGATCCAATCTGTACATGTACATTTTCAATCCAGTGATTTACAAACTGATTCATAATTTTCTAAAGCCTCATTCAGAACATTATAGTCCCACATACCTATTATGTGGATTTTCATCTAGGGGCAGCCAGCAGTGACGAGCAGCAACGGTGAAGAAGAAAAGTGTTTTGAAAGCAGAAACAGAGCAAAAACCTTCTCTGGGTCAGCTTAGTTACCATTTTACACACACACACACACACACACACACACACACACACACACACATAATACTTGGTGACTGGGAAAAGTCTTTCCTACAGTTTTACACAAATTCTTGTTGTTGTTTTCCTTCTTCACATTTACAAATTACTGGATTTAAAATGTACTTGTACATGTACAGATTGGACCCTGGGGTCCACTTGGGTGCTCACTTCGTCAGGGGTCCACTTGACCTGTATTCCGTAAGGGAAATGAAACGGAGAAAGCAAATGGAGCTACAACAAGACAGAACCCCCCCCCCCCAAAAAAAAAAAACTTTCACAATAAGAGATGGACTAGGAACTAAGGATATACAAGGAATATTAACAATAACAGTGACAATAATGATACGACTCAAAAAACAAAACAGAAAGCGGAAAGCAGATCATGACACTTTTAGAGTAAGAGCAATGTGGTCTGTTATATCAATGTAAAAGATGTCAGTCAAGCACAGAACAATAGACCACATTGTTCTTACACTAAGTGTGGTGATCCGTGCTGTGTGTTTTCCTTGCTTACTGACTATCTTCCACAGCTGCGGTTTCATTCACACCTGAACCTCCCAGTTAGACAGCCTTTATTAGGAGCGGAGCCCTGCACTCCTGCACGGAGACGTCAATGCTCCAACAGGGTGAAAGAACTCCATGACGCGAGTTTACCCTTCTCTTCAGCTGGAATTTTGCCTCCCTTTCTACTAAGTTATCAGCACCTCATCATCTGGGATTTTCGCCTCCTCAACTCAACTGTAAGCTACCCATAAGTGGATGTTATCTTCTTCTGCTCCTGCCTTTTCCTGTTCCTCTTCCCTGTGCACAGGTGGACCAACCTCCAGGTGGACCTTCCCCAGCTCTAGGTGGCGGACTGGATCTCAGCGCGTGAGCCGGAGGCTCCGCTCTCTCTCCAGCTCTGTAAGTGCCTCTGCCCCCGGACTGAACTCTCTCCTCTTTTCCCCTCAGCGGAGGTTTTACCTGCACTCAGCACTGTTATTATCTACACGGGCCCCTCTTCACCTCTACGGGACTCTGGTAACCTGGAAAAGGACAGATTTGCTTCTTTGTGCTTCTGCTACTTCCCCTTGCTCCATAAGGCAATTAATTATTCTGCCAATTCAGCTAGTTGTTGCAAGAAAACTCGTATTCTCTTTTCTCCTCTCTCTCTGCAGGGTTGCCAGATCACTCCCGCTCTGCACACACACATTCACTCAGTCAATAAAGATCATTGTGATTCTGATTGAGTCTGTTGTCTGCTCTTGGGTTTTACGTGAAAACATGTCAAAATGTATCCATTACCCATTCCATTCTGGAAGTTTATACAATATATAATTTAAATAGAGGGATTAACTTTTGTTGACTTGTTACTGATACACCAAAGATCCTTCATGAAGACCTGCAACTGAGATCACAAGTTCTCAAGATACTTATGTGTGTTGCATGTTTTCATTTCCATGATAATAAAACATTGTATATGGTAAGTATGCAAATAAAGTTTCTTCAATAGATTATTTGGGATTGGTGCTGCATTCTATTTAGCACCAAACTGTATCATTGTTGAGCACAATCATGACATCTTATGGTACAATATTATTATGTCATCATGTTTTATATATATATATGTATATATACATACACACACACACACACACACACACACACACACACACACACACACACACAAACACAGAGCAGGGAAAATAAGTATTGAAAATGTCAACATTTTTCTCATTAAACATATTTCTGATGGAGCCATGTGCCTGAGATTTTCACCAGATATCAGTAACAACCCAAGTAACCCATACATACAAAGAAATCAAGGCAACTGTGTTCACAAAACAAGTTATATTTAATAAAGTGGAATGACAGAGAATAAGTATTTGAAGACGCTTGGTGAAATTCATCTAATATTTAGTAGAAAAACCTTTGTTGGTAATAACAGCTTCCAGATGTCTCTTGTATGGAGAAACTAGGCACAGACATTGCTCAGGAGCGATTTTAAATCTTGAAGGTTCCGTGGGTGTCTTCTATGAACTTCGATCTTCAGTTCATGGAATAGATTTTCAGTTGGATTCACGTCAGGTGACTGACTGGGCCATTCTAGTAGCTTTATTTTCCTTCTCTGGAGCCAGTTGAGAGTTTCCTTGGCTGTGTATTTGGGATCATTGTCTTGCTGAAATGTCCACCCTCATTTCATCTTCAGCATCTTGGCAGATGGCAACAGGTTCTTATCAAGGATGTCTATGTACATTTGTCCATTCATCTTTCCTTCGATTATATGAAGTCTGCCAGTACCATGTGCTGAAAAACACCCCCACACCATGATGGGATGTGCAGTGCCAGTTCTCCCCAAACATGCTGTGTTTTGGGGCATCCAAAAAGTTCAATTTTGATCTCATCTGACCAGGCTATATGCTCCCAATATTTTGCTGGCTTGCCCAAATGTTGTGCAGCAAACTTTAAATGAGCTTCAACATGCTTTTTCTTCAGCAATACAGTCTTGCGAGGTGAGCGGGCATAGAGCCCATGTCAGTTGAATGCATTACTTATCGTTTTCTTTGAAACAGCAATACCTGTTAACTCCAGGTCTTTCTGGAGTTCTCCATGAGTGGTCTTTAGCTCTTGGATAACTCTTCTGATAATTCTTTTGACTCCTCTGTCAGAAATCTTGTGAGGAGCTCCTGGTCGTGGCCTGTTTATGGTAAAATGATGTTCTTTCCACTTCTGAATGATGGCTCCAACAGTGCTCACTGGAACATTCAGCAGTTTAGAAATGTGCCTGTAACCAATGCCATCATTATGTTTTGTAACAATAAGGTTGCAAAGGTCTAGAGGGAGGTCTTTGCTTCTACTCATCTATAGTTCTTTGTGGTGTGACAATTTGATATTCACAGACCTTTTTAAAGGTTATCAGTCAGGACTTAGCCAGCTGAAATTAATTTGCGCTGATGGGGGATGGGATGGCTTCCTAAATTCTGATGGATTTCAGCTGGTTTCTTGGCTTTCTATGACTTTTTGCGCTTATTTTTCTTCATGTGCTCAATACTTATTCCTTGTGTCATTCCACTTTGTTAAATATAACTTGTTTTGTGAACACAGTTGCCTTGATTTCTTTGTATGTATGGATTATTTGGGTTGTTACTGATATCTGGTGAAAATCACAGGTCAATGGCGCCATCAGAAATATATTTAATAAGAAAAATATTGATGTGCTCGATATTTTCCCCACTGTATATATGATTTGGGTACCCATACTGAAGGGGTCAAGATACATGTTGCATCCCAAAATTGTCAATGTTAACATCTATTTTCATGTTCAGTATATCCATATGCTTCAGAAAAACATAATTTTGTAGATTGTGGGAAGGGGGTGGGGGGTGGGGAGTTTCACCCATGGCCTAGTGTAATTTCTCGAGAAATAAGCATGTTTGATTCTGATTCTGATTTTGGCTCATGCCTGTGCTGGAACCTTTGGATTTAATTGATTTGACTGGCTGAGAACTAAATGGCTGCAATTTTTGCAGCTATTTGGGGGATGATAAACTAACATCGCACACAGGGGAGGTCAAAAAATAGGCAAAAAAGAGTAGGCAGCTTGCATTGAAAAATAAATCCTTTTGAAAAGATATACATTTTTGCAAAAATCTGAAAAAGGCTTTTCTTTCAATAAATAAAATATTAAACCTTCATTTTAAGTAAATCCTTTTTTAAAAAATAAAAAAAGGTCATTACCTTCCTCAGCAAAATGAGCCAAAATCATCCCCTCTGTTAACCTGCCACAAAAGACTGCAAGGATAGTTTGTACAGGGCAACTTAGTGTATTAGAGAGAGAGGATAGTAGCAAATGTACAAATGTAGCAAATGAAAAATCATTGCAAATTTTATAGGTAAAAAAATTTCAAATTTTGTAAAAAAAACGTTGCAAATTTATGATTATAATGTAAATCTGTGTGGAGGAAAGGTAACAATTTTACCACAAAACATGGCAAATTTACAGGAAAAAGTACCAAATTTACTTCAAAATAAATGTACTAGGAAAAAGCTGCACATTTATTGTTGGTCTAGTATGGTGACTTGTGCTGTAATGTTCTCAAACGTTTTGTTCGAATGTACTTGATTTTATGGGTGAACATACAGTAAAGAATCACTTGCCGGAACTGTACTGGAAGCCGGGGATCACCAGCTGAATCACCTGCCTAGGCAGCAAATGAGCCTTGCCCGCTCCATTCAGCCTGCTTGCAGTTCAGTGAGTGGTAGGCAGTTGAGGCTCCAGTACAGCACTGAGTGATTTGGTGTACGAATATTTCAACCAGCGAACGACTCAGTGCATTTTAGTGAACTGTGGATCCCATCACTACTCAGTGGGAGACATCCCTCCCTCTTCAAATATGATAATTGAGTTAAATTCATATCTTGTTTGGCTGCAAGGCAACAGAACATAAGGCCAAGTAAATAAATCAAATGTCAAGGCCTATACATATTCCGCAAGAACGGAGAAATTTGTTCTCTCTCCCAGGGCTGCAAGAACAGAATGACATTATTTTGTTTTTGCAGCTCTGTTTTGGGAGGTCTTGCAGCTTATTCTTGACACATCATCGTGGCAGAACTTTTTTCTTGCGTGGTGTCCAAGAACTATTGTGTGAGTGGTCACTCTTTGTCCAATATATCCACTATCTGTCCCTGGCACTTGTCCAAACCACCTTAGCCTTGACTCTATTACTTTGTCTCCAAACTGCTCAATCTGAGCTGTCCCTCTGATATACTCATTCAAAATCCTGTCCCTCCTAGTCACTGCCAATGAGAATCTTAGTATCTTCAACTCTGCCACCTCCAGCTCTGTCTCCTCTCTTTTTGTTAGTGCTACCGTCTCCAAACCATAGACCATAGTAGGTCTCACTGCCATCTTGTTAATCTTCTCTTTCACTCTCGTTGTTACCCTTCTGTCACATATCACCGCTGATAGTCATCTCCACCCACTCCACCATGCCTGCACTCTCTCTTTCACTTCTCTTGTGCAATTTCCATTGCTTTGGATGGTTGACTCCAAGTATTTAAACTCAGCTACCTTCACTACCTCTACTCCTTGCATCTTCACCTTTACACTGCCTCCCTCTCATTCACACATGTATTCTGTCTTGCTTCTATGAGGGAGGGCTGAAATGTTCACAGGCTGAAAAGTTCATAGTGGTCAAATTTGACCAAATATGGTTTATTTTTCAACTGTAGGGATCCAAGCGCTCCAACACCGATGGAAGAAGTGTGTATACTGAAGGGGAGACTATGTTGAAAAATAAACCGTATTTGGTTGAATTTGACCACTATGAACTTTTCAGCCCCCTGTACTGACTTTCATTCCTCTTCTCTCCAGAGCAGACCTCCACCTCTCCAGGTTCTCTTCCACCTGCTTCCTACTCTCACTACAGAGCACAATGTTGTCTGCAAACATCATGGTCCATAGAGACTCCTTCCTGACTTTGTCTGTCAGCTTGTCCATCACCAGGCGGACCCAGAGTTACCACTCTGGGTCCGGGAGTCAGACTCGGTCTCTATTTTTAAGAACAGGGTAAAATCCTTCTTTTTTAATATAGCTTACTTTTAAGGAGGGATTTTGTGTCTTTTATCCCCACTTTTGTTCTGCTGTTATTTGATCCATACTGCTGGTTGACCTTCAATAATGTACTTGGCACCTTACTGTTATGTTTTTATGTCTGCCCTCTCCATCGTCCCTATCCCCTCACCCCCAGCCAGTCGCAGCAGATGACTGCCCCTCTCTGAGCCTCGTTCTGCTAGAGGTTTCTTCCTGTCAAATGGGAGTTTTTCCTCTCCACTGTCGCTTAGTGCTTGCTCATAGGGGATAGTCTGATTGTTGGTTTTTTCTGAGACTGTGGGGTTTTTCTCTGCACTCTGGTGCCATGAGACGGCCTCTGTTGTGATGTGGTGCAGTATAAATAAAGCTGAAGAAGAAGAAGAAGAAGAAGAAGAAGAAGAAGAAGAAGAAGGGGCTCAGAGCTGATCCCTGATGTAATCCCACCGTCATCTTGAGTCCATCTGTCACTCCTACAGCACACCTCCCCACCGTCTCGTTGTCCTCATACATGTCCTGCACCACCCTCACATACTTCTCTGCCACTCTTGACTTTTTCATAGTACCACACTTCCTCCATTGGGATCCTATCATATGCTTTCTCTCAATCTACAAAGACACAGTGCAGCTTCTTCTGGCCTTCTCTATACTTCCCAATCAACACTCTTAAAGCAAACATTACATCTGTAGTACCCTTTCTTGGCATGAAACCATATTGCTGCTCACTGATTGTCACCTCTCCTCTTAACCTGGCTTCAACAACTCTTTTCCATATCTTCATAGTGTGGCTGATCAATTTTATGCCTCTGTAGTTACTACAGCTCTGACCATCACCCTTGTTCTTCAAAATTAGTACCAAAACACATCTTCTCCACTCCTCAGGCATCCTCTCACTCTCCAAGATTGTATTACCGGGCTGCACGGTGGCGCAGTGGTTAGCACTGCGGCAGCACAGTTTACCCTTGGCCGGGGGATTGTGGGGATCGTGGGATCGTGGGTTCGATCCCAGCCCCCGACCAACAGTGATCTGTGTGGAGTTTGCATGTTCTCCCCGTGTTGCGTGGGTTTACTCCGGGATTTCTCCGGTTTCCTCCCACATGCCAAAAACATGCATGTTAGGTTAATTGGCTGTTCTAAATTGTCCCTAGATATCTGTTTCCTATAGGCCCTTAGAATAGAGGGTTAGTATTAATGAAAGCGCTTTGAGTGGTCTTTGTGACTAGAAAAGCGCTATATAAGTGCAGGTTAGTTAGTTAGTTAGTATTAAACAATCTGGTTGAAAAGTCCACTGCCATTTCTCGTAAACATTTCCGTACCTCCACAGATACTGTATGTCATTTGAACAAACTGCCTTCCAGTCTTCATCCACGTCAAAGCTGCCCTCACTTCCACCTTGCTAATCCATGCAATTTCCTTGTTCACCACCTTTCCTTTATCCCTCGTCCTCTCTCTCATTTTCTTCATTCATCAGCTCCTCAAAGTACTCCTTCCACCTTCTAAACACACTCTTGTCACTTGTTAGTACATTACCATTTCTGTCCTTAATCAGCCTAACCTGCTGCACATCCTTGCCAGCTCGATCTCTCTGTCTAGCTAATCAATGCAAGTCGTTTTCTCCTTCCTTAGTGTCAAGCCTCTCATACAACTCACTATATGCCTTTTCCTTTTCCACCTCTCTGTTTGCACCTAGCTTCCAAATACTCATGTCTACTTTCTTCATCTCCCTGGCTATCCCGCTTTTTCTTTGTCAACCTTTTCCTTTAAATACTTTCCTGTATTAAATTATTTCCTTTAAATACTTCTCCTCATTCCACCACCAAGTTTCTTTGTCTTCCTTCCTCTGTTCACTAGATACACCAAATACCTTTCTACCCATTTCTCTCAATACTTTTGCTGTACTTTCCCAGTCAAATTCTTACCTCCCAGAACCTGTATCAACTCTGTCCTGAAATCTGTGCAACCTTCTTCCTTCTATAACTTCCCCCACTTAATCTTTGGCTCTGCCTTCACTCTCTCCCTCTTCTTGCTTTCCAAAGTCATCCTACAGACTACCATCCAATGCTGTCTAGCTACATTCTCCCCTGCCATCAACTTGCAGTCTCCTATCTCAGAGTTCTCCTTCTGCATAAGATGTAGTCCATCTGTGTGCACCTTCCTCCACACTGTAAGTCACCCAACGTTCCTCTCTCTTCTTGAAGTACAATGGTGTGAAAAAGTGTTTGCCCTCTTCTTGATTTCTCTTTTTTTTGTATGTTTGTCACACTTAAATGTTTCAGATCATAAAAAAAAATTTAAATATTGGACAAAGATGACACAAGTAAACACAAAATACAGTTTTTAAATGAAGGTGTTTATTATTAAGGGGGGTGGGGGGCAAACCTACATGGCCCTGTGTGAAAAACTGATTGCCCTCTAAACCTGATAACTGGTTGGGCCACCCTTAGCAGCAACAACTGCAATCAAGCATTTGCAATAACTGGCAATGAGTCTTTTACAGTGCTGTAGAGGAATTTTGGCCCACTCATCTTTTCAGAATTGTTGTAATTTCGCCACATTGGAGAGTTTCTGAGCATGAACCACCTTTTTAAGGTCATGCCACAGCATCTTAATTGGATTCAGGTCAGGACTTTGACTAGGCCACTCCAAAGTCTTCATTTCAGATGTAATGGGACACACCTTACAAAAAGTTTAACTTTTGTCTCATCAGTCCACAGAGTATTTTCCCAAAAGTCTTGGGGATCATCAAGATGTTTTCTGGCAAAACTGAGATGAGCCTTTATGTTCTTTTTTCTCAGCAGTGGTTTTCATCTTGGAACTCTGCCATGCAGGTCTTTTTCTTACGGTGGAGTCATGAACATTGACCTTAACTGAGGCAAGTGAGGCCTGCAGCTCTTTGGATGTTGTTGTGGGGTCTTTTGTGACCTCTGTGAAACTAAAGAACAGAGTGTTGCGTTTAATTCATACAGCATGGAAAATTATTGGAGTTAAAGAGTATTTACCCATGCAGATCTTACACGACCAGGCAGCCTGTAGACAAGCTCAAAAAATAATCAGTGACATGAGCCATGTACTAAACAATGAATATGTGCGGCTGCCCTCAGGGAGGAGATACAGAGCCCCCAAGTGCAGGTTCAGTAGATACAAGAACTCATTTATCCCAACGTCAGTAAAACTTTTAAACTCAGATAAATAGGTCAGGGACACTTATAACTCCTGTTCTTAATGACTGCTGTTATATATTTATGTATGTATGTACTTGTATTATTTATTGGGTTTTATTTCATTTATTATGTACTACATCCATTGTGTATGTGTGGATTGTGTGGTTGCAGCATGGGTGTCAAGCCCAAGACAAATTTCCCCTTGAGGGATAATAAAGTTTATCTTATCTTATCTCTTGGATGAGTCATCGCTGTGCTCTTGGGGTCCTGGGTCCCGGGTCCTGGTCCTGGGAGGGGTCACCACTTATCCATATTTTTGCCATTTGTGGATAATGGCTCTCACTGTGGTTTGCTGGAGTCCCAAAGCTTTAGAAATGGCTTTATAACCTTTTCCAGAATGATAGCTCTCAATTACTTTGTTTCTCATTTGTTCCTGAATTTCTTTGGATTGCAGCATGATGTCCAGCTTTTGAGGATCTTTTGTTCTACTTCACTTTGTCAGGCAGGTCCCATTTAAGTGATTTCTTGATTGAGAACAGGTGTGGCAGTAATCAGGCCTGGGTGTGGCTAGAGAAATTGAACTCAGCTTTCCAAAGATGTGATAAACCACAGTTAATTTATGTTTTAACGGGAAGGGGGGGGTGCAATCACTTTTTCACACAGGACCATGCACGTTTGGATCCGCTCCAATCCCCACTCTCTCCCCCCTGAGAACATTCTCCACCACTTCTTCCAGCTTACTCTAGAATTCCTCTCTCTTCTACCTGACATCCAACTTGTAGAGTATAGGCACTGAACATTCAACATCACACCTTCAGTTTCTAGCTTCAAAGTTGTGATCCTGTCTGACTCCCTCTTTACCTCCTGAACACTCTCCACATACTCTTCCTTCAAGATTACTCCTACTCCATTTCTCTTCCTATCTACACCATGGTAGAACAGTTTAAATCCACATCCAGTGTTCCTAGCTTTGCTTCCCTTCCATCTGGTTTCTTGAACACACAATATATCTACCTTTCTTCTCTCCAACTGTCTGCCTTTGCCAGTCATAGTCCCTACATTTAAAGTCCATACTCTCACCTGCACACTGCTACCTTTCCTTTTCTCTCTCGTTGTCCTAATACACTTTCCCCCCTCTCTTCCTCCTTGATCTTCGACTGACAGCAGCCCAATTTCCACCAGTGCCCTGTCAGTTAACAGCACTGGTGGCAGTCGTTGTTAACCTGGGCCTCGGTTGATCCAGTATGAAAGTCTCATTCGTCATGATCCGCATGTTTGATTTGGCAAAGGTTTTAAGCCTGATGCCCTTCCTGACACAACCCTCCCCGTTTACCCGGGCTTGGGACCACCACTAGAAGTACACTGGCTTGTGCAGCCCCTGTGGCCGAGTTTTAGTACACAGAATAAAATAATGTTATATGTGCATATCCAACAATTAAACACTAAGCATGGGAGCATGCACTGCAGGCCCGTCTCTATAGAACCCAAGCTTTGAATAGGACTGTCCCAAAGTTAAATGCAGCTTTCAGTCAGACACATGAAGCATTTCCTGCTGTGGTAACGTATCGTCACTTCCTGTGTTGCTGGCTGTCTGTGTGGTTTGCTCTGTGGTTCGCTGTCCTCAATCTCCTGAGGATTTTTGCCTTTAATTGTATTTTAATCACTTTTTTCCATCTACCGTTAGCTCTCTCTTATGTTTAACAAGCCTCTTCCACCTGTGTGCGCACTCAGTGTCATCTAATCACCCTCTTTACCCTTCTGTTCATCTTTCATTGGTGTTTGTGTTAGCTTCGGGTTAGCCACTAGCTGTGGCTACTAGCTCTCCTTCCCCTCCTCTGGTGTGCACTCTCTGTCGGATGTTTAGGTATACCTTTGCCTCTTTTAGTGATAATGGTAAATGTAATAAATGTTGTCTTTTTGAGGTGCTCGAGGCAAGGTTGTCTGATTTGGAATCCCGGCTCCACTGCATTTTTTTTTTTTAGATTTAGTATACTTTATTGATCCCCAGAGGGGATATTGAGGGTCATCCACCACCTGGATGGATGAAGCAGCCACGATACGGCGCTATCCCTTAACCATTCACACACACATTCACACCTAGGGCCACTTTAGAGTCTCCAATTAACCTAACCTGCATGTTTTTGGCATGTGGGAGGAAACCGGAGAAATCCCGGGGTAAACCCATGCATACACGGGGAGAACATGCAAACTCCACACAGATCACTGTTGGTCGGGGGCTGGGATCGAACCCACAATCCCACGATCCCCACGATCCCCCGGCCAAGGGTAAACTGTGCTGCCACCGTGCAGCCCAGTCTAGCTGCAAAGCCCCAGTTCACCACCAACCTGTTCATGTTTCTAGTTGCTTTTCCCCGCTCAGCGACACACCCGCTGAGGAAAAAACTCTGATCATTGGTGACTCTGTAGTCAGAAACGTGAACCTAAAGACTCCAGCGGCCATAGTCAAATGCATTCCTGGGGCCAGAGCAGGCGACATCGAGTCAAATTTGAAAATGCTGGCTAAAAGTAACTGTCCACAATTGTTATCCACGCCGGCATTAACGACATCCGACTCCGGCAGTCGGAAGTCACAGAACTTAATGTGGAAGTGGTGTGTGACTTTACAAAAACAATGTCTGCCTCTGTAGTATTCTCTGGGCCCCTCCCCAATCTGACCAGTGATGACATGTGTGGTCTTACAGCCTTTTCCTTTAACATTCTTGTCTATAATTTTCTTTCTAATCACCTGAGACAACTCGCTCCTTTGCTTCCTCTGGTCCATGTTCAGTGTGGTACACACCATGTCAACAAACAGCACAGTGACTACTTTTCACCCTTTAAATAGGCCGACTGACTGATTACAAGTTTGTAGACACCTGTGATGTTAATTAGAGGACACATCTTGGTTGAACATGTCCCTATGGTCACATTATTTTCAATCTTTTCTAGGGGTAACATCATTTTTGTCCAGGCCTGTTTCATGAGTTTGTTTTTTAAAATAATTCTGTTGAATCACAATTCAAAAGCATTGTCTGATTTTCATTGGTTAATTTTCATAGAATTTTTATTTATTACCACTTTTGTCAGATTCAAGTTATTTCTGTGACTATTGTGGGTTTTTCTTTCATTAACAGAGGGGTACCAACAATTTTGTCCATGGTTGTAGTTCAAAGAAGTCCAACTAACACAAACACCAGAGCATCCCTAATATTACAGGGGGGAGAGGAGAAAAAAAACACAGGGATGACGGCAGGCAGAGCACAATGAAACAAAAAAACCCAATAAGTTCAGGAGGTCTACATGCGTCTCGCATCCAGATTGCTGGCAGGGGAAAAAGGACAAGTTCGGGCGGTCTACCCCAGTCCCAGGCCCGGAAAACCAGTACCTCTGGTGCCCGGACCAGGTCGCCAAACAAAAAGTCCAACTTGTCGGGTGGCCAACCCAGAATGCCAAACGGGCGAAGCAGTCTCCCAGGCGGCCGACCCGCATCATCTAGCCACCAGGACCGCAGGGGAGAACTTGGAGGTGGCCCTCCTATTGAGAGGGATAGAGAGGGAGAGCTGTGTCAGATAAGGAAAATCCCATCGGCCCCAGGTGGAGGGAAAAAGGGATCGGGGAAATGATGAGGGGCCAGTCCGGCGTCAAACAGCGGAGGATCTGCAGCTCCTTCTCCGAACCCCACACGGACTGGCGCTGCACTCTCCAATCCCAAGCAGGACCATGCTGCACCCACGACAGACCCCGACTGAGCCGGAACAATACCCACGATGGACCCCGATTGGGTCAATGTTGCACCCACGACGGACCCCGACTGGGCCGGAACAACACCAACGACGGACCCCTACTGGGCCGGCGCAGCACCAGGGATGACCTCCAGACACGAACCCAGAACCTCCAAGGCGACGACTGGAACAGGCTCATCACCGGTGACCCTGGGAGAAGGCTCAGAGGAGAGAAGAAAACCGGGATCAGAATCACTGGCAGCGGCAGAGCACAGCGAGACAAGTTCGGATGCAGCGGACGGCTGCACCCGGCTTGTCTCCCCGAGAGACAGACAAAAATGCTCCAGAATAGAGGAAAGGAAGACAAAATAGAGCACTTGCCTGATCTTGGGCTCTACCGTAGCCCAGGACTTCGATGATCCGGGCTCAGCGTGCTGAAGGTCCACCTTTGGTTCCCACTCGACTGTGGCGGGCTCTGCAGCCGGCATGATGGTCTTCACAGTCGGGGATTCCCTGACGCTGATCTCCATGCCGAAAGCCTGAGTGGCTTGCCTGGTGGCAAGGGATCCGTGGCCTGCTGGGTCGGACTGTTCCTCGGTGGAGACCCGGGGATGCTTAGCTGTCGGCGCGGACTCCAAATGGCAATCCACCCTTCTCCTCTGCCCGTAACGTGGCTGCGGGGCTGAAACCAGGCTCTCCAGGGCTGTAGGCTCCCTCCTCATCCGACGGTGTAGTCCTGGCACCGGGGAACTCTCAGAGGAAGGAGACACAGAGGTAGCAGGTTCACAATTAATAACTGCAGCAGGTGGAGGGAGCTCAGGGGACTGTGAACCCCGAACTCCACTCCCAGGGATCAAACAAGGCAATTCACCCAGTGAAGGAAAAGAATGAAGAGACACTTGCCTGATCCGCTGAGGGCTGATGGAACCTGCTGCAGTGGGCTTTGTTTTCTCCCTTCCCCTTTGGATAGTGATGGAGGGCCCCCCAGGAAGACGAGGAGGAGCCGCTCGCACAGGATCGATGACGGGCACAGCCGGAGCAGGACTCGTGGAGTTCTCAGCAGCTGGAGAGAGCGTCAAGGAGGAGGGCGGAGCAGCCCAGGCAGTCCGGGGATGGGAAGCTGACGGAACAGCCGGAACAGATAAGATAAGATAAGATAAGATAAGCCTTTATTAGTCCCACAACGGGGAAATTCCAGGATTGCAACAGCACAGGGATAGCAACACTCAGAGCAACAATCAGAAGGCAAGAAAAAAAACAAGCAAGCAAGAGCAGCTAATAAACATATGTACGTATTACTATAAAATATATATATATATACACACACACACAGACACACAGTGCAGAGCATTGTAGCTGGATGGAATAAATATATGAATATATGAACACACAGTGCAGAGCTGTGTGTCAGAGATGTCCCGGAGGCGGAGGCTGCTGTCTTTCCCTTCCGTCGTGACACGGGAGCCACAGCTGGCTGGGAGGCAGAGTCTTTACAGCGGCCTGGAACAGGATCCGGAAGGGGATCTCGCTGAGGCTTAACACGGGCATTGTGATGATGTTTACCGGCAGAGGGCGAGGCGAAGGTTAAGTCAGGAAACCGCCGCTGCTGCGCGGAGACAGAAGCCAGCAATTCGGCGTATTCGGGATAATCATGGAGTTCTGTACTGAGCTCCACCAGCCTAACTGCCGCCGTCACATGTCTTATGATTTCAGAAGGATGGGAGGCAGAGTGAGCCGCAGCCACATGGTCCTGGAGGATCACAGCAGTCCACTGCGTCTCCTCTGAGGGAATCCCGGCTGACGTTATCCTCCACTGTCGGCGAGAACAGCACCCGAGCAACATAGACTCCTGGGCTGGACGAGGGACAGGAACTGGATTCCGAGGAGAGGAGCTGGGATGCCTCACCTTTGGCTTCCTGTCGGAGTTTCCCTCCAGTCCGCGGATCCTCTCCCGTAGTGCCGAAATCTCCGCCATCCTCGTCGTGATCTTGGGGTGGTCAGCGTAGCGAGGATGGCGGTTAATTGCTGCCTCAGTGAGGTCCAGGTACCAGCGTACACTGCTGGGAATGGCGTTGTTGCGAGCGTTCGAGAGGATACCATCAATATCGATGAGGACCATAACCAACTCGTAGCCCAAGCTCATCGCATAGCCCTTGGGTGGCGACGCCATCTCCCAACACACTGGTACGTGAAAAAGGGAAAAAACCACAAGCCCAACAATGCAAACTCTCGGTGACCGACGTCTCGTTGTGGCTGCGACCTACTGTCAACGATGGCCCTCATGAGCCATCAATAAGACGCCGATAGCCAGCCGATGAGTTTGCATGTTTTATTAACAAAAGACCAATGACAAAATAATGAGCCACGTGGGGCAAAAGCACAACTAAGACTATGATTAAGACACAGGATACAGAATCTCAGGAAACACACTTACTGAAAGGCGAGTTGAGAGTTTGACGAGGTCGCAGCCGGGAGTAACTTAAGCTGCTCCCTTAAATAGGGTTAAGGGATTAATCAGCTGATGAGGACGTCATCAGCTGAATGGAATCCAGCTGTCCCCACGGAGCTCGGCTCTGACAGCCGGAAGCCCCACTGAGCCCGGAGGCCATATGGTAACCTGAGATGAGAACGGGGAAATACCGGACAACCCGAGCGCGTACAGAGTCAGCGCTCGGACCATGACAAAAACATCTTTAAAAAGTCTTCAGCTGATCCAAAATGCTGCAGAAAGAGTTTTAACAGGTACTAGAAAGAGAGATCATATCTCTCCGGTTCTGGCCTCCCTTCATTGGCTTCCCATAGAGTTTAGAACTAAGTTTAAAATCCTTCTTCTCACTTTCAAAGCTCTAAACAATCAGACCCCTTTTTATTTAAAAGATCTGATACTACCTTATTAACCTAACAGAGCACTACGCTCCCAAAATAGATAGATACAGTAGATAGATGTACTTTATTGATCCCAAACTGGGAAATTACAGTGTAACAGCAGCATGACAGTAGACAACAAAACAACAGAAACACACACATGACAGACAAAGGGATTACCCATGGAAAGTGAAAACTAACACGGCTATAAAACCAATATACATCATAGCTTAGTATATGATGACCCGTATAAACACATGAATCATCCTATTGTACAAAGAAGGACTATCAGGAGCAGAGTGAAATGTGAGGTACCAGTTAGTCTGTAAGGTGCAGTGTGGCAGCATTGTTATGACCAAAATGCAACATCATAATGAGTTATTGTACAGTGAAATTGCATGTGGCAGGAAAGATTTCCTGTACCTGGCCGTTTGACAGCGAAGCTGTAGTAGTCTACTGGAGAAAGTGCTTCGCTGTCTGTCTAGTGTGTGGTGGAGGGGGTGATCAGGATTGCCCATGATGGATCGCAGTTTATTTAGTGTTCTCCTCTCCACTACTGTCTCAAAGGTCTCCGGTCTGAGACCAATTACAGAGCCAGCCCTCTTGATAATCTTGTCAAGTCTGTTGGTATCTCTGGCCCTGATACTGCTACCCCAACAGACAGCAGCAAAGAAGATGGCACTGGCGACAACGGTCTGGTAGAAAAGCTCCAGCATCCTGCTGCACACGTTGAAGGATCTCAGCTTCCTCAGGAAGTAGAGTCTGCTCATCCCCTTCTTGTGCGTAGCATCGGTGTTGGATCTCCAGTCCAACCTGCTGCTGATCCTGACACCCAGATATTTGTAGTCCTCAACCACTCCCACATCCTCTCCCCTAATGTGCAGTGGCTAAGAAGGCGTCTTCCTCTTCCTGAAGTCAATCACCATCTCTCTGGTTTTGCTGACATTCATCCTCAGGTGATTCTGCTCCGTCCACTCCACAAATCTGTGTACCAGTGTCCTGTACTCCCCCTCCTCTCCTCCTCTTATACACCCCACAACAGCTGAGTCGTCAGAGAATTTCTGCAGGTGGCATGACTCTGTGTTGTACTGAAACTCAGTGGTGTATAAGGTAAAGAGAAAAGGAGAGAGCACAGTCCCCTGTGGAGCTCCCGTATCACAAGCCACCACCCCAGATAAGACATTGCTCAGCCGGACAAACTGTGGTCTGCCTGTCAGGTAGTCGGTAATCCAGGAGATCACAGAGCTGTCAACCCCCATCACCTGCAGCTTCTCACCCAGCAGCAGTGGCTGGATGGTGTTAAAGGCACTGGAGAAATCAAAAAAAGTGATTCTCATAGTATCTCCTCCACCATCCAGGTGCAGATGTGCTCGTTGCAGCAGGTAGATGACAGCATCTTCAACTTCTAAATGGGGCTGATACACAAACTACAGAGGGTCCAGCCACGTCTTCACCTGCAGCCTCAGGTGGGCTAAGACCAGTCTCTCCAGGACCTTCATCACAAGAGATGTGAGGGCAACTGGTCAATAGTTGTTCAGGTCCGATGGAGATGACTTCTTGGGAACAGGAACCAGGCAGGATGTCTTCCACAAAATGCTGGATTACTTGTAATACCTAGAATCTCCAAAAGTACAATGGGAGGCAGAGCTCAAGCTCCTCTCCTGTGGAACCAGCTGCCAATCTGGATTCGGGAGTCAGACTCGATCTCTGTTTTTAAGAATAGGGTTAAAACCTTCCTTTTTGATATAGCCTACAATTAGGGAGGGATCATGTGTCTCTGAACCCTCCCTTAGTTATGCTGCTAATAGGTTTAGACAGCTGGGGGACCTCCAATAATGCACTGGGCTTCACTCCTTTCTTCACTCTCAATGAAATATATATATATATATATATTTTTGCTGGTCATTAACATCTGTTTGTTGTCTCCCATAGATTGAGTCCCCATCATGCTGTTTGCTCTCTACATGTCTGTTCTTTTCGTCTTCTCTATCCCCTCACCCCCCAGCCAGTCGCATCAGATGACTGCCCCTCCTTGAGCCTGGTTCTGCTGGAAGTTTCTTCCTGTTAAAAGGGAGTTTTTCCTCTCCACCGTCACCAAGTGCTTGCTCACAGGGGATCACCTGATTGCTGGGGTCTTTTTGCAATTGTGGGAGTTTCCCCTACAGTTGAAAGTGCTATGAGATGACTGCTGTTGTGAAATGGCACTATATAAATAAAGTTGAATTGAATTGAACGAAGTCCTCCCATTCTAAATGAATGTTGTGCAATGGTTGAAGTCTAAAATGCTTACATGTGACTTATGCCAAACAAATGTGTTATATGTGTTTATTATATAGATTTTGAACATTTGAACATTTTGAACATTTTGAACAGTGTCTTAAAGAGCACCTATTGTGCATTTTTTCCACATGTTGGCATAGCTCCCAGAAATGTACGTAAATGAAATGTGTGTGACAGGTCTGAGCAAAACAACTCAGGATTTAATTATTACAGTACCATTCTAAACACTGGGAAGGAGCTCTCTTCCAAACAAACTATTTTTATAGCATATTTTTAAAAATCTTAATAAGCCCAGGTTCATGCCTCTTTTTTCATTTCTCTTAGATTCATGTCTTGATGGCAACGCCGTGTTTGAGGCTGTTAGCTTTTAGCTCCAGTGATTAGACTATATATACTATATATGCGTATGTCCACTTTCACCTACATCACCAATTTGGTTTCATTTGACCACCTGATGGCACTATTATCGAGTTATTTTAAGGAGTCTCTGCCAGGGCATCTGTAGAGAGCACAACTGTCAATAATGTGGTCAGCAGTCTGTAGCGGGGCGCTGCACTGACAAGCAGGAGACTCGCAGAGTCCCCAGCTGTTCATGTTGGCCCTAAAGCAGCCCTGCCCAGTCCTAAGTCAGTTTAATCTTGTCCATGAAAGCATGTCTGGATTGCATCCAAGCGGGTGGGTACTTGGTGCTGAAATAAACTGGAACAGTCTGCATTTGTTGTGAATATTCCACCTGCTCTCCCATTTGCTCATGTTCAGGACTTGGTGGATTGATCGCCCAGGTTTTTCAGTAGTTCATGCAGATGCGGAGTCAGCGGAGATCTCATGTTCCCCTGTGCCTGAGTTAATCCGTGCTGTAGAAGATGGTTGGGGTCTTGGGCCTGCTGTGCAAGCTGAAAGCAGCGCTGGCTGTGTCTAACATGAGGTGGTGAGATACCACTCAGCACAAGTAAATACAGGGATGGTGTGAATCTTAAGCACCCCCAGATGAGCCTCATGCTGTTGTTTAGGATGACATCAAGTGCTTTGGTGTGGGTGCTCCTGCAACTTACAGAGGCACAATACTCAGCAGTTGAGTAGACTTGGGCAAGTGCTGATATTCTAAGGGTAGAAAAACTAGCTGATAACCCCCAGCTGGTACCAGCCAGTTTCTTAAGCAGGGTATTCCTAGCCTCTGCATTTGCTGCTACTCTGTTGATGTGGCTATGGTAGGTGAGGCTTCTGTGAAGAATTACCCCAAGATACTTAGCTTCTTTTTCAAAGAGGATGGTAAATAGTAAATGGCATTCACTTACATAACACGTTTTTTCTCTGAATGACCAAAGCGCTTTACAGATACTGCTATCCACCCATTCACAGACTGACATGGCGGAGATGCCATGCACAGGTGCTGGCCTGACCCACCAGAAGTAACTGGGGGTTCAGTGTCTTGTTCAAGGACAGTTCGACATGCAGACTGCAGACAACACGGGAATAGAACCACTGATCCTCCGATCAGTAGTCGGCCACACCACACCTGCGCCACAGCTGCAGGTATAGTGTGACAGTATTATTGCACTTAACCTCTAGTTGTTGTTGAGACAGTCGGTTAGCCAGGTGGAATAGGCTACTGACTGTTTTGGTTCTATTCAGGACCAGTTTTTGAAATATTGTTCAAGGCTGGACAGGTCACTGCTGAGTGTACTATTCAAGCCTGATATGGACCTTCCAGAGGCCATAAAGCAACATCATCTGCATAGATGTATTTCCTGCTAGTGGTGGCAGGTAGCGGTGTGGTAGCGCAGTGGTTAGCACTGTGGCAGCACAGCAACTCACCCTTGGCCATGGGATCCCTGGTTCGATCCCAGCCCCTGACCAACAGTGATCTGTGTGGAGATTGCATGTTCTCCCCATGTCTGCATGGGTTTACTCCGGGATTTCTCCGGTTTCCTCCCACAGGCCAAAAACATGCAGGTTAGGTTAATTGGAGACTCTAAAGTGGCCCTAGGTGTGAATGTGTGTGTGAATGGTGAAGGGACAACACCGTACCGTGGCTGCTCATCCATCCAGATGGACGCCCTGAATTTCCCCTCTGGGGATCAATAAAGTATACAAAATAAAAAAAAAAAATCAAGGTAAGTCAGATGTGTACATGTTGAATAGCAGCAGTGTCAAGACTGAGCCTTGAGATACGCCATTCTTCAGAAACTTGTTCTTGGTCTTTTTCTTTTCAATATGCAGACTGAAGCTTCAACTGGATATCATGTGCAGAATCATTTTGACCATGTGCTTACTTGGTATTCTCTTCAGCAGCTTTAGGGCAACATCTCAATACCAGACAGTGTCATAAGCTGCTGAGAGATCCACAAGTACAACTCCAGCTTTTTCCTTATTCTGGAAGGCATCCTTGATGTCTTGTGTCAACCTGGTGGCTTGGCCGGTTGTGGAGAAACCCTTACGGAATCCTACCTGCTCTTGTGGGAGGATTTCATCTATGATCAGGTAAATCCTGTTCAGAATCAGTCTCTCCAACAGTTTGAAGCCTATAGGTAGCAGGCTGATGGGTCTATAGCTCTTGGGACCATCTGCAGGTTTGCCAGACTTTAGGACTGCAATGACCTTTGCAGGATGCCAAATTTTGGGAATTTTTGTGTCTGTAATACATTTGGAGTATAGTTTTCTCAGCCATTGGATTGTTTTACTAGGCAGGTTGGAATTGTCATGATCCGAGCGCCGATCTTGTCCACGCTCGGGTCATACGTCATCTCCTGCAGGCTTGACAGCAGTGAGTACCTTCTGGCTCCCCGGGCTCTTATTGTGACAGCGCTCGGGGGAGCTTCCTGCTGTCAAAGCCTGCCAGCTGTTCTGCATTAGGGCTCGTTCGTGCCCGGCATTTAAGTGGACGCCGAATGCAGCCCAGTTCAGCAGTCCCCGTCAAACATCCTCGTGTTCAGACGTCGAGCGAGTGTTCGTCGTCTCAGACGTCAGTTTTCCTTAGTTGATTCCTCGGCTACGATCATCCTTCATCCTAATCCTCTATCGTAAGTGTGCTTGATCAGCCTTACAGTCCCTGTTCCTAGTATAGTGTGTTTTAGCCCACCGAGGCTTATTCCTTTGTTGCTTTGTGTTATCCTTCTGTGTCCTGAATAAAACATCATTGCAAACTCACCGGTGAGTTGTTGGTGTCTTATGGTGGCTCGCGAGGGCCACCGTGACAGTAGACTGCTGCCAGGATGCCTAAACAGAGGCGCCACACCGAGACGCCATTCCCAGTGAGTTTTGCATTTGGACTGTGCTCCTTCCTGTCTGGGTACCGCGTGCTGGAAGCATGCCGTCGTGGAGGGTCCGTGCTCAGATTCAGAGCAACGAGCTGGCGGACGGCCTTGAATACGTCGATGAGATGCTCATCGCCGCCTCCCTCCTCGACTACCACGGCGACGTGTGCTGGTACCTGGACTGTGCTGAGGATGTTTTAAATCATCTTCCCCGCTACGCCGACCACCCAGAAGTCAGCGTGCGGAGGGATGACATCGCCGCACAGCGCGAGATACTCCGCATGGTGCAGGAGAACTACGGGGGTAAGCAGAGGAATAGGCATCCCTGCTACCCGCTTTGGTATCCCGTTCCTGCCCTCGATCCACTCTGGGAGTTTGTGCCATCGGGGGGTCGTCGAAGACGTCGGCGCCCCGGCCAAGATAACCCTCAGCCAAAACCCCGTCCGGATCCTGTTCCGGGTCATTGGAGGAACCCTGCCTCCAAGTCAGCTGCTCCTTTGGCGTCACGTCAGGAGGGAATCCCCACAGCCTCTTCCCCCGGGCCACCTGTTCCCGCTGTCCCGTCAGCTCGTCATGCCCGGATTGTCTCCGTTGTCGCCCCCTCCTCTGTGACGTCACCTCCCGCTGCAGAGAGAGTTCTGAGTCCTGTTCCGGTGAGCACCGTCCCAGGTCCATCGCAAGTGGCTCCCCCTCGTCCTTCCAGGGGGCCCTCTGTCACCATCCGGCGGGGAAAGGGAGGAGCAACGTCCGCTACAGCAGGCACCATCCTCCCTCCGGGAGACAGGCAAGTTCAAGTTCACTCTTCTCCTCTTTATTGTGATTTGCCTTGTCTGAGTCCTGGGAGTGGAGTTCGGGGTTCGCAGTCCCCCGAGCTCCCACCACCCGCTGTAGCTTGTATTATTAAACCCGCTTCATCTGTGTCTCCCGCCGCTGAGCGGTCCTCAATGCCAGGCCAATGTCGCCGGATGAGGAGGGGGCCTGCGGTTCTGGAGAGCCTGGTTCCGGTCCCGCAGCCACGCCGTGGGCGGAGGAGGAGAGCGGACTGCAGCGTGGAGCCTGCGCCGAAGAAGAAGCGTCCCCGGGTCTCCACAGACAAGCGGTCCGGTCCAGTGGGTCGAGGGTCCCCAGCCACCACGCCGTGCAGGTCAGAATCAGAATCAGATTTATTGCCATTGTTCATGTAGTACACAAACTAGGAATTTGTCTCGGTGCAATGCTGCAACATTAAACATGATAAAATAAAGAAATAAACTATACATGCAATAAAGTGTAGAATAAGAGAGTAATACTGGTCAGCAGTTAAAATATATTAGCGAGCAGCAGATAATGTGGAGAACCATATAGTGCAGTCGGTAATGCAGGAAGAAAACAGTGATGATTGATATGAGTCTGGTTGAGCTGCTGTACACAGTGCACGAGAGTCAATAAGTCACTTAGTGTTCAGCAGTCTGATGACAGAAGGGAAGAAGCTGTTCATGTGACGGGAGGTTTTAGTCTGGATGGACCGAAGTCTTCTACCTGAGGGGAGGGGGGCAAACAGTACGTGACCAGGGTGTGAGGGATCGGCTATGATCCGGCCAGCACGCCTCCGGGTCCTGGAGATGTACAGATCCTGGAGAGATGGGAGCTTGCAGCCGATCACCTTCTCAGCAGTGCGCACGATGCGCTGCAGCCTTAGTCTGTCCCTGGCAGTGGCTCCTGCGTACCACATGGTTATGGAGGTGGTGAGGATGGACTCGATGATGGCTGTGTAGAACTGCACTAACATCTTGGTGGGAAGCTTGAGCTTCCTCAGCTGCCGCAGGAAGAACATCCTCTGCTGGGCCTTTTTGATGAGTGAGCTGATGGTCGGCTCCCACTTGAGGTCCCTGGTGATGGTGGTGCCTAGGAAGCGGAAGGAATCAGCAGTGGTGATGGGAGAGCCTGTGAGGGTGAGGGGGGGCAGAGGGGTTGTGACTTTCCTGAAGTCCACAATCATCTCCACTGTCTTCAGAGCGTTCAGCTGCAGGTTGTTGTTGTTGCACCAGGACGCCAGCTGGGCCACCTCTCTCCTGTAGGCAGACTCGTTGCCATTGGAGATGAGTCCGATGAGGGTGGTGTCGTCCGCAAACTTGATCAACTTGACAGACTGGTGGCTGGAGGTGCAGGAGTTGGTATAAAGGGAGAAGAGTAGGGGGGAAAGTACACAGCCCTGGGGTGATCTGGTGCTGATGCTAGCAGAGTCTGAGACAGTCTTTCCCAGCCGCACATGCTGCCTCCGGTCCGTCAGGAAGTCGGTGATCCACCTGCAGAGGGAGTCAGGCACGTTGAGCAGGGACAGCTTGTCCCGGAGCAGAGCGGGGCGGATGGTGTTGAATGCGGAGCTGAAGTCCACAAACAGGATCCTGGCGTAGGTTCCGGGGGAGTCCAGGTGCTGCAGGATGGAGTGGAGGGCCAGGTTGACTGCGTCGTCTACAGACCTGTTGGCTCGGTAGGCAAACTGCAGCGGGTCCAGGAGGGGGGTGGTGATGGACTTGAGGTGGGGCAGGACCAGGCGCTCAAAGGACTTCATGACTACAGAGGTGAGCGCTACAGGTCTGTAGTCGTTAAGTCCAGTGATCCGTGGCTTCTTGGGGACAGGGATGATGGTGGAGGATTTGAGGCAGGACGGCACGTGGCATAGCTTAAGGGAGGTGTTAAAAATGTCTGTGAAGACAGGAGCCAGCTCTTTCGGGGGTCGGGGTGTGTAAAATAAATCCCGTTGATCACAACCATCTGCTCCATTGTCTTTGTGTGAACCCTGCTCGCATCACACTGGTGTCAGGAGTGGGATATGGAGCAAGATGATAGCCAGGACCCTGGAGGAGGTCCTGCGGCCGGGGCGGTTCATTGCTCGGCTGGGGATGGAGCGTAGAGCTGAGACGCCGGCCCCCGGAGAGGTTCGCCGCGATGGACGGAGCAGCGGACCCGACGGGCCGAGGAGAGCAAACCAGCCCCGCTTCCTGCCCTTTTCAGGGCAGGAGGGGCTGGCGATTCCAGGGCGATCAGGAGTGGTGATTGACCGGGACGTGACCGTCCCATTCATCCGGCAGCGGGCCAAGATTCCCCGCTACAACGGCGAGAACCTGTTTGATGACCACCTGTTCCAGGTTGAGCTGGCCGCCGCGCTGAAAGCGAGCGGGAGGAGGAGCCACGGCAGTGCGTGCACGAGGGAGACTACAGTGGCAGAAGCAGAGTGGGTGGAACCGCTGATAAATTGCACCATTGAAGCGTCAACGCCGAGACCAAGAACTTTCCAGGCCACGGCTGACAGCGAGGGGGGAGGAGGAGGAGTTACGGCAGACCACGGCGGCGCGTCCACGGAGGAGACGGCCGCGGCGCGAGGAAGGGTGCTTCCGCTACGGAGAGCCGGGGCACATCGCACGGTACTGCCCCGCGCCACCCCACGGGAAACAGGTCGTTGGCGTGGACATCAGTGCCGGAGGGTCCTCAGGCTTCAGACACCATCATGCCAGCTGCGGAGCCCGACGTAGCTGAGTGGGAGCCAGAGGACGATCTCCTCCCGTCTGAGCCTGGATCGTCGAAGTCCTGGACAGCGTCAGAACTGGAGATCAGGCAAGTGCTCTGTGTTGTCTTTCTCTTCTCCATTTTAGAGCATTTTTGCCTGTCTCTTGGGGAGATGAGCCGGGTGCAGCAGTCCGCTGCATCCGAGCTTGTCTCGCTGGGTTCTGGTGCTACCGGTGATCCTGATCCCGGTTCTTTTCTCTCTCCCGAGCCTTCTGCCTGGGTCGCCGGTGCGGAGCTGATTCTGGTCACGGTGCCAGAGGCTTCGGGTTCAGAGTTGGAGGCCGGTTCTCGTGCTGCCGTGACCCAATCGGGGTCTGTCGCGGGTGCAGCCGTGACCCAATCGGGGTCCATCGTGGGTGCAGCCGTGACCCAATCGGGGTCCATCGCAGGTGCAGCGCCAGCTGAATCCAAGGTCGGTGAGGGAGCTGCAGATCCCCTGCCACCAGAAACTGGACTAGCTCATCTTCATCCTCATCCTCAGCTTCATCTTCATCATCATCACCCTCATCTTTCCCCCAAGCCTTCTCCACCGGGTGCCGTTGGGATTCCTCATCTTCGGCCTTGCTCGCCCTCGCTGTCCCCCCCTGCAGGGAAGCTGTTGTCGTTCCATCCCCTGCAGTCCTGGTGGCTGAGCGATGTGGGTTGGCCGACTGAAGGACTGCCGCGCCCATTTGGCACTCTGGGCCGGCCACCCCACCCACTGGACTGTCTGTTTAGCGACCTGGTCCGGCTGCCAGAAATTCTGTGTTTCTGGGTATGGGACTGGGGTAGGCTGCCCGAACTGTCCTTTTTCCCCCTGCCTGCGATATGGCCGTTTGTTGCTGGGCGGCCCCCCGAACTATCAGCCTTCATGCCACAGAACCAGGACTGCTGTCATCCTGGGTTTTCATCTTCATTGTGTCTGTAATCTTTTGGGATGTGCGGGGGGTCTTGTGTTTGTAATGGTGCATCTCACTCTTTCCTAGCCGGTGATTTTTGTTCGTTTTCCCTCTGTTTAATGTCCATTCACTGCCTGTAACAGTTGGTGTATTTTTGCCTTTTGGAATTTGGTATTTTCTGTTGTTGTACTCTGTAATTGTTTTTTTTTTTCATTCTGCCTTGATCATGGTTTGTGCATTTGTAATATCCTGTTCGTTGTTATTTTGCCTCGTGATCATTCTACCGGGATTGTAATTTGTGCATGGGAGTGTCGTTTTTTTTTTCTTTTTTCTTGTCTGCCTGCACGCTCCTGTTATCATGGTGTTTTTTGGTCTTTGCTGGTCTGCTCCCCCCTGGCCTGCTCCCCTTCCGCCCACCCTGGGGGTGGGGGTGGGGGGGCTTGGGTGTCATTGTGTGTTCAGAGCCTGCCCTCGAGGGGGAGGTACTGTCATGATCCGAGCGCCGATCTCGTCTGCGCTCTGGTCATACGTCATCTCCTGCAGGCTTTACAGCAGTGAGTACCTTCTGGCTCCCCGGGCTCTTATTGTGACAGCGCTCGGGGGAGCTTCCTGCTGTCAAAGCCTGCCAGCTGTTCTGCATTAGCGCTCATTCGCGCCCGGCATTTAAGCGGACGCCGAATGCAGCCCAGTTCAGCAGTCCCCGTCAAACATCCCCGTGTTCAGACGTCGAGCGAGCGTTCCTCGTCTCAGACGTCAGTTTTCCTTATTTGATTCCTCGGCTATGCATAACGTGGGTGGTTTTCTGCGTGCTCGTGTTGGTGCAGGAAGTACACAGGCAGGGACTTGTTGCTCACGCTGTCTTTATTCTGGTCAAGTATCAGAAAAAGCACACAATAAACAGTCTGCAGCTGCATATGTCACGATCTCCAGCAATGAAAATCTTTTTCTCTGCTGGGGTAAGTGCCGTGTGCAAAGAAAACTATCTATGCAGCTGCGAAATAAAACCACCAGGAGGCTCCAAAAACTATGTAAAAATGAAAAGCACATCTATTTTAAAGAAATTCAAAAAGGCTAAATTCTGACTCTGTTACACCCACCCCCACTGAATTTCGCCCAAAATTACAGATGTGCAACGCACTGTGATCACCGCAAGTCAAAAGAAAACATTACATGGTTACACATACTCCAACTTTAAAAGTATCCCCTAAAGGATGAAGTGGAAAGAGAGTGGCGCCAAACTCACTTCCAACTTCTGGAAGTAGGATGCCGTCTACACCCCACACAAACCATCTACACTGTGTACCAAAAGCCACTAGGAAAACAAGAAAATAAAAACTTTCACTATATGACCATCCGTGTCACATGCTGACATATACTGTGTGTGTAAAAGAAACTTCTAATCATGAAAAATTTGAAACACTGACCTACAAACGGCCTGCATGGATGGATGCGTGCGAGTAATCTCTTGACTGGACATGGTCTGAATCAGTCTATCAACTGGCTTTATAATGCGTCCAAACCTAGATCTCAACCGTGTAGATAAACTGGGATTTTCAGGCTGTGTAACAGAAGCTACTGTGACAGCACTCTGTGTGTGACTAGTGTTGTCAGTCTGTGTTATGACAGTCTGTCCGTCTGTCTGTGTATATGTGAGTGTGTCTACCCCACAACTGGCAGTCTGTCCACCCATGTGACTAACATCTCCACTAGAGTTAGTGTTAGTCACGGGACTGAAATCAGAGGCAATGGACAGGCCACTCGGACAGTCTCTCACAGACTTCTCCGGGTCACTCTGAGAGACAGAGAGGCCAGGTCTTCTGCACACAACATCAGATGACTCCACCTGGGATGGTTCAAGGAATGGTGACTGAGCAATCCACTCAACAGTCCTCCCCACAGGGTCCATAGACTCCGGTACAGCAACTGAGTCACGCACCGCACTCTCACCTTGCTTGTGTCCCATCTTTGTTCCCTGAAATCCCGGGCTAGAACACAGATCCACACAATTTTCACTCACACCATCAGGTAAGGAACCATGACTCTCGTCACTTTGGTCTGACAGTTGAGCAGAAGACAAAGATGAAACTGGGTCAGCCAGTACACCTGTGTCGTCTACTGGCAGGAAGTTGACCAGCATCAACAAATTACGATGGACGACCCTCTCCAGTCCCGTCTCAGGATTCCGGATCCGATAAGTGTGAGTGGAGGTGTTGGCATCTACAACAGTGTAAATTGTGGATTCCCATCTGTCAGCTGTCTTTCGTTTCCCTCTCTCTCGCCTGTTAGACACCAAGACTCTGTCGCCCACAGCAATCAGTTTCCCTTTTGCTCGACGGTTGTAAAACTCAGCCTGATGACTCTGCTCCTTGTTGACATGTTCTTGAGCAATAGCCATGGCCTCTTGAAGGTCCTTTGTCAGGGACACTACATAGTGGTCATAACTACTGATTTCAGGATCTTTAAGGATGTTCTTGAAAAAGATGTCAACAGGCAGGCGTGGAACCCTACCATACATGAGGTAGAAGGGGGGGTAGCCTGTGGTCTCATGCACTGTACAGTTATACATAAACGTCAGAGTCTGGAGATGTCGGGGCCAGTTCCGTTTAGCATCAGGTGAGAGGGTACGAATCATGTTACCCAGTGTTCTACTGAAGCGCTCCACGCTACCATTGCCCATTGGATGGTACGGTGTAGTCCGGGACTTTCTTACACCGGCAACCTTCAACAGCTCACTGATCAGCTGACTCTCGAATGAAGCACCCTGGTCTGAGTGGATTCTCTCGGGAAATCCAAAAATGCAGAAGTACTTTTCCCAGAGTTGCTTCGCCACTTGCTTGGCTGACTGATCTTTACACGGAAAGGCCTGGTGAAGTGGTCTGTAACCACCAGTACGTCTACAGACTTGTTGTTAGAGTCCTCTGCAGTCCAGAAGTCTATACAAACAATTTCCAGAGGTGCAGAGGTCTTTATACTCTCGAGAGGCGCCCTTCCTTCCGGATCAGCGGTCTTACTGATGACACACCTTGGACACTGGTGGACATACTCCTTCACATCCTGGTCTATATGGGGCCAGAAGAATCTTTGGCGAGCCAAGCTCAGGCTCCTGAACTGCCCCTGATGACCAGCCGTATCATGGATGCCCTTCAGGACCTCAGATCTGAATGAGTCAGGGACGACAAACTGGAATCTCTTTTTCCCAGACAGCTGGTCTTTAGACACCCGGTAGAGGATACCATTGCAAGTAGTCAGTTTCTCCCAGTGCTTCAGGTATCTGATTACCATGACAGGCTCCTTGCACTTCTCTCTCCTGGACGGATGTCGGCCACGTTCCACAAAGTACAGCACTCTGGAAAGGACAGGATCACTCAACTGTCCTTCACGTAGTTCTCTCTCAGTGAACACAGGCAGGGGGCCTTCATCAGGGGGAACTAGCTGTGGGAGCTGCTGGAGGACATTGACAGCTCGCACCCTGGCACCGGACTCCCATAGACTGTGTGTCTCAAGGATGGCTGAGACTTCCTCTCTAGAGAACGGTCGATTCTTCGCACACTCAGATACATAAGACTCGTCCTCTCTCACACTGCCAAAGTCCTTTTGAGTGACATTTGACTGTCTGAAGGCCTCTTGGACGGAGTCAGAGGAGACAGGCACTGCTTTCACAAGGAGCTCACTGTAACGATCTTGCAGTAACTTTCTTCCAACAGCTGAATTCACAAACGGCCGACGACTCAGTGCATCAGCCACAGTGTTCTTGGAGCCAGGGATGTACTTGATATCGAATGTGTAAGCTGCCAGCTTTGCCACCCACCGTTGCTCACAGGCATCTAGTCGTGGTTTGGTCATGATGTGTGTGAGGGGGTTATTATCAGTCCATACAGTGAACATATGACCCTTAAGCCAATGGCTAAACTTGTCACACACAGACCACTTCAATGCAAGGAATTCAAGACGATGAGCGGGGTACTTCTTCTGTGGTCGTGAAAGAGATTTACTGGCAAAAGCCACTGGACGTGCCACACTGTCACCCTCCTGAATCTGCGATAGCACTGCTCCTAGGCCATCTAGTGAAGCGTCAGTGGACAATACAAAGGGGCGAGTGAAGTCTGGGTGCACTAAAACTACGGAGGTCACCAAAGCTGTCTTCAGATCCTCAAAAGCTTGTTGGTGATCTGGCATCCAATCAGCCGGTGTCAACTTCCTGAACTTAGCAGGGCTTTTTGTACGTGGTCTTCCCTTCCGCTTCTGCTTCTGGCCAGCCAGGAGATCGAAAAGAGGCTTTGCTATGGTGGAGTAGTTGGGAACAAAGTGCTGGTAATAGTTCACCATGCCTAAGAATGACCTGACTCGTGACTGGGATGGGGTTGCGCCGTCAGGCTCCATCAAATCTGCAGCAGTCATCTTGTTGATAGTCTCCACTTTTGCAGGATCTGTAGACACACCAGACTCATCAATGATGTGCCCCAGAAAATTCACAGACCTCCTGAGCAGCCAGCACTTCTTCGGAGCTAACTTCAGGTTATGCAGACGGAGGCGACTGAAAACCAGCTCTAGTCTCTCAAGGGCCAATGCTTCAGTCGGGGCAAAGACCAACAAGTCATCTAAGTAGCACAGCAAGCTAAGAAAGCTCTGGTCTCCGAATATGCTGGTCATCATCCTCATGAAACTGGCTGGGCTGTTGCACAGGCCCTGAGGGAGACGGTTGTACTCGTACAGGCCCATGGGTGTCGTGAACGCGGAATATTTACGATCTTCTTCATGCAGTGGCATATTGTAAAAGCCAGACGTGAGGTCCATCATACTGAAGAACGCATTCCCACCCAGGGCAGCTAAGCAGTCAGCTTGATGTGGAAGGGGGTGTGCATCTTTCACTGTCCGTTTGTTGAACCATCTGAAATCTGTGCACACCCGTAGGTCACCGTTTTTCTTCCACACCAGGACAAGAGGTGAGGCAAACTCGCTGGCAGACTTCCTGATTATTTCTTTCTCTTCCATCTCACTGAGGACCTGACGGAGCTTTTGGTATTCAGCAGGTGGAAAACACCGGTAAGGAAGTCGGAACGGTCTATCATCAGTAAGGCGAATACGGTGCACAAACCCCTTGGCCTCGCCACAGTCCAGGTGATGGCGGGAGAAGACATCCTCATATCTTGCCACAAGATCAGCCAGCTTTGTACGCCATTCCGCAGACACGTCACATGACTCAAGGTCCAGGTCACTCAAGCCGACACGCTCCAGTCTTTCCTGCACAGTCTCGGCATTCGCTGTGTCCACTGATGCTTCAGCAGGCCCAACCGATGTGGCCTGGCGCGAACACTTGAGCTCTGGAACCTCCATGTCTTCCAGTGCTAGGCAGGTGTAGACATCAGCGAGCTTTGCATTCCTACGCAGCGTGACAGGGCTGTCTGAGATATTCAGGATCTTGAGAGGGACCCATCTGTCGCCCCACAGAGGCGTTATGACTCTGGCAACCATAATACCCCTAGATGCGGAATGGGAGGACGTCGGCTCAGTCATAACAGTACTGCCCGGGGATATCTTGACATTCTTAGGAAGAGTGCCCCATACAAGAAATTCACTGCCAGCCGGCAGAGTGACAGCTCTGTTGCACTTGAGTGTGCCAACCTTGTCTGGTACATCGCCATCAGACCAACGCTCCAGGCCAGCGAGAAGAGAGAGAAACTGTTCACGTTCTTGATCACCTGTAGCAGATGACGACACAGCCTTCCAGTAGCTTGCATCACTCTTGAACTGACGAATCAAATGTCTGATAACATTAGAACCAATGATCAAATCATCCTGTTGATTCTCCACAACGAAAGTGGGCACTGACACTCTGCATCCATACACGACCATCTCAAGATTCACCACTGACTCAGGTTTCACACGCACACCCCCACATCCAATGAAGACCACATCAGTCACTTCCTCACTGCCCAGGTCAAAAGCCCCAGCTTCAATAAGCTTCTCCTGTGCCACAGCACTCAGTGAGCAGGCCATCGAGCCGCTATCCATCATGGCACGAAGAGTTACTTTGTCTGCGACCACAGCAGGAGTGTAAAATAGGCTATCACTGCCCCTGAGCTTTTGTGTATTTTGAACGATAACAGTCTCTGATTTATTCAAATTCTTAACATTGTTGTATAACACGGCAGCATCAATATTGTGCGAGTTATCTACAAGACCCGTACGGCCCCCCTTAACGCACAGGTCACTTAGTTTTCCCTGTACGTTGTCTCGGACTGAAGATCTAGTGGGGCATGAGCGCTGTGCATGGCCGGGCCCGAAGCATGTGAAACAGAGACGATTCAATCGGCAGTGGGACTCTGTGGTGTGGTTTTTATCATTGCAGACGTGACAGCTTGTTTCAGGCTGGGCCTGGTTCCGAACTTGCCTACCACCACGTCGTGCAGCATGCCTCCCATCTCCAGTCTGCAATTTAGCTAGCAGCTCCCTGAGCATAGACATCATCTCACCGAGCATAACATCACTGCCAGACTGTTGACTCGCCGGCAGTTGGCTCTGCAGTGCAGAAGGCAGGGGTGGTCGCTGGCACTGCGGCAGAGAAGAGAGAGCCTGTGGCTGCTGCTGTGGCTGCCACTGGGTCAAAGGCATCAAATACTGCTGGTGGGCCTGAGGAGCTGGAGAGAGAGACAGCTGTTGGTTCTGAGACAAGGCAGGTGAGGGAGAGAGAGACGGCACCCCCACAAGAGCGAGAGTTGAGGGGGAAGGAAGGTTAGCACTGGGTGTGTCTGTGACACATGCATCGTGAGTCTCTGTGTGTACCTCCTGGCAAATCAGTGGTGTGGCATGACTCTTAGGCACATTCACTTTCACCGAAGACACCCGCTCCCTCTGATATTCATCAATCCTCCCCTGTATCTCCATTGTCATCCATTCATGCATCTGTTTGTATTTAAACACAGAGGCAAATTCTGAATCTGGGCAGTGCTTCACGAACATCTTGGCAATCTCTCCTCCCATATTCTCAGCATGTCTACCCTGGCGCTTTAAGCCCTCCTCAGCAATGTCTGCTGCCTTGTTGAGGCGTATCCAGTAATCAACAGGATTCTCCCTCTGATTGGGCAGAGTCGAGTAGAAGTCTTGTAGGGGCAGGCATGATGATGTGCAGCTAAAGTACTGAGTCAGTATGTTGTAAATAACATCTGGTGTGCATGAAGAGTTAAGCGAGGGATTGCTCCTCAAGCCAATTCTGACTACGTCCCTGGCTTTCCCCATCAACCTCCCCATTACAACTTCTGTCTGCGATGAAACATCACACTTCTGTTTCCTTAAGTATGATTTCATTAACTCAACCCATTCAATGACTGTGTATTTGTCGGTACTATCACCCCTGAAAATAACAGGTTCTTTGTCAGCTTTTACTATGACATTAATGGGTGTGTTCTCACCAAGCGCATTCACAATGCCGCTAGTCTGAGTGTGTGAGTTATGTGCACTGTGCTGTGTGTCACCTACATGATGCGCTGGAACATCAGTCTGGCTAGCTCCACCAACAGCACCACTGGACATGAATGTGGCTGCAATAGACTCCCCTATCTGTGAGCCAAGGTGCGTGATCATATCAGTAAGCTGATGCAATGTGTCATTCTCACCACTAGGCGTTGAATGGTGCGGCCCACCCTGTGACCTCTGCCCCATAGGCGAACCCAACAGGTCCTGACCTAACCCTGAATCCCTATCTCTCGCAGGCAACACAGGTGAAGCACCCAGATCCATCCCAACCAACCCCCCTGGCCGAGAATGACCTCCCATTACACCCATACCTCTCCCAAAAGAGAAGAATTTACCATCAGTATCATCACTAAGCTTAAACTTGCTCGCCATTGTACCATGAAAACAGAGAAAATAACAAATAAAAAAAAAAACCCAACCAATTAAAACAAAATGTCAAATCTGAAAATAAATCCAGAATATTTAGTTAGCGGACCTACAGTCCTGAGTACCTCACTACAACCAAAGCAGTAGCACAAACAGCATTCATGGACATCCACGCAATCCACACAGCTCCCTCGGCACGGCGATCTGCATCAAGCTGATCTGGATCACAGAATCACGGCACCAGTGTAACGTGGGTGGTTTTCTGTGTGCTCGTGTTGGTGCAGGAAGTACACAGGCAGGGACTTGTTGCTCACGCTGTCTTTATTCTGGTCAAGTATCAGAAAAAGCACACAATAAACAGTCTGCAGCTGCATATGTCACGATCTCCAGCAATGAAAATCTTTTTCTCTGCTGGGGTAAGTGCCGTGTGCAAAGAAAACTATCTATGCAGCTGTGAAATAAAACCACCAGGAGGCTCCAAAAACTATGTAAAAATGAAAAGCACATCTATTTTAAAGAAATTCAAAAAGGCTAAATTCTGACTCTGTTACATATGATCATCCCTCATCCTAATCCTCTATCGTAAGTGTGCTTGATCAGCCTTACAGTCCCTGTTCCTAGTGTAGTGTGTTTTAGCCCACCGAGGCTTATTCCTTTGTTGCTTTGTGTTATCCTTCTGTGTCCTGAATAAAACATCATTGCAAACTCACCGGTGACTTGTTGGCATCTTTTGGTGGCTCGCGAGGGCTACCGTGACAGGAATAGAATTCTGGATGCAATGAGTCAGGCCCTTGTGCCTTTCCAAGTTTTAGTGATCTGATGGCTGTTTCCAGTTCTTAAGTTGTAAAAGCAGAACAAAGGTCCTGATCTGCCGAAGGAGCATCCCAAGCTTGTTTCAGATCCCTGTTGACTTGCTAGGTAAGAGCTTTATCAGGGTTAGAAAACTTCCCATTGTTAATGAGACAGGTGGTTATGTCATTTGCATTGACTGGGGGGTCTACGAAGGAAGGCTTAACATTATCTGTTAGATGATTACAGATTGCGCCATGCTCTTCGAATGGAGTGTGTGAAATCTATGCTTTCTATAGTTTCAGTCCATTTCTGTTTGTGGATGTCATCGACGTGCTTGAGAAGGTGTGTTGCATACTCGCTTTGTTTGTCTGTGTTAGTCGCTTCTGTCATAACTCAGTGCAAGTGACGCTCAAATGCTAAACGAACACTTGGACTCAGGAGAAAAAGTTCACCAGTTTATTGTAAAAATAAAACACACACAACACTAAATAAAGATGCAAAACTAAGGAAGAACGCAACACCATCATGCCCAAAGACATCCAGCTGGCCCGCCGCATCCGCGGAGAGAGAGCTTAGACTTTCTGCTGCACATCCACCAACCACAATGCTCCGCACTGTGTGTCTCTCTCTATATATATTTATAGTAATATGGACATATGTATACTAGCTGCTCTTGTTTTTTCTTGCCTTCTGATTGTTGCTCTGAGTGTTGCTATCCCTGTGCTGTTGCAATCCTGGAATTTCCCCATTGTGGGACTAATAAAGGCTTATCTTATCTTATCTTATCTTATCTTAACACAAAAACTCACACTTAAATAGACAAAAACTGGTGCCCCCTGGAGCACACGTAGCCTACAGGAAAGAGCAGACAGAGATAGTTAGGGACAAGACCTCCCGAAGGGGAGAATAAAAATGAGAGAGCACACTTACTCAGTGAGCAGAGGAGCCCAGCAGGGAACTCCTACGTGGACCAGAGGGACAGGGAGAAGACGGTGACCTGGGTGGACATCTGGCATCTTCTGAGCCAGCTGAGTGTGATCAGCTCGGGAAGGCACACCTCCGGGTGGCAGCAACCTGGGGAGGAGAAGGACGGAGGAGCGAAAACACAGGTCAACCAATAGATACAGATTACAGGCTTAGATAATAGCTAGGGTAGCAAACCCAAACAATCCAGCAATGGAATCTACACCCACGGGCTCGTAAATACGCTGGGTCATCAGGACGCAGCAGGTATGTAATCATGCAGGTGTGGCTGATCCTCCGGAGCTGAGAAGACAGGAACAGAAGGGGAGGGGGAGCACGCTCGCCTGATCATCACAGCTTCATCATGTAGGTGCAAGAGATTTTCACAAATTTCATCCCAGCCAGGGACATATGTCTGGTGTCTTCCTCTTGGAATGAAGGCTTTTGCAACTTTTATAACTGCAGTCGCAAAAGCAGATTGAGCTGAATCAACATCTGTGGTTTCCAGGTCTGGAAGCTTAGTGTTAGTGAGTAGTTGTCTGAATATGTTCCAGTCTGGTTTACAGAAATTCCACCTAGGCGCATTAGATGTTGCGGTGGGCTTGACAATGGCTGGATGAGTGATGACAGATGGTTTATGCTGGGACTTGGGAAATTTGTTAATTATTGTTCTGAGCCCTGACATTGCCTCTGGTGGTGACGAAGGCCAAGTCAAGGTTTGTGCTCATACCCCATCTACCAGATGTAAAGGAGCAGGGTTGCTTATTGTCATATAATAGGGTAAGCTCCAGGTTTGAGGCCCATTGTGCCAAGTTCTCACCATCTGCACTTGTTCTATTATATCCCCATTCTGAGTTCTGGTAGTTGAAGTCACCAGCATAGATGCAGGGGTGATTATAAACTGGTAAGTTTGTGAAGGGCGTTTGGGGAGGTTTGTAGATACTGACCACAGTGGTCTGTCCGATTGCCACAGCAATCCATCGCAGATTATCATTTTGTGAAAAGTCCAGTACCATGAAACTCAGTCCATTTCTGATAAGAGTGGCAACACTGTGATGTAAGTGGTGTATAGCGGCTGCTAGGTGATAGCCATAGATTTTGATGTCATAGTCTTTGGCAGTATGGGTCTTTTGTAGCAGGATGATTTGTGCAGAATGATCTTTCGTGATTTGTTGGATGACTTCGCACTCTGCCCTTGTAATACCTTCAACATTGAAGTATGCTTGGTCCACACTGATCTAGAAACATTTTGTGGGATTGGCTTGGAGCGATGAGTGTAGTGCTTTCCTTGATGTAGTGGTGGTATAGGCAAAAAAAAAGACTTGTTGAGAGAGCTTAGCCATCTAATGTTTCCGAGGATCACCACTGGGAGGTGTCTCTCATCGATCACCAGGTTGTTAGACTAAGTAAAATACAAAAAAATATTGGCTGAATGTTGGCGTTTAACAGCCCAAATAAAGCAGTATGGTCTGAGTGATTGATAGCATATGATAGTCTCTGGGGTGCAAAGAAAACCAACCCACCAACCAGAAACCAACTAAAAATACTAAGGGTGTGCAAAATAATTAAATATGATAAAAATTAAGACAGCATGTAGTAACTTAAGGCACATATTAGGGCACATAGAGGGTTAAAGTGGCATGGAGTGCAAAGAGAGCAGTCCATTGCTGCAAAAAGATAAAGAGGATAAAGAGATACTGTATGGTCAAAGGTTGGTAGATAATGTGACTGGGAAAACAGGTGTGACATGAACAGAATATACAGTGGATATAAAAAGTCTACGCACCCCTGTTCAAATGCCAGGTTTTTGTGATGTAAAAAAAAAAATGAGACCAAGATAAATGATTTCAAAACTTTTTCCACCATTAATGTGACCTAAAGGGGAAAAATAAAAAATAAAAAACTTATAATAACCTGGTAGCATAGATATGCACACCTTCAAACTAATACTTTGTTGCAGCACCTTTGGCTTTTATTACAGCACTTAGTCTTTTTGGGTAGGAGTCTATCAGCATGGCACATCTTGATGTGGCAATATTTGCCCGCTCTTCTTTGCAAAAACACTCCAAATCTGTCAGATTGCGAGGACATCTCCTGTGCACAGCCCTCTTCAGATCACCCCACAGATGTTTGATCAGATTCAGGTCTGGACTGTGGCTGGGCCATTCTAAAACCTTAATCTTCTTCTGGTGAAGCCATTCTTTTGTTGATTTGGATGTGTGCTTTGGATCATTGTTGTGCTGAAAAATGAAATTCCTATTCATCTTCAGCTTTCTAGCGCAAGCCTGAAGGTTTTTTGCCAACACTGACTGGTATTTGTAACTGTTCATATATTCCCTTCACCTTGACTAAGGCCCCAGTTCCAGCTGAAGAAAAACAGCGCAAAGCATGATGCTGCCACCACCACGCTTCACTGTAGGTATGGTGTTCTTTTGGTGATGAGCAGTGTTGTATTTGTGCCAAATATACCTTTTGGAAGTATGCCCAAAAAGTTCAACCTTGGTTTCATCAGACCGTAACACATTTTTCCACATGCATTTGGGAGATTTCAAATGTGTTTTTACAAAATGTAGCTGGGTTTGGATGTTTTTCTTCGTAAGATACGGCTTCTGTCTTGCCACCCTACCCCATAGCCCAGACATATGAAGAAGACAGGAAATGTGATGTACATGTGACATGTTGTCACATGTACTAAACAGCCAGTACTTGCCAAAAATTCCTGCAGCTCCTTCAATGTTGATGTTGGCCTCTTGGCACTCTGCCTGACCAGTTTTCTTCTTGTCTTTTCATCAATTCTGGAAGGACGTCCAGTTCTTGGTAATGTCACTGTTGTGCCATATTTTCTCCACTTGATGAGGATCGTCTTCATTGTGTTCCATGGTATATTCAATGCTTTGGAAATTCCTTTGTACCCTTCTCTTGACTGATACCTTTGAACAATGAGATCCCTCTGATGCTTTGGAAGCTCTCTGTGGACCATGGCTTGTGCTGTAAGATGTGACAACGAAAATGTCAGGAAAAGCCTACTAGAACAGCTGAACTTTATTTGGGGTTAATCAGAGGCACTTTAAATGAACATAGCCACATCTTCAGTTATATGAGGGTGTGCATATTTATGCAGCCAGGTTATTGTAAGATTTTTATTTTTTATTTTTCCCCTTAAAAGATTTTAGTTTATTTTTTAGTTGTGTGGTACAGGTTATGGGTCACATTAATGGGAGAAAAAGTTTTGAAATGATTTATCTTGGTCTTGGTTTTTTACATCACAAAAACCTGGCATTTGAACAGCGGTGTGTAGACTTTTTATATCCATCGTATACAAAATAGCCATAAAATCGATGTTGAGTCATGGAAGAAAACAGCAAATCAGAACAAGGCATTTCAGTTAGAGTTGTCCTAAGTTTTTGTGGGAAAGGGGAATTCCTGTGCAGGTGGACTTATCCTGCATAATGCAGTAAAATAAAGAGGTAACCCCAAAACACATAATGGGACTCTTTAAATAACTGTTTCCTGTGTTTACAAGCCTGTTGTGGTTTTTAGTGGCTTTCACTATATGTGCAAATTGTGGTGGATTGCCACTATTTAAATATCAGCATAGACAGACAGACAGACAGAAAGACAGACAGTCAGTCAGTCAGTCAGTCAGTCAATCAGGCTGTCTTTCTCAGGCGAAATGCTTTAAAAGAAACCACCCAGCACTGCTGATGTGAAAGCCTGACACATGACTGGACTCATCCAGTTTGACTGAAATGTCGGCATGCCGGGCTGACAAGAAAAGGTGGACAGATGGGATCAAATTACTTCTACCTGGCATGTTGGAGGAGCACTCAGGTAAAGCTTTTGTTTAGCTAACTTTAATTTCCACTGGAGGGCAGTATTTCACCAGAGATAATTAGATGTACCGTGAAGTTCCTTTTCATTAAAGGCAATATCCCTCTTCAAGCCAATGTCTAGACAAACATCATCATGAGTACAGGTACATCTCAAAAAATTATATCATGAAAAATTTCAATATTTTTGTCATTCATTTCAGAAAGAGAAACCCATATATAGATTCATTACACATAGAGTGAAATATTTCAAGCCTTTATTCCTTGAACTTTTGATGATTATGGCTTACAGATAATGAAAACCCAAAATTCAGTGTCTCAAAAAACTAGAATACTACATAGGATCAATAAAAAAGGATATTTTCAACAGAAATGTCAGGCTTCTGAAAAGTATGTTCATTTCTATGCACTCAATACTTGGTTGCCCCTCCTTTTGCATGAATTACTGCATCAATGCGGCATGGTATAAGATAAGATAAGATAAGATAAGCCTTTATTAGTCCCACAACGGGGAAATTCCAGGATTGCAACAGCACAGGGATAGCAACACTCAGAGCAACAATCAGAAGGCAAGAAAAAAAAAAGCAAGCAAGCAAGAGCAGCTAATATACATATGTACATATTACTATAAATATATATATATATACACACAGACACACAGTGTAGAGCATTGTAGCTGGATGGGATAAATATATGAGTATATAAGCACACAGTACGGAGCATTGCAGCTAGGTGGAAAAAAAATATGTAAATATATAAACACACAGTGCGGAGCAATGTAGCTAGATGGAATAATATGTAGATATATAAACACACAGTGCGGAGCATTGTAGCTAGATGGAATGAATATATAGATATATAAATATAAACATAAACATAAACACACCCAGTGCGGAGCATTGTAGCTAGATGGAATAAATATGTAAATGTATAAACACACACAGTGCAGAGCATTGTTGCTAGATGGGATGAAACAGCACAACCGTCTACTTAGTTATCCTACATGGTATGATTATGTGCCCATACATATTCTCACCCTTCATAGCGACCGGTATTTTCCTAGTTGTATGCCGGAGGGGACCATTGTGTAAGTCTATTGCATCTTTTGCATTCAAAAAACTATTAGGTTGTTACGTCTTTTTGCTATCTCTGCGAGCAGCCCTGCTTAGGTTGTACAGTCTGACAGCCATTGGTAGGAAGGACCTGCGAAACCTCTCGGTTGTGCACCTGGGATGATGTAGTCTGCTGCTAAATGAGCTCCTCAGTGCAGTCAGTATGTCCTGCATAGGGTGGAACTCGGACTCCAGCAGAGATGACAGTTTAGCCACTATCCTTCTCTCTCCTATCTCCTCCACTGGGTCAAGGCGTTGCCCCAGGATGGAGCTAGCTTTCTTGATCAGTTTGTTCAGTCTCTTCCTATCGGCTGCAGTAATGCCACTGCCCCAGCAGACCACTCCAAAAGTGATGGCTGATGCCACCACCGTGTCATAGAATGTCTTCAGCAGCGCCCCTTGTACACCAAAAGACCTGAGTCTCCTCAGTAGGAACAGCCTGCGCTGTCCCTTCTTGTAGAGTGCGTCAGTATTGTGTGACCAGTCTAGTTTATTGTTCAGATGAACAACCAGGTACTTGTAGGATGTCACCATCTCAATGTCTGTTCCCTGTATATTTACTGGTGCTGTGAGGGGTTGTCCTTGCCTGCGGCAGTCCACCACCAGCTCCTTAGTTTTCCTCGCGTATGGAGGCGATCAGCCTGTGGCACTGCTCAGGTGTAATGGAAGCCCAGGCTGCTTTGATAGCGGCCTTCAGGTTATCTGCATTGTTGGGTCTGGTGTCTCTCATCTTCCTCTTGACAATACCCCATAGATTCTCTATGGGGTTCAGTTCAGGAGAGTTTGCTGGCCAATCAAGCACAGTAACACTATGGTCATTGAACCAGCTTTTGGTACCTTTGGCAGTGTGGGCAGGTGTCAAGTCCTTCTGGAAAATGAAATCAGCATCTCCATAAAGCTTGTCAGCAGAAGGAAGCATGAAGTGCTCTAAAATTTCCTGGTATATGGCTGCATTGACTGTGGACTTCAGAAAACACAGTGGACCAACACCAGCAGATGACATGGCAGCCCAAATCATCACTGACTGTGGAAACTTCACACTGGACTTCAAGCAACGTGGATTCTGTGCCTCTCCACTCTTCCTTCAGACTCTGGGACCTTGATTTCCAAATGACATGCAAAATTTACTTTCATCTGAAAAGAGGACTTTGGCCCACTGAGCAACAGTCCAGTTCTTTTTCTCCACAGCCCAAGTAAGACGCTTCTGATATTGTCTCTGGTTCAGGAGTGGCTTGACACGAGGAATGCCACATTTGTAGCCCATGTCTCAGATTCATCTCTGCATAGTGACTCTTGATGCACTGATCCCAGCCTGAGTCCACTCCTTGTGAAGCTACCCCAAATTCTTGAATGGATTTTGCTTCACAATCCTCTCAAGGCTGCGGTTATCCCTTTTGCTGGTGCACATTTTCCTACCACAGTTTTTCCTTCCACTTAACTTTCTACGAATGTGCTTGGATACAGCACTCTGTGAACAACCAGCTTCTTTAGCAATGACTTTTTGTGGCTTACCCTCCTTGTGGAGGGTGTCAGTGACTGTCTTCTGGACATCTGTCAAGTCAGCAGTCTTCCCCATGATTGTGTAGCCTACTGACCCAGACTGAGAGACCATTTAAAGGCTCAGGAAACGTTTGCAGGCGTTTTGAGTTAATTAGCTGATTAGGGTGTGACACCATGACTTTCCAATATTGAACCTTTTCACAATATTCTAATTTTATGAGACACTGAATTTTGAGTTTTCATTATCTGTAAGCCATAATCATCAAAATTTCAAGAAATAAAGGCTTTAAATATTTGACTCTATGTGTAATGAATCTATATAATATAGATTTCTATATAATATGGGTTTCACTTTCTGAAATGAGTGACAAAAAATATTGAACTTTTTATGATATTCTAATTTTTTTAGATGTACTTGTATGTGTCCTGATTGTGAAGTGAAACACTTACATGAAGACAGACTTAAGACTAGTTGCAAAAAAGAGGAGAATATAACAAGACTAATGTGGGTTTATTACACCAGCATCTTTTTCTTCTTGGCTTTATAATTCAACCAGATATACTCTATTTACTTTAGTACATATACTACTCAGATCATGATTTGCTGATTAGCTTTTGCATAGTACCTTGCCATATGTGGGTTCATTCATTCACAGGTGACAATGCAGGTATGCACACAGAAATCCATAAAATATCTAAATAAAATCTACTGCAGAACAATATCAAAGCAAACACTGCACACTTTCACATACAGTGCATCCGGAAAGTATTCACAGTGCTTTACTTTTTCCACATTTTGTTATCTTACACCCTTATTCCAAAAGGGATTAAATTCATGTTTTCCTCTAAATTCTACACACGATACCCCATAATGACAATGTGAAAAAAGATTTTTTTTTTAATTTTTGCAAATTTATTAAAAATAAAAAGCTAAAAAAATCACATGTACATAAGTATTCACAGCCTTTGCTCAATACTTTGTTGATGCACCTTTGGCAGCAATTATAGTCTCAAATCTTTTTGAATATGATACCACAAGCTTGGCACACCTATCTTTGGGCAGTTTCCTTTCCATTCCTCTTTGCAGTACCTCTCAAGCTCCATCAGGTTTGATGGGAAACGTCAGTGCACAGCCATTTTCAGATCTCTCCAGAGATGTTCAGTTGGATTCAGGTCTGGGCTCTGGCTGGGCCACCCAAGAACATTTACAGAGTTGTCCTGAAGCCACTCCTTTCATATCTTGGCTGGGTACTTAGGGTTGTTGTCCTGCTGAAAGATGAACTGTCGCCATAGTCTGAGGTCAAGAACGCTCTGGAGCAGGTTTTCATCCAGGATGTCTGTTTACATTGCTGCATTCACCTTTCCCTCTATCCTGACTAGTCTCCCATTTCCTGCTGCTGAAAAACATCCCCACAGCATGATGCTGCCACCACTTTTGGAGTGGTTATAAACAGTGCCTGGTTTCCTCCAGACATGACGCCTGGCATTCACACCAAAGAGTTGAATCTTTGTCTCATCAGACCAAAGAGTTTTGTTTCTCATGGTCTGAGTCCTTCAGGTGCCTTTTGGCAAACTCCAGGTGGCTGCCATGTGCCTCTTACTAAGGAGTGGCTTCTGTCTGGCCACTCTACCACACATGCCTGATTGGTGGATTGCTGCAGAGATGGTTGTCCTTCTAGAAGATTCTCCTCTCTTCACAGAGCAACATTGGAGCTCTGACAGAGTGACCATCGGGCTCTTGGTCACCCCCCTGACTAAGGCCCTTATCCCCCGATCGCTCAGTTTAGATGGCTGGCCAGCTCTAGGAAGAGTCCTGGTGGTTCCAAACTTCTTCCATTTACAGATGATGGAGGCCACTGTGCTCATTGGGACCTTCAAAGCAGCAGAAATTTTTCTGTACCCTTCCCCAGATTTGTGCCTCAAGACAATCCTGTCTCGGAGGTCTACAGACAATTCCTTTGACTTCATGCTTGGTTTGTGCTCTGACATGCACTGTCAACTGTGAGACCTTATATAGACAGATGTGTGCCTTTCCAGATCATGTCCAATCAACTGACTTTACCACAGGTGGACTCCAATTAAGCTGTAGAAACATCTCAAGGATGATCAGTGGAAACAGGATGCACCTGAGCTCAATTTTGAGCTTCATGGCAAAAGGCAGTGAATACTTATGTACATGTGATTTCTTACTTTTTTTTAAATTTTTTAATAAATTTGCAAATATCTCAAAAAAAATTCACATTGTCTTTATGAGGTATTGTGTGTAGAATTTTGAGAAAAAAAAAGAACTTAATCCCTTTTGGAATAAGGCTGTAACATAACAAAATGTGGAAAAAAATAAAGCGCTGTGAATACTTTCTGGATGCACTGTGAACTTATAAAGCAACACTGTCCTTGGTGAAAGGATGAATGTAAATGTTAAGTATTTATTCTGTGTTATTATTGTTCATGTTGGAGCTCTTTTTTGTGTGGTACGGGATGGCAGCCCTGATTTCTGGTTCCACCATCTCCGGTGGTATAAGAGGGGCTGCTGGTAGAGGGGCGGTCTCCTCCGCCTTTCCTCTGCCAAGTGGCTGCATGTATGGTTGGGTGTACAGAGCCCAGTTTCATTAATAAAGCAGTGTTCAGCTCCACTCCTGGCCTCATCCTTGTCTACAAGTTACGACATAACATTTGGCGATGAGAGGTAAACTCATGGATGCGTGTGGAACACCAATTTTTCCATTCTTGGAGCTCCTGGGGGAGCCTCCTGTGCCTTGGCCTTGTTGTTATGAAGCTTTCCAGATGTACATGGTAGTGCTGGACCTTGGAAGAATGGAGAAAATGTGAGCTTATACATTATTACACAACCTGGGAATGGAGGGACAAAGAATTCTGGGCACGCTTGGAGATGCGGACACGCATGAAGAAGTAGTTGAGTTAACGGCCCGCCATTTCAGAGCGCTGGACAACGTCATCGTTAGGCGGATTAAGTTCAGACAGCCAACAGGTAGGCAAACCGATCCAGCAATTCGTGTTGGACTTATGGCAGTTGGCCGTTGAGTGCTGGTTTGGGCCGTTAGAAGAAGAAATGGTGCGTGACCAGTTGGCGGAACACACCAACTGTGCCGCAGTCCGCTCCAAGCTGCTCACATTACTAGGGGAGTTGATGCTGACGAGAGCTGTTGAGTTAGCGCTACAGCTAGAAGCAGCAGATAAGCTAACTCGGGAGCTAAGCGAGCGCCTTTCGCCGGGAGGTTCAAGATCCCCCATGGCCACACAGGTAGTGGACCCGGACAGTGATGGGAGCGTCGAAGATGACGCTGAGAGCGCCAACACTGTACGGATGAGGTCTGCCCCGGGGAAGCCCAGGTGTATGGGTTGTGGGTCCATGAAGCACCGCCACAAGGCCAGAGAGTGTGCAGCAAGAGGGAAGCGCTGTGGAAATTGTGGCCGTTTCCACCATTTCATGAGGATGTGCCAGTCAGTTGGACAAGAAAGCCCGGACAAGACTTCAACTTCTCCTGCTCCAACGGTGGTACACATGGTGTCCCTGAGTACCGATGGGGACATGCGCTGCACAGTAATTCTGGATGGAGTTCCGGTGCCGATGGTGGTCAACACGGGAGCGGAGAGTTCTGTGCTGAATTGGGCTACAGTCAGATAGTGTTTTCCCCACTACAGGATTGGAAGTTTCTCAGCGCCGCTTTGCAGCTATTGAGGAGGACGATTGGCCACGGTGGGTACCATCACGTTGATGGCTCGGTACAAGTCAGAGATGATGGCCACTGTGGAGTTCATCGTGACAGCCTACGGATCTAACATCATGGGGTGCAACTTATTTTATGGCCTTGGATTCTCCATCAGGAGCGGCGCTGGGGAAGAGTGGTCAGGTGGCGGACTATGGGACTGACCGTTTCCGAGGGTCCAGGACGATGCAGCGTGGGATGAACAGTTGCTGGGCACTCCGAAAAGTGGACAGGCTGCGTCACACTCAGGGTCGCCACGAGAGGACCCCGGTGCCAGTGTCCGAGCTGCCCTGGATGTGGGCGTCGGGCGGCATAGGGGAGGACCTGTGGCGATGAGCGGGGCCCAAACGATGGTCTCAGATGTTCCTGGAGCATGGCCATGGAGGAATGGTGAACACGGGACCACAGGGGCGGGGTCAACAGCAAATCTACAAGCAGTCAGGGCAGGACCAAGTGGCACTGGAAAGGAGAATGCCAGGCAGAAACACTGTCGGCCGTGCAAGGCCCCACTTGGAGTTGCAGACTGGGTTCGGGCTCTGGTGGAGGTGAGGTCCAGGTGGGTGAGACAGAAGCGGAACATGAAGCGGTACCACGGTTGGCTGCAGGTGATGGGCAAGCGGCATGATCAATACCCGCTGTTGTCGGATGGCTCGTGGCGCCATCCCAATGAGTTACAGCATGCTCCAAAGAAGATGGGTGGGCACGAATCCAGACGGTTGGAGGGCTCGGAGGTGTGGAGAAGAAGATGCTCCGAGGCGGAGGCGACCAGCTGTGGTCCCAGAAGCGGACTGCCGCCAGGGGTGAACTGATGGTGAAGGTCTGGGGGCGGGAAGGGGGGGGGCACGGGTCATCCTCACCGAGTCATGGGCGTGTTTTAATGGTTCAGTTGTTCTGTGTTAATAGTTTTGGAGATTATTTTAGTTTGGTATATAGGAGACACGGCAGCATTTTCTTTTATGGACTTTAATAATGTAGGTGGCAGAATAACCTGCCTCGTTGTGTGGGGGGTAGGACGGTAGTCTACCCGTCCCCCCTAATTTTAGATTTTTAGTGTGAATGTCATAGGCCCCTTTTGGGTGATTTTAGTTTGTTTATGCTTCGCGGATGATTCGGGTTCCAAATTGTGGTGGGTTGATTGTGTGTGTGTGTTTTGTTCTTTCTGCAGGGGGGGGGGGGTGTTAAGTATTTATTCTGTGTTATTATTGTAAATGTCGGCGCTCTTATTTGTATGGTACGGGATAGCGGCCCTGGTTTCCGGTTCCACCATCTCCGGTGGTACGTATAAGAGGGGCTGCTGGTAGAGGGGCGGTCTCTTCCGCCTTTCCTCTGCCAATCGGCTGCATGTATGGTCGGGTGTACAGAGCCCAGTTTCATTAATAAAGCAGTGTTCAGCTCCACTCCTGGCCTCATCCTTGTCTACGAGTTATGTTATAACAGTTACCACTTGGTTTGAGTAAACTATAAACTGTATAATTTATTATTTAACCAAAACTAATGTGTGCCAGTAAAGTAGAAACTGTACCAAGAAAAATGAGTGTTACCTTATGTTATTAATTACCTAGTATATGTAAGTCTAAAAAACTCAAATATGAACAGATCTATTAAAGCAGGGGTCACCAACCTTTTTGAAACCAAGAGCTACTTCATGGGTATTGAGTCATGTGAAGGGCACCAGCTTGACACACTCCTCTAAAATAACAAATTGTGTGTGTGTGTATATATATATATATATACATAAATAAATAATTATCAATAACTTAGAGTGGGTAACAGACAAGATCAATATTCAACACTTTTATTTTTATTAATCTCAGCAATTGTTCAGATGATCACTTCTACATTTCATAAAAAAATGTCCAGTTTTCACCAGTCCCTTTTAACCATAAAAAACTAAACCCTTTTAATTCATGAACTATGTTGAACCATGTTTGAAAAAGTTATGCAACATTTAAGAAAAATCAACTTTCATATTAAATAAATCTTATCACATTTTTAACTGAACAAATCTGCTGCAATTCTGCTCAAAATCTGTTACATTTAATAAACACACTTTTGTGTGTTCTTCTTCACTGGAATTATATCCATACAGTTCTTGCCAAGAATCATGCTTGAGCAACCAGCGCTGTCCTTTCATGAGAAGAAACTAAACAGCACTGAGATGCACGGTGGAGCAGTGGTTAGCACCGCGGCAGCAGCAGTTTACCCTCGGCCGGGGGATCGTGGGTTCGATCCCGGCCAACAGTGATCTGTGTGGAGTTTGCATGTTCTCGTTTTTCATGCAAAAACATGCAGGTTAGGGAGTTAAGGGGCGCTTCCGCACGCAGCGGCTGGTGGCTTGTCACCGGACTGCCGAACAAATCTACCTATGGGTACAAGATAAGTCCAACAAAAAAAAAAAAAAGAGTGGGTATTGAAGTGGCGCTTCGCCATCGCCCCTCAAATGAAACACACGCAGCTTCCTTTCACGGTAGTAAAAAAGAACTCTTCCTCCCGCTCACTTTGAAAATGATAAATTCTTTTTGCCATGTTTTTGGGTTTAGAAACCGCACTGCGCTCACCATCTTAAATGCCCGCTAGCTAAACTTACGCTCCACAAGCGCGAAGGTTTTGGCATGCGCACAATACTGACCTTTGAACTAGGTCAGAGTTCACCTTAACTTTACGTATAATAAACATATTTTCATTTTTTTTAATTTTTAAGACATTGTCATTTTAAAATCTATATAAATGCAAGTGTGATTTTAAAAAATATAAAAAATATAAAATAAAAAAGAGCGGCAGAAAAAAATTACATCTTAGACGCAGCTCACTTGCGAGTTGTGCTATTTTTAGAACAGGCCTGCGGGCGACTCATGTGGTCCCTGCGGGCGACATGGTGCCCGCGAGCACCGCGTTGGTGACCCCTGTATTAAAGCAACACTGTAATACTTCCACCTTAAAACAATGTGCCTTAGTTATTTTAGCTGTGTGTAAGAACTTCACTCACAAGTTTAGGAAGAATTTTCTCTTAGATTTATCACTCCTTTTGTGGATTTGTGGGTCCCCCAATACATTTGTGACATTTTATTCATTTTTGCAACTCATACATTTGAGGGGTTTTATCTCAAGTCTATGACTGTTTTCTTCTTAATCTTTTACCAAAAATCTTTAATTTTTTTTATTTCTATTTTTCTTAACGTGACACTTCGCCAAAAATCAAGTTTTTTTTCCCTGTTATTAACATGTCTGTAACGTGTTTTTTTGTGACTTACGAGACATAGAGAGCGAAATCAGTTCCAACTGTCAAGTTTGGGTTTTTCTCCTGTGAATACAAAAATACGAGTTCAGCTCAGCTTTTTACTAGTTGGAAAAGATGGCAGATTATGTGTTCAGTTTTTAGCTGCGTGAGGAAGAAATCCTCTTCTTTTAAATTACATGCCTTACCCACAGACATGAAAATATGACAGCAATGATTAATTTTATTTGGAAAACCTCAGTCTCCCTGCTAAAATACCTGCAGAAGGATCTGGGGTGGAAGGAACAACTTTGGTCAGCGTGACGCGGCCGCCTGGTGGCGTCATTACGCTGAGCACATAAAATGTAAGGGACAGCCATTTTACGCCTCCTAGCATAAAACCTGTACTGCCATTTTTGTGCATAGTTTAATAAAGTTTATGTTCCTAGCAAATGCCACTTTCTGTTGGTCATTTTCAGTTTCCAGACAACATTTGGCGATGAGAGTAAACTATGGAAGCGTGTTTGAGGGCACTACAGCAATTTCTGGAGACCCGTGGAGAGCCGCTCGTACAGTGGCTGTGCTGGTACAGTTTCTTCACCACCTACATACTGGCGTTGGGCCTGGACAAGTGAGAAGAGGTACGGAAGCGAGCTCTACTGGTTCACAATCTGGGCATAGAAGGCCAATGAATTTTCCACACGCTAGGACCGGAACAGAAATGTTTGGTGAGTCAGTCCAAGCCGCTAGCACAGGCGGTAACCACAGAAGGGCCCAGTGATATGGCAGAAGTGGCTGAGGTAAACACCACAGATTGGAGGAACACTACGAGGTGCTTCCCATGGGGCAACTGTGACTCCTCGATGCACCGAGAAAGAGCGCACTCCTGCTCGGCCAAGGGGCAGCGATTGGACTTGCCTCAGATCCTTACCCAGCATACAGTAAGCCTCGGGAAACCGCTGCAGATCTGTAGGAGAGGGAGCCTGTGTCTATCGGGACCCTGGGACACGACAACCCAGCGCAGGTTCTACCAACGGTGACAGCAACACATCGCCATGACCAGACTTCCCAGGAGAGGGGGAGAAGAAGCCGGACTACTTCCAAATCCACGCCTGGCACAAGCCTGCAGGAGCTGCCACTGAGCTGCAGGATGAAGAGTTTGTGACCCAACAAAACGAAGCAGAACCACTGGATGCTTTCTGAATCCATGCCCAGCATCAGCATCCAGGCACTGCTGCTGAACTGCAGGATGAAGAGTCCGCAATCCAACAAAACATTGCAGAACCATCGGACACCTTTTGAATCCGTGCCTGAAATCAGCCTCCAGGAGCCACCGCTGGATTGCAGGATGAAGAGTTCTCTGGTGCTTGGCCGCAGAGGGCTGGAGGATCTGCAGCTATGATGGTGACCACTGCAATGGCGTTAGAAGAGGTCGGGGCCAGACCGACAGGCACGGAGAGACCGTGTGCAAAACAGCACCATTTTGGGCCAAGCAGAGCCCCTCTTGGAGTTATGGACTTGGTCCGGGCTCGAGGAGAGGTACGTCCATGGCGGATACGGGCCAAACGACAGCCAACAGAACACCAAGGACACCTGCACATCGTGGCTAAGATGGCCGCAGCTTACTTCCAGCTGTCGGACGGTTCAAGGAGGCACGCCAACAAGCTGCGGTGTGTCCGGGAGGAGGCTTCTGGTGGCGGGGCTGGACAAGTGAGGCGGTCGGTGGTGTTGAGAAGAGGCGCTTTCGTCCATGAGATCACCTGCGACCCCGGGGGCATGCTGCTTCCAGGGGTGGGTCTACTGAGGGGCTGCCCTGGGCCCCCCACAAGCCAGTTCTACCCTTTTCTGCCGGAAGGACAGTAGTGTAAGTTTAGCAAATTGTTCTCTTGTTCATATGTTTGTGCATGCAAAAAACAAAACAAAACCTAAAATGTTATTGTTCTGGATGTTTTATTAGTTTAGGAACATGACAATACTTTAAGTTATAAATGGACTTTGGGTTAGACCAGCGGGTAGCAGAATAATCCACCTTGCTGTGTGGGGTAGGACAGCAGTCCACTCGTCCTCCCTGTTCTAGGTTCTGTTGTGTGAATGTGTTCGGCCATTTAGTGATTTCAGTTTTAGTTTTGTTAGTGTGTGATTTGGGTCCTACATTGGGGAGGGTCTTAATTGTGTGTGTGGTTTTGGACTTTCTACAGGGGGGAAAATGTGATGTTGTCTTTTATTGTGAAGTGCGGTGTAGTGGCAGCCACCTCCTCTTCCGCCACTGCACCGCTCTATAAATACCAGGAGACATCCATTTTAGGGCCTCTTTGCCGATGCCCCTGCCTGGTGGCTGAATTGTGTGTCCAGTCATAAATAAAGCTGAGTTTGACTGTTCACCTGGCCTCATCCTTGTACCAAGGTATTTACAGACATAACAGACTATCCACCTTATTCCTGGGGGTGCCGCTGTAGGAACGATTATGGGCGGGACTTCCGGTTTCAGCTGAGGTAGTGTTAAATCAGTCAGCAAGAGTGGAGTAGCTGGGGCATTTAAAACTGCGTTTTCAAAAGTTTTTCAAATTCATTTTAATGTATAGTCCACATATGTGTTCTGCACTCAAGTGGCAGCTAATCTCAGCACTTGTAGTTTTTGTATTATTGAATGTTTTGGCATAGTTCTGGTACTTGTTGCTGGTGTTCATGGTTGTGCCATAGACTGTATAAATGGAGGCTTCTTTGTGGCTCTGACTAGATTCTATGTCTGCTCTGAGGTAAATCTGATTATGTCCAACATATTTTAACAAAATGCAGCCAACTTTATTGCAGTGGAGTCACTGATATATGTGACCTGTGCTGGCAAAATGAGTCGGAATGTGCACCGCGTCATTACGAGCTACAGGCAGGAGAAGTTATAAATCATGACTCTATCTTTGTTTGCTAGCGGCAAATCCCAGGAAAACCCCATGAGTGCCTTGTATCATTGTAAAGCTTAGAAATCGTACTTTCTAAAAATACATATGTTTTGGCGGAAGACGTAACTCCCAACCGATCGAACGTGAGTTTTAAACCTAGCCAAATTATAAACAAATCGGCTTTTTCCGGGTCCGTTTATGCACACTCCCTAAAAAATTATCATTATGAAGGTCTTTCAATACAGAATAGGGAAAAAACGTTACCTCAGTTTTGATAATTTCCTCAAAGTGACTCCTTTTGCCAACACGGGTCACATGTCTCAGAGCCTTTAGTTGTTTACAGCGTTAGCATATTAGCAGTGGCACTAACAAACGGAGCTACTATCTACCAGGCCACTTTTTAAGGTCATCTTCCTATCCCTAGATAGTCGTGGAAAGTGGTATGATTAGATTACTGTTTTTGATGCACAAAAGGCCGTGTTCCCGCATTTCTGATGCCAAAGTCATTGTTTTTTAAAAAGGAAAAGTGTCCTGTTTCAGTGACAACCATACGTTCGAAACTAGTACCAGAAGTTGCTGCCATAATTCATGCAAGACATCATGGGGCCTAGGAATAAGGTGGATACACTAAAATGAATTTGAAAAAAAAAATGCTATTTTAAATGCCCCACTACTCCACTCTTGCTGACTGATTTAACACTACTTCAGCCGAAACCAGAAGTTGCCCCCATAATCGTTTCTACAGCAGCACCATCGGGAATAAGGTGGATAATATGAACTTTCTGACAATCCTGTGCTTTTCTTGTATTGTTATATAGAATATCATTGCAGTAAACTGAAAAAAAAAAACATCTGCTTTAAATTTTGTAATTCTTCCCACAACTTTTAGTGCAAAAAACAATTCAAAAACATTGCAACTTTTATCGCAACTTTTAAAAAAGCTCCTGCGAATTCAGGCTTTTTGGGCCGCAACAATCATAAAAACATCCTGCGAAATCCTGGAGGGACTGATAGTTTAATAAAGTTTGTGTTCCCAGCAAACGCCACTCTCTGTTGGTCATTTCCAGTTTTCCAGACATAACAGGATCATTCTTGGTGGAGCGGAAACTCGCTGGCCAGCCCCGCATGGAGGCTAGAGGGCTCCCCACCGTTCTCTGGTTGCCCATTTGCCGAGGATCTTCCCGGCTCGCTCTGAGTCTCTTTTGTGTGGGAGTGAAGCAGGCCCCCAGTGAACGGTGAGCAGCTCGGTGAAGCAGCAAGCAGCTGCTCGGTGTTCCCCCCACCCGCCCGCTGGCTTGCCTCCTTCACTCCCACACAAGAGAGACTTGGAGCGAGCCGGGGAGATCCTCGGCAAGTGGGCAACCAGAGAACGGTGGGGGGCTCTCCAGCCTCCATGCGGGGCCGGCCAGTGACTTTCCGTTCCACCGAGAATGATCCATAAGATTTTTAAAGAAAGATAACTTTATTTCATTTTTAAAACCAGCTAAGCAGGGTAAAGCATTTTTCCATTTATTGATGTGAATATGGTGTTTATCAAAAATAACAATAATGTTGTTCTTGTTTGGGATATTATATTATTATTATTATTGCGGAATGAGGGCTGGGTGGCTGTCATAATGCGTAGAGCCAATCAGGTTAACCAGTGTGCGCCAACATTGCCGGTTTTGGACCAGCTCCTTTGCGTTGTCAACAGTGACTCCGAGCTGTCGGACATCTGTCTCCACCACATCGAAGCATCTGGTGCGTGGCTTGCCCTGAGGCCTTTTCCACCCTGAGGCCCTGGGGTCAAACGTGATGATGGCTTTTGTCGGGTGTTCTGGTGGGAGGTGGAGGACATGGCCAAACCAGCGGATACGCCTCTGTGTAATAAGGTGGGATGCTGCAGGCTGATGTGTGCAGGCTCGGAGTGCATCATTAGAAGTGCGCTGGGACCACCTGATGTTCTCAATGGCTCTGAAGGCCCGACTATCAAACCCATCCACTCTTGAGGCCAGAGTCTTAGTCAGCGGCCATGTCTCTGACCCATAGAATAGGATGGAGAGGACTGACGCATTGTATATGTGGAGCTTCGTCTTTCGGGAGCTTGAACGATGGCACCAGAGAGGTTTCCATAGTGTCTGCAGGGCTGATGCAGAGAGGCCATGTCTGTGGTTGAGCTCTGGTTTCATGTCCCCATTGTTGGTCACTGTGGAGCCCAGATACACAAAGGAATTGACAAACTCGACGGCAGAAACTAATACCAATCAAAATTAAATCTGCTTGGGGCCCTGCTCGTGATGTTGCACTCAAAGTTTGTCTTTTTTAAAATATATATTGTTGAAAATTCACCAGCTTTAACACAATAATTTAACTTACTGAGATTCACTAGTATGTGCAAACATGTAAAAAGTCCTGTTAAGGTTAAAACAGCAGCACAACCCACTGTGTCGGCTATTGTCATGGAAACAAAAGAGAAACGCAGTTTATTCAGTCCATGTGGGAGTCTGTGAAAATCTTCCTCCTGAAAGGAATTTTTTTTAAAAGTCCTTTTTAGTACCTGAAAATGGTGTTTTGTTTATGGATAAATGGTGAAAAAGTGATGTTTAAAAAAAACACCTGTGTACTGTATGTCTGGCCATAGATAGATGGTTAGATAATATTTTATTTGTAAATGATGAAAATAACACAAAAGTTCTGGTCCTTAGAAATAAAAGCAAAATATTTAAAATGAAAGACATTTTTTTAAACTACAAACACGGACCAATCACAAGGTGCTACGCCACCAAAACAACCGTCCAGCCAGTCATACTATATTCTACAATGTCATAAGCAGGCACAGGCCCCAAGCAGATCTGGCAGCCCGACTACATCTGGTACCTACACCAGCCTGTTATGTCTAAGAATGAGGTGCTGACAGCGGACGTGAGATGAACTCTCCTTTATTCGGCACACAACTGAATATTTACAGATGGGTGGTGCCGCCGTGCGCCACAGCCAATTCGCCACATGATGACATCACTTACAGCAAGCCACCACGTCCAAACACCACATTTACCCCCCCGAAAAAAACCCAAAGAACTTTATACATCCAACTGGGCACCCGGGTGGACCACCGGTATGCTCGCCTGACCGAGTGGATTATTCTGCCACTGTTGTTGGTCACATCCTGATAACACACAAGAGTCCAAATTTTAAAACTTTGTTATAAAGTCCTTTAGTTGGCGTGGTCTCTGCCGAACCCGGCCTGAGCGGCGCTTGGGCTATGTCTCTGCCACAGGCTCTGGGGGATGAACTCCACGACAAACTCCACAAACTCGATGGCCGTTGCTCCAAAGATACACTTCTCCCTGTTGAATGTGAGGCCATGCTTTGCTAACACCTCCATTACCTTATCAAGGCGGGCGTCGGAAGAGACCTCGAGGCCGTCGTATCCAGTAGCAGCAGCACATCAACACCGTCCAATGCCACTGTGTACCATTTGAACAGCCAGCTTTTGGCACCGACTGCGTGAATCATGGTTGGACCTGACAGGCGGGCTGTTGAATTTGTGAAGGCAGAGCAGCAAACTCCAGCAAAGTGGTTGAGCTTCTTAGAGCAGTAGCATTTTCGTCCTCTGGCTGGACAGGCAGGTGATTGAGTCTGATGTCTGGATGAACCATAGTCATTGCAGGGTAGGCACTAACCCATGTTTTCCCATTTTCTACCCTTTTTCTTCTGGTTGTAGGGGGGAGATGCAGGGTCAGAAAGCTGGGCGGCGGTGGTGACGGCCTGTGCTCATGGGGCCGGACAGGGAGCTTGCTGGTTATGCGGCATTAACCGCATTGATAGCTGAATGGCCGTTTCCATTTGGGATGCCATCCTCACAGCCTCGTCTAATTTCAGGTCATCCCCCGCCAGTATCATCTGCTCCCGCAGCCACTTGCTCCTAGCATGTTCCGCTAGCTTGTCATGTACCAGCTCTTCCTCTAAGTGGCTGATGGCACACGTGCTCACCAGGAAACTGAGCTTGGTGACATACTGATGGATCGTCTCGTCCGCCTGTTGATGGCGCTGGTTGAACTATGAGACTACGTGCGTACGTGTGACCACTGCGCTAGAATGCTCATTTAAGGCACATGCTTTTCAGGCCCAGAGGCTGCATCCATTTTTTTGCTCATTCCGACAAAGCTGAAAGGAGGTAATGTGATGATGTGGCATCCATCGTCTGTCCATCCACATTTCACGGGAACTGCTCCTCCTAGGCATTTGCCCTGATGCTTGCCAAACTCATTCACAACGATCCTCAGGTGGGTCTGCACTCCGCATCTAGGCCGTGCTTAAGTTCAACAGGGGATCTGAGCACTCCCAGAATGAGCTACTCTGTTACTGAAGGTTTGGTTTATGTACAGCCTTTGAAGTTAACTGACTTTAATGGTAATAACAGAACTTTTTTTTAATTATTATTATAACAGAATAACAGAACCACAAACCAGAATCAGTTTTCAAGTGATTGTGTTGAATGCATACATATAGATTTTGTGCATACTGACTGATTATCCTTTTGTATCAGTTTTTAAAAGGAAGTACTTGTTATGTCTGTAAATATGGGCGGACGTGACCACGTGTTGAGGTTAGCTTTATTGAACTTAATACAGCAAAGTACACAGTGCAGGAAGAGCAGGAAAGAGCAAAGAGGGCGGCTGGCCCTGGGCAGCCGTCTAAAGCGCAAGTTATGCACCTGCATCGACATGACGCAGCAACAATGTGTGTTCCTGTTGTGTCGCCAGACGTGCACCCCTCCAGAGAAGGAGAGGTGCACGTCGGCGACGCAGGCCATAAGAGCTGTGATTAGTCCGCTTTGTCTCCTCCTTCACACTTCCTGGTTCTCGTCGCTGCTTCACTCTGCCTGTTCACCGCAGCGTGACTTCCAAAGCAAGTCGGTTAAACAGCGGTCCAAATTGAAAAGAATGTTGAGGAAGTAAGCACATACAGAGCATTTTGTGGCTCATCATAACCCCAGTAATTACACAGATTGTCAAATAACGGCAGCGGTGGTGGTCGCCGCCACCATTTTCACCAACTTCTTCAATTTTTCTCTGCGCAATGATGATATGAAAAGTTGTTTTTTCTTAACATTTATTAGCTCCACCTCCATCACAATCTGCTCTTGGCCATTGCTATTTAATAAACAAAAACACACGATGAACACCAATCACTCTACACATTGGCTGAAACCCGTTTTAGCAATGGAACAATGCATTCCACCCAACGTACAAGAAAAAATTTCTGATCACTACATTGGCAATGTACGTATGTCGGTAATGGCGTCGACCTGATGCGGGTGCATAAATCCAGCTTAAACCCTGATGCGCACTGATGTCACCCCTGCGTGCGCTCACTGCGCAGTGCATCGTGCCATTTTACATACACCACAGTACTGTATTTTCACAACATTACAGTTGGAATATAACTAAGATGCAGGCCATTTATTTTATTGGGCCATCATTACAAAATAAAGAGAAGAGATATTAATTGTCTGCTGCTTGGTTAAATGCATGTTGAAAAGAAACTCAAAGCACTTTTAACGAGGATGTGAAAACAGGGTCAGCAGACACTAATAATGAATGTGATCTGTCTGTGCCTCACTTTAACTGCCGTCTTTCATTCTACAATCAACCATAAGGTCAAGTATAAGCTGGTCATATATCCGAGTTATTTACTTTGTTTTATGGACTTAGATTAGAGCACTAAACTGTGCAGTCATAACAGACTGACCAGCCTCATTTTGACCTGGGATTTCCTTAGTTAATTTGACAATTTGCCATCAATTTGTCTCTTAACTATTACATATTTCAAAGCCTGGGCAAATGCACCATATTTACTTAAAGTATGTTCTATTTAGACTTATCTAAGTCAAACAGGATTATCTTCAAATTGTCTGAGAATTTAACATTTTTTAAAAAGCACCTATTATTGGGGTAAAAATCAGGTACACTGGTGTCAGACAGACAAATATGGAGCTTTCAGAACATTAGCAGTGACCCTGTTAGCATTAGCCGAGCGGTGTGTGTAGTAGCATCAACATGCGTAACTGTTCCTGCTGGGTGGCACAGCTTGTGAATATAGATTGGGCTCCCACAGCTTTGGAGATTAGCCCCTGAGTGCATTCAAGTCCATGTGCAAGGGCCGATTTCCAGGAAGAATAGCCCTTTATTGGGCCCCAAGTTGAATCCTGCTGCTTCCCTTTGGCCCAGTAGAAGGCTGCAGTAACTGACAGTCCTTTACAATGAGCCAACATTGGTGGAGGTTTTGGGGCGCTCGCTCTTTTTTTCCTCTGTTTTTCTTCTAAAGGATTGATTTTGAAATTACTCTTTTGCTGCCCAGTCTGTGTATGGGTCTGTATATTTGTGTGCATTGGTCCGTATATCTGTGTGTGGGTGTTTGCATGCACACACAAAAACCCACATACACGCTCACGTTTGAATGCCAGTCTGAGGAATTGTCTTAATGGGATAAGGGGACACTATGGTTCCTGTTGGGGAAGGACTGTGGGAAGAACACACACACACACACACACACACACACACACACACACACACACACACACACACACACACACACACACACACACAGAGCATGCATTACACAAACAACTATACTGTTGGCTGATTCAAAACAAAGAGGATATATCGTGATTTGTTATTGTACACCTCAGAGCTGGATTCTTCACAGAAACCAAAAAAAAATATGAACATATGTACAACAGTTTTTGACAGGATGCCAACTTTTGGCTGAGCTAAATTCAGCCACCTTCAAAACAGACAATGGAGTTAAATGTTTCTCTAAGTCTGCATTCAGATTATTTTACTGATGTGAAATATTTCACTCAGTGCAAGGGTCATTTCAGGAGAATGAAACAATGAGTTAACAGAGGACACAAGGGTGGCTAAGTAGGGTTGGGTGGCTGCAATACAGAAGTCAGACCAGTAGAGGTCATCTGTAGCATAATGATCTCTCCTCCATCTCAAATGTTTCCCATCTATCCAACTAGTGACCTCTTAATACAAAGAAAAGATTCTAATGTGACAAGATGTAGGAACATTTTACTGAAATGGTGAACAGTTGTGAGCCAGAGTAGTTGTTCTCTTTCAGAAAGGTACAGATAATGGAGACGAAGAGCAAAAATATATAATTGGTTTTATGGGTGCAGGTAAAATATGTTATCTGTCTGTCTTTCGCGTCTGCAGCTGGTTCAAAGTGCCGCTGCTTGTCTTTTAACAGGTACATGTGGAAGAGATCACATCTCACCCATCTCAGCTTCACTCCACTGGCTACCCGTGCATTTTAGAGTTCATTTTAAAATTCTTTTATTTGCTTTTAAATCCTTGAACGGTCTTGCTCCGCCTTACCTCTCTGAGCTTTTGCATCCCTACGCTCCCACCCGGTCCCTCAGGTTAGCTGAACAGCTGCTTCTGGGGGTGCCAAAGGTGAGGCGGAAACTCAGAGGGGACGTAGCCTTTTTCGATCATGGCCCCCAGGTTATGGAATGATTTACCCCTGGACATCAGACAAGCATCGTCACTGTCCATTTTTAAAACCCATCTTCAAACACGCTTTTACTCCCTGGCCTTCGACCCAGTGTGAGACATTGATTTTATTGAATGAAATTGATTTTATTTATTTATTTTACCTTTTATTTGACTGTTGTTTTTTTGACTGTGGTTTTATCTTGCTTTTGTGTTAGTGCCCTGCTTCCTGCTTTTATGTGTTCTTGCTGTATAGCACTTTGTGTAGCGAGTGTTGCTTTTAAAGTGCTTTATAAATAAAGTTGATTGATTGATCTGGGATTTGAATCTCACAAGATTATAAATGTGATGGACAGCTGCACTGTTTGAAATGCTGAAATTATATAAATTCCCAATGGCTGCTGAACTGAGTTTTCAGTGTGGCAGTGGTGTATTAAGGGGGTCATTGATTGCACCCCCCCCAACACACACACACATTTTAACAGCTTACACGTCTTAATGTAATGTTTGTGACATATTTTGTTCAAATTATCTTTAATTATTTATTTATTGTAGCATTTTTCCCAGCCTTTCTGAGAACAGCTGGTTTCAGGACTTGGCACTTTGAACCTCTGAGACTGCATGTCATGAACCGAGCCGGGTTGTCCTTTGGGCTTGGTTCTGACCTTCTGTGGCTCAGGTTTATCTGTGTATTTGTGTATTGTGTTATTGTTTGAGTTTCTTGTAGTCTCTATGTTCACTAGGTTACTTTTCCGTACCCGTAGCCACTGTTTCTGGCCGGCAGCTGTGAGGAAGCCTCCTTTGGCCTACATTGGTGTGGGCACTCTGTGACAGCTTGCTGGTCTGACCACGCCCCCTCTCTCATGTTGGTCAGCTGGTTCTACTCCTGTTGATTACCTTTCTCGTTCTCGCCCAGGTGCACCCAATCTCCCTCTTCCAGCAATGGTGGTACTTAAGCAGCTCATTACCAGTCCGCCATTGCTGGATCATTGTATTGTCATATGAGCCTGTCTCAGTTACGGTTTGCCATGGCAGCTCTCCCCACTGTACACTGTGGTGTACCCACAACACGTCCCTCCGTGTTTGCCAGTAAGTGTACCCTGCTCGTTGTTTTTGTATGTCTGCACGATTTTAAACTGTTCATCTTTTCTTTAATAAATTTGTGTATGGTGTAACCCTTGCACGTAAATCCATCCTTTCTCCTCACTCCTTCGTGCTCTGCGTAATAGTGCATGGGGAGATTCATGACAGAATGATCCAGCCCACAAGCTAGCGGGTTACACCCAGATATTACTTTTTCTTTTTTGAACTGTTTCCTCACCCACCTGTTTCTGGAGTACGATTCCTTTGGCATGCCGTTCCCACACCGGTCGGAGCAGACAAGCGGCGGGGCATCCTACGGTGGAGGAGGAATGGGCGGCAGCTGACATCCAGGATTTTATGGACGAGACCCATGAAGCCCACAGACAGAAGGTAAAGTGGAGCTGTCTGGATTCAGCTGTAGGAATTCTGGAGGCGCATCCTGTGCTCTGGAGTTACCCACAGTACGAGGGGCTGTTGTCTTCGGTCTGTGCATTAGGGCAGGCATTTACCAACCTGAGGAGGGGGGGTGCTCTTCATGAAGCCCAAGCAGAGATGCTCTCCACAGCCTGCTGTCACCTCTTCTTCAGCCTTGCCATCAGCTTCAGCCACCCTCAAACAGCGTCATCCTGCGTGGAAACGCCGGGAGATGCCCTCATCGTCTTTGGCAGCCCTCGTCCCTCCAGCTGCCGAGAGGTCCATCATGGTTCCCCCGGTAACACCCATTTCCACGCTTCCCGAGCCAGCTCTTCCACCATAGGGAGGTGGAGCCAGAATCATCGTGGATGCGGAGAAGGATGACTGCCTGTCTCCTGCAGCTGCTGACATCAAGCACTGGGATGACAGGCAAGTGCTTTTTCATTCAATCCAATGTCATAATGATAAACCTTGTCTGTCTACCGGAAGAGAGGCCCAGTTTCAGTAGGCCGCTGGACTCTCTCCTCCAACTGCAGATGTTAATCTTTTTCCTGTCCTCTCGGTGTCCCACCCACCTGTCTCTGAGGGTCCGTTGGTCCTGGAGGAGAGCCGTCGGACGGCGAAGGAGCTGGTGGCCCCCGAGGATTCCGTTCTGGAGCCAGCATGGAGCTGTTCCCCTGCAGTCACGCCGGAGGAGCCACCAGCGTCGGAGCCGGCTCCTCCGTCATCCTTTGAAGGGGTCAAAATTGCCTTTGACATGGAGAGGGGTGACTGACTGCCAGCTGCAGCTGTGAACATCAAACACTGGGATGACAGGCAAGTGTTTTTTTCATTCTATTCAGTTAAATTACGATGAACCTTGTCTGTCTCCCGAGGGAGAGGCCCAGTCTCAGCAGTCCGCTGAGTCCTCTTCTCCAGCTGCAAATGCTGACTCTATTCCTGTTCTCTCCATGTCTCCTCCATTTTTTCCTGAGTGTCTACCGGCCCCAGAACTAGGCTGCCGGATGATGGAGGAACCCGGGGCACTGGAAGATCCTGCTCCAGAGCCTGCACGGAGCCAGCCCTCAGCCTCCTCACTGGATCCCTCTCCAGCGGGGGTTATTTTGTCTGAGGACACTGGGCCTGCTACCACCATCTTGCCAGCTGCGGAGGCTACTGCAGCAGAATGGGAGCCAGAGCTGGACCTTCTCGAGGCTGGGCCCGAGACTTCATCTCCAGGATAGATGGAGTCCTGGACGGCTTTGGAGCTTGAGCTCAGGCAAGTTATCTCTCTTGTGTTTCTCATGTCAGTGTGGGAGAGATCTTGCCTGGCTCTAGGGGAGGAGAGTTTGGTGCAGCCTGCAGCGGCATCTGAAATCATCTCACCGGGCTCCACCGCTGCCGGCAACCCTAACCACATTTCTTCTTCTGCTGTTCCTGAGCTTCCTCTTAGGGCCACCCAAGAGGATCCACCATCACCAGGGGTCTCCGTGGATCCGGTCTCACCGCCAGACGATGTTGTGGGTCCAGCTCCCCTTCTGCCTGAGGCCATCTTGTGGGTTCCTCCACTGGCTGTGTCTCCATGGGTGCTGCGTTCAGGTCTGGGACCCCCGTGGGGGCTGTGCCCCTGTTAGCACAACGTGGGTGCTACGCTCCTGCATGGACCCATCATGGGCACCACGCCCCCGCGCGGGGTCCACCAAGGATGCAGTGTTGGCCCAGCCAGCGTCCACCGAGGATGCAGCGTTGACCCAGTCAGGGTCCACCGAGGGTGCAGCTTTGGCCCGGCCTGGGTACACTGCAGGTGCTGCAGAGATCCAGCTGGAGTCCACCATGGGTGCTGCAGAACTCCAGCCGGAGTCCACCGCGGGTGCTGCAGAGCTCCAGCCGGAGTCCACCGCGAGTGCTGCAGAGCTCTGGATGGAGTCCACCACAGATGCTGCAGAACACCAGCTGGAGTCCACCCTGGGTGCAGCTGTGTCCCAAGCCAGGACCACCGAGGGTGCTGCCGGTCAGCCTGAGGATGTCAGGGCCTTCACTCCTCAGCCTGATGTGGTCCCCTTCACCTCTCCACCAGGCGCCGTGGGGGTTCCCCTCCTGTGGCCCAGCCACCCACCAGTGAGCTTCCCGGTGGGCAGGCCGCCTCCTGCCTTACCCCTCTGGTCCTGGTGGCTCTACAGTGCTGGCCGGCCACCGGAGTGACTTAATCTCTGGGTCAGGTGGTGTCATGGTTTATTAAGCTGACAGCTCACGTGCACGATGCAACAGCACAGGAAATTAACCACATGAAGGGGCACATTTGAAAGTTTATTAATTTGCAAAATAAGCGCACAGCTAAGGAAACAGTCACTCGCCAGAGGAATCCACCTGTGGAGAGAAGACGAGAGCTGTGAGAGCAGAAACGGCATAAGGGGAAATGGGTGAGCCAAATTGCAGCTTACTTGGGTTCCGGGGAAGAACCGGCAGGACTCCAGCGGGGAATAGATGAACCAGTAGGGTAGGGGGAATGAGCTGATGGTGCCTGACCGAGTGGAGGTTGAAGCCGAGGAACGGTGGAAATGAGGCAGGAGAGCACACGCAGTCCTGGAGACACACCTGCACGGGGGCAGCAACCTGAGAGAAAGAGGAAAAAACAAGATGAGACGACGTGTCAGCACTTGTCAATTATACTTGCTTGCCTAGAAACAGGCAGTATACCCAGACAAGCCAGCATTGACTGCACGGAGCCTCCTTAAGTACGCTGGCTGATGAACTGGAGCAGGTGTGTCTTCTGCCTCAGGTGCAGTGATGAATTGATGAAGGTGAGACAGGACGGGAGGGGCGCGCTCTCGCTGCCTATGACAGGGCCTCCCCTTCTAGGAGTGCCTCCTGGCGGTCCAGAGAGCATCTCCGGGTGAGCTTGGTGGAAGGCCTGGGGCATTTGTTTATCTAGGACCCAAGCAGAAGGGACCCAGGAGTGTTCCTCCGGACCATAGCCCTCCCAATCCACCAGGTACCACCGACCCTGGCCACGACGGCGAACATCCAGGATCTGGCAGACTGTGTAGGTGGGGTGACCAATGATGATCCGGGGAAGAGGAGGCGGCTTCGGGGGCGGGGGGGGGGGGGGGTGGCTGACCGAGAGTGGCTTAACTCTTTGGAGTGTGTCTGTTGCTGAATTGCGACATAGCAACATAACCCCTAGTGGTCAAGAGTGGTAAATATTTTTTTGTCAGTAAAATAGTTCAGATTTCCAGGCTATAACTTGAAAGTGGTAAGAGATAATGGCTTACTGTCAATTAGAAAGATGTAAAATATGATCCAAAGTTTCAGATAGGAATAAATTTACGCATCTAATTTGCATAATGTCACGGCACCTCTTTAAATTCCATAACTCAGTCAAAACTGGTCTTTGGACGTATTTACACAAAGAATGGTTCAGTCTTTTGACACCGTTTTTTGTACAGAGGTACCTCATCATCTTATCTTCAAAATATATGAACAAGAAATCAGTACATTAAAACCCCCCCCCAGAAATTTCTCACTTACTTTTGGCAAAGGGGGCCTGGGTGGCTGGCTGGCGTGGTCGCTGCGTTTTCACCCATCATGGTCATTATTTTGTGTTCTGTTGGTCATTTAAAGTTTCTACCACATCTACAAAGTCTTATGATTATCCCAAATAAATTTCGCTTGTATCCCGCGGCTATTTTCTGCGTACAAAGCTGACAAAGTGACTGTTACTGATCACGGCCATGTTAGCTTTCTGGGCTAAAATGCTAAAAACAGGAAAAGGAAATGAGGAGTTCTTGTTCTTTGGTGTATTACGTGTCATCCACTGAGTCCTCCAACGCATGTCTGCCACCTTTTGAAACTGACAAATCAGTACAAATCAGTACAAATCTCCAATGCAGCCGATCATGTCAGAGTGAGACGACAGGCACAGTGCCCTGCTCTGCCACTAGGGGTACTCAAATTCACACACTCAAAGGGTTAATATGAGAGATGTGGAAAGTCGGGATCACCCGCAGGGTCGGCAGCAATTTAAGCTGAACCGACGTGTCGTTGACCACCCGAGAGATGACATAGGGCCCCAAGAAGCAGGGGGACAGCTTTCTAGATCTCTCCTTGAGGGGGATCTGGCTCGCCACTAGCCAGACCTCCTGACCCACGACGTACTTGGGGGCAGGCACCCGCTTCCTATGAGCTGCAGCCCGAGTGTGTTCAGTGGAGTCGGCGAGGGCGGCCCAGGTGGCTCTCCAGATGCGCCGGCAGCGATGGGCATAGACCCTCATGGATGGATCCGCGACCTCCCTCTTGGCCATGGGAAGGAGTGACAACGTGTACCCCAGGGATGCCTCAAACGGGGTGAGTCCGGTGGCTGTGGAGACAGCCGAGTTCATAGAGTACTCCACCCAGGTCAGGTATGAGCTCCAAGAGGATTGGTTGTTGGCTGCTACGCACCGCAAGATGGTCTCCAAGGACTGGTTGGCATGCTTCGCCTACCCGTTGCTCTGAGGATGGTTCCCCGAAGAGAGATTCACTGTAGCACTCCAGAGTCCGGCAAAAAGCCCTCCAGACCTGGGATGTAAACTGTGGGTCCGGGTCAGACACAATGTCCATAGAGATGCCGTGGATCCTAATTACATGGTCGGTGAGGAGGACTACCGTCTCCAAGGCCGAGGGGAGCTTCAGGAAGGTGACCAGATGCACTGCCTTGGAGAAGTGATCCACAATGGTGAGAATCACCATCTTGCCATGGGAGGGGGGGAGTCTGGTGACAAAGTCCACGGCAATATGGGACCAAGGACGACCAGGGGTGGGGAGGGGATGGAGGAGACCAGACGGGGGAGAGGAGTCCGACTTCCCCCGGACGCAGGTCTGACAGGTTTTGACATACTCCTGTACATCCCGCCGCAGCGTAGGCCACCAGAACGCTCGCCGGATGAAGTCCACAGTCCGAGCGATTCCAGGATGGCAAGCGAAGCGACTGGTGTGACTCCACTGGATGACGTTGCTGCAGAGGGCGGTCGGGACGTCCGGGGGCACCCTACTGGCACAGGCTCCTGGGACTGGGCCTAGCAGACCCTCCGCTCGATATCCCAAGTAAGGGCTTCGAGGACGCGCAAAGGTGGTATGATGGTTTGGGGGGGGGGGTGGCGCTACCTCCCTGGAATCAAACTTGTGCGATAGCATGTCCGGTTTGGTGTTCCGAGCGCCAGGCTGGTACGTGATGGAAAAGTTGAACCTCTGAAAAAACAGGGCCCAATGAGCCTGCCTGCCGTTAAGTCGGTGGGCCGATTGCAAATAATCAAGGTTTTTGTGATCAGTCCACACGACAATGGGGTGAATAGCCCCCTCTAGCCAATGCCTCCATTCCTCCAATGCCAATTTAATGGCAAGCAGCTCTCTGTCCCCTACGTCGTAATTTTTCTCGGCGGGCACAAGCCGACAAGACAAATACACGCACGGGCAGAGTTTCTGATCGGAGGGTGTGCGCTGCAACAGCACAGTGCCTACCCCCGAATCAGATGCATCCACCTCGAGGACGAACTGGAGCTGCGTGTTGACTTGAGCCAAGATTGGTGTTTCTGTGAACAGGCGCTTTAATTTCACAAAAGCCTGTTTAGCTGCCTCGGTCCAGCAAAAGGGGACCTTAATGGAGGTCAGCTGCGTCAAGGGCAGTGACACCCCACTGTAGTTTCTGATGAACCGGTAATAGAAATTTGCAAACCCGAGGAAGCGTTGAAGCTCCTTATGGGAGTGGGGAGTTGGCCAATCAAACACTGCCCTCACCTTGGCCGGGTTGGCAATCAGTCTCCCTTCAGCCACTATGAAGCCCAAGAAGGTGGTGGATGTTGTGGAGAACTCACACTTCTCAGCCTTGACGTAGAGCTGGTTCTCCAGAAGCCATTGCAGGATGGCCCTGACGTGGGCTTCATGTTCCTATGGCGAGCGGGAGAAAATCAAAGTATCATCCAAGTAGACAAAGACGAATTGATAAAGCATGTCACGAAGGACGTTGTTAATTAACCGTTGGAAGATGGTGGGGGCGTTAGTGAGCCCAAATGGTATCACCAGATATTCGAACTGCCCCTGGTGAGTTTTAAATGCCGTCTTCCATTCATCTCCTTCGCGAATGTGGATCAGATGGTACGCATTCCTTAAGTCTAACTTGGTGAACACCTGTGAGCGCTGAAGGAGCTTGAACGCGGGATCAATCAAAGGCAGAGGGTACTTGTCTTTGGTGGTAATTGTGCTGAGCTTCTGGGAGTCGATGCACAGGTGCAACGAGCCATCCTTCTTCCCAACGAAGAAGAACCCGGCCCCGAGCAGGGCCGAAGATGACCAAATAAAGCCAGCGTTGAGCGATTCTTTAATGTATTTCTCGATCGCCTCCCTCTCTGGACCAGAAATGCTGTATAGCCGACTGGATGGCGGCTTTGCTCCTGGGATGAGGTCTATAGAGCAATCGTAGGAGCAATGAGGTGGTAGCGACAATGCCCTCGATTTGCTTAAGACCTCCCCCAAATTGTGCTATGCCCGGGGAACGAGGCTGAGGTCCGGCAGCTCAGCCGTAGGGAGGGAGACAGACAGAGTTGGGGAACACTCTGCTGAACGCATGCAGTTTGCCATACAAAAAGGGCTCAAGGAGGAGATAGTATTCTGTCCCCAATTAATAATCGGACTGTGCCTCCGGAGCCATGGGTAGCCAAGAACCACCGGGGAAGATGAAATAGGAAGAACCAAGAACGTGAGTTCTTCCCGGTGGTTCCAGGAAAGGAGGATGGATATCGGCGCCATGCTTTCAGTGACTACCGCAACCTCCCGGCCAGATATTGTGGTAATTCTCTGGTTGTGGAGCAGTTTGTGTGTGGGAATACCCACCTGCTGCATGAACTGGGCAGAGACGAAATTACCCTCAGACCCTGAATCAACCAGTGCCATGGTCCTCCTCTTGACCCCCGGCAATTGCACAAGGGCTGAAGCAGAAAAATTACCAGGGGGAGTAGATTTGGTCCCGCCCGCCAGACCCCCCATAGTTACTGATGGGCTGTGTCTTTTGGCTGCTGGTGGCATTCGTCCAGACTGTAGTTCATTGAACCGCAGTACGCGCACGTGCCAGCCCTTCACCTTCGCCGGCACTAATCATAGGTCAAGTGCCCAGAGAGCTTCATTGGCTTGGGCGGAGAGCCGGCGCCACCAGTGTTAGCAACCACGGTGGGCGTGCACTTGGCGCGTGGGCGAGAAGAGGATTCACGCTCCTTCGTGCGCTCACAGTACTGGTTGTCCAATCCTACAGCCTGATCAATAAGACTGTCGAGAGTCTCAGGGACAGGGTGAACCGCAAGATCATCACGAAGTTGAGTGTTTAACCCGTGGAGGAATGCCCTGCGCAAAGCAATCTCATTCCACCCCGAATCAGCCACTACAACCCGGAACTCCACCGAGTACCCGGCTGCTGACCAAGTGCCCTGGTGGAGTGTCATCAGGCAGCTCATAACATTGCCCTGACTCTCAGTATGGCCAAACGTGCAAGAGAAAGCGTCCAGAATTGATTAAATGTATTCTGACGCCCTTCTGGGTTATCAATCATGGACCGTGCCCAATCCAGGGCTCTGTACTTGAGCAACAGAGTGAAAAACTGAATTTTGGCCACATCCCCTGGGTACTCCTCCCCGACCTGCTCCAAATACATGCGAATTTGGATTAGGAACCCTTTGCATTTCCCCACCTCCCCTGCACATGGGGAAGGCATGGGAACGGAGGTAGTATGGCGCACCGTAGTGCACAGGCTGAGAAGGAGGAGCCTGAGGAGGTGCATTAGTCCAAAGCCTCATCATGATTTAAAACTTGTTGAGTCAGCATGGCGAGCTGGTGCTCGCTCATGCTGAGTTCTCCTACTCCACCTTGATTTGGCTCCCCGTTGATCGACCATCTTCTTTGCTGGATGTTCTCATGGGTCAGTCATTCCATCTCACCTGGGTTCCTCACAGGTCCGCCATCATCGCTGGAGATCATCATGGGTGCTATGCTTCCGTCCGAGGCCACCGTGGGTGCTACACCTCTGCCCGAGGCCACTGTGGGGGCTATGCCTCTGTCCGAGGCCACCGCAGGTGCTACACCTCTGTCCGAGGCCACCGCAGGTGCTATGCCTCCATCCGAGGCCATCACGGGTGCTATGTCTCCATCCAAGGCCGCAGCGGGTGCCATGCCTCCGTCCGAGGCCACTGTGGGTGCTACGCCTCGGTCCGAGGTCTCTGTGGGTGCTTTGCCTCAGTCCGAGGCCTCCGTGGGTGCTATGTCTCCGCCCGAGGTTGTTGAGGGGTCTTGGCGGGTGAGAACATCGGGAGTTCCCCGTCTTCTCCAGAGGTCTGTGCTGAGCAGTCACTCCACTCTTCTGGCTCTTGTGTCAATCAGCCACCATGGTTAGCAGTTCCTGTGGTCCGCTGGGGGCATGGGTTCCAGCTCCCGCCTCTGGGGGTGGGGGCATTGTGCCCCACAGTCCAGTGGCTTAGGGATGTTGGGAGACCACCTGACGGACTGCACCATTGGGTCGGGTGGCTCCTGAACTCGGGAGGCCACCCGACAGGCTACACCGTCTGTGCAGGTGGTTCAGCAACTCAGGGAGGCCGCCGAACATGGTCTACCATGTATTCTGGTGGTCCTGGAACTCTGCCAGGCCACCCGAACTGCCTTAGCTACGATCAAGGGGTCCTTGAGTTCTGTGCTACCATAGTTGCTCGGGTTGTGGGTCATGAGTGTTTTTTTTGTTTGTTTTTTCTTGTTTTGTTTCGGTCCCTCCGTGCCTGGGTTCCCCCTTCCCCCCCCTGGGGTGGGTTGTTTTTCTTGTTGGGGGGGGGTTCTTTTCCTTTTTTGATGTTGCCCGGGGGTGTCTGGGACCCATCCCTTGGGGGGGGGGGGCACTGTCATGATCCTGAGCACGGAAAGGGGGTGGCGGGCTCAGTCTCCAGTTCTGAGTTAAGTCTTTTCCTGTTTGTTTATTTCTTTGTTCATTATTATCTGCTGTGTCTGGTCTCTGTTTGTTTATTGTTGTCTGTATTCTTAGTGTCATCCTTATTGTCTTGTCTATTTATTGTGTGTCATTTTGTAATTATGATATTATTTGCAGTTGTTGGGGCTGTGTTATCTTATTCTTGTTCTTATTCTTGTGTATTATTTAGTTTCCGGTCTGTGCTTTTATTTTGACAGTGCTTTGCAGCTTCCGGCTATCAAATTCTGTTTCGCGGGCTGCACAGCTGTCCCTTGTTGTTTTGATTGTTTTCTCACTCATGCACCCACACCGGCCTTGCATCTATGATTATGTCAGTTCACTATTTTAGGGAACGACAGCAATCCTTGTTGTCCTGTCCTACTGTTACCGTCCTCAGTAGTTCTTCGTCTGATACTGTGTGTTTTTGGTTTTGCTGTTGAGGAGAATGGGAGCGCTCCAACCAGGTATGTTTTCCCTTTCAGATTCCCTCAGCCGTGAGCCCCACTTCTCTTCGGGTGTGCTCTGACTGAGGCTGTCTCCTTTCCCCGTGTGCCTCAGCCTGTATTTTTCCCAGGCTGTTCTCCTTCCTCCTTGTCGTGATCCCCATTCTCCTCCGGAGCCTTCTTCTCATTATATGTAAGTTTAGTGTTTCATGCAGTGTATGTCTTTATGTTAATAAATGTGCAAACCACAGCAAGCATTTGGTGTCCTTCCATAGCCCTTGGAAAGGGCAATTTATGACAGTATTTGCATGGCTTGATCATTTAACCCCTTGCACTCCGGTCAATTTCCCTAAAAACGCCAAAAAATAACGTGCCCAAAGTAAATCGAAAGCTGTTCTTCAACCCTTTGCAGCATCTTCATGGGGTTGGTCTCATTTAAAAGAAAACACTTTGAATTTTTTGGCAAAACAGTCATAATCTCTCTAAGTGCTCCGGCCACTGAGTTACAGTCATCTAAACATACTGAACTTGAAGAAAATAAATTTGGCCTGGGTATTTTTTTGGATACAAATGCTTGCAAATAACACACAGCTTCAGATCCGGGCTGGAAAATGCAACAGAAATGTAGAACCAAGTGTTATCCAGCTGAGGTATTTTTGTAACAATACCACAAAAAATGAATATATTACACAACTTTTTCCTCAGGTAGTTCCCAGGCGTTTTTGAACTGTGCCAAATTGTGCCAAATGGCACAGTTTGGAAAAACGTCTGTAACTTTTGAATGATTCAATATAGAAGCTTTATCTTGGGCTCTAGTGAAAGGTGACACTCAGGGCTGTGTGTGTGTGGGGGGGGGGTGTCCCCCGCCCCCCCGCTACAGAGGATGGACATCGGCCATCGCTACATGACGGAATAGTCATGTGGCGACCGCAGCGCAGTCACCGCGGCTTCCTGGGGGGGGGGCGTTCACGGTCCGGATGTGGCGCATGACCCATGTACCGCTGCGCACGAACTTCGGACTTCGTGCGCCGCACAGTTGTAATTTACTGATCGGTCAAAAGTCATTTTTGATTACAATTTTCAGGGATAAAGAATAATTTAGCTTATAACACCTTACCTCTTCACAGCAGCAGTGTCCTGGCGAACTTCTCTTCCTCATTGTTAGACGAACGCGACGCTGGTCCCTTGTTACGGACTCGTGGTTCTGGTCTCGGCGACCTGGTCAAAACTTAATTCCATTATTGCGGTTTTGCGCTTCCATGATTGCGGTTTTGGTGAATGATTTACGACCTTCGTTGTCGGCCTCCGTCGGTCTATGATGACCATGGAAGAGAATCCTAAACGTCTATTCTGCTCGAATAAAAAAAAAAAAGCACCGCCTGTGACTGAAGAGGCCGATGCGCGAATGGCAGTCCCTGTCACACAAGTAGCACTTGTGGGTGGTCTCCGTGCTGCTGGGTCTGTGACGGTTCTTCCTGCGGGTCCTTTTTTTCATCTGCTACAGCAGTCTGTCTTCACCCAGCCTTACAAAAAACAGCTCGCGAACTTCTCTGCTTCAATTGGTTCGCTGCATTCACAGCATTTGTAGGCGGGTCCTTCTTGCTAGGTTTTCAGTCATTGGTTCTTCAAGGTTTCAGAAACCCAATTCAAGGCTCTTATTAGTCGAATGAGAGGTCAATCAGATGAACTAATCTGTTCGTGGCTGTGTCTGCAGTGGAAGAACGGAAATGCAGCTTTTATTTTCAGTGCGCGCTTGGACGCAGCGCCCTCGTGCGTCCTAGAGCGCACGAGGGTGCTCTCGTGCGCCCTTGTGTGCTCTGGGACACAGAGACGTGCCCGTCTGCGGTACACCGGAGTGCAAGAGGTTAAAGAAACCATAGTGTCAAAGAATTCATAGTAAAAATGCACAGCTCATACATTTAGAATTTTATTTATCTTAAATAAAAGTATACATGGGAAGATTAAAAAATGCAACTAAATATTTTTTTTAAAGCAGCACGGGGCAACTTTCCTGTTCCTGGCAGGAACACTGTAAAGACTTCAAGTGGCACGTTTTACTGCCTGAGTCCCAATAGCCAATCACAAGCTATTAAGAGCAGCTAAAGTTATGCAGGGCAAATGGACCTCTGGCTGTAAAATGTGTCAATTATAGCCTTTTCAGTGTCACTAGCAGGAAGCGCTTAGTTACATAGCTGTTATTGGTGACGTAGGCCCACTCTCAAGTTGGTCAAAGGTTGATATACTATTAAAATTATTTTGGAAACATTTTAAGGTGAAAATCTACTATATTGTTGCCTTAAAAGCAACATTATGGCAACTTTTGCATATTTATTTATTTTGCAATTTTCATGGCAGTGGGTGCTCTTCTTAAACTCTTTTTCCATTGTCACTTAAGACAATTTAAAATGAAGAGGTGCAACTGCTTCAAAATAGCATGTTGATGCACTTGAGTTACTGAAGGTGCATATCGAAATATCATAGGATGTGATGTGCATTGATACCGCTGAACCGTAATATCCTCATCAGGGAACGATATTTCCCAGGAATGAACTCACATGAAAGCATACCGAATTAAAGAGGTTAAAATAATTGGTGAAAAAGAAATGAAATGGTTGGGTTAAAGATTAGTGGAATGGGAAAAAAATACCTCTCAAACCCTGTGATCATGTTCAAGTAGTTCTTGGGTTGCTACCATCGGGAACACACTGAAACATGCTAGCCAGCATGGTTTCTTCCTGTGTGTCAGACCCAGAGACACAACAACACTCCATCCTCAGATGACAGCAGATGGACAGGTCTGTGATTACCACTCCACCTCTAAACTTCACAGGTGTAATTGCTCCATTCCCTGGTTCACTATGTCGATGCTGAGATGTCAGGCAGTGATAAGTGAAATGACAAATGCAGAGGGTGTGTGGGTGTTCTATTTCATCGTGATGCAAGGATGAGCTGAAGAAGAGGAGAAAAATGGATGAAAGTGAAATAGTGAACAGAGAAAAATAGACCACCAGCTGCTATTATTTGCGTGATGCATCCAGTTTGTCTTCATTACCCATGGCTTACTGCATTTCAGGATGTGGTAAGGTATATTTATCAAAAGGTTGTCTGGCAGGTGAGCACGGAGACCGATAGACCTAAGAATAGCTTGAATGCATAATTGCACATCAGGTTTAATATTTCCAGTAGCTCATGAGGCATCTGCAGGATGAGGGGCTTCAATGAGATTATTATCTTGGACCTCATTCATGTAGTGAAGGTATGTGTAAAAATGACAGTAATCAATACTGACAGTTTGATGAACACAGCAGCAGTTGTCTTCATTAGTTGTGAGCTGAAGTAGTTGTATGGTGTTGTGATTAAGGTGATAGCTTGGTATGCTGAAGATCCCAGGTTTGAGTCTTACTAGGGAAGTCTTATTCTTCTGGAGTACAATGTGCCTCTCTTGTGCATTTTAAAGCAACATTATGCCAAATTTTCACCTCAAAATGTTTACAAAATTAATTCAGTGGCACACCAACATTTGACCGAGTGAATGTCACTTCCCTAATAGAGTGCAAGTGCCTCTGTTTTCTTTGAAGATCCCAATATCTTATTGAAGGAGAGTAGTTTTCAACTTTTCCATGTGGATCATCAGTGTATATCAAACCATGGTACCAAGTTTCAAAGCATTTGGAACCAGACTGCTAATGACGGAATGGCTCATTCCGGTCTGACAAAATCACCAAAAGTGCTAAGATCTCCTGATCATTGATCTTGAGACCCATCTAGGATGTGCTGAAGGTTAAGGTTAGTGGCCTAGGAGGAGTAACATTTTTCATGAAAATAAATGCCCACATCTCCTTACCTTTGACAATGACAATGACCTTTACCTCAACCTGTACACAGACCTACTTGAGGATCATTGTGAGTGAGTTTGGTGAGAATCATGGTAATTGCCTAGGAAGAGTAGCAATTTTCATGAAATCACCTAAGTGCCCAAACCTCCTGACCTTTGACCTTGAGCACAGCCTGGATGCAGACCCACCTGAGGATCATTGTGAGTGGGTTTGACGAGCATTGGGCAATTTGCTAGGAGGAGTAGCAATTTTTCTTAAGTCACATAAATAAGTTCCCAGATCTCCTGACCTTTGACCTTGAGCACAACTTGGACGCAGACCTATCTCCAATAGGTGCATCATCAATGTATATCAAACCCTTTATGTATGTGTATGTATATCAATGTATATCACACCCTAGAACCCTTTCAAAATATTTGAACAAAATAGAGTAAAATAGACCTTTACTGTTACTGTTCGGAACAAAACTAGGGGGAGCTGATTTCATAAGACAGTTAAAGTCTATTAACTGAGGTGAAATAGAACATTACAACTCAGGGCCTTCAACTCCTGCATTAATCCAAGTTTCAAAAGATTTGGAGCAAAACTCTCACAAAACAGGCGGGACAGACAGACATGGCTGTAACACAATCCCCCTTCTGTCTTCAACCAGTTGGGATGAAAAACTATGGAACTGACAGCAACTGATGTTAAAACACAAAGATACTGCTAGACACGCATAAGACCAGTCAGTGTGAAACCTGATGAACAAAATCTGAAAACACTGGTCAACACCAAATTTATTGTCTCATTTTTTTTTTTAGCTGATTTAGGACAATTTTGATGTGCTGAATCCAAAAATCACATTGGTTTTGCTCAATCAGGTCAACTTTTTGAACTATGGCCACATGTTTTTTACGTTTTTGTTAACATGTACGGGTATTTTTGCTTTATATGATGCAAAATTCTTTTTTATTTCTTGAAATTCTCTGAATTTTGAACAATGATAACCTAACATTCAATTTACAGTGGGGTAAAAAAGTATTTAGTCAGCCACCAATTGTGCGGGTTCTCCCACTTAAAAGATGAGAGAGGTCTCCAATTTTCATCATAGGTATACCTCAACTATGAGAGACAAAATAAGAAAAAAAAATCCAGAAAATCACACTGATGGATTTTTAATGAATTAATTGGTAAATTCCTCGGTAAAATAAGTATTTTGTCAATAACAAAAGTTCATCTCAATACTTTGTTATATACCCTTTGTTGGCAATGACAGAGGTCAAACGTTTTCTGTACGTCTTCACAAGGTTTTCACACACTTTTGCTGGTATTTTGGCCCATTCCTCCATGCAGATCTCCTCTAGAGTAATGATGTTTTGGGGCTGTCGCTGGGCAACACGGACTTTCAACTCCCTCCAAAGATTTTCTGTGGGGTTGAGATCTGGAGACTGGCTAGGCCACTCCAGGACCTTGAAATGCTTCTTACGAAGCCACTCCTTTGTTGCCCGAGCGTTGTGTTTGGGATCATTGTCATGCTGAAAGACCCTGCCACGTTTCATCTTCAATGCCCTTGCTGGTGGAATGAGGTTTTCACTCAAAATCTCACAATACATGGCCCCATTCATTCTTTCCTTTACACGGATCGTCGTCCTGGTCCCTTTGCAGAAAAACAGCCCCAAAGTATGATGTTTCCACCCCCATGCTTCACAGTAGGTATGGTGTTCTTTCTCCTCCAAACATGACAAGTTGAGTTTTTACCAAAAAGTTCTATTTTGGTTTCAGAATCAGAATCAGAATCAGAATCAGGTTTATTGCCATTGTTCATGTAGTACACAAACTAGGAATTTGTCTCGGTACAATGCTGCAACATTAAACATCTGTTTCATCTGACAATATGACATTCTCCCAATCCTCTTCTGGATCATCCAAATGCTCTCTAGCAAACTTCAGACGGGCCTGGACATGTACTGGCTTAAGCAGGGGGACACGTCTGGCACTGCAGGATTTGAGTCCCTGGCGGCGTAGTGTGTTACTGATATAGCCTTTGTTACTTTGGTCCCAGCTCTCTGCAGGTCATTCACTAGGTCCTCTGTGTGGTTGTGGGATTTTTGCTCACCGTTCTCGTGATAATTTTGACCCCACGGGGTGAGATCTTGCATGGAGCCCCAGATCGAGGGAGATTATCAGTGGTCTTGTATGTCTTCCATTTCCTAATAATTGCTCCCACAGTTGATTTCTTCACACCAAGCTGCTTACCTATTGCAGATTCAGTCTTTCCAGCCTGGTGGAGGTCTACAATTTTGTTTCTGGTGTCCTTTGATAGCTCTTTGGTCTTGGCCATAGTGGAGTTTGGAGTCTGACTGTTTGAGGTTGTGGACAGGTGTCTTTTATACTGATAACGAGTTCAAACAGGTGCCATTAATACAGGTAACGAGTGGAGGACAGAGGAGCCTCTTAAAGAAGAAATTACAGGTCTGTGAGAGCCAGAAATCTTGCTTGTTTGTAGGTGACCAAATACTTATTTTACTGAGGAATTTACCAATTAATTCATTAAAAATCCTTCAATGTGATTTTCTGAAATTTTTTTTCTCATTTTGTCTCTCATAGTTGAGGTATACCTATGATGAAAACTGGAGACCTCTCTCATCTTTTAAGTGAGAGAATTTGCACAATTGGTGGCTGACTAAATACTTTTTTGCCCCACCGTATATGTACTTACCTTTATCAGTGTCTACTATTCAATTTACAGTACAACTGTACAACTGCTGTACAACTGCTTACAACTTATTAGCCAAGTTAGAAGCCTGTCTTAAGGAAATCAAAGCTTGGATGACTTGTAATTTCCTGCTATTAAATTCAGATAAGACTGAAGTCATTCTTGTTGGTCCAAAAAACCTTAGAAATTCCTTTCCAAATCAAACTTTCAGTTTGGATGCAGTTACTCTTTCTCTTAATAGCTCTGTGAGGAACCTTGGAGTTATTTTTGATCAGGATTTGTCCTTCAATTCACATATTAAATTTGTTTCTAAGACTGCCTTCTATCATTTGCGTAATATTGCCAAGATTAGGAGCATCTTGTCTCAGAGTGATGCTGAGAAGCTGATCCACGCTTTTGTTAGCTCGAGATTAGATTATTGTAATTCTTTATTATCAGGCTGTCCTAAAACATCTTTAAAAAGTCTTCAGCTGATCCAAAATGCTGCAGCAAGAGTTTTAACAGGTACTAGAAAGAGAGATCATATCTCTCCGGTTCTGGCCTCCCTTCATTGGCTTCCCATAGAGTTTAGAATTAAGTTTAAAATCTTTCTTCTTACTTACAAAGCTCTAAACAATCAGGCTCCTTTTTATTTAAAAGATCTGATACTACCGTATTATCCTAACAGAGCACTACGCTCCCAGAATGCAGGATTACTTGTAATACCTAGAATCTCCAAAAGTACAATGGGAGGCAGAGCCTTCAGTTATCAAGCTCCTCTCCTGTGGAATCAGCTGCCAATCTGGATTCGGGAGTCAGACTCGATCTCTGTTTTTAAGAATAGGGCTAAAACCTACCTTTTTGATATAGCCTACAATTAGGGAGGGATCATGTGTTTCTGAACCCTCCCTTAGTTATGCTGCTAATAGGTTTAGTCAGCTGGGGGACCTCCAGTAATGCACTGGGCCTCACTCCTTTCCTCACTCTCTATGAAATATTTTTTTTTGCTGGTCATTAACATTTGTTTGTTCTCTCCCATAGATTGAGTCCCCATCGTGCTGTTTGCTCTCTACATGTCTGTTCTTTTCTTCTTCTCTATCCCCTCACCCCCCAGCCAGTCGCAGCAGATGACTGCCCCTCCCTGAGCCTGGTTCTGCTGGAGGTTTCTTCCTGTTAAAAGGGAGTTTTTCCTCTCCACCGTCGCCAAGTGCTTGCTTATAGGGGATTGCCTGATTGCTGGGGTCTTTCTGCAACTGTGGGGGTTCCCCCTACAGTTGATAGTGCTATGAGATGACTGTTGTTGTGAAATGGCGCTATATAAATAAAGTTGAATTGAATTGAATTGAATTGAACTTAGCATAAAAACCTGACCTGATCGAAAGAAATGGATGTCATTTTAGGATTCAGCGGTGCAAAATTGTCTTAAATCAGTTGAAAAAAACACAGACAACTTACAAAAATTTATTTTTGTTATGTTGTGAAATTATTGTTCCCCAAAACAATTGTTTAAAGAATGATTTTAAACATCATATGGCAGGATGGAGTCATAACAACAGAACTGGTAAAAAGGGCATCAGTGGGACACCTGGAGGTCATAAAGGTGAGATGAAATTCATAGGTCACATACTTCATGAAGATTCCAATCACAAATCTCATGTGCCAATGTCATGAGCTCCTGAGGGAAAAAAAGGAAAGAAGCAGACCAAGGACCACCTGGAGAAGAACAGTGGAATGAGAGAGCAGTGACACTCGGTGGTGAGCCTGTATCAAGGTAAGGGTTGCAGACAAGGCTGCATAAAGGAGTTTTCTTGAAACCCGATCAACCACTGGGAATCAAATGGATGATAATGTAACAGTACTGGAAATATAGTAATAGATTACAGTCAACAGTGTTACTTCAGCACCACGGATAGTGACAGAACATACAGTCATGTGAAAAAATTAGGACACCCCATTCAATATTCAGTTCTGTAAGAAGTGTTCACATATCTATGTCAAACCTTCTTTTTGTTTTTATTTGCATTTTTTTTTTTTTACCATTTATTTTAGCCATTTTAAGTGGGAATGAATGAGGGGATGTCCTGAAAAGATGGGGGGTATCCTAATTTATTCCTCACTATTTGTTTAAAATTATATTTTACAGAAAATTTGAAAAAAGTCTTTAATTCGTTTTTAATTGTTTAGCTGTATTACATGAATCTCCCAGTATTTTAAGCACTGATATTAAATATTCATATGTCCAAATATGTTAAAAAAAAAGAACAGGCTTATACAGGGTGTCCTAATTTTTTCACATGACTGTATCTTGTGTGATATATACTGTATTTCAATTACTCATAAAGTTAGAAATGATAATACTAATAAAATTCCCAAGTGTAAACTTATATATAGTGGACAGCATTAAAACATTCATACTGGACTTACTGTAGCTATGAAACAATTAATAAATACGCAAAATTACATTGAAAAGGGTCCCCTGTGTAAGATGTATATATATATATACGTATATATACTGTATATGGGAAAATTACAACCATAAATGCAGCTAAACACTACACTACACTACAACAGTGCAGACCCTGCCGTCCACTTGAGTTAGAGCAATTTTTCAAACTATAATTTTATAGTTACAGTTATCTTTATAGTGTTTGGTGTGGGCGGCCTAACAGAGGTGCTGGACATTTTGAACTTAGTTCAGGTGCTGGGTATTCACAATCAAGGAGGAGCCAGTGGGTGGAAGTAAACAAAGAACTTCAAATAAAAAATATGCAATAAAAACAAAAAATGCAATAAATCTAAACTATAAAATAAAATGCATTCCAAAACATCCACCCCATATTAGGATATTTGTTTGTAGCTCTGTCTATACTATATTTTGATATCAGTTTATTAAACCTCGGCTCTTTTCTGTTTCTGCTGTTCTGCCCCTGTCTGTGTCTCGCTCATTATTGTGACTGCGCCCACCTGCACGCCAGCTGTTTCCACTGTAATTGGGGTGATTTTGTTTGTCTGTTAGACTGTCAGCAGGATTATGTAAAAACTACTAAACTGATTTTGATGAAATTTTCACCAGAGGTGGCATTTGGGCTACGGGTGAACCCATTTGATTTTGGAGGTGATCTATGAGCGCATACCTCCACCAGGGCCCTATCTTTTAATGTACCAGTGGATGGAGGGACAGACAGAGGGACTGAGTTACAGACAGATGGACAAAGGGTGGGAGAGAGGGAGCCTTGGTGGAGGTATGCACTCTCTGAGTGCCCTCTAGGTCCCTCTGTGGCAGTCCATCCGCCCGCCACCCATCCAAAATAGACTCCGCTCCCTGTCATCTCTTGGAGTTCTGGTTTGTGTTTTAGTTTAGTGTAGTTTGTAATTTTGTTTTCTTCGTTCAGTTGTGTGTGTGTGTGTGTGTGTGTGTGTGTGTGTGTGTGTGTGTGTGTGTGTGTGTGTGTGCGTGTTGAATGTTTAGTTTAGGTCTTCTGGCCCCTCTTGATTGGTCTTTTGTTTTTGTTTTTTGTTGAATAAATGAAGTTCACCACCCAATGCCTGCATTTGGATCCTGTTTTCTGTCTGTCTCCAGTTTATGGCATACTCAGAGCTGTTACTAAAGAATGTAATGGAGAGGGTCTGCATCTCTGCTGAATGCAATTCTTGTTGTATGAATATTCAGAATACTAATATCAACCTTTCTCTGCTCTTTTGGCATGTGCACATGGTGTTTGGCAAGTCTCATTCTCTACTGGGTGGCCTGGTTGGTAGATGTTCAACACTGCTCTCTTGCCAAGCATTGAACTTTCTGAGAAGAGCCTTAAGGTGGGGTCAGAGTGTATGATCTGGTGAGTGCTGTATGTCTGAACATGTGTATGGCCATGACTCAACTTAAATGATCACATTCTCACCATTATATATGGTTAATCATACTGCCATTAAGACATTATCATAATATTACTGTCTCAGAAGGTTACCTTTTGCTGAATACCAGGCTAACTGTTGGAATGAAAGAAACGTGGGCTGAATAAATGCAATATTGGCTGACGCTGGTTTGTTGAACCTGGGTTTGGGTTCTGTTGCACTGGGCTCTTTGTTTTGCATTTCCTCTAGTTTCTTTTCTCTTCATTTTCCCTTGCAGTTTCTTTTTGTCGTTGGTGAAAATTGTGCATCAGTGCAGTCTAATGTGTTCTCAGTTAAGTGACCCATGTTTAAATGTGCTGGGGTTATCTTGGTGAATTACTTAAACAAATTGCTCTTAATATGAATTTATGGGGGTGCTCTGTCTATTGAGATGGAGGTTTATGCTCTTTGTGAAGTGTCAGCATTGCAGGGTGCTGAATGGGTGAGCTGGCTGAAGTTATGACTTTTTTTTTCGTCAGTCTGAGGAAGCTCAATTACCCTCAGGTAAACATTTCAGAGTCAGTAAATGCAAAAGTGTTAAAGCACTATTTTCTCCTCATGCCCCAAACTCTTCTTAGCAAACAAAGTTTTAGACATGGCTCTGTTCAGGCTGGGACTTTATTCTTTTTTAAATTCCTTATTTTTAGTACTCCCCTTGTGTTCTAGTAGGTATCTTTTATCATGCTCAGATGTTATGCTATTATTAAGGTTCCAAGCAGCTATGCTATGGGAAACCTATTGTTTTTTCTGATTCTTATTATTATTTTTCTCCATTAAAAGTGCATGGGGAGCAAAAGTGGTAATATGTGGAAACTTGAAATTTTATAGTCTGATCAGAAACTCTCCCCACTACTAAAAGACAAAAAAAAAATTAAAAAAATCAAGGCTCTGCACACATAGGTGGTGCTATAATAAACATATTTTTGCAAAAATCTCACGAACTGCTTGGCCGAGACTAAGAATTCTTTCATCATTCTATTCACTGAAACCTTCCGCAACTTTTCTTCAATGGTGGCAAACCCTAAAAATGAAGTTTTCTGCACCATATTTTCAAAAATGTACAAGTGAACTCAAAATGAACTCCTCCTAGGCCATTCATCCAAATGGCTTGAAAATTAAGCAGATGTTTAAGATGCTTGTCTGTCACATGGGAGCCCTGGGTTCATATCCTTCTGGTAACGTGTAGTTCTTCTAAAGTGCAACATACCTCTTCTATGCATTTGAAAAGAATGTGTAGTGCACATTAAGTTTCAAATGCTGTCCTGCTGCTGAGAATTCCTTCAAATGATGATTTATTATTTGACAAAGTTAGCACGCATGCTTAAGCAGTTGTGTGGTGTTGTGGTTAAGGAGAGTGCTTGGTATGCCAAACTCCCAGGTTTGAATCTTGCCAGGTATGTCTTGTTCTTCTGAACAACAACTGAAGTACAGCATGGCTCTCCTGTACTTTTCAAAGATACATTATGTAAGATTTTCTCCTCAAAATAGTGCTTACAAAATTATTTTGATGGTACACCAGCATCTGACCGTGTGAATGTCACTTCCTCCATAGCCTGGGTGGGTCCACAATGTCTACAACAGTTCTTTTTTTGTGTGTGATCACTGGGAGGACAGCAGATGTGGCCTCAGTCTTTGGCCTCAGTCCCAGCAGCGTATCACAGGGCACGACTTTAGCCACCACCAACAAAAAGCCCTGTAGGTATCTGTTGGTCCTGGGGTCGTGGTCGCTGTGGTTGTGGCCTTTTAAGTGTTCCTTCAAGGAACAAGAAAGTTACATAGTGCTGGTTTAAAAACTAATGTTTCGCAGACCTGCAGGTTTTCTCTTCCACCCAGTCTCTTCAGCAGGTGTCTTCACTGATCAGCAATCATTGGGAGAAAATTCAATGAAATGACCTGTTGTGTCATGTTCGGGGTCGCTACCCCAAGCATGACTTGTGGCTGTTGGTTTTAATTATTGTTTATTAATCCCAGCTGGTGGATTGAGCCTTGCTCTCCATCAGTCCCACAGCCACGCCCCTCCTCTTACCAGGCATTCACCAGTTTTCTGGTTCACCATATACACACTCACGCACTCATGCACGCACACACACTCATGCATGCACGCACACTTACACTTACACTCACACTCACACTCATGCACACATGCACGCACACACTGTTCAATCAGTCACGCACTGGGTGGCCACACAGCTGTGTCCATTTGCCCTCATTGCACGTCAGGCATTCCCTTGACCAATCTAGCTTGTAGCCGGGTGTCTTCCCTTCAGCTGTGACTGTATTTGGACTTTCTCTACATTCACTCATTGTAAATAAACACGTTACTTACTCTGCGTTTTGGGTTCGTTGCTATTCCCTATGTTCGCTGCGCAGTTTGTGCAGTGAACATGACAGGAAGTTGCCACCAATAGAGCCCAAGCAGCAAATAACGTGTTACTTTCATTTTTGTGTTTTTCCTACCTGCCACTGGAGTTATGATGGATTACCGGAGTGACGCGGAGCTGCACGGACTGGCCCATCTGGAGGATGGGCCAGTCCCAACACTATGCCCGTTTTGACACCTCGTCATCTGTGTCCAACTCCCCCCCTCCCTCCAGCTCCACAGCCTCCACATTCCCTACTTCATTTAAGGCACCCCCCCCTCCTCCCCCCCTCCCCTTATCATCAGTGAGCAGGATGTGCTCAAACAGTTCTCCAGACTGAACCCGCGCAAGGCCCCTGGCCCAGACGGCGTGTCTCCCTCCACCCTGAGACTCTGTGCGAAACAGCTGGCTCCTGTATTCACAGACATTTTTAACACCTCCCTTAAGTTATGCCACGTGCCATCCTGCCTCAAATCCTCCACCATCATCCCTGTCCCCAAGAAGCCACGGATCACTGGACTTAATGACTACAGACCTGTAGCGCTCACCTCTGTAGTCATGAAGTCCTTTGAGCGCCTGGTCCTGTCCCACCTCAAGTCCATCACCACCCCTCTCCTGGACCCGCTGCAGTTTGCCTACCGAGCCAACAGGTCTGTAGACGATGCAGTCAACCTGGCCCTCCACTCCATCCTGCAGCACCTGGACTCCCCGGGAACCTACGCCAGGATCCTGTTTGTGGACTTCAGCTCCGCATTCAACACCATCCGCCCCGCTCTGCTCCGGGACAAGCTGTCCCTGCTCAACGTGCCTGACTCCCTCTGCAGGTGGATCATCGACTTCCTGACGGACCGGAGGCAGCATGTGCGGCTGGGAAAGACTGTCTCAGACTATACTAGCATCAGCACCGGATCACCCCAGGGCTGTGTACTTTCCCCCCTACTCTTCTCCCTTTACACCAACTCCTGCACCTCCAGCCACCAGTCTGTCAAGTTGATCAAGTTTGCGGACGACACCACCCTCATCGGGCTCATCTCCAACGGCGACGAGTCCGCCTACAGGAGAGAGGTGGCCCAGCTGGCGTCCTGGTGCAGCAATAACAACCTGCAGCTGAACGCTCTGAAGACAGTGGAGATGATTGTAGACTTCAGGAAAGTCACTACTCCTCTGCCCCCCCTCACCCTCTCAGGCTCTCCCATCACCACTGCTGATTCCTTCCGCTTCCTAGGCACTACCATCACCAGGGACCTCAAATGGGAGCTGACCATCAGCTCACTCATCAAAAAAGCCCAGCAGAGGATGTTCTTCCTGCGGCAGCTGAGGAAGCTCAAGCTACCCACCAAGATGTTAGTGCAGTTCTACACAGCCATCATCGAGTCCATCCTCACCACCTCCATAACCGTGTGGTACGCAGGAGCCACTGCCAGGGACAGACTAAGGCTGCAGCGCGTCGTGCGCACTGCTGAGAAGGTGATCGGCTGCAAGCTCCCATCTCTCCAGGATCTGTACATCTCCAGGACCCGGAGGCGTGCTGGCCGGATCATAGCCGATCCCTCACACCCTGGTCACGTACTGTTTGCCCCCCTCCCCTCTGGTAGAAGACTTCGGTCCATCCAGACTAAAACCTCCCGTCACATGAACAGCTTCTTCCCCTCTGCCATTAGACTGCTGAACACTAAGTGACTCTCGTGCACCATGTACAGCAGCTCAACCAGACTCATGTCAATCATCACTGTTTTCTTCCTGCATTACCGACTGCACTATATAGTTCTCCACAGTATCTGCTGCTGGCTAATATATATTTTAACTGTTGACCAGTATCACTTAATCTTATCCTACACTTTATTACATGTATAGTTTATTTCTCTTATCTTATCATGTTTAATGTTGCAGCATTGTACCGAGACAAATTCCTAGTTTGTGTACTACATGAACAATGGCAATAAACCTGATTCTGATTCTCTCTTCTTCTGAGGATGTCTTCTCCCGGATACAAGGGCAGTATTCTCCCAAGGCCGTTTGCGCTGCTCAAAACACAGCAGCGGAGGTGCTGGAGCGTTGTCCCGACATTCTGTTTTTCCCTGAGTTGGCCGACATACTCCATGCAATTCTCGCGCTGCATGAAGGGGAGCCAGGAAGGGAATTCCCAGCACAGGAACTGTCTCCTACATGGAAGAGACACTCGTGGGAAAAGAAGTTTTCCTCCTACCGCAGCTCTCCCGCTCCTTCCACGGGTGAATGGAAGAGACGCTCTTCTCCGTCGGCAGCCATCTTCCCCTCAGCTCCATCTCCTGCTCCAAGCCAGCAGCCATCATGTCAGCGTCACCCGGAATCCCGGAGAACAATTTTGCCCCACGACCTGCTCCCTCTCCGACACCGAGCCCAGTCACCTCCGCAGCGGATCATCAGTCCCGAGCAGTCCCGTCTGCAGGATCTCCCTCCGCATCCGCTGTGAGGTCTTCCTCCTCAGGTTGTTCACCGGTAGCAGTGGGGCGCCTGTTTTTCTCACCGTGGTCTCCCGTTCCTGAGGTGAGAGGGGTGGCTCGCATACCCTCTACGGAGGAGCCTAGCACCGCCTTTCCCGGATGGACGGGTGAAGACGTCCAAACAGCAGCAGTTGCAATTCACACCGCAAACCGGGAGAGCAGGTGAGTACATTTTCATTTGACTCATATTAATAATGAAATGTCTTGCCTGATTCCCGGTTGGGATGCTCAGGAAAGCAGTCTCCTGAGTTCTCCCCACCTGCTGCTGTTTATAACTGTTCACCAGCCCTCTCTCCTCTTCCCTTGGTGTGCCTGCCGGAACCGGAGCCGAGCAGTCGGGATCAGGAGGAGCCAGAGGTCCAGGAGAGGGGTCCTCCCGCAGCAATGGCAAACCAGGTCCCAGCTGCCACGCTGGAGGAGTCACCAGCATGGATCATGGCAGCTAGGAGAATTAAGACTGCAGAGACCATCACGCCTGCTGTGGAGGCCGTCACAGTAGAGTCAGCACCCGAGCAGAAACTTGTGGGGGCTGACCCAGAGGAGACATCACCCAGCTCTCCGAAGTCCTGGATGGCGGTAGAGCTTGAGCTAAGGCAAGTGCTCTCTTTTGTCTTTCTTTTTTCCATAATTGAGCATTTTTGCCTAGCTTTAGGTGATGAGAGCCAGCTGCAGCCAAACGCTGCACCTGAGCTCACCTCGCCGGGCTCTGCCACTGCCGGCAAATCTGACCCTTCCCTCTCTCTTTCTGAGTCCATTTCCAGAGTCATCGGAGAGGGTATTCCATCGCTGGATGAGTCTGTGGATCCAGGTTCGCAACCAGAGGCCACCGAGGTTCCGGACTAGGTGGTTGTCGGGGGCACCCAGTCCCAGTCCAGGCTGCTCAACGGGTCGGCTGGTCCATGGCCAATATGGCGTTGGGGTCAGCAGTGGCCCAGCCTGGTCCCAAAACAGGTGCAGCAGGGGTCCAGCTGGACTCCATCGTGGATGCAACCATGGCTTGGTCGGGGTTCACCATGGATGCAACATTGTCCCAGGTTGGGACCACCGCGGAAACAGCTATGGCCCAGCCTGGGTTCACCGCAGGTGTTACTAAGTCCCTGTCCTACGTCGGGACCAATGGGGGTGCCACAGGACAATTTGGGGATGCCGGGGCCATCCGTTCTCTTTTGGAGGCCCTGTGGGTGTTCCTCCTCCTTTTGCTGGACACCGTCAGGGTCATTTCCCTTCCACCGCCAGCGACCGCAGGGGTTCCTCATCCTCTGCCTGGCCACCCACCTCTCAGTCTTCCAGTGGGTAGGCCACTGTCTCATTTGCCCTTTCGGTCCTGGTGGCCTAATCGTGTGGGCAGGCCGCCCGAAAAACAGAGTTCCCTTGCCGGGTGGCCCATGCGCCCTGGCAGACCGCCGGACACTGCTCTGCAGCCCGCCCACTGGCCCTGGGATTTTGGCTGGCCCCCCGAACTTATGGCAACCTGCTAGGCCTTGGACTCTGGTCGGCCCCCGGAACTGTGGGACCTTTGGGGGTGGGGTGGGTTAGTTAGTTTTGGGTTTTAGTTTTAGTTTTTCCCCATCTTCAGTTGATCCCTCCTAACCTGTTTCCCCCCACCTCCCACCCTGGTTTGGTGTGTTGGTTTTTTGGGTGGGGGTGGGGTGGGGGGATTGTTCTTTGCTTTGATGGTACGGTGGGTGTCTGATATCCACCCCTTGGGGGGGGAACTGTCATGTTCAGGATCGTCACCCCGAGCATGACTTGTGGCTGTTGGGTTTAATTATTGTTTATTAATTCCAGCTGATGGATTGAGTCTTGCTCTCCATCAGTCCCGCAATCACACCCCTCCTCGTACCAGGCATTCACCAGTTTTCTGGTTCACCACATACACACTCACGCACTCATGCGCGCACACACACTCACGCACACTTACATTCACACTGAGGAGACTCAGGTCTTTTGGTGTACAAGGGGCGCTGCTGAAGTCATTCTATGACACGGTGGTGGCATCAGCCATCACTTTTGGAGTGGTCTGCTGGGGCAGTGGCATTACTGCAGCCGATAGGAAGAGACTGAACAAACTGATTAAGAAAGCTAGCTCTGTCCTGGGGCAGCGCCTTGATCCGATGGAGGAGATAGGAGAGAGAAGGACGGTGGCTAAACTGTCATCTCTGCTGGAGTCCGAGTTCCACCCTATGCAGGACATACTGGATGCACTGAGGAGCTCATTTAGCAGCAGACTACATCATCCCAGGTGCACAACCGAGAGGTTTCGTAGGTCCTTCCTACCAACGGCTGTCAGACTGTACAACCTAAGCAGGGCTGCTCGCAGAGATAGCAAAAAGACGTAACAAACTAATAGTTTTTTTGAATGCAGAAGATGCAATAGACTTACACAATGGTCCTCTCCGGCATACAACTAGGAACATACCGGTCGCTATGGAGGGTGAGAATATGTATGGGCACATAATCATACCATGTAGGATAACTAAGTAGACGGTTATGCTGTTTCATCCCACCTAGCAACAATGCTCTGCACTGTGTGTGTTTATATTTATATATCTATATATTTATTCCATCTAGCTACAATGCTCCGCACTGTGTGTGTTTATATATTTACATATTTATTCCATCTAGCTACAATGCTCAGCACTGGGTGTGTTTATATTTATATATCTATATATTTATTCCATCTAGCTACAATGCTCCGCACTGTGTTTTTATATATCTACATATTATTCCATCTAGCTACATTGCTCCGCACTGTGTGTGTTTATATACTTGCATATTTATTCCACCTAGCTGCAATGCTCCGTACTGTGGGTGTTTATATATTTACATATTTATTCCATCTAGCTACAATGCTCTGCACTGTGTGTTCATATATTCATATATTCATATATTTATTCCATCCAGCTACAATGCTCTGCACTGTGTGTCTGTGTGTGTGTGTATATATATATATTTTATAGTAATATGTACATATGTATATTAGCTGCTCTTGTTTGCTTGTTTTTTTTTTTTTTTTTTTTCTTACCTTCTGATTGTTGCTCTGAGTGTTGCTATCCCTGTGCTGTTGCAATCCTGGAATTTCCCCGTTGTGGGACTAATAAAGGCTTATCTTATCTTACACTCACACTCACGCACGCACACACACACTGTTCAATCAGTCATGCACCGGGTGGCCACACAGCTGTGTCCATTTGCCCTCATTTCGGGTTTGTGTATTAATAGGGTAGAATGTGACCAGCTGTTGTGGCAACTTTGCAATGTCAACTCTGGATCTCCAGGCTCGCATCGGTTGGTTTTCCCCTGGACTAAAAGTGCGCTGTTCCCTCAGAGCCTTGCCGCTCCAACACCTTTGTAAGTCTTTCTTTGTGCCTTTTCCCTCCGTTCCTGTTTGCTTGGAGCACATCAGGCATTCCCTTGAGCAATCTAGCTTGTAGCCGAGTGTCTTCCCTTCAGCTGTGACTGTATTTGGACTTTCTCTACATTCACCCATTGTAAATAAACACGTTACTTACTCTGCGTTTTGGGTTCGTTGCTCTTCCCTATGTTCGCTACCCAGTTTGCGCAGTGAACATGACATGTGGAAGACAGTGGTTGGAGGTAAAACCCACAGAGTCTTGGCCCTCCATGGCACATGGTTGACCACCCCTGCCTTAGATTTTAAATGCTGTTGCTAAGCAATACAAGACCTTGAAGTCTACATTTGCTTGGAACCTGATGATTGCCACTTGAGGCTATAATTTGTATTTATTACTGTTAATTAGTATTGAATTATGCTGTATTTATTTGTGTATCTTGCCAATATAGTCTTTGATATGCCCTTAGAATATAGGGTTAGTGTTGTTACTAATTAAGCTTTTAGTGGTCTTTGTCACTAAAAAAATGTTATTACAGCGGGGAAAATAAGTATTGAACATGTCAACATTTTTCTCATTAAACATATTTCTGATGGAGCCATTGACCTGCAATTTTCACCAGATATTAGTAACAACCCAAGTAATCCATACATACAAAGAAATCAAGGAAACTGTGTTCACAAAACAAGTTATATTTAATAAAGTGGAATGACACAAGGAATAAGTATTGAACACGCTTGGTGAAATTCATTTAATATTCAGTAGAAAGTCTTTGTTGGTAAAAACAGCATCCAGATGCCTCCTGTATGGAGAAACTAGGTGCAGGCACTGCTCAAGAGTGATTTTAGCCCATTCTTCCACACAAACTGTCTTCAAATCTTTAAGGTTCTGTGGGTGTCTTCTATGAACTCTGATCTTCAGTTTGTTCCATAGATTTTCAATTGGATTCAGATCAGGTGACTGACTGGGCCATTCTAACAGCTTTATTTTCCTTCTCTGGAGCCAGTTGAGAGTTTCCTTGGCTGTGTGTTTGAAATTATTGTCTTGTTGAAATGTCCACCCTCGTTTCACCTTCAACATCTTGGCAGATGGCAACAGGTTCTTATCAAGTATGTCTCTGTACATTTGTCCATTCATTTTTCCTTCAAATATATGAAGTCTGCCTGTACCATGTGCTGAAAAACACCTCCACACCATGATGCTCCCACCACCAAACTTCGTTGTTGGTATGGTGATTTTGGTCTGATGTACAGTGCCATTTCTCCTCCAAAGATGCTGTGTGTTGTGGCATCCAAAAAGTTCAATTTTGGTATCATCTGACCAGACTATATTGTCTCAGTATTTTTCTGGCTTGCCCAAATGTTGTGCAGAAATCTTGCAAGGAGCTCCTGGTCATGGCCGGATTATGGTAAAATGATGTTCTTTCCACTTAGGAATGATGGCTCCAACAGTACTCACTGGAACATTCAGCAGTTTAGAAATGCACTTGCAACCAATGCCATCATTATGCTTTGCAACAATGAGGTTGCCATGGTCTAGAGAGAGCTCTTTGCTTTTACCCATCACGAGTTCTTTGTGGTGTGACAACCTGATATTCACAGACATTTTTAAAGTAAGGACTTAACCAGCTAAAATTAATTGGCACTGATGGGGATGGGATGGCTTCCTAAATCCTGATGGATTTCAGCTGGTTTCTTGGCTTTCTATGCTTTTTTGCACCTCTTTTCTTCATGTGTTCAATGTTTATTCCCTCTGTCATTCCACTTTATTAAATATGACTTGTTTTGTGAACAGTTGCCTTGATTTCTTTGTATGTAGTTATTACTTTGATTGTTACTGATATCTGTTGAAAATCTCAGGTCACTGGTTCCATAAGAAATATGTTTAATGAGAAAAATGTTGATGTGTTCAATACTTATTTCCCTTGCTCTCTCTCTCTCTCTCTCTCTCTCTCTCTGAGTGGGTGTGGTCGTGAGTGCGAGCTGAGAGCGTGTGACAGCGTGAGTGAATTACGTATCTCAAACTTTTTTCTATCTTTTTGTGTTTAAGGTGTTTTTTTTTTTTGCTAAATAATCTTAGGTTTTGTTGTTTTCTGTAGCTGGGGTGGGGTAGGCGTTCTGGGAGGGGGGTTTCTGCTGCCAGCTCTGCTGGTCAGCATGGTTTTGGAGCGAGGCTCCGGGTTTGAGAAGCTGACACGCCGGCATGCTGTCAAACTGACACCGGCTGTCAGCTGCTCAGTGGAGGAGTGTAGTCTGGCTGTGGGGGAGTTGGTTGGTTATGAAAGCATTAGATCAGCTTCAAGAATGAATAGTGCCGTGGTGATCTTCCTCGATAGTGTTGAAAAAGTTAACCAGGTAGTGGAGAGCGGGGTTGTGATTAAAGACACACTGGTTCCTGTTCTGTCTCTGGTGAATCCCGCGAAGAGAATTACGATCTCAAATGTCCCACCATTTTTAAAGAATGAGCTGTTGGAGAAGGAGCTGTCGAGACACGGGCAGCTTTTGTCCCCGATTAAGCACATCCCTCTCGGTTGTAAGTCCCCGCGTTTAAAGCATGTCATGTCTTTTAGGCGACAGGTGCTCATGATTTTAAAGAATAGCGAGGAAAGCCTCAACCTCGTATTTAAATACCGGATTGACGGCTTTGATTATACCATCCACGTCACCTCCGATAATATGAAGTGTTTCGGCTGCGGAATGGAGGGACATTTGATTCGATCATGCCCTCAGGGAGTGGGGGGTGATCACTCGGGGGAGGCCGCTAGTGCGGCCTCGGGGCTGTCTGGCGGCGGAGCGGCTTCGCCGCTCTCTGAGGCTGGCGGCGCTACCGCGCCGTCGGGCACTTCGGCCGAGGCCGCGGGGTCGTCTGGCGGCGGGGCGGCTTTGCCGCCCTCCGTAGCCGGCCTGTCGATCATAAATGAAACCGCAGCAAAAGTTAAAGCACATCGCAGGGCTGCTGCACAGACCAACATTGCGGACAAGGGTGAGATTACCGAGAGGGATCACGCTGAGGATCAGACAGATGAGCCAAATGAGGCCCAGGTAGATGGTGGGACTAGAAAAATGAATATAAAACCACAGCACAGGGTGAGCGAAAGACAGGAAGAGACAGCTACCAGGGTGGCTGAGTCAGTGTTGGAGGACGAGGATGACATTGAAATAGATGAAGAATTATGTAAAATCTCAATCAAGCGGAAGAATTTGGAAACCAAACAGCAGAGGAGCAAAGTAAAAAGGGTTGTCAAAGACAGTTCTGAGGTTTCTCCATCTCAGCCAGATTCTTATGCTGGGTCTGAGATAGAGAGTGATGGTGAAAGCAGTGATGATGTGGCCAGTGGAGGCGGTTACCCCTTCACAAAAATACAGAAGTTTTTGCAGGACACTAAGGGATCCAGACTGGTTAAAGTTGAAAATTTCTTCCCCGATCTAAAACGTTTTGTTGACTCTGCTCGGGCCTACATGAAAAATAGGGGAGAGCTTGAGCAGGAAAGTTTTACTGATCAGGAGGTCTACAGACTAAAAAAGCTTGTGCTAAAAGTTAAGAACCAAATTGCCCAGGATGATTAGTCTTTTATCGCTCATTCTTTCTTTTCTGTTTTTGTGTTGGTTTTACCCTTTTATATGCATGTGCAGTTTTAATTTTGGCACACTCAACATCAATGGAGCAAGAGAAATGTCTAAGCGAGCGTGTGTTTTTACTCTTGCAGAATGCAAGAAATTTAATGTTCTGTTTGTTCAGGAGACTCATAGTTCTGAGGACAATGCTGCTGACTGGAGGAGCGAATTTCGAGGGGAAATTATTCTTAGTCATAAAAGCAGCAGTAGTGGTGGAGTGGGTATTTTATTTTCTCGAGATTTTATTCCACTTTCTTATGACATTGATGAGGTAATTGCAGGCCACATTTTAAAAGTTCGAGCTGTTTTTGAGAATGTGAAAGTTGTTTTTATAAATGTGTATGCTCCAACTGTAGGCACAGAAAGATTGGCCTTTTTAAATATTTTAGATGACACGATCAAAAATTGCAGTAATGATGACTTTTTATTTGTGGGTGGGGATTTTAATTGCACAGAAAATCCTCTTATGGATAGGAATCACCCAGAGCCACATGCTGCATCCAAGAAAAGTTTAAAAGGTCTCATAGAAGCTCATGATCTGTGTGATGTGTGGAGGGATTTTCATGGCAAGGCTAGACAGTACACGTGGAGCCATAGAAAGGACGATATTCTGTCCTTAGCTAGACTGGATAGGGTTTACAGTTTTAAGCACCATTTTAGCATTTTTAAAAGTGCTTTTATAGTCCCTGTTGGCTTTACAGATCACTCTCTGGTTCAGTGTTGTGTTTTTATCAAGAATATAAAGTGCAGTAGTGCATACTGGCATTTTAACACATCACTTTTATCGGATAACAGTTTTAAAACTGCTTTTATTGTTATGACCCGAGCGTCGGTTCTGATCGCGCTCGGGTTAAAGTTATGTCTCGCTGCCGGCCTTGACAGCTGCGGACGGTATTTTGGCCTCTCCGGGCTCTTATTGTGAAAGTGCTCGGACGGGTTTCCGCCTGTCAACGGTCGGTCAGCTGTGTGTCATCTGTCATCAGTCCCTGGTTATTTAAGCTGTGTGCTAGCATCATTACGACGCAGCAGTGTCTGATCGCTAATGGTCACGAATCTGATCGTTATTCTGTTCACTCATCGTCACGGATGCCTGGACTATCTTCACCTCGGCTGTTTAAGGGCTTGACCGTCTTTTCACCGGCAATAGTAAGTGAGCTGTATAGCCTTATTCCCTCCGGTGTAATTTGTGCTGTAAGTCCCTGCTTTAGCAGTCCAAGTGCAATTATTACCTAGCTTGTCTGTGTGTGACTGTTTCCTGCCCTGGACCCGTAGTGTGCTGTATTGCCTATGCTTCCTGTTCTGCAAGGACTCTGTCATCTGCTCAGCAGCTTGTGTAAACACCTTTTCACCGTAATAAAACTCACTGGTGGACTTGTGTGCAACTTATAGGTGGCCTGCGAGGGCCATCATGACAGTACACTGCTGCCCAAACAGCGTTTTACGGTGACGCCATTTTGAGACGCTTTTTCACCAGTGAGTTGAGTTTTGGATGTTGTTTTCCCTGTCTGGGACCTGTGTATGCGAGGAATGCCGTCACCGAGGAGTCACGTGCTGACGTGTGTCTTGGAAGCGGTAGATGAGTTACTCATCTCCGCTTCCATGTTGGACTACGACCCCGGCATACATTGGTACCTGGACGCCGCCAAAGATGTGCTCTGTAACCTCTCTCCCTGCTTCGCCAACCACCCGGAAGTCGACGTTAGGAGGGAGGACATCACTGCCCAACGCGAACTGTTCCTGATAATGGAGGAGGAACGCGGCATGGAGCAGGTGAAGAGGCACACCTGTTTTTCGCCTAGGGATCCTTTTCGGGAGTTCGCACCATCTGGGGGCCGGCGAAGGTGTCGGCGTCACGGCCGGGCGCATCTTCGGCAAGCTCCAGCTCCAGATCCAGTTCCGGGCCTCCGGGATGACCCCCTCAACCAGCCAGCTGCTGAGTGTGAGCCGAGTCCTGCGCCGGTGGGCTCCGTTCTTGGGTCTTTCAGCATTCAGCAAGCGAGGGAAGGAGCAACGTTCGCTACAGCTGATAACATCCTCCCCCCGGGAGACAGGCAAGTCCAAGTTCACTTTCCTTGTAGTAATAGTGATCTGTCTTGTCTGACTCCTGGGGGTGAAGTTCAGGGTCCGCAGCTCCCTGAGTTTCCTTCCCCAGCTGTAGCTATTTATATTAAACCTGCTGCCTCTGTGTCTCCTCCTGCGGAGCGGTCCTCGGCGTCAGTCCCACGCCGGCGAACGAGGGGGAGGCCTGCAGCTCTGGGAGACATCCCGGTCTTGCAGCCTTGTTTTGGACAGAGGAGGAGAACGGACTGCAGTGAGGAGCCAGAGCCGACGAGAGAGCGTCCCCAAGGTTCTTCAGGGATGCAGCCCGAGTCAGCAGGTCCAGGGTCCTCTGCCTCCACGCCATACGGGTTATTGGCATGGATGTCTGCGCATGAGGATCCAGCTGCAGAGACCATCAGGCCGGTTGTGGAACCCGACACAGCCGAGTGGGAGCCCGACGACGAGCATCTTCATGAACCTGGATCGGCGAAGTCCTGGATGGCTCCAGAGCCCGAGTGCAGGCAAGTGCTCTTTCTTGTTTTCCTGTATGGTGTGTTAGAGCATTTTTGCCTGCCTCATGGGGAGGCGAGTGAGGGGCAGCCGGCCGCTGCACCCGAGCTCGTCTCGCTGGGCTCTGGCGCTGCCAGTGGAACTGATCCCGGTTCTTCCTTGTGTTCTGAGCACCTCCACAGCGTTGCCGGTCCGGAGCTAGTCAAGGTCACGGGACCGGGGGTTCCAGGTTCGGAGATGGAGATCGTCGCCGGAGCAGTCCTGACCCGGTCGGGGTCCAACGTGTGGGCCGAGGAGACCCGGTCGGGGTCCATCGTGTGGGCCGAGGAGACCCGGTCGGGGTCCGTTGTTTGGGCCGAGGAGACCCAGTCGGGGTCCGATGCATGGTCCGAGGAGACCCAGTCGGGGTCCAACGTGGGTGCAGCGGTGACCCAATCGGGACCCGTTCTGACCCAGTCGGGGTCCGACGCATGGGCCGAGGTGACTCAGTCGGGGTCCAACGTGGGTGCAGCGGTGACCCAATCGGGATCCGTCCTGACCCAGTCGGGGTCCGACGTATGGGCCGAGGTGACCCAGTCGGGGTCCAACGTGGGTGCAGCGGTGACCCAATCTGGGTCCGTCCTGACCCAATCGGGGTCCGACGAGGTCCAGTGTGGGTCCAGCGCAGGTGCGGCTGCGACCCAATCAGGATTCGAGGGGGCCCAGGGTTTTGGTTGTCCCCCTCTCAGGAGCCACCAGCTGGGGGCCATTGGTGGATTTTGTTTGACAGATCGGCGCTCTTCTGTTTTGTTTTCAGGTGAGCGGCTGCACGCAATCCCTCCACGGTCCTGCTGGTTGTGGTATGCGGGTCGGCCACCCGAGGAACTGCTTGGAGCATTTGGCATCTTGGGTTGGCCACCCAATATACTGTGTGGGTTACGGGGTGACCTGGTTCGGCCACCAGAGGACGTTTTCCTGGGGGCATGGGACTGGGGCAGGCCACCTGACTGTTTCATGTACTGTGGGATTTTCTGTGGGCCATATGGTGCCAATTCTTGTCTTGTACTTCTTGTAATTTTTTGTTGTGTTTCAAAGTCATAGTCTTAGTCAGGTCAAGTTCGAGCATTTTTGTTACCTTGTAAATCATTGTCTTTGTCTAGTCTGAGCAATTTGTGTTTGCCTCTTGTTACCTTGTGAGTCTTTGCCATAGTCAAGTTAGAGCATTTTTTGTCTCTTGTTTTTTTTTTCCCTTGTGAGTCTTAGTCTTGTCATAGCCTTGTTTTGTCATGTACTTAGTTCCCCGCTGACTCTCTTACAATCATCTTTTACCATCCTCACCTGTACATAACTGCATAACTACATAACTACATCTAACTTATTGCACATTATTTGCACATAACAGTACTTTTAACTTTCTGCACTGCTGCATATATTTGCATATATTTGCTTAAATTGCACATACTGTTAATTACCGTATATACTGCACTGCTGTCCTTTGCACTTCTGATTGGATGCTAAACTGTGTTTCGTTACCTTGTATTCATACATGTGTAATGACAATAAAGTTGAATCTAATCTAATCTAATCTAATCTATTTTCTTTTCCTTAGTCTTGTTTTTTTCCCCAGAGTCATGTATTTCCTGTATGTTTTTTTTTGTCTGGTCTTAGCCTTGTTTTTTTCCCCAGAGTCATGTATTTCCTGTATGTTTTTTTTGTCTGGTCTTAGTCTTGTTTTTTTCCCCAGAGTCATGTATTTCCTGTATGTTTTTTTTTTGTGTCTGGTCTTAGTCTTGTTTTTTTCCCTGAGTCATGTGTTTGTATGTATTTCTTGTTTTGGTCTTGTCTTGTTTTTGTTGGTTGGTTTCTCTCCCTCCGTACCTGTCCCCCTACCTCCCACCCTGGGGGGGGGCGGGGGGGGGGCAGGGTGGTCCCTTGGGGCGTCCGGAGTCCGCCCGTGGAGGGAGGGTACTGTTATGACCCGAGCGTCGGTTCTGATCGCGCTCGGGTTAAAGTTATGTCTCGCTGCCGGCCTTGACAGCTGCGGGCGGTATTTTGGCCTCTCCGGGCTCTTATTGTGAAAGTGCTCGAAGGGGTTTCCGCCTGTCAACGGTCGGTCAGCTGTGTGTCATCTGTCATCAGTCCCTGGTTATTTAAGCTGTGTGCTAGCATCATTACGACGCAGCAGTGTCTGATCGCTAATGGTCACGAATCTGATCGTTATTCTGTTCACTCATCGTCACGGATGCCTGGACTATCTTCACCTCGGCTGCTTAAGGGCTCGACCGTCTTTTCACCGGCAATAGTAAGTGAGCTGTATAGCCTTATTCCCTCCGGTGTAATTTGTGCTGTAAGTCCCTGCTTTAGCAGTCCGAGTGCAATTATTACCTAGCTTGTCTGTGTGTGACTGTTTCCTGCCCTGGACCCGTAGTGTGCTGTATTGCCTATGCTTCCTGTTCTGCAAGGACTCTGTCATCTGCTCAGCAGCTTGTGTAAACACCTTTTCACCGTAATAAAACTCACTAAAAACTCACTGGTGGACTTGTGCGCGTCTTATAGGTGGCCCGCGAGGGCCATCATGACATTTATGTTTTTTTTGGAGTAATTTTAAATTAACAAAATCAAGTTTTAGTTCTTTGCAGCAGTGGTGGGATGTAGGGAAGAGCCAAATAAAGAATCTGTGCCTACAGTATACTCGCAATGTCTCTGGAGACTTGGCCAGGTCTGTCAGGGACCTGGAGAGAGAAGTAGTGGAGCTGCAGTCTTTGGCAGGCTCCACAGGAGAAAGAGGACATTTTGAGGCCCTCAATGGCAAAAAGTCTGTTTTAACAGACCTACTAGTTGTGGCCGCCAGGGGCGCTGTAGTACGCAGTAGGTTCCAGAACATCGCACTAATGGACGCTCCATCTCATTTTTTCTTTGGTTTGGAGAGGAAGAATGGTCAGAGGAGGATGATCCACTCTCTCAGCTCCGAGGACGGGCGGCTAATCCGTGAGTCTGCGGAGATCTGTCACTTTGCAGCTGCTTTCTACAAAGATCTTTTTAAGAAAGAATTTGTTGAGAATCCACATGTGCTGAGTCATTTTTTGACGGACTTGCCAAAAGTGATGGCTAGCATGAATGCGGAGCTGGAGAGTGGGATCACTCTGCAGGAACTAGCAGTAGCTGTCCAGTCTCTTCAGTGTGGAAAAGCCCCAGGGATAGATGGTCTACCATCGGAGTTCTACAAGGCGTTCTGGTCTGAGATCTGTGAGGACTTGCTGGAAGTACTGTCTGACAGTCTGCGGAAGGGTCACCTGCCCCTAAGTTGTAGGAGAGCAGTCCTCACCCTCCTTCCCAAGAAAGGCGACTTGAAAGACATTAAAAACTGGCGTCCGGTGGCCCTCCTCTGTACTGACTATAAAATTCTCTCCAAAGTGTTGGCTACCAGGCTGAGGAAGGTGATGGAGCAGGTCATACATGTAGACCAGACCTACTGTGTACCTGGTAGGTTGGTTACAGACAACATTTTTTTAATTCGTGATGTTTTGGACCTCTCCAGCTCATTGGTCAAGGAACTTGGTCTTATTTCAATAGACCAAGAAAAGGCGTTTGACCGAGTTGAACATCCATACCTGTGGCAGACACTAGAGGCCTTTGGTTTCAGCTCAGGGTTCATCGCCAAGATCCAGGCTTTGTATAGAGACATTGAGAGTATTCTTAAGATTAATGGTGGTTTGAGTGCTCCTTTCAAAGTTGAGAGGGGTGTCCGACAGGGCTGCCCCCTCTCAGGTATGCTGTACTCTCTTGCCATCGAGCCCCTCCTTTGTAAACTAAGGCAAGGCCTCACTGGTTTTAAAATCCCCAACTCTGACTCTGTTTTTAAAGTGTCTGCCTATGCTGATGATGTTGTTGTTTTTACAAGAAATCAAAATGATGTAGACTACCTTTTAAGAACTGTTAATCTTTTTGGCGAGTGCTCCTCAGCGAGAGGGAATTGGGGTAAGAGTGAAGCTGTTGTGGTGGGGGGGAGACCACAAAAAATTGCCCTACCTGGTGGCCTTTCGTGGACACAAGGTGGTTTTAAATATCTTGGTGTGTTTTTAGGAAATCAGGCTTTTACTGAGAAAAATTGGGAGTGTTTTTTAGAAAAAACTGAAGGAAGACTAAAAAAAATGGAAATGGATTCTGCCAAACTTGTCCTTCAGAGGTCGTGTTTTAATTATCAACAACTTGATTGCTTCAATGCTGTGGCATCGACTGTCTTGTCTGGACCCTCCACCCAATTTGCTGGCCAGAGTGCAATCTATAGTCGTAGACTTTTTCTGGGACCGTCTTCACTGGGTTCCACAGAGTATCCTGTTTTTACCAAGGGAAGAAGGTGGTCAAGGGCTCATCCATCTGGCCAGCAGGGGGGCTGTCTTTCGCCTGCAGTTCATTCAGCGACTGCTGAGAGGCCCCCTTGACCTTGTGTGGAGACCTATTGCCAGGGCTGTCCTGGCTCGCTGTGGAGGGCTTGGACTAGAGGAGTCGCTGCTTTTAATGGATTTAAGGGGCCAAAAACTCCCAGAACTTCCCCAGTTTTACCAAAGTGCTTTTAAAATCTGGGGACTTTTTAAAAAGAACTCTCCCCAGGCTTCCTTGTCGCCTTTCTGGCTTTTAAAGGAACCACTTGTGTTCGGGACCCGTTTTGATGTGGGCAATGTTTTAGGACCTTCTGTTTTAAAAAAGTTCATTTCTGCAAAGGTTACAACGCTGGGACATTTGGTGAATTTATGTGGTCCTAACTTGGACAATGCTGTTGCCCTGTGCTCGGCTCTTGGCGTTTCTTCAGTCAGAGTTATAATGAACTTGTTGAAAGATTGGAGAGACTGCCTGTCCGCAGAAGAACACTCTGCTATTTTTTACACTGCGAAAACTCTGCAAACTGCTGATGAACCTTTTCCTTTTAGTGTTTTATCTCCTGATTTTAAAGATGGCACTGGTGTGTTTTTAAACTCTGAGCACATTAACATTTGTGACTCTCCTGGTAAAAAAATGTATGGACTTTTGGTGAAAATTCTAAACGTGAATAAGTTAAAAGGTCGAGCTGATACACCATGGAGGAAACACTTGGGTCTGGGTCCAGAGGTGAGGCCTGCCTGGAGAGCACTCTATAAACCACCATTAACTAAGAAGGTTGGAGACCTACAATGGCGAGTTTTACATGGTGCTGTGGCTGTAAATGCTTTTATCTCTCTTTTAAACCCAAATGTTGTTGAGGTTTGTCCATTTTGTCCTCAGAAAGAAACTGTGTTCCATTGTTTTCTGGACTGTAACAGACTGCAATTGTTGTTTGTTTTTTTGGGGAAGCTGTTTTATCTGTTTGGAGAAGTCTTTTCCCTGCAGATTTTTATCTTGGGCTTTCCATATAGACAGAGGACTAAGAAAAAGAGTGAACTCTTAAATTTCATCCTGGGTCAGGCTAAAATGGCTATTTATGTTAGTAGGAAAAGAAAAATTGAACAAATGCTGGATTGTAATGTAAAAGACATGCTGGTTGACATGATCAAGGCTCGAATAGTGATTGATTACAATTACTATCATCCGATGCAAAATGTTGAAACTTTTGAGGCTATGTGGTGCTTTAAGCACATCCTGTGTTGTGTTAAGGAGGGGAAAATTACCTATGGTATGGTCCTGATGTAAGAAGCAAGTTTTGTTTAGTTTTCCTGGTTTGGTTACTTATGTCTTTGATTTCTTGTCAGTGAGTCATTTTACTTTTCCATTGCTTCTTTTAGTTGTTTTAATTGTTGTGTTTTTCTGTTGAACTTGTGACAATAAAGGTGTGTTGAAAAATCAGTCAAATCTCTCTCTCTGCTGTGCAGGTTGCGCACTCTTTTGAAATGTGAGACATTTGGTGGAGTGATGGTATCATGGTGAACTTATATTTTTGAATTGTACAATAAAGGGATTTTTAAACCTCAACCTCTCTCTCCTTCTCTCTCTCTCTCTTACATTTTTGACTTGTACAATAAAGGGATTTTTTAAACCTCAAACCTCTCTCTCTCTCTCTCTCTCGTGTGCATGCGTGAGCGTTTGTGGGAGCAGGGGTGTGGAGTGGTGTGGAGTGAGTACTTTAAACTTTGTTTTTTCTAACTTTTCTCTATCGTGTGTGTTTGAGGTGTGTGTGTTTAATATAGTGGGTTGAGTGTGTGTGTGCTGGGGTGTGAGTGTTGGTGTGAGTGTGTCGGGGAACGGTAGCTTCTGCTGCCTGTTTTTCCCGGCCGGCCATCATGCCGGTGATTGATGGTGGTGTGGAGTTTGAGCGCTTGACCCGGCGTCATGGCGTGAGAATCCTCCCGACAGTTCCCTGTTCTGTGGAGGAGGCCAGCCTCGCTGTAGGACAGGTGGTTGGGCATGGCGGTATAAAATCAGCATCGAGGATGAACAGCGCAATTGTGATCTTTCTGGATTCAACTGAAAAAGCTGATCAGGTGGTGGCACAGGGAGTGGTCATAAGTGACACTTTTACTCCCGTTTTACCGCTGGTGAACCCGTCTAGGAGGATCACCATCTCAAACGCTCTTCCTTTCATTAAAAATGATCAGCTGATAAGAGAGTTGTCCCGTTTTGGCCAAGTTGTTTCCCCTATCAGAATGGTCTCTCTGGGTAGTAAATCACCCCTGCTGAAGCATGTTGTATGTCACAGGAGGCAGTGTTTCATGGTGTTGAAAGACAGCTCTGCTGAACTGAACGCGTCTTTTAATTTCAGGATTGACGGCTTTAGCTACTTGGTGTTTGCAACATCTGAAACCATGAGGTGTTTTGCGTGTGGTGCAGAAGGCCATCTCATTAGGTCATGTCCTGAAAAGGCGAACACAAAGAGCACTGGCGGTAAGAAAGGTGACGCCGCTGTTTCTGGTGGTCCGGAGGGTAGCGCTACATGTGGTGCGGCGGATGCCGCTGCGGTGCCCGCTTCTGCTTCTGCAGGGGCGTCCGCGGCCGCAGATGCGGCAGATGCGGTCCGCTTGTGCTGGGGCGGCCGTGGCCGCCTCTGCTGGGGTGGCCGCGGCGGGCGCGGTAGTTGCCCCCCCAAACAGTGATGGTGGGGAATTTCTGTCTGGCGGCAGCTCTGATCATTGTGACGAGCCTGTCACCCAGAGTAAAGAGGTGGAGGGTGTAAGTAAGAGTGCAGTTAAACGAAGGAACGTGGATGAACAGACTTTGCAGGCGGGGGAGGAGTGGTTTGAGGCTGTAGCGGACACACAGAGCAAACACTGCATGACAAACGTTGCAGTTCACGAAGAAATGCAGGAATGTAGTTTTGTTGAAGAGGATCCTTTTAAAGCTGCACAAAAAAGAAAAAGTGCTGAAAACTTGCAGAGCTCTGCTAAATCTAGTAGGGTTGGGGATTTAGAATTACTGGATGAGAGCGCTTCTGACGAAAGTGGAGCTGAGTCTGAACTGATGCAGACGCAGGAGGAGCAAGGCTCCTATTGTTTTGCCAAGATTAGGAAGTTTCTCCAGGTGACTAAGGGGAGCAGAGCTGTGAAAGTGGAAAATTACTTTCCAGATCTGGAGTTATTCGTGGCATCAGCTCGCAAATTTATGAAACTGAATGATGGGAATGAGACTTTCACTGATCAGGAAATTTATCGTTTAAAGAAACTGGTTGTTAAACTGAAATCGCAATTTACTAACAGTCATGTTGACTCTTAGTTTGTTTCTTCCCTTTTATGCTATGTGCGTTTTTTTACTGTACCCTATTTTTATCCTTTTTAATGCCCCACCTTAGAATTGGCACTCTCAATATTAATGGGGCCAGGGATGATGTAAAAAGGGCCTCTTTATACGAGCTTTTTAATTTAAAGAAACTTGACGTGCTGATGCTCCAGGAGACTCACAGCACTGTAGACATTGAGAGCCATTGGAGAAAAGAGTGGGATGGCTGCATTTTTTTTAGCCACAAATCCAATAGCAGTGGGGGGGGGTAGCTGTACTTTTCTCTAGGGGTTGTGTGCCTGTCTCTTATGAGGTAGAAGAGGTGGTGAAAGGTCATTTCCTCTTATGAAAGGTACAGTTTGAAAATGTGAACTTCGTTTTTATAAACGTGTATGTGCCAACACAGAGAGCAGAGAGGATCAGGGTCTTTGACGTGCTTTCGGATACGGTTAGGTCCTGTGATCCAAATAGTTTTTTATTTCTGGGGGGTGATTTTAACTGTACATTAAACCACAGACTAGACAGGAACCATCTGGAGCCTCACCCTGCTTCTGCCAATAGGCTGAGGGAACTGGTGAAAACACATGAAATGGCCGATGTGTGGAGATCACATCATGGGGACCAGAGGCAGTACACCTGGAGCCATGTCAAAGATAACCTTTTATCTATGGCTAGGTTAGACCGTTTTTATGGTTTTAAACATCAAATGAGTGTTTTTAAAAATAGTTGTATCTGTCCTGTTGGTTTCACTGATCACTGCCTGCTGTTTTGTTCTGTGTTTATTGAAAATGTAAAGTGTAAGAGTGCTTTTTGGCATTTTAACAGTACACTTTTAAATGATGTGTTTTTTAAGGAGGTTTTTCATGATGTATGGAAGTCACACAGGGAACAAAAACCCTCTTTTAGTTCTCTCCAAATGTGGTGGGATTTTGGTAAGGCACAGATAAAACAACTCTGCCAACAGTACACTCAAAATGTCACTCGTAGCTTGACCCAATCCTTGAAAGTTCTGGAGACTGAGGTGGTAGAGCTAGAGGGTTTGCTCAGTTCTACAGGAAAACGAGAGCACTTAGAGGCTCTCAAGTCAAAAAGGTCAGCCTTGGCTAGCTTGCTAGGGGTCACCGCACAGGGTGCTCTGGTCCGCTCACGTTACATGGATGTAGCTCTGATGGACTCGCCCTCCCAGTACTTTTTTGGACTGGAGGGGAAAAATGGACAGAGAAAACTTATTCACTCCTTGTTGGACGATGACGGGAGAACAATCTCCACAGCAGCAGAGATCAGGAAATACGCTGCTAGCTTTTACAGTGAATTGTTTAGAGCAGAGTGGAGGGAGGACACGTCACTGGGCCAGGTTTTCCTTGATGGTCTTCCAGTGCTCTCAGAGGACCTTGTTGCCGGCTTGGATGCTCCACTGTCTCTGTCTGAGCTGCATACGGTGCTAATGAGCCTCCAGAATGGAAAATCACCAGGCATAGATGGTCTCTCTGTGGACTTTTTTAAGGAATTCTGGCCCCTGCTTGGTCCAGACCTGCTGGAGGTTCTCCAAGATAGCTTGGAAAGGGGGACCCTACCCACGACCTGCAGGAGGGCCATCATCACACTGTTGCCGAAAAAAGGGGACCTCCAGAGCCTAAAGAACTGGAGGCCAGTCTCTCTGCTCTGCACAGACTATAAGATTCTTTCAAAAGCTCTGGCCCGAAGACTGAGAAAGGTGATGAGCGAGCTCATTCATGTAGACCAGACTTACTGTGTGCCTGGCAGGCTGATTAGTGACAACGCCACTTTAATTCGGGATGTTTTGGAGGTCTCTGGTTCATTGGCGGTAGAAACTGGTTTGATTTCAATTGACCAGGAAAAGGCGTTTGACCGGGTTGAACACCAATATTTATGGACAGTTTTAGCTGCTTTTGGGTTCAGCCCAGGCTTCATAGCCAGGATACGGGTCTTGTACAGTGACATTGAGAGTGTGCTGAAGATAAATGGGGGCCTGTCTGCCCCTTTAAAAGTCCAGAGGGGGGTTCGGCAGGGCTGCCCTCTCTCAGGGATGCTGTACTCCCTCGCCATAGAGCCTTTGCTTCACTGCCTGAGAAGGGATCTATCAGGAGTTACTTTTCCTGGCTGTGACACCACGTTCAAGCTGTCGGCCTATGCAGATGATGTAGTCATTCTGCTAAACAAGCAGAGTGACATTGACATTTTGGTTAGGAGTGTCAATCTTTTTGGCCAACTTTCCTCTGCAAAAATAAACTGGGGAAAAAGCGAGGCTCTGATGGTGGGGGAGAAACTAGAAAATCAGCTTACTCTGCCTGGTGGGCTGATTTGGAAAAAAGGAGGGTTTAAGTATCTTGGTGTCTTTATTGGAAATCAGCAGTTTGAGCAAAAAAATTGGGATGGGGTCATAGAGAAAATTAACGGGAGACTAAACAAGTGGAAGTGGCTAATGCCAAGAATATCTTTTAGAGGAAGAGTGCTCATTTTAAATAATCTTGTTTCCTCATCCCTGTGGCACCGCCTCATGTGCATGGACCCCCCTACTGGTTTGTTGTCAAAAATTCAGTCTGTTTTGGTGGACTTTTTTTGGGGGGGTGGACTCCACTGGGTCCCTCAAGCCCTGTTATTTCTTCCCAAAGAGGAGGGGGGGCAAGGAGTGGTTCATTTAGCTCGTCGAGGTGCTGCTTTTAGACTGACTTTCATACAGAGGCTGCTGACGGGCCCCCAGGACTTGGTATGGAGGCCTTTGGCCTGTGTTATTTTACAGAGAGTCCTTGGGCTTGGGCTAGACCTCCCTGTGTTTTTAATGGATTTTAAGAACTCTAATGCACTGTCTTTGCCCAGTTTTTACCGCAGTCTCTTTTCAGTGTGGACTCTTTTTAAAAAACAAAGAGGGCCATGCGATTCCCTCTACTGGTTGTTGAGGGAGCCGCTGGTTTTTGGTGGTCGCCTTGGTGTCCTGCCGGGAGTTGGAAGGACCTTCCTTGATAGGCTGTGTTCCAGGAACGTTCTCACTCTGAAGCAAGTGGTGGAACTGGCTGGTCCTGGCCTCAACAACGCCTCAGCTTTAAGATAAGATAAGATAAGATAAGCCTTTATTAGTCCCACAACGGGGAAATTCCAGGATTGCAACAGCACAGGGATAGCAACACTCAGAGCAACAATCAGAAGGCAAGAAAAAAAAAAAAAAACAAGCAAGCAAGAGCAGCTAATATACATACACATATACATACTTTAGCAGCTCATCTTGGTGTCAGGTCAAATCGTTTCATCGATGGTCTTCTTGCACACTGGAAACAGGAGCTTCGTGGACTGGAGCACTCCCTACTCTTGGACTTTGGCAATGGCACGCTGCAGCCGGAAAACACGGACCCCTTTCCCTCTCTCACGCTCTATATGGACTTTGACGTAGCTCCTTGCTCCTTACTGGCATTCTGTGCTCCCACTGGTGTGGATTTTGGGGGAGCCAGTGGTAAGGCACTCTACAGACTGGTGGTGATGGCACTCAACAAGGACAGATTGAACACCTGTGTGGACACTCCTTGGAGAGCCTATTTTAGACTAGGAAAAGGGCATCGGCCTGCCTGGAGGGCTCTTTATAAAGCCCCTCTCCCTAAGAGGCATGGAGACTTACAGTGGAGGGTCCTGCATGGTATTATAGCTGTCAATGCTTTTGTTTCTGTGATTAACAGCAGTGTCAGTGATCAGTGTGTTTTTTGTTCCTCTAGGGAGACAGTTTTTCATTGTTTTACTGAATGTCAGCGCCTGAGTGGCCTCTTTGAACTTCTCACAGAACTTTTTCACATTTTTAAGGAAGTTTTCTCTAAGCAGGTTTTCATTTGTGGTTTTATGTACAATCGTCATTTTAAGCAGAAGTGTCAACTACTGAACTTTGTTTTAGGGCAGGCAAAGTTGGCTATCTATGTAAGCCGGAGAAGAAAACTTGAAAATGTTGAGAATGATGTTGATGTCAAAATTTTATTTGTGAGGCTACTTAAGGCCAGAATCAGGCTGGACTTTCAGTTTTTTATGGGGAATGGGGATGTGGAAGGTTTCAGGACCCTCTGGTCCCTGGAGAATGTCCTCTGCTCAGTTCGTGATGGACAGCTTTTTTTGGGGGCGTTTTTTGGGGGAATAATTTTCTGTGTAATATAGCATGACATAGAAATTGTATTGAATGATGGACAAGTGTGTTTATTAAAGATCTTTTAAAAATCAAAAATCTCTCTCTCTCTCTCTCTCTCTCTCTCTCTCTCTCTCTCTCTCTCTCTCTCTCTCTCTCTATTACTGGTCGCATTTTCAGTTTTTGTTTTTTTTGGGTGGAGGATGGCGACCTTGGAAAAGCCACCTCCGTCTATCCACCAGGGGGTGCGGATCATTCCCCCAGACAGCACTGTTACTGTGGAGGAGGTGCTTCTGGCTGTGGCCGAGCAGGTGGGCCATGATGCGATCTGCTTTGCGTCCCGAATGAATAGAGCTGTAGTTGTATTTCTGGCTGCTGAAGAGGATGTCCACACACTGGTTGCAAGCGGTGTTGTTATCGGGGAAACGTATGTACAGGTGTTCCCCTTATCTGTCTCATCAACGCGTATCACCGTCTCAGGTGTTCCACCTTTCATCACTGAGGAGCAGTTGGCGACGGAGCTCCGCAGATTTGGCAAGTTTGCGGGCCCATTTAGAACTCTGACTTTGGGATGCAAGGAGACCAAGTTAAACCATATGAAATCACTCAGGCGACAGGTGTTCATGTTTTTGGACTCGCCAACTGCGACTCTGGAAGTGTTCTTCCGGGTCAAACACGGGGACGGCTCCTATATGGTGTATGCGAGCACAGGACAGATGAAGTGTTTTGAATGTGGAGACGTGGGCCATAAATGGTTCACTTGTCTGCACAGGCAGCGGGCGGGGAGTTGTGATGGAGCCGCGGCTGGTGCCGGCAGTGCGCCTTCCACTCACGCTGCTGCTGCGGACGGCGTGGTGGGGACTTCCGCCGCAGCTGAGGCTGCTGGCGCGGCCTCTGCTCCCACCGCTACTACGGATGACGTTGCGGGGCCTTCCGCCGGTCCTGCTCCGGGGCCTGCAGCTGTGTCTGTGGACAGCCCAGCTGTGGCACCCGCAGCCCAGCTTATGGCCGGGAGCGTCGCTGCTGATGGCGCCCAAACTGTCACTGATGGTGCGTCAGAATCTCGCTGTGTGACATCAGCGGCTGTGCTTCCGGAGGCTGCTACCGTTTCAGAGCAGGGGCCGGAACACCGACAGTCAGCTGCTGTGGGTGGCGTCCAGGAAAATGTGGCCCATGATGAATCCACTGGCCCAGATGACCCAAACAGTCAGCTGAGTTGTGCTGATGAGGAAATGGAATCTGATCCCAACACTATGTCTAATACTGAGTCTATTGAAGCAAAATGCAGTACAAACACGAGTTTGTATTCACTGGAAGAAATAAATGCTTTTCTGGATGAAACCTATAACAAGGCCATTAAAGTCACTGACTACTTCAGTGACACTGATAAATTCATTAAGTCTGTTAATGTGCTAAGAAGGCAGGTTGGTCTTGACCTCCTGGATGAAAGGAAACGTTTTCGCCTCAAGAAACACCTCACAGCCCTGCGTAAAGCAGCAGGGGGAAGAGGGGTCAAGCGCCCCCGACAGGAGGAATAAATGGCGGTCATTCCTCTGCCTGTTTTACACATTTTTGGGATATTGTTCAATCAGACTTTTATATGACGTTTCTAATTGACTGTAATTGACTGTCACTGAACTGGATCTTTACCGGTCTCCTGCCGGCGCGCAGCAAGGCCTTGGCCTGGCTTGAAAACGGGAGGCCTGTGGCTCTTCTTTGCCCCGACTATAAGGACACGGTTTACTCGCCTGCAGGGCATGGATGCCCCAACGTTTTCTTTCTACAATCTGGATGAGCCTGCTGCAAAGATGACTTGCTTGAAAATCCCGCATGGTCTAAGGACTACAATCCATCTGAGATGAGGAAAATGTCCCTGGGACGTACAACGGAAGTGGCTGCGTGTGCAAAGCGCTATCTCTGCTGCCGGAGGAAGGGGACTTGGCCTTGCTTAACAACTGGAGGCCTGTGGCTCGTCTTTGCACGGACTACAAGGAAGACTCGGACTACTGCCACTGGCAATGTGGACTGGGTGGACTGCAAGGAATACTTTGCGTTGTGTGGGGGAGGGGGATGACTTATGTTTGCACTTTTCCAATGTGAGACACTTGGTGGAATGATATTGGTGCTCTTACATTTTCTTGAATTGTGCAATAAAGGCATTTTTTAAAACTCAGACTCTGTCTCTCTCTCTCTCTCTCTCTCTCTCTCTCTCTCTCGTGCGCATGCGTGGGTGTTTGTGGGAGCAGGGGTGTGGAGTGGTGTCGAGTGAGTACTTTAAACTTTGTATTTTCTAACTTTTTCTCTATCTTGTGTGTTTGAGGTGTGTGTGTTTAATATAGTGGGTTGAGTGTGTGTGTGTTGGGGTGTGAGTGTTGGAGTGGGTGTGTTGGGGAACGGTAGCTTCTGCTGCCGGTTTTTCCCGGCCGGCATCATGCCGGTGATTGATGGTGGTGTGGAGTTTGAGCGCTTAACCCGGCGTCATGGTGTGAGAATCCTCCCGACAGTTCCCTGTTCTGTGGAGGAGGCCAGCCTCGCTGTAGGACAGGTGGTTGGGCATGGCAGCATAAAATCAGCATCGAGGATGAACAGCGCAATTGTGATCTTTCTGGATTCGACTGAAAAAGCTGATCAGGTGGTGGCACAGGGAGTGGTCCTAGGTGACACTTTTACTCCCGTTTTACCGCTGGCGAATCCGTCTAGGAGGATTACCATCTCAAACGCTCCTCCTTTCGTTAAAAATGATCAGCTGATTAGAGAGTTGTCCCGTTTTGGCCAGGTTGTGTCCCCTATCAGAATGGTCTCTCTGGGTAGTAAATCACCCCTGCTGAAGCATGTTGTATGTCATAGGAGGCAGTGTTTCATGGTGTTGAAAGACAGCTCTGCTGAACTGAACGCGTCTTTTAATTTCAGGATTGACGGCTTTAGCTACTTGGTGTTTGCATCATCTGAAACCATGAAGTGTTTTGCGTGTGGCGCAGAAGGCCATCTTATTAGGTCATGTCCTGAAAAGGCGAACACAAAGAGCACTGGCGGTAGGAAAGGTGATGCCGCTGTTTCTGGTGGTCCGGAGGGTAGTGCTAAATGTGGTGCGGCGGATGCCGCTGCGGCGCCCGCTTCTGCTGGGGCGGTCGCGGCCGCGGCCGCGTCCGCGTCCGCTTCTACTTCTGCGGGGGTGTCCGCGTCCGCGTCCGCTTGTGCTGGGGCGGCCGCGGCCGCCTCTGCTGGGGTGGCCGCGGCGGGCGCGGTAGTTGCCCCCCCAAACAGTGATGGTGGGGAATTTCTGTCTGGCGGCAGCTCTGATCATTGTGACGAGCCTGTCACCCGGGGTAAACAGGTGGAGGGTGTAAGTAAAAGTGCAGTTAAACGAAGGAACGTGAATGAACAGACTTTGCAGGCGGGGGAGGAGCGGTTTGAGGCTGTAGGGGACACACAGAGCAAACACTGCATGACAAACGTTGCAGTTCATGAAGAAATGCAGGAATGTAGTTTTGCTGAAGAGGATCCTTTTAAAGCTGCACAAAAAAGAAAAAGTGCTGAAAACTTGCAGAGCTCTGCTAAATCTAGTAGGGTTGGGAAGTTAGATTTACTAGATGAGAGCGTCTCTGACGAAAGTGGAGCTGAGTCTGAAATGATGCAGACGCAGACGCAGGAGGAGCAAAGCTCCTATTGTTTTACCAAAATTAGGCAATTTCTCCAGGTGACCAAGGGGAGCAGAGCTGTGAAAGTGGAAAATTACTTTCCAGATCTGGAGTTATCTGTGGCATCAGCTCGCAAGCTGATGAAACTGAATGATGGGAATGAGACTTTTACTGATCAGGAAATTTTTCGTTTAAAGAAACTGGTTGTCAAACTGAAATCACAAATTACTAACAGTCATGTTGACTCTTAGTTTGTTTCTTCCCTTTTATGCTATGTGTGTGTTTTTTTACTGTACCTTATTTTTATCCTTTTTAATGCCCCACCTTAGAATTGGCACTCTTAATATAAACGGGGCCAGGGATGATGTAAAAAGGGCCTCTTTATACAAGCTTTTTAATTTAAAGGCACTTGACGTGCTGATGGTCCAGGAGACTCACAGCACTGTAGACATTGAGTGCCAGTGGAGAAAAGAGTGGGATGGCTGCATTTTTTTTAGCCACAAATCCAATAATAGTGGAGGGGTGGCTGTACTTTTCTCTCGGGGTTGTGTGCCTGTCTCTTATGAGGTAGAAGAGGTGGTGAAAGGACATGTACTCTTGCTAAAGGTACAGTTTGAAAACGTAAACTTGGTTCTTATAAACGTGTATGTGCCAACCCAGAGAGCAGAAAGGATCAGGGTCTTTAATATGCTATCAGATACGGTTAGATCCTGTAATCCAAATAGTTTTTTATTTCTGGGGGGTGATTTTAACTGTACATTAAACCACAGACTGGACAGGAACCATCAGGAACCTCACCCTGCTTCTGCCAATAGGCTGAGGGAACTAGTGAAGACACATGAAATGGCCGATGTGTGGAGATCACATCATGGGGACCAGAGGCAGTACACCTGGAGCCATGCTAAAGATAACCTCTTATCTATGGCTAGGTTAGACCGTTTCTATGGTTTTAAACACCAAATGAGTGTTTTTAAAAATAGTTGTATCTGTCCTGTTGGTTTCACTGATCACTGCCTGCTGATTTGCTCTGTTTTCATTGAAAATGTAAAGTGTAAGAGTGCTTTTTGGCATTTTAATAATACACTTTTAAATGATGTGTTTTTTAAGGGAGTTTTTCATGATGTATGGAAGTCACACAGGGAACAAAAATCTTCTTTTAGTTCTCTCCAAATGTGGTGGGATTTTGGTAAGGCACAGATAAAACAATTCTGCCAACAGTACACTCAAAATGTCACTCGTAGCTTGACCCAATCCTTGAAAGTTCTGGAGACTGAGGTGGTAGAGCTAGAGGAGTTACTCAGTTCTACCGGAAAACAGGAGCACTTAGAGGCTCTTAAGTCAAAAAGGTCAGCCTTGGCTAGCTTGCTAGGGGTCACCGCACAGGGTGCTCTGGTCCGCTCACGCTACATGGATGTAGCTCTGATGGACTCGCCCTCCCAGTACTTTTTTGGACTGGAGGGGAAAAATGGACAGAGAAAGCTCATTCACTCCTTGTTGGGCGATGACGGGAGAACAATCTCCACAGCAGCAGAGATCAGGAAACACGCTGCTAGCTTTTACAGTGAATTGTTTAGAGCAGAGTGGAGGGAGGACACGTCACTGGGCCAGGTTTTCCTTGATGGTCTTCCAGTGCTCTCAGAGGACCTTGTTGCCGGCTTGGATGCTCCACTGTCTCTGTCTGAGCTGCATACGGCGCTAATGAGCCTCCAGAATGGAAAATCACCAGGCATAGATGGTCTCTCTGTGGACTTTTTTAAGGAATTCTGGCCCCTGCTTGGTCCAGACCTGCTGGAGGTTCTCCAAGATAGCTTGGAAAGGGGGACCCTACCCACGACCTGCAGGAGGGCCATCATCACACTGTTGCCGAAAAAGGGGGACCTCCAGAGCCTAAAGAACTGGAGGCCAGTCTCTCTGCTCTGCACAGACTACAAGATTCTCTCAAAAGCTCTGGCCCGAAGACTGAGAAAGGTGATGAGCGAGCTCATTCATGTAGACCAGACTTACTGTGTGCCTGGCAGGCTGATTAGTGACAACGTCACTTTAATTCGGGATATTTTGGAGGTATATAGCATGATATAGAAATTGTATTGACTGATGGACAAGTGTGTTTATTAAAGATCTTTTAAAAATCAAAAAAATCTCTCTCTCTCTCTCTCTCTCTCTCTCTCTCTCTCTCGTGCGCATGCGTGGGCGTTTGTGGGAGCAGGTGTGTGGAGTGGTGTCGAGTGAGTACTTTAAACTTTGTATTTTCTAACTTTTTCTCTATCTTGTGTGTTTGAGGTGTGTGTGTTTAATATAGTGGGTTGAGTGTGTGTGTGCTGGGGTGTGAGTGTTGGAGTGAGTGTGTTGGGGAACGGTAGCTTCTGCTGCCGGTTTTTCCCGGCCGGCATCATGCCGGTGATTGATGGTGGTGTGGAGTTTGAGCGCTTAACCCGGCGTCATGGCGTGAGAATCCTCCCGACAGTTCCCTGTTCTGTGGAGGAGGCCAGCCTCGCTGTAGGACAGGTGGTTGGGCATGGCAGCATAAAATCAGCATCGAGGATGAACAGCGCAATTGTGATCTTTCTGGATTCGACTGAGAAAGCTGATCAGGTGGTGGCACAGGGAGTGGTCATAGGTGACACTTTTACTCCCGTTTTACCGCTGGCGAATCCGTCTAGGAGGATCACCATCTCAAACGCTCCTCCTTTCGTTAAAAATGATCAGCTGATTAGAGAGTTGTCCCGTTTTGGCCAGGTTGTGTCCCCTATCAGAATGGTCTCTCTGGGTAGTAAATCACCCCTGCTGAAGCATGTTGTATGTCATAGGAGGCAGTGTTTCATGGTGTTGAAAGACAGCTCTGCTGAACTGAACGCGTCTTTTAATTTCAGGATTGACGGCTTTAGCTACTTGGTGTTTGCAACATCTGAAACCATGAAGTGTTTTGCGTGTGGCGCAGAAGGCCATCTTATTAGGTCATGTCCTGAAAAGGCGAACACAAAGAGCACTGGCGGTAAGAAAGGTGACGCCGCTGTTTCTGGTGGTCCGGAGGGTAGCGCTACATGTGGTGCGGCGGATGCCGCTGCGGCGCCCGCTTCTGCTGGGGCGGTCGCGGCCGCGACTGCGGCCGCGTCCGCGTCCGCTTCTACTTCTGCGGGGGCGTCCGCGTCCGCGTCCGCGTCCGCTTGTGCTGGGGCGGCCGCGGCCGCCTCTGCTGGGGTGGCCGCGGCGGGCGCGGTAGTTGCCCCACCAAACAGTGATGGTGGGGAATTTCTGTCTGGCGGCAGCTCTGATCATTGTGACGAGCCTGTCGCCCGGGGTAAACAGGTGGAGGGTGTAAGTAAAAGTGCAGTTAAACGAAGGAACGTAAATGAACAGACTTTGCAGGCGGGGGAGGAGCGGTTTGAGGCTGTAGGGGACACACAGAGCAAACACTGCATGACAAACGTTGCAGTTCATGAAGAAATGCAGGAATGTAGTTTTGCTGAAGAGGATCCTTTTAAAGCTGCACAAAAAAGAAAAAGTGCTGAAAACTTACAGAGCTCTGCTAAATCTAGTAGGGTTGGGAAGTTAGATTTACTAGATGAGAGCGTCTCTGACGAAAGTGGAGCTGAGTCTGAAATGATGCAGACGCAGACGCAGGAGGAGCAAAGCTCCTATTGTTTTTCCAAAATTAGGCAATTTCTCCAGGTGACCAAGGGGAGCAGAGCTGTGAAAGTGGAAAATTACTTTCCAGATCTGGAGTTATTTGTGGCATCAGCTCGCAAGCTGATGAAACTGAATGATGGGAATGAGACTTTTACTGATCAGGAAATTTTTCGTTTAAAGAAACTGGTTGTCAAACTGAAATCACAAATTACTAACAGTCATGTTGACTCTTAGTTTGTTTCTTCCCTTTTATGCTATGTGTGTGTTTTTTTACTGTACCCTATTTTTATCCTTTTTAATGCCCCACCTTAGAATTGGCACTCTCAATATTAATGGGGCCAGGGATGATGTAAAAAGGGCCTCCTTATACAAGCTTTTTAATTTAAAGAAACTTGACGTGCTGATGGTCCAGGAGACTCACAGCACTGTGGACATTGAGAGCCATTGGAGAAAAGAGTGGGATGGCTGCATTTTTTTTAGCCACAAATCCAGTAGCAGTGGGGGGGTGGCTGTACTTTTCTCTCGGGGTTGTGTGCCTGTCTCTTATGAGGTGGAAGAGGTGGTGAGAGGTCATTTCCTCTTATTAAAGGTACAGTTTGAAAACGTGAACTTCGTTTTTATAAACGTGTATGTGCCAACACAGAGAGCAGAGAGGATCAGGGTCTTTGACGTGCTTTCGGATACGGTTAAGTCCTGTGATCCAAATAGTTTTTTATTTCTGGGGGGTGATTTTAACTGTACATTAAACCACAGACTAGACAGGAACCATCAGGAGCCTCACCCTGCTTCTGCCAATAGGCTGAGAGAACTGGTGAAAACACATGAAATGGCCGATGTGTGGAGATCACATCATGGGGACCAGAGGCAGTACACCTGGAGCCATGTCAAAGATAACCTTTTATCTATGGCTAGGTTAGACCGTTTTTATGGTTTTAAACATCAAATGAGTGTTTTTAAAAATAGTTGTATCTGTCCTGTTGGTTTCACTGATCACTGCCTGCTGTTTTGTTCTGTGTTTATTGAAAATGTAAAGTGTAAGAGTGCTTTTTGGCATTTTAACAATACACTTTTAAATGATGTGTTTTTTAAAGAGGTTTTTCATGATGTTTGGAAGTCACACAGGGAACAAAAACCCTCTTTTAGTTCTCTCCAATTGTGGTGGGATTTTGGTAAGGCCCAGATAAAACAACTCTGCCAACAGTACACTCAAAATGTCACTCGTAGCTTGACCCAATCCTTGAAAGTTCTGGAGACTGAGGTGGTAGAACTAGAGGAGTTGCTCAGTTCTACAGGAAAACAGGAGCACTTAGAGGCTCTCAAGTCAAAAAGGTCAGCCTTGGCTAGCTTGCTAGGGGTCACCGCACAGGGTGCTCTGGTCCGCTCACGCTACATGGATGTAGCTCTGATGGACTCGCCCTCCCAGTACTTTTTTTGACTGGAGGGGAAAAATGGACAGAGAAAGCTCATTCACTCCTTGTTGGGCGATGACGGGAGAACAATCTCCACAGCAGCAGAGATCAGGAAACACGCTGCTAGCTTTTACAGTAAATTGTTTAGAGCAGAGTGGAGGGAGGACACGGCACTGGGCCAGGTTTTCCTTGATGGTCTTCCAGTGCTCTCAGAGGACCTTGTTGCCGGCTTGGATGCCCCACTGTCTCTGTCTGAGCTGCATACGGCGCTAATGAGCCTCCAGAATGGAAAATCACCAGGCATAGATGGTCTCTCTGTGGACTTTTTTAAGGAATTCTGGCCCCTGCTTGGTCCAGACCTGCTGGAGGTTCTCCAAGATAGCTTGGAAAGGGGGACCCTACCCACGACCTGCAGGAGGGCCATCATCACACTGTTGCCGAAAAAGGGGGACCTCCAGAGCCTAAAGAACTGGAGGCCAGTCTCTCTGCTCTGCACAGACTACAAGATTCTCTCAAAAGCTCTGGCCCGAAGACTGAGAAAGGTGATGAGCGAGCTCATTCATGTAGACCAGACTTACTGTGTGCCTGGCAGGCTGATTAGTGACAACGTCACTTTAATTCGGGATATTTTGGAGGTCTCTGGTTCATTGGCGGTAGAAACTGGTTTGATTTCAATTGACCAGGAAAAGGCGTTTGATCGGGTTGAACACCAATATTTATGGACAGTTTTAACAGCTTTTGGGTTCAGCCCAGGCTTCATAGCCAGGATACGGGTCTTGTACAGTGACATTGAGAGTGTGCTGAAGATAAATGGGGGCCTGTCTGCCCCTTTAAAAGTCCAGAGGGGGGTTCGGCAGGGCTGCCCTCTCTCAGGGATGCTGTACTCCCTCGCCATAGAGCCTTTGCTTCACTGCCTGAGAAGGGATCTATCAGGAGTTACTTTTCCTGGCTGTGACACCACGTTCAAGCTGTCGGCCTATGCAGATGATGTAGTCATTCTGCTAAACAAGCAGAGTGACATTGACGTTCTGGTTAGGAGTGTCAATCTTTTTGGCCAACTTTCCTCTGCAAAGATAAACTGGGGAAAAAGCGAGGCTCTGATGGTGGGGGAGAAACTAGAAAATCAGCTTACGCTGCCGGGTGGGTTGATTTGGAAAAAAGGAGGTTTTAAGTATCTTGGTGTCTTTATTGGAAATCAGCAGTTTGAGCAAAAAAATTGGGATGGGGTCATAGAGAAGATTAACGGGAGACTAAACAAGTGGAAGTGGCTAATGCCGAGAATATCTTTTAGAGGAAGAGTGCTCATTTTAAATAATCTTGTTTCCTCATCCCTGTGGCACCGCCTCATGTGCATGGACCCCCCTGCTGGTTTGTTGTCCAAAATTCAGTCTGTTTTGGTGGACTTTTTTTGGGGGGGTGGACTCCACTGGGTTCCTCAAGCCCTGTTATTTCTTCCCAAAGAGGAGGGGGGGCAAGGAGTGATTCATTTAGCTAGTAGAGGTGCTGCTTTTAGACTGACTTTCATACAGAGACTGCTGACGGGCCCCCAGGACCTGGTATGGAGGCCTTTGGCCTGTGTTATTTTACAGAGAGTCCTTGGGCTTGGGCTAGACCTCCCTGTGTTTTTAATGGATTTTAAGAACTCTAATGCACTGTCTTTACCCAGTTTTTACCGCAGTCTCTTTTCAGTGTGGACTCTTTTTAAAAAACAAAGAGGGCCATGCGATTCCCTCTACTGGTTGTTGAGGGAGCCGCTGGTTTTTGGTGGTCGCCTTGGTGTCCTGCCGGGAGTTGGAAGGACCTTCCTTGATAGGCTGTGTTCCAGGAACATTCTCACTCTGAAGCAAGTGGTGGAACTGGCTGGTCCTGGCCTCAACAACGCCTCAGCTTTAGCAGCTCATCTTGGTGTCAGGTCGATTCGTTTCATCGATGGTCTTCTTGCACACTGGAAACAGGAGCTTCATGGACTTGAGCACTCCCTACTCTTGGACTTTAGCAATGGCACGCTGCAGCCAGAAAGCACTGACCCCTTTCCCTCTCTCACGCTCCATATGGACTTTGACGTCGCTCCTTGCTCCTTACTGGCATTCTGTGCTCCCACTGGTGTGGACTTTGGAGGAGCCAGTGGTAAGGCACTCTACAGACTGGTGGTGATGGCACTCAACAAGGACCGATTGAACACCTGTGTGGACACTCCTTGGAGAGCCTATTTTAAACTAGGAAAAGGGCATCGGCCTGCCTGGAGGGCTCTTTACAAAGCCCCTCTCCCTAAGAGGCATGGAGACTTACAGTGGAGGGTCCTGCATGGTATTATAGCAGTCAATGCTTTTGTTTCTGTGATTAACAGCAGTGTCAGTGATCAGTGTGTTTTTTGTTCCTCTAGGGAGACTGTTTTTCATTGTTTTATTGAATGTCAGCGCCTGAGTGGCCTCTTTGAACTTCTCACAGAACTTTTTCATATTTTTAAGGAAGTTTTCTCTAAGCAGGTTTTCATTTGTGGTTTTATGTACAATCGTCGTTTTAAGCAGAAGTGTCAACTACTGAACTTTGTTTTAGGGCAGGCAAAGTTGGCTATCTATGTAAGCCGGAGAAGAAAACTTGAGAATGTTGAGAGTGATGTTGATGTCAAAATTTTATTTGTGAGGCTACTTAAAGCCAGAATCAGGCTGGACTTTCAGTTTTTTATGGGGAATGGGGATGTGGAAGGTTTCAGGACCCTCTGGTCCCTGGAGAATGTCCTCTGTTCAGTTCATGATGGACAGCTTTTTTTGGGGCGTTTTTTGGGGGATTAATTTTCTGTGTAATATAGCATGACATAGAAATTGTATTGACTGATGGACAAATGTGTTTATTAAAGATCTTTTAAAAATCAAAATCTCTCTCTCTCTCTCTCTCTCTCTCTCTCTCTCTCTCTCTCTCTCTCTCTCTCTATATATATATATATATATATATATATATATATATATATATATTTCCTGTGTAAGTTCTTCCTGCTTCTTTTGGCCTTTCAGTGCACTAGTGTTTAGCTTCCGTGGTGGCTTCACACCCGTCCTGCAGTGCTGTTTTCGTCTGCAAATCCTTAATCTACATCTCAGCATAACATGATCAGTGCCACGGTCCGTGCCTCTCATTGCTCTGGTGTCCAATACATCCCTTCTGTCTCTCTGCCTGACTATGATGTAGTCTAATAAGTGCCAGTGCTTGGATCTTGGGTGCATCCATGTCTTCTTGTGTGTGTCCTTGTGCTTAAATAGAGTGTTGGTTATCACAAGGTTGTACTCTGAACATAGTGCAAGTAGAAGTTCTCCATTAGTATTGCACTTGCCTACTCCATGACTGCCTAGCACTCCTTTCCATTTCTCGGTGTCCGAACCAACTCTGGCATTAAAATCTCCAACGAGTATCAGCCTGTCATCAGTCGGTACACGCCTGATAGTCTCACATAAATCACTGTAGAACTCTTCCTTCACCTCCTCTGTGTTGGTCATTGTTGGGGCATATACAGTACACTGATGAGTGTGGCATACATCTTCCGCTGTAGTGGGAGTCTCATAGTCATTATCCTGTCGTTGATTGGCACCGGTTCCTCATCAAGCATTGCTGCTATCTCCTTTCTAACTGCAAAGGCCACTCCTGCTTCTCTCCTTTCTTGAGTTGATCTCCCACTCCAAAAGAAGATGTACCCATGGTCTTCCAAGCTGTCATATCCAGGCAATCTTGTTTCACTAAGTGCAGCTATGTCTACATTGTACCTGTTCATTTACAGGGCCACAAGCTCGGTCTGTCTTTCTGGGCACTGTGATGTTGTTCTGTCCAACAGAGTGTGTACATTCCATTCTGCTGCACACAAGGTTGCTGTTTTCTTCTTCTTTTGTCTTCCTGCTCCTAGTTTACTTTTTGCGGACTGTCAGAGTGTAAACAGATCAGCATGGACCTTGTAAGCCCGGGCGGCGTCCGAGCCGGTATGAGTTGCTTTCTGATTGACCATTTCATGAAACTGCTTGAAAAGTATTTGAGTACTGCTAGCTTTTGCTGGACTAGCAGCACATTCTTGGCAGATAAAGGTAATATCAGTGGCAAGGACAAGCCAAGACAAACTGACTCCAGTATCTGTTGCAGTGACTGACCAGAAGATAGGTTTGTTTATCTCTGCTCTTTGTGTAGTGCATGTCACAATGCACCGACTGGCACAGTCCACCACAGACCTTGTGACAGATGTGGTTATCTGCCAGGATGTCCAGTCTCACCCTATGTAACTGGGAGTGGTCCACCACAGACCTGTGACAGATATTGTTTTTAGTTCTGCCAGGATGCCCTGTTTCACCCTCCACACTCTCGGAAGGGCGGGGATGCTGGTTGAGTCGCCGACGACTCGACCCATGAGACAGGTAGTACCAGTTTTCATGGTTATCCGGTAGCAAGCAAGCCAATGACTGACCTGACAAATGTCATGATATACTGTGTATATATATATATATATATATATATATATATATACAGTATATATATATATATATATCTTCCGGTTCCGGCGCCACACGAGTTGGCTGCCTTTTGCAACAGTGGCTCAATTCTGAGTCTTTTTATCTTTCTTCTTCTTTCTGATCCGGTGATAACTTTCTGATCCGGCACACCTTTCACTCTATATATATCATGGACATACAGATCGCCCCAAAGGTCTCCCGAGTCGGCAGACGGAGCCACTGTCTACAGCAGGAGACGATGCAGCAGGGAGGAGCTAGCTAGCACTCAACCGCCACCCGGTGCTAAAGGAGAAACTTGACATACCGGGGAACTGAAGCGAAAACGACGCGGGTGCCGGGCTGGAGTTTAGGCGGCGTGCAAGAAATATAAGACAGAATAATAAAGAGCGATGGCAAAAACCAAGCAGACCGCCCGTAAATCTACTGGAGGAAAAGCCCCCTGGGGGGCGGCTGGCCACCAGGGCTGCTCGGGAAAGCGCTCCGGCCACCGGCGGAGTGAAGAAGCCTCACCGTTACCGTGGCTCTGAGAGAGATCTGTCGCTACCAGAAATCCACGGAGCTGCTCATCCGTAAGCTGCCCTTCCAGCGCCTGGTGAGGGAGATCGCTCAGGACCTCAAGACCGACCTGCGCTTCCAGAGCTCCGCCGTCATGGCTCTGCAGGAGGCCAGCAAGGCCTACCTGGTGGGTCTCTTCGAGGACACCAACCTGTGCGCCATCCACGCCAGGAGGGTCGCCATCATGCCCAAAGACATCCAGCTGGCCCGCCGCATCTGCGGAGAGAGAGCTTAGACTTTCTGCTGCACATCCACCAACCACAATGCTCCGCACTGTGTGTCTATGTATATATACTGTATATTTATAGTGGTGTGTGCATATGTATACTAGCTGCTCTTGTTTTTCCTTGCCTTCTGATTGTTGCTCTGAGTGTTGCTATCCCTGTGCTGTTGCAATCCTGGAATATCCCCATTGTGGGACTAATAAAGGCTTATCTTATCTTATCTTATATATATATATATATATATATATATATACTGTATACAGTATATATACGTATATATATAGTGCATCCGAAAAGTCTTCACAGCGCTTCACTTTTTCAACATTTTATGTTACAGCCTTGTTCCAAAAGGGATTAAATTAATTTTTTCCCCTCAAAATTCTACACACAATACCTTATCATGACAATGTGAAAAAAAGTTTTTTTTTTTTTTTTTAGATTTTTGCAAATTTATTAAAAATAAAAAACAAAGAAATCGCATGTACATAAGTACTCACAGCCTTTGCTTTGAAGTTCAAAATTGAGCTCTGGTGCATCCTGTTTCCACTGATCATCCTTGAGATGTTGCTACAGCTTAATTGGAGTCCACCTGTGTCAAAGTCAGTTGATTGGACATGATCTGGAAAGGCACACATCTGTCTATATAAGGTCCCACAATTGACAGTGCATGTCAGAGCACAAACCAAGCATAAAGTCAAAGAAACTGTCTATAGACCTCCGAGATAGGATTGTCTCGAGGCACAAATCTGGGGAAGGGTCCAAAAAAATTTCTGCTGCTTTGAAGGTTCCAGTGTGCACAGTGGCATCCATCATCCGTAAATGGAAGAAGTTCGGAACCACCAGGAGTCTTCCTAGAGCTGGCCAGCCGTATAAACTGAGCAATCGGGGGAGAAAGGCCTTAGTCAGGGAGGTGACCAAGAACCCGATGGTCACTCTGTCAGAGCTCCAGCGTTCCTCTGTGGAAAGAGGAGAACTTTCCAGAAGAACAACCATCTCTGCAGCAATACACCAATCAGGCCTGTATGGTAGAGTGGCCAGATGGAAGCCAATCCTTAGTAAAAGACACATGGCAGCCTGCCTGGAGTTTGCCAAAAGGCTCCTGAAGGACTCTGAAACCATGAGAAACAAAATTCTCTGGTCTAATGAGACAAAGATTTAACTCTTTGTCGTGAATGCCAGGCATCATGTTTGGAGGAAACCAGGCACTGCTCATAACCATGCCAGTGGTGGTGGCAGCATCATGCTGTGGGGATGTTTTTCAGCGGCAGGAACTGGGAGACTAGTCAGGATAGAGGGAAAGATGAATGTGGCAATGTACAGAGACATCCTGGATGAAAACCTGCTCCAGAGCGCTCTTGACCTCAGACTGGGGTGATGGTTCATCTTTCAGCAGGACAACCACCCTAAGCACACAGCCAAGATATGAAAGGAGTGGCTTCAGGACAACTCTGTGAATGTCCTTGAGTGGGCCAGCCAGAGCCCAGACTTGAATCCAATTGAACATCTCTGGAGAGATCTGAAAATGGCTGTGCACCGATGCTTTCCATTCAGACTGATGGAGCTTGAGAGGTGCTGCAAAGAGGAACGGGCGAAACTGCCCAAAGATAGGTGTACCATGTGCTTGTGGCACCATATTCAAAGAGACTTGAGGCCGTAATTGCTGCCAATGGTGCATCAACAAAGTATTGAGCAAAGGCTGTGAATACTTATGTACATGTGATTTCTTAGTTTTTTATTTTTAATAAATTTGCAAAATTCTCAAAAAAAAAAAAATCACGTTGTCATTATGGGGTATCGTGTGTAGAGTTTAGAGAGAAAAATGTATTTAATCCCTTTTGGAGTAAGAGTGTAAGATAACAAAATGTAGAAAAAGTGAAGCGATGTGAATACTTTCCGGATGCACTGTATATACATTGTTATAGTAAATAAATAGTGAAGATTAGTTCATTACATGTTACACAAAGTGCTTGCATACACATATCTCTTAGATCCACACATACACCCCCCTCACACACACACGCTCCCAAAAAGTGCTTTAGCTCTACACATACACATATGCACATACACACAAACTCCACAGGAAAGTCTCTGTTCCTGTTTCCATATACAGTATGGGCATGTGTAGGGCAAAAGAGAAGACATTTGGATGCTAAGAGGAAGCCATAAAGCCATAAAGGTAGGGACTAGCAGGATAGAGGAGGAGCCATCTGGATGCCAAAAGGACAGTTGGACAAAGGACATGTATTGTTGCAAAGTTACTGGGAAACGCCCCACTAACTGGAAGCCTTTTTATAGCTGTGAATTCCTTTGTTCGGGGTCCTTTCCAGCAAAGGGAGCTGGGAGGAGACCTGTGGCCATGTACACTGACTCCCTGCATGGATCAATAAAAGTTAAGCTGAGAAATAATATTTCTTTTGTGATTATTGGTTGGTTACCTGAAAAAATTCTGCTAACTGTCCAAAAATTAATTTTTACAATTTTGGTGGAGGATACGGGCAGTTTGCCAACTATTTTGATGATGGACAGGAGACAAAGCCTTTGTCTGCATGTCGTGGACAATCCAGGGCCCACTGATCAGAAAGTGAGAACTTTTTTTAAAAAATCTCTGTCGGATTGTCTGCAACATTCAGTCAAAGTCTTTGGTCCTGTTTTTTAAATTCTATTGGAAAACTCAATATAAGGACAATATTATATTTTATGGCTGTTTTCCATGACTGTAAGAACACGCAGGGAGTCAAAATCATGCATGCATTCAGAATCAGAATCAGAATCAGAATCAGTTGTGTCACCATAAAGAATATAAGGAATATACAACACAAATACAAGAAACTTAAGTATCAACAAATAGTGAGTAATTGTGTTGGCCAGTTTGTTAAAATTAGTTGGACTAATCTATATGATAAGCTATCACTGGTATTGATGACTGGACACAGCTCAATGTAAATAGCCTCTACATAATAGTTAGGCTGGTTTTATTAAACGGCAGGGACAAAAACATATACACAATAACTCTGTAAATATCTACTAACTCTTTTTCCCCCATAGTAGAGTCTGTTTTTTTTCCATGAAGGGGGGAAATTCACCCGCTCTCCTGAGTTGAGCTGAGAGATTGTTTTTAAATCTTGATAAAAGTTACTGAGATGAAACTGTTTGAGGTAACAGCACTGAATTATATATGAAGTTAAGGTTGTACGATTATTCTTGCATGAATAATACTCAGTTAAGGAGACGGTGTTCCAGTTTGTTTGAAAAAACAAGGCGTGGTTTGTGGTCAACAGACTTCACAGCCATGTTGCACGTTCACATTTGCGGGTGACCGAAACAGCCATGCGACATTTCCTGTTGCATGAGAACTGCGCATGTGCAGATTAAGCACTGTTAACGCCATCTTGAAAATTGCCAGGGTGAGTCAATCCTGGGCACCATCTTGGAGCTGTGGCAGCTAGACCGCCTTTGAGCCACATCACTGTGTCTCTTCCTCCTTGAGTGCAGAAGAAACTGGCTCCATCTTGTGTTCAACTATAAGAATTGCATTCTTTCATAAATTTACCTCCAAATTGAGCTACCAAGTTAACTTTAAAGGAAATTTTTCCAACAATTTTGGGGACCATAGTATCTCTCTGGCTGAAAGGGAGCCACCACTCTGAAAAACCGTGTGCACGGCTGAACAAAAGTCCTCCAACACCGGCTTTATAGCAGGTTTGATGTAGTGAGGCAGAGAGGCTACCCCAATTAGCTGGAGAGTGAAGATGTTCAACTTTAATCTGGGCAGAGGGGACTTCCTGGAAGATGGTGTCGTGAATGGCCGTGCAGTTAAGAGCTCGTATCAGTCTCTAGATTCAAACGCCATTTAGAACACACAACTCGAGTTATATAGATAAAAATATTATAGAAATGAGTGGCGGAAATATACGCAGAGGCCGTAAAAGCACTAAGAAGTCACCTACAAGACAACTTGAAGAAGAGGGAGTCACTGAGCACAACGAAAGTGATTCTGAAGACACCACAGCGGGGAAAATGGACCACGATCACACCGAGGCCCTACAGGCGGGACTAGCCAGCATTAGCAAGGATATAAAAGTGCTGCAACAAAATCTGCATGAGGAATTGACATATTTTAAAGACGAAATAAAGAAGGAAGTGATACAAGAAATTACATCCCTCAGACAAGATATGGACCATAAATTCACAGAATGCAACAAAGAAGTACAGGATCAAAAGGTGAGTATAACCGAGGCCCAGGGTCGCATATCTGAGCTGGAAGAGTGGAACACGGAGGCTAATGAGATGCTGCTAAAGATGCTAAAGCAGACAAGTTACATGCAAGATAAAATGGTAGACCTTGAAGCGAGGTCTCGGAGAAATAACGTCCGCATCTTTGGCCTACCGGAAAAAACTGGAGGAAGCTCCATGAAGAACTACCTGGAGCGGTTATTGAAGAGAGAGCTGGAAATCTCCGAGGATTTCGGTCTGCAGATTCAGCACGCTCACAGAACCCCACCGCAGGAACCGAGGACAGGTGCTCAACCAAGGGCAATAGTGGTTCATTTTCAGACATTTGAAATCAAGGACATGGTGCTAAAAAAAGCGTGGCAGAAGAAAATTAAAGTGGGTGATGCATGCATTCAGTTTGACCATGATTACACTGCTGAAGTTGTACAGAAACGCAGAGCATATCGTGACATTAAGAAGACGCTAAAAGACAGGAACATACGCTTCCAAACTCCATACACGAAAATACGAATTTATTGGAGTGATGGAGTAAAGAATTACAACAACGCTGAGGAAGCTGCACGGGACGTAAGAGCGAGGGGACTCCAACTGGACATGCCGAATAACACAGACGGCAGCAGCGAGGGAGAGAACTGCGGAGCGTCCGGGTGGCAACGAGTGAGAGGCGGAGAGACGAAGAAAGGCGGCGGGACAGCTCTGTCCCTGAGCCGGGATACAGTGCACCGAGTGAAGGAGAAACTGCGTGAATTTCAAAGGAAATAGCAACGAGGAAGGCGGATAACTTCAGGGGTTAAATAACGAACTACAATGGTAAGACTCGTGTGTGTAAAAGTTGGAGATGAAGAATCGAATCTTCAAATGGGGTAAAAGAACAACGTTCTCACCCACTGAGATATAGACTCAATTCTATTCATAAAAAACAAGGGAATATAAAAGTTTTTTTCTCGAATATATAATAAGAGTTTGTAATATTGTATGGCCTTATGCTTATCCTTTTCTTTTCTTCTTAATTCATAAATAGACTGAGAGTTCATATGTAAATGTTGGACTTAATTAGACTGAGGGGGGATCCATCAGTAGAATGGTTTTCTCAGTCTAGGGATTGGCCCTTATTGAAGAAGAGGATTTCCTATCCACCTACCAACAGGGACACGGGGGGAAACCGAGAGACCCCCAGGTGGAAGCTACTTTTGGTTTTTGTTCTTACCGTGATGTTCAAATATGTGCATAGTTCTGGTTCAAACTGCTCGGGGAAGCATATGAAAACAGGGTTTAAGTGCTATGATAAAAAATAGTCTTAAGATTATATCGCTAAATGTAAATGGTCTAAATACACCTGTAAAGAGAGCAAAAGTCTTAACAAAAGTGAAGAAAGAAAAGGTGGGAATTGCATTTCTACAAGAGACTCACTTATCTCAAAAAGAAGATGAAAAATTTAAAAGATTAGGATTTAGAAACTCATTTTACAGCTCATACAAACAGGGACATAAAAGAGGAGTCCTGATATTAATCTCAAATACAACTAAGTTTGAATTTGGAAAAGAAATCAGGGATAAAGAGGGAAGATATACGTATACTGGTGAAAGGGAAGCTGGAAAATGAACCAGTCACCCTGGTAAATGTCTACGCTGCTCCTGAGAGCGATAAACATTTTTTCAAAGTTCTCTTTGATAATATTGCAACAGAAACAGAGGGAATTCTAATTTGTGGAGGGGATTTTAACATAATTATGAATCATACCCTGGATACAACAAGTTTAAAGAGAAACAAAAAACATTTGACAACATTTTTAAAACTGCAACTAGAAGAGATGGGTATGATTGATATTTGGAGGAGTCTCAATCCATATGAAAAAGATTATACTCACTACTCGGCTACCCACAAGGTCCACTCGAGGATAGATCACTTCTTTATAAATATAGGTGATAAGTATAGGGTAGATGAATGCAAAATAGGAGGAGCGGATATTTCAGACCATAATGCTGTATATTTAAAAATTCAGATAAATGCCCGAAAGAGACAAACATGTTGGAGACTCAATGTGGGAACACTGAACAACAAAGAATTGGTAGAGGATATAAAAATAGAAATTAAACAATATATCAAAGAAAACAATAATGGAGAAGTGGATCCAACCATACTGTGGGATGCTTTGAAGGTGGTTGTTCGAGGAAAATTAATAGCAAAAACGGCATTATTGAAAAGAGTAAGATTGGAAACCTATAAGAAATACTCAGAGAAGTTAAAGGAATATGAGAAGAAATATCAAGACACAAATGATCAGGAGACATTTCAACAAATCAAGGAAACCAAAAAGAAAATAGATGATATACTACTGAATGAAATTGAGAAAAGAAACTTATTCTTAAGACAGAACTATTATGAAACGGGCTCGAGATCTACAAAATTATTAGCAAAACGTATAAGAAAACAACAGGCGATAAATACAATACACAAAATCAAAGACCCACTAACAAAAGAGATAACTGATGATCCAGAAAAGATAGAAAGAATATTCTACCAGTACTATAAAAAATTATATACACAAACACCTGCGGCAGAGGAAGATGAAATGAAATCTTTTTTAAATGATTTGGATTTACCGGCAATTGGCACCTTACAAAATGATAGATTAACAGCCAAAATTACAGAAAAGGAGGTAGAAGAAGCAATAAATTCATTAAAAAAATAATAAATCTCCAGGGAGTGATGGATATCCAGCAGAATGGTACAAACTGTTTAAAGAAGAACTAATTCCACTGCTCCAGACATCCTTTAATTGGACACTCTCAAAAAATAAAATCCTACCAACATGGTCAGAAGCAATAATAACAGTCATTCCCAAAGCAGATAAAGATAAGTATGAGTGCCACAACTATAGACCAATCTCAGTGTTAAACATAGATTATAAGCTGTATACAAAAATAATAGCCAAAAGATTAAACACATTTCTGGCAGAGCTAATAGATGAAGATCAAAGAGGATTTATAAAGGGACGTAAAACCCAGGACAATATTAGGAGAACCTTACATATCATAGAACAAGCACAAACGAAAAAACAAAGTGCTGTCTTGATGAGTATAGACGCCGAAAAGGCATTTGATTGTGTGATTGTATTTATATTTGGTGCTAGAGCGGTTAGGATTTAATGAAAAATTAATACAGGTGATTAAAACACTTTACAAAGAACCTACAGCCAGAATAAAACTAAATGGAAGTTTAACCAGTAAAATACATCTACAAAGATCCACAAGACAAGGATGCTGCCTATCACCGGCTCTCTTTGCCATATACATTGAACCACTGGCTCAAGTGGTTCGACAAAATGAGAAACTTAAAGGTGTCACAATCAAAGGAGTAGAACATAAAATTGGACTTTTTTGCTGATGATGTGATAGTCTTCCTCGAGCAACCAGACACAACACTTCCCATAGTGATGAAGCTCCTTGAAACATATGGCCATCTATCAGGATATAAAATAAATATTTCTAAAACTCAGATACTTACAATTAATTATACACCCTCAATAACAATTCAGAAATCTTATAAACTTAGCTGGAATATGAGGCAAATCAAATACTTGGGAGTAACACTAACAAAAGACCTCTCTGAATTATCCAATATAAATTATGAAAAAGTATATCAAGATATACAGAAAGATATAGAAAGATGGGCAACTCTACCACTGGACTTTAATTCAAAAATCGAAATAGTTAAAATGAATATACTACCCAGATTTCTCTATCTATTCCAGTAGAGATCACTCCAGACCAATTTATAAAATGGGACAAAACAATATCCAGGTTTATTTGGGGAGGTAAACGACCCAGAGTTAGATATCAAACTCTCCAGCTTTCCAAAAACCTAGGTGGAATGGCATTACCAAAATTAAAGGAATATTTTTATGCTGCTCAATTAAGACCTTTGTATTGTTGGTGTAACCCAAATTTTGTAGCAAAATGGAAAGATATAGAAAAAGTAGTATCAAATATTCCGATTCAAACGCTGATTGGAGATAAAGACTGGCATAAGAAACTCAAACATGAAATGGATTCAATCAGTGAACATACATTAGACACATGGTTTAAAATTTTAAAAAGATATAAGATTAAGGAAGACATAAAAATTCTGAATTGGGTAGGATACGATAAAAACTTTAAACCAAATCAATATGACCAAAGATTTAAAAGATGGACAGAAAAAGGAGCCACAGCTTGTTGCACTCTAGAAAAGAAAGGAAAGTTGGAGAGTTATCAGAATTTAAAAGAAAAATATGAATTGGGGACCTCTGATTTTTTCAGATATCTCCAATTAAGAGACTACTACACAAAAGTAATCCGGGTAGATCCCTCCAAAGAAGTGAATGACGTGATAAAAATTATAATTAAAGCATATAAAGAAAACGAAAAGAAATTTATATCATCAATGTATAAGGCATTAAATCTAAATAATAAGCATACAACCAAGTATATAAAAAAGAAGTGGGAGAAAGAAATGGATATAGAAATCACAGAAGATGAATGGCAAAATATATGTAAGACTCACCACTCATCCACCAGTTCGTGGATTTGAAGGGAATTTGCCTGGAAAAACTTATTATTATTATGTTATTTTATCACACCAAAGATGAAAAATAAACAACTCAACCAACCTCAGAAGTGTTGGAGAGAATGTGGTGAATATGATGTGGATCATACACATGTTTTTTGGAAGTGTAAGAGAATAACTGAATTTTGGGAGATGATAAGTGAAATGCCCGATATAATGCCCGGGAGTGTGGGATATCGGGCTTGTTGTTACGAGCTATTCGGTCTCTGTACGACCGTTGTGAGAGTTTGGTTCGTATTGCCAACACTCGGTCGGAGTCATTCCCAGTGATGGTTGGACTCCGCCAGGGCTGCCCTTTGTCACCGATCCTGTTCATAATTTTTATGGACAGGATTTCTAGGCGCAGCCAGGGAATGGAGGGTGTCATGCTTGGTGACCACAGGATCTCATCTCTGTTGTTTGCAGATGATGTTGTCCTGTTGGCTTCATCCACCAATGACCTACAGCTCTTGCTGGGACGGTTTGCCGCTGAGTGTGAAGCGGCTGGGATGAGAATCAACACCTCCAAGTCCGAGTCCATGGTCCTCAGCCGGAAAAAGGTGGATTGTCCTCTTCGGGTTGGGGACAGGTTCCTGCCCCAAGTGGAGGAGTTTAAGTATCTTGGGGTCTTGTTCACGAGTGAGGGGAAAATGGAGCGAGAGATCGACAGACGGATTGGAGCAGCATCTGCAGTGATGCGGACGTTGTACCGGTCTGTTGTGGTGAAGAGGGAGCTTAGTTCTAAGGCAAAGCTGTCAATTTACCAGTCAATCTACGTTCCTACTCTCACCTATGGTCACGAGCTTTGGGTAATGACCGAAAGAACGAGATCGCGGATACAAGCGGCTGAAATGAGCTTTCTCCGTAGGATTGCTGGACTCACCCTCAGAGATAGGGTGAGGAGCTCAGTCATCCGGGAGAGGCTCAGAGTAGAACCGCTGCTCCTCCACATTGAAAGGAGTCAGTTGAGGTGGTATGGGCATCTGATTAGGATGCCTCCTGGACGCCTCCCACTTGAGGTGTTTCAGGCACGTCCCACTGGGAGGAGACCCCGGGGCAGACCCAGGACTCGGTGGAGAGACTATGTCTCCCAGCTGGTCTGGGAACGCCTTGGTATCCCCTCTGAAGAGCTGGAGCAGGTGGCTGGGGAGAGGGAAGTCTGGGCTTCTCTGCTTGAACTGCTGCCTCCGCGACCCGGACCTCCGGAAAAGCGGTAGAAGATGGATGGATGGATGGATGGATAAGTGAAATGTTACAGAAGATAATAAGATACAAGATCCCTATGACCTGTAAGATACTTTATCTTTGTAATCTAACAGAGGCAAACATCTCTGGGAGTGACAGATACCTTGTCAAAATATTGTTAGTAGCGGGTAAAAAAGCCATAACAAGGAATTGGTTGAAGAAAGAACCACCTACAAAGGAACAATACTGGGCTATTATAGAAGACATGTACATAATGGAAAAACTAACACACAAATTACGACTACAAGAAGATGAATTTGACGAGAAGTGGGAAAAATGGACAATATACAAATCCCGAAATGGCGATAGATAAATGGACTTCAAAGAAATAATGTGGACTATGAGGAGGAACAAGAGTTAATGTCGGACTCGAGCAGTAGATGTTATTGATTTGTTTTTTCTGTTGATGTCAATGGGACAGGTTCCTTTTTTCTTTTATATATGCTTTTTCTCTATGTGTGTGTGTATATGATTTAAGTTGAAAAACTAATAAAAATCTAAGTAACAAATCTGGGCAGAGGAAAGAATAAGTAGATTTATTTCTAATTATAAAAGGGAATGTGTTGTTGTGGAAATCCTAGGTTGAGAATATATAAAAATAGGGATAATTCAAACACTACTGAAGAAAAAAGAAAAAAAAGATAAGCAATAAATGTTGTGGAGATGCGTGTATGGTGAAATGAATTTTGTATGTTGAGAGTGGACAGAAATGGAGAAGGAAGTTTGGTTTTAGAGGAAAATTGAAGGCTGATGAATGTGAAAGTTTTGTGCAGGATTTAAGGGAAACGTATGGACTGAAACGCAGTAATGATTGGAAGAAGGGAAGAAAAAAACAAGAATGAGAGACTGATGCTTCAACGGTGAGATGAAAAAATAATAAGCATGACAAAAATGAAAAAAGAAAAAAAGATGCTGTATAGTGGTTTGTCTGTTTCTCTATTAATCTGAGACGATGGTGGTGGCTGTGATTCTGGGCTGGATCCACCTCCCTACCCCTGCGACCGTGTGAGTTCCTCTTCAGACCCACTTGAATTGGCTGCATCCACCCCCTCCATGTCATCGCCCAATGACCCCCTCCTCCCTCCATAACTACAGTAAAAGAATTTTTAAAAAAAGAAGTGACATCGAGTGACGGGACAAAGATGATCAAACTGACCACACGTAAGTAAAATACATTATATTGTTGTTTTCCATTTACTTTTTTGATAGCGTCTCAAATATTGGATCTCATTCAAGAACATTTTAGTGTTAGTCTGTGTAAATCATACGCATTTTGCCATGAAGCTGTGTTAGTACTAACAAGCCACTCCAGATTCAACAAACTGCTCATAAGTTCTCCGAGCGTGCATAAACAGCATTTGTGAATCATCTGTAGTCAGCACATGTTCACGAAAATTGAAGATTGCATAACTGACACATAAAACTAGCGATAAAGTCACTTTTCACAGTAACTAACCAGCAGTTTCATTCACTAAAAGTCAAAGAGAAAGAAAGAGAAGAGAAAAAAACAAAACAACTAACCTGGAATTCTCCTGTGTGTGTGAGAGGAAAAAATCAGATTAGTTGTGGCAGGAGGCATGAAGACACAGTGTAAGCCTGAATGTAATGCTATGTTGTAAAACCGTTTTTACTGTCTTGCAACGGCATTATTTGTCATATGTAGGTGAGCGCGCGCCCCCTCCTTCCTGTTAAACTTTCCCCAGCTCTGCAGGTAATCAGCTCACCTGCGTGAGTGGACGTACCTGCCACCTCTTTCTTGCCAGCGCTTATAAGGACCATCAAGTGGAAGCTTCAGCGCTGGTCTGTTGGGTATACTGCCATACCAACAGCAAGTAAGTTGATGAATCTTTTGAGGAAAATATTACTCATGTTCCTCTCTCCTCTTCCTTTTTCAGGTTGCTGCCATCTGTGCGGTGCGTCTCCAGGGATTGTTGTACACTCACCTGCTCCATCATCCTCACCCCACCTCAGCTTCCTATCTCCACCCGGTCAGACTCCACTCAGCCCTTTTCTCGACCAGCTTCATCTTGCTGGTTAGTCTATTCATGCTGGTGCTCTGTTGGGTTCTCTGCTCTGTGCATGTAAATGGGAATTTGTCTTCCCACTTCAATGCCTCCCTTCTCTTACTAATTGCTCTTGTCTCTCCCCACAGGCTGAGTCTTCCTCTGGCGAGTGACGTTTTCTCTAGCAGTGGTTCTCTTTTTGAAATTTATAATAATCCATTTAAACGTTGCTTCTCTGTGTCGTGAGTGTTTTCTCTGGTGTTGTTCCCTGCATGTGAGCTGTTCATTCTATCAATATGACATTATTTTAAACAACTATGGAATAAAATACACTGAAATTGGATTTCAGATGGGCGCCATGATCTGCTTTCAAAACTGTACATATCCATATTGCACTGAGCTAAGACTCTCCTACTTTGCAGAGCATTATGACACATTTCAAAGTCAAAAGTCAAAGTACCTTTAATGATCTCCTTTAGGAGAGATTTGTCTTGGACAAAAGAATCTGCTGCACAGCAAAAACACATACCTTACATACAACCAATACATAAATAACCACCAAAATAAAATCAACATAATTCATCAAGGTGTGAATACACTGCTATTATCTGCTCAACCTCACAGTCTCCCTAACTTCTGTTCACCTGACTTATCCACTCATTAATGAGTTTCACCAACAAAGGAATGAATGAATGCTTATACCAATTATATTTACAAAAAGGGACCCTGTACCATCTCCCTGAATTCATTAAGACATATTCAGGATACAATACATGAGAACCATCAGATAAAAGGCAATTTGCCTTTCTGAGGATGGCTTGTTCAAACAGATCTTGGGGAGTTGGAAGTGCTGCCATGCCCATGATCTTCCCTGCTATCTTTATCAGATTTAATATCTGAGCTTTTGATTTTACTGTTAAATTGCCAAACCAGCTGGTAATACCATACCGTAACACAGATTCAATAGTTGCCCTGTAGAAAATCAACATAATATTTCTACAGACGCCAAACAGTCTGTAAAGAAAATGCAAAGAAAATGCAGACGCTGGTGGATTTGGGCACAAACACTTGCCACTTGCGTGTGCCAGCTCAGATCAGTATCATTGCGAACACAAAGATATTTATATGGCTTAACCTATTAATTTCCTATAATTTATTTGACTTAACCTATATAATTTCAACAATTTGAGTTTAAAATGTATGTGTAAAAAAACAATAAAAAATTACTCCAGCTAAAATTCACAGTATAGTGTGGAAATAAAGATTACTTTTCCACTTATTTTTCCAACTCTGCATCCTAACCCAGAAGCAAGGTGTACACTTCATGTCAAAGCAATAAAACTCAGAATTATATCCATCTGATCGTATGTGAGTTGATCAATTAGCGATCATCCAACCATTACTGTCATGCTGGACAAGACATTTGTCACAGCACTGTCCTACAGAATAATGGAGCAGTGTTCTCTTACATTGCTGGGAAAACAACATTTAGAATCTTTTTGCCTCTGATATGATATGGAAATAGAGGAAATGCTAATGTTTTAATTATCCTTATTTTTTTTTAATTATAACCTAAACCAAAGAAATCTAGTTTATAGAGATTAAACTCTTAGACTTGATTCAGACAAATAAAATATAGTTATTTAGTGAAAACTAAGCTTAGAATTACAGCAAACTATTTACACAAAACTCTCAGCTGGTCTGGATCATTTGTAAATATTGTATGACATTTACTAAAATTCAAGATATTAACAGATTGGTGTTGGGAATCTAGGTATGAAAGGAAAATAAAAATTTAAAGAAATACCTGCACTTATTTATGTGATGGCTCACCCACGGGGGGCCTGAGGCTTCCCATGAATCTGTCTTTTACCAAGGAAGCCGAGGAGGAGAAGGAGGAGGGGGAGCAGGGCAGGAGGGGAGGAGGAGGGGCCATGACTGAGAAGGGAACGCACCCCCACAGTGGAAATGAGTGCATCAGGGTGTACAATGGGGTCACTGGTAAAGAGAGTGTCCCCAAAGGCAAGACTGGCCACTGGGAGGGGGAGGCGCCCATAAGCCACATCCACTACAACAAAACTGGACTGCATGATTAAGACTGAAACAGATAAGTGGACTCACTCCTACACATATACAGAAAATTGACATAGCAGACATATTCCATTTACCTGACTTTGATCTAATGTTAACAATATAGTGTTTACCAGGAGTAATGCTGGAAGTTTAAGGTATTCCGATTAAATTTGTGTGACACAGGTACACATAGATCAGTAATTTCAGGTAATGACATTCAGGGCTTTTCAAAGTCAGAAGGAAAAATAACAGTTAAATTTGCAAATGGAAAACTATATCTGTCAAATCTGTGAACGTAAAGGATACTATTACCGGTAAGATTGTTGAAGGGTGGTTCATTTTGTCAGAGGCTACCCACATGTTGAGGAAGTAAACATAGTTTATGAGACTTCCAAACCAAAATACTGATACTCAATTGACCTGGTCACAGCCGGACCATGTTCAGTGATATCACAGCATTTTACATCCATAGTTCCTACTGATTGGCAATCTCCAAATCAATATCATTGTACCATGTACCATAGGCAATTGAACGGATCTGATCCAAATTATGAACAAACGTTTTTTTGCAAATCCATCCTCCAGATTGGTCATAAAAACTTGTACTTGTCACCAACAGGATGTGTAGGAGCAGCCATTGTCTTATCTGATGAGGATAAGAGAGATTTTAAACAATGGGGGGTTCCACACATCTCACTGGTCAAACCCAAACACATGGATTGGAAAAATATTGGACGTTTTGTCACCTCTGCTGAGAAATATAGCCATCCATGGGAAGCCAACATCTGAACTTAAGATAGAATCATCATCATCATAGCAGTCTGTCGGGGGCGACAATGACTGTTTCATTTAGGTCTGATCAGATTCCTCCACGCAGCTCTGTCCTTCACCTTCCGCTGCCAGGAACTCCTGAATATTCTCCTAAATTAGAAACATGCATTGTCACTTAACTGGGTAACCACAGCACAAAAGGCTGTGCACAATTGACACCCAGAAATTTCCTACATGACCAATTTTAACATTAACAGAAGAGAGGATGAACAAATTCGAAGTTCAAATTCCAAATTAATAATAGTAAAAAGATAAAACAGATGTTGGTCTAATAACAGGAAGCAAAATATGTCACTATAGACCATATAAAAGACAATATCCTCTCTGTCTAGAAGCTCAAAAAGGTGTCAAACAGGTTGTAAAAGAGCTAAGAAAAAAAAAAAGCAGCAGATGTCATAGTGTCATGCTCAACCTTCCCTTTCCTGAGGGAAACATCCTGATAATGCAGGACCTGCAGGGATTAACAAAGATATAATTCTTTGTGCTCATTGTGTACCAGGATCACACACATTGTTGAATTAACTAAAACTCCAAATGCAATTTTTCACAGTGGTAGTTATTAGCAATGCATTTTTTTTCATACCAGTACACCCAGTTCATCAGTTCTGTTTTGCATTCATATCTGAAAACAAAAAGTGCACATTCACCAGACTATCACAGGGTTACTGTGAGTCTCCTACATTTTTTTCTCAGGCAATGTCAGCAAATCTTGCACATTTTATACCTTCTAATAGGAGCCAATTGCTCATCTATGACATATTGCTGGCATTTCCTGATGAAGAAATATGCAAACAAAACATATTTCCATAGGCTGGAGTCTATAAATGATTAAATAAAGATGCTGTTTTTAATCAAGGTTTGCAAATTTATACCTGACCAAAATGTAAACCCATCCTCCCATAAAAATAATTTCACTATGCTGCTACTTTAACACATGGACTTCATCATGTGTCCAAGGGAGGGATGGTGTTATTGGTTATTCATTATCACAGCCTATGGGTTTGAAAATTTTGCTACAAAATTTTGCCAATAATGTCTAATTTGTGAACAAAATAATGCCCAGGGCAATGTCAAGACCATAGAAGGGTAGTTTTCTATCATCATCATACCCATTTCAGAACATTTGCATGGACTTCATTGAACTATACAAATGTGAAGGGAAGAGATATTGCTTAGTTTTCCTTGTAATAATCTAGATGCAATTACAGTAGCTAAAAACCACTAACAGACATTATTCCAAGGTGTGGGATCTGAGAAATAATTTATTGAGATAATGGTACTCATTTTGTAGCCAGATTATTTCACATTTAGGGAAAGTGTTGAATAGTGATTTGAAACACCATGCAGCATATCACCTACAGTCTGCAGGATTTGTGGAATGACATAACCTGACCATTATAGAAAGATTAAGAAAACAATGGCACAAACAGGACAGAACTGGATTTATTGTTTACCACTGATACTATTTTATATGAGAGTAGTGCTTAGAAAAGAAGGTTTATCTCATTTGAAGTTTATATGAAAAGCTTTAATTAGTACCCCCTCCCCTGAAGAGATTTGGTTTAGCAGACTACATGTTAAAAATGATGACTCAAAGGATTCTGTTCATGCTATTCTTCCTAGGAAGGAACACACAGGAGGAATCATCACCATAAAACCAGGAAACCAAGTACTTACAAAGACGGTTAAAAGAAGACCTGGTCAGAAGCCCCCTGGCAGGGGCCATATAAGGTAACATTGTCAATTCCAACAGCTGTAAAAGCACAAGGCAGAGACACTTGGGTACACCATACACACTGTAAATTATTGTCATGTACTCTCGTTTGGGGCAGAGAGACAGACCCAAACACTGAATTGTGTTAGTGACATTTATTAACAAAAAGAACATAAAAGTCCAAAACAGTGCAGTACATACAAAAAATGCCAAACAAGGAAAAGTTAGACTGGAGCTCTCCTGAGCCGGCTTGGCTCAGGAGGAAATGAGGAGATAATCAGTGTGATGATCAGGGTGAGAGCAACAGGGGAGGAACCAGTCTTGGTACATACTGTACAATATAGCTGCACTGAAACAATGAGCTGGCAGTGCTTAAATACCTAGGGGCAAATGAGCCGCAGGTGTGAGTCACTGAGCAAGCAGGTGAGCTAATTCCCTAACTGCTCATAGCTGGGGAAGACAGGAGAACAGACTGTGAGCAGCTAGTGAGGGTGTCTGGAGAGAGGAGGCACAGACAACCCAAAATACACATACAGAACTCACAAAATCAAACTAACAAACATACAATACTAGAAATAAATAGTCTGAGCTCAGAGGAAACGTGAGCTCAGACTCATGGCAATTATTATCAAAACAAACCATAGAAGCTATAGGGGGAAAGCCATAGAGAGTGTTGCTGTTGTGGAGGAAGCCTGGGGCTACAAAGGGAGACAGGTATTTTAGCTGACCTGACTGTCTCAAATGTTGGTGAAGAAATTATTTGTCTACAGCAGGTAGAATACACGCAAAATGGCTAACAATGAAAGACCCCTCAGAGAATACTGACGTAGATTTCAGCTTTATGAATGGCTCACATGTGTGTTCCTCGTGCTTGTCGTTGTAGTCCTCCTGATACGGTTGTTGTGCAGCTCAGTAGCTATTTTAAAAGGTAACTGGCAGATCAATAAACATCAACATTAAGGATGAAGGGACACCACAGACCATAATGTGCACTGAAGATAAAGCTTGTGGAGTCCATTTTGACTATTGTGATATATATATAATTGTGACCACTCCATGCACTACGAATCTGAGTCTGAGATGTATGAAAAGAGTTATAAGTACATGTGCACTCCTCCATGTAACTGGGCTGATGTGTTCAGTCACACAGGACCAAATGACTCTTAATACTTTAACATCAGAACTCAGAACTCAGAAAAGATTTATTGCCAAGTACATTAACAGATACTGATAACAGATCACTGATAACATATGAGGGATTTGACTTGACACAGAAAATGAACCTGCATTTCCGGTGACACGGCTGCATCTGAAACGTGCCTGCCAACAGGAGGGTACAGGTAGCATAGGAAATAATACAATAGGAAGGAGCAAAAAAAATCATTGATTTCAGAATAGTGGTCATATATGATCAATATTATGATTACAAAGAAAAAAAAGCCCTCAATGCACAATCAGCAGACCAAAAAAGTTCACAGGACACAAAGAGAGCAGTGAGTGAATCATCTGTATCATCAGTTTGTGGATCAGTATGAGTGTAATGTTGAAAGTAGGTGTTGTATCAGTTAAGAACAACAGGGACTCTTTGGCAGGAGATGTTTTGTCTGGCTACTGGCATTGTCCTTGGCCATGCAGCTGCCTGTCCGAAGGCCATGAGCTCAGTGTTTTGAAAACAAAGACTGCAGATGATCAGGAGGATTTTTGTGAGGGAGTCAGATTAAGTCGAATAGTACTGATCACAGAGAGGAAACTTTATATTCTCTTACAGATTCAGTACTTAATCCTTCATTGCTGGGCGTTGAGTCCATCGTGGATGGTCCTTAGCGTAATCATGATGTAATCCACCTTCCGAGACAGTTCTCCATTTGTCGCTATCAGGGTCCTCTCCATTTTTTCAATTTGATGGATGCACCTTGCCTGGCCAGCATTTTGATAGGTTGTATCCATCTTCAGCAATTTGCGGTACACCAGGACAATCCCAGATCCAATCAGAACGATCCCAATCACCATTACTACGAAGACGTACAAATCTTCTACATCTTCGATAAAAAGATTAGTCAGGCACAAGAGTTTCCAATTACTTGTCTCCCGTAAATAGCCCGCAGCAGCCGTTCCTGCGGGGCAAACAACCTTCCCCGGGGCACTTTTCCTCGTTGAAAAGATAGTGTCAATTGCGTTCAAAGCCCAGCTTATTAATTCCATAATTTCTTTCGATAATCAGCAGTAAAGACGCAGACAGACGACAGCAAGCTGGGATCCAGTTAGTTTGGGGAGAAGGAGATAAGTCAGAAGCAAGAGAGAAGAAAAAGGTGTCTGCTCTCTTTGGAGGGCGGAAGAAGGAACATCTATTATAAATTAATAAATAAATCTAACATCTATTATAAATTAAGAAAACACATATACATTATACAGTCACCCTACCATGGGGCATGTGCTGCGAGCACGAGCTTCACATATAGCCATAAGGAATGCACAATTTGTAACCTTATTAGAATAACTAAAACATCTCTGAAGTTGTCCGACACTGGACATTATTATGTTGGAGTGAATGAACTTGGAAAAGACCCTTTAGAGAGCGTAGGCATGGTCTACTATTTATCCTAATCCTAAATGTGAAACAATAATACTATATTCAAACATACACTAAGATATGTAGAACAGATATTCACAACTAACTATTGGTGGGGATATGCAGAGTTCCTTGCTAGTAAGACAAATAAAACAAATTTCTCCTGCTCAGAACTTATGAACATTTGAAACAGTTCCTCCAAACCATCCTCTGCAGCCGTAGTCCCAGCGTAAATGGCACCAGGGCAGAACACCTTTGACCTAAATGCAGGATGGTGGCTCTGTGGGTATAGGGTCTGCTCACACCTGCCCTCTAACTGGGAGTTGCTTGCGCCCCTGTACAACTGACTGACCACACTATCACGATATGTCTGGATTAAGTCAGACAGTCAGGGCGTTGAAAGAGGGACCTGGAATACAAACCACATGATGCAGTCTGAGCAACGGATATACCAATTTAATTTAAACATTGGAGTATTGGCCAAAAGGTCACACTATCACTATTTCCTTGGACAAGGGTTGGAAAGAATATTCTTAGGAATGAGTGTGGCCAAGATACTGAGTATGAACCAGAAGTCTTCACTGCCTGGCTACAAACCTTTGGACGGTGGCCAGAAGTGATAAAAAACATAATAGTATCCCTTATGATTGGAACTGCCATCCTTACGTGTGTAAGATGTTGCTGCATTCCCTGTTGTAGAGGCCTTATTGAAAAAACAGTACATGCTGTTGGTGCACACCAGTATCTCATATTAGCTCAGCAGGAAGAGAGCGACAAGGATTCAAGTGATAAGGGCAATCAGGTTTAAATCATGTCAACCAGTGTCTCTGCAAGGAAAAATGTTGGTATTGGCAATATGCCTATACTGACTAAAGCATGATGTAACAGTTGAAAATTGTGTGAATACATTTATTGGAAGTTTTTTAAGTTTTTATTTTTGATATTAAAATTGTAGTACTGAATGTTTGTAAATGATAACTCATTTTTATAGTTGTTAAAGGTAATAGAAACGAGGTAAGAATTTTTCCTGTATAAATGCTCAAAGAATGAAGACCGAAAAGAAATTGCATTACAATGATTACTCATGAAAGTATATACTGCGTATAGGTTTTTCACTCATCACATATGAAAATAACATCAGATATCTGATACCTGTTTATTATAGTTATTGACTCCATGAAAATGGATTCAAGAGAGGAAATAATTGTTAAAATAAATAAATAGTGAAGAAGAGTTACCGTATTTTTGGGCCTATAAGGCGCACTATCAATGAACGGTCTATTTGATGGTCTATTTTCATACATAAGGCACACTGGATTATAAGGCGCATTAAAGCGAGGTAGTCGGAGCCGGGAAAAAAAAAATTTTTTGCGTGCATGGAAAGAAAATCCTATCTATAGTCATTATAGACACATATAGTGCGATTGTCTGCGAGTGTAAATGACCTGTTCCATGAGCAGGCTGAACGTTTTTAGTCCGTGGCTGTTTACATCGCCATATTGGCCAGAATACTGGCTCAGTAGTCGCTCGGTACTCGATACGGAGTACTCGAGTACTACGGAGTACGGCTCGCTCTCCAGTGGAGAGCGAGCCGTATTTACAGCCGTAAATACGTATTTACAGCCGTATTTACTGCTCCCGTTTACAGCTAAACGGGAGCAGTTTCGATGCCGAAATTTCACATACAAATCCTAATATACGTGTTCTATACACCATCGGCTTTTGGGTATCGACTACCTCGCGAGGTAGTCGGATCTGGGAATTTTTTTTTTTTTTTTTTTTGCGTGCATGGAAAGGAAATCCTATCTATAGTCATTATAGACACATATAGTGTGATTGTCTGCGAGTGTGAATGACCTGTTCCATGAGCAAATGTACGTTTTTGGTCCGTGGCTGTTTACATCGCCAGGATACTCGCTCAGTAATCGATACGGCTCGCTCTCCTGTGGCAGCCCCGAGAAGTAAACAATGCAAACAAATGCTGGGACGCTTGAATTCTTTCATCCCGAAAATATCATTTTTGAATATTAATTACAGCTAAACAGGAGCAGTTTCGATCCACGATCCATTGGCAGATAGCGGCGTAACTCGCTAGCAATTTAACTTTGAATGACCTGTTGACACCAATATAGCGGTTGGAGTTCTTTGGTTAATCCACCCGGAATGATGGCAACTCCGAATTAGTTTGCTTCACTTGGGTTTTGACAGTATCGGTGAGATGGGCGCGCATGGAGTGGCAGATCAATAGGGATGGAGATTTGTGGAAAAAGCCATCCGGCCATTATGTTGAAGAACATATTACTCCAAGGCTCCTGACTACCGTAATGCTCCGACAATCCATCAAGCGGTTTGGCTTTGTAGCTTACCAAAGTCGTACTAAAACATTTTTGACAGATTTTTGAGCGCCGTGTACCACATAAAATCGGTTCGAGGCCAGTAAGCACAACCAGAATTAATACATAAGGCGCACCGGATTATAAAGCGCACTGTCGATTTTTGAGAAAATTAAAGGATTTTAAGTGCGCCTTATAGTCCAAAAAATACGGTAATTACATATAACACAAAGTGCTTTCATACACGTCTCTTAGATCCACCCATACACACACACACACACACACACACACACACACACACACACACACACACACACACACACACACACACACACACAAAATATGCTTTAGCTCTACATACTGTATACTGTCATGATTGGTTCAATTGACCGCTCACGTGCAGAATGTAACACCAAAGGAACATTCGGGACATAAACAAACAAGTTTGACAGTTTATTAAATTTCAAGATGAGAGGACCACAGCTACAGAAAACATCACTCACCAGAGGAAGTGGCCTGTGGGCAGAGAGACAAGAGCTGTTAGCAGAGGAATGAAAACAGGGAAGTGGGATAACCAAATTACCACTTACATGGGTCCAGCAGATGATCAATTCAATTCAATTCAATTCAATTCAACTTTATTTATATAGCGCCATTTCACAACAACAGTCATCTCATAGCACTATCAACTGTAGGGGGAACCCCCACAGTTGCAGAAAGACCCCAGCAATCAGGCAGGGAACAAACAGGGAACCCAGCAGGAAGAGATGAACCAGCAAGATGAGGTTGGTTGGGGGTGAAGGATGAATGAGCCAGTGGTGCCTGACCGGGTGGAGTATGATTGCAGCAGAGTGTGGATGACAGGGCAGGTGGGAGCATGCAGTCTCCGGAGACGCACCCACATAGATGGCAGCAACCTGAGGAAAAAGGAGAGACGAGAGGGTGAGTGCGAAAACTTCACCTTCAGCATAAACAATACTTGCTTTGTTTAGTGAAAGGCAGTAAACCCAAACAAGACAGCGCTGAGGCACCGAAGAGATAATCCATATAAGCGCTGGCTAAGCAGAGGCAGCAGGTGCGTCTCATGTCCCAAGTGTGCTGATTACCTGAGGAGCAAACAACAGGAAGGAGGGGGCAAGCACTCACTGGGACATGACACATACACATATGCACACACACACAAACTCCACAGGAAAGTCTCTGTTCCTGTTTCCATATATGGGCATGTGTAGGGCAAAAGAGAAGACATATGGACGCTAAGAGGAAGCCATAAAGGCAGGAAGTAGCAGGATCGAGAAGGAGCCATCTGGATGCCAAGAGGACAGCTGGACAAAGGACATGTATTGTTGGAAAGTTACTGGTTCAGGTTCAGGTTCAGGTTCAGGTTACTTTATTTGTACCCGTAGGTAGATTTGTTTTGCAGTTGGTGACATCCATATTTACAAGCCACTAATTACATTCAACATAGACACAAACACAGGCACACATCTTACAAAATAGGTAAATATAAAATATGTATAATATAATTTTTATAGCTTGTTCAACTCTTTGACAGCAGCAGGGACAAAGCTGTTTTTGTAGCGCTGGGTTCTACTTTTTGGGACAGCAAACCTCCGTCTGGAGGGAAGAAGCTGAAAGTTGCAGTGCAAAGGGTGGGAGTCATCATTTAAAATCGAGTCGGCCATCCTCTGTACTTGTCTGGTGTACAGGGATGTCAGGCTCAGCTGTGACTCACCAAGCAAACAACTGGACCATCTAACTACCTGATCCAAGGATTTCCTCTGTTTCAGTTTTATCTGACCAAACCATGACATTAAAGAAAAGGATAAAACAGATTCAATAAAAGCCCGATAGAACATAGTCATTATGGTTCGGTCAATTTGGAAGCATGCAAGTTTCCTCAAACAATGCAAATTTTGCTGACCCTTTTTGCACACCCTTTCACAGTTCACCTCAAAGTTCAATCCACTATCAATAATTGTCCCAAGATATTTGTACGATTGTACACATTCGGTGGTCTGGCCTTTTAGTATGGTGACTTTGTGCCTGGGAGTTTTCCTCCTAAAGTCAATAATCATATCTTTCGTTTTTGTTGTATTCAGCTGCAGGTAGGAATCCTCACACCAGTGAACAAAGTCATTAACTACTGGGCCGTGGCCACTCTCACCATCCTGGAGGAGACTGACAATGACTGAGTCATCAGCATACTTTATAATGTGTCTGTTGTCATGTCTGCTCCGACACATGTTTGTGTACAGGATGAAGAGTAGTGGTGACAACACACACCCCTGAGGAGAGCCAGTAGAAGAACACTTTAGGTCAGACAATGTGCCATTGACCCTTACTCTCTGCGTCCTGTTGGTTAAGAAATCCAGAATCCAACCCACCAGATTACTGCTTAAATCAAATTGTTGCAGGAGCCTTTCAACTAAAATATGAGGTTGGATTGTATTAAAGGCAGAAGAAAAGTCCACAAATAAAAGCCTGGCGTGTGTCCCATTAAAATCCAGATGTTTAAAAAGCATGTCAAACAGAGTGACAGTGGCATCCTCCACTCCTCTGTGAGGCCTATAGGCAAACTGCAGAGGATCCAATGCATGTTCAGTCTGCCTTAGGACCTCACATCTGACCAGTTTTTCAAAAATTTTCATTAAAATTGAAGTCAAAGCAACTGGTCTAAAGTCGTTTACTGTTTTAGGACAGCTGGATTTTGGAACGGGAACAACCACGGCATCTTTCCAGATCTTAGGCACATGTTGTGTCTGTAAGGACTTATTGAAAATATAATGAAATATAGGACTCAGTTCATGTGCACAGGACTTTACCAGGCGTCCACATATATTATCAGGGCCCTGACTTTTGTTCACTTTTACAGCGCGGAACTCCCTTTTAACATCCTGCATCTCAATATTAAAGTGCTGATTGTCTTTGAGTTTCTGTTTCAAATCTTGGATTTCTGTGCTAAAATCAAAGGAGTCAAAACGACCATAAAAACAATTAAGAGCATTAGCCAGCTCTGTGTCTGAACTAAAACCATCTAAAAACACACGATTACTGCGCTCTGTGCTCTGAAGGCCTGCAATAGTTTTCATACTGGCCCAGGCCGAACCAAGTTTATTTGCTGCCATCTTGCTTTCCAACTCTGATTTAGACTTCAGCTCCTTGGTGGCAACCTGTAGCTCAGAAACAGACCCCTGTTTAAAGGCAAGAGCTTTCCTCTGTAAGCAGGATTTAACTGATTTAGTTACCCATGGTTTGTTGTTGGGGTATATTTTGACACGTTTACGTGGAACAAACTTATTTTGACACTAAGCCATGTATGAGCATGTGAGCTCAGCCAGAGAGTCCAAATCATCCCCGCAGGCCATTATGAACATCTTCCAGTCTGTACAGTCAAAGCATTCCTGGAGGCTGTGCTCTGAATCTTCTGTCCACACATCAATGTCTCTCATCTCCACCTTGCCTCTTCTGAGAGCAGTTTTATATGTGGGCAGCAAATGAACACAGTTGTGATCTGAGGATCCTAAAGGAGGAAGGGGGAGTGATTTATCGGCCCTCTCTATGGATCCATAGCACAGGTCCAATGTCTTTTTTCGCCTGGTTGGGCAGGAGACATACTGATGAAAGTTTTTAAGTGTCTTCTTTAAAGAAACATGGTTAAAATCCCCAAGAATGAAGTTTGGCGCCTCTGGAGAAATTGACTGCAGCCGCTGCACCACATCAGAGATGGTGCTGGAGGCGGAGTCAGCGTCTGCCCTCGGATGAATATACATAACTGTGATGAAAAGTTGGGGAAACTCTCGAGGCAAATAAAAGGGGCGTAGTGACACAGACAGCAGCTCCACATGGGGTGTACAGATGCGCTCTCTGACCGTGACAGATGTGCAGTACTGCTTATTAATGTATAAACATACTCCGCCCCCCTGACGCTTCCCAGTTACCTCTTCCTGCCGATCCGAGCGCAGCGGAGCTCCAAAGCCGTCAATCCACAGGTCTGCATCCCGATCATGCGCAGTAAGCCAAGATTCAGTGAAAGCCATGACGCAGCAGTTCTTAAAATCCTTCTGGTAATGTACGTTGCCTTGAATTTCCTCCACCTTGTTTCTCACAGACTGTGCATTCCCAAAAATGATTGAAGGAAGAGGAATGTTACTAAACTGACGTCTCCTAAGGCGCAATTTCACACCTCCACGTCTTCCACGCTTCCTCCTGCCGCTTCTTTTTTCACCGCTGTGTCTGTCTCTCAAAATAAAGTCCGGCAGCTGAAATTTGAGCGCAATCAGAGACTCTGCACCAGCTGTGTTAAAGCGCAGCAACACGTCCCTGGAATATTGTATTCTGCCCGCTATTCTGCTCGCCATGGAGCCGAACGCGTTTACCTCAGAGACAAAGAGCCACAGCACAGATAGCAGCAGTGCGAGAGAGGAGAGGAAATCCATGTTGTGGATACCAGGGAACTCTTCGCCATATATTCCACAAACGCTCCAGGGCAGAGACGACACAGAGGATTTTCTAAAAACGTAAAAAAGTACAAAAAACACACACACGCACACACGCACTATATCATCAAGCTGCTGGTCGCTGCGTGCGCATGCGCCCTCTGGGAAACCCCCTGGGAAATGCCCCACTAACTGGAAGCCTTTTTATAGCTGTGAATTCCTTTGTTCGGGGTCCTTTCCAGCAAAGGGAGCTGGGAGGAGACCCGTGGCCATGCACACTGATTCCCTGAGTGGTTCCATAAAAATTAAGCTGAGAAATAGTATTTTTTTTTGTGAATATTGGTTGTTTAACTGAAAAGAGTCTGCTAATTGTCCATAAATTAATTTTTACAGTTTATATATGTATACAGTATATGTATATATATATATATATATATATATATATATATATATATATATATACAGTATATGTGTGTGTGTGTGTGTGTGTGTGTGTGTGCGTGTGTGTGCATATGTGTGTGTGTGTGTGTGTGTGTGTGTGTATGTATATGTGTGTGTGTGTGTGTGTGTGTGTGTATGTATGTATTTATGTATGTATAATGGAGGAATGAAGTGACGACGAGACACGAGAGCTGCCAGTTCAGAACTTTATTCAATTCCAGCAATGTTAGGAATGACATCGGGCACCAATGCACATACATAAAATATTCCCCCATCTCTCCCCCCTTCTCATCAAGTCACTGGGTGTGAGTGGAGCCTCCTAGTAGTCCACCACACAGCCCCCCCCCCGAACACCAGGAAGGTGCCTTATCAGTCCAGCACCCTGGGCTTGAGCAATCGCCCATAATGGCTGTATTGTGGAGCAGCTGGGCCAGCCAAGGGGTCTCCAGGTCGAGGCAGGGAGGAAAACAACTCAGTCTTGGCAAAGGTCCTCTGCATGGGAAAAAACAACCTGCAAACCCACAGCAGGCGGTTGTCCACGCCGGGGAGTTTGGGCTAGCATCACCTGCTCGTCTGCCAGCACATGAGTGCTTTTGAGCCTATCTATGCAGATGGTTTGCCTGCGCCACCCAAAATGTTTTGCATCCATTTCCAAAACCCTGAAAGGGCCATTGTAAAGCGGGATCAGCGGAGTCCTGTGAGCATCATGTCTGATGAAAACAAACTGGGCAGGCTCCAAATGCTTTGGAACAAAAGCGCGGGAGAAACAATGGTGCACCGGCCCAGGAACACTAACTGACTCGACCCTAGGAAAAAACTGCACTGACAAGTCGGTGCCGGGTGCGAGACCTTCCGACAAAAATCCACCTGAGACCCACAACGGCTGACCAAAAACTACTTCAGCCAGGGAAGTGGCCAAATCCTCCTTGGGCGCAGAGCGTAACCCAAGTAGGTCCCAAGGGAGGTGGTCGACCCAATTTGTGTCGGTCAACGAGGCTCTAAATGCACCTTTAAGTGAACTGTGCACAAACCATTAACCTGCAGATTGTACGTGGTAGTATGGTGAACTTTGACCCCCAGGCTCTCAGCCATGGTGGACCAGAGTTCCGAAACAAACTGGGGACCCCTATCAGAGGTGATGTCTGAAGGGCAACCGAAATGTGCGACCCAAGATGACAAAAACACTCGGGCTATGTCGGCAGAAGTAGTGGAAGCCAACGGGATTGCCTCTGGCCAACACATGGTGTGGCCCACTAGGTGCGTAAAACCTTGCAATGGCGGAAGGGGGCCTAAGTCCCCATGGACATGGCTGAATCTCCTGCTCGGAATCCAGAAATGTTCAAGGGGACCTCTGTTGTGCCTCTGAACCTTAGCCCGTGGCCATGCAATGCAAGCTGCAGCCCACTCCTTCACATCCTTGAGTAAGTGGGGCCAAAGGAATTTGGACCCCACCAGCATAACCGAAGTGCGGACGCCAGGGTGTGAGAGAGCGTGAATGAACTCAAAAATGCAGCAGCGCCAAGAGATTAGAACAACCGGGCAGGGACGGCTGGTGGAGACGTCGCAAAGCAGGGGGGTACAACCCTCATGTGCCACCTTGCTCTCTAATTTCAGGCCTGTACCCACAGAATGGAGTGCAAGAATGTCTGCATCTCTCGGTTGGTTGGTGGCCATGGTGGAAAAATCAATGCCCAAGTAGACCAGAGAGATGAGATCGCGTGACAAACAGTTGGCCACAACGTTGAGCTTGCCGGCCACATGCTGAATGTCGGTAGTGAACTCTGACATTGTGGCTAGATGACGTTGTTGATGTGCCGACCATGGTTTCGAGATTTTGGACATCGTGTAGGTTAGAGGTTTGTGGTCGACAAACACGGTAAACACGTGACCCTCAAGCCAAAACTGGAAGTGACATGTAGCCAGGTAGAGAGCCAATAACTCTCTGTCGAAAGTGTTGTACTTATGCTTGTTGCTGCAGTGTGCAGCTGAAAAAGGCAAGAGGCTGCTATGAACCAGAGGCATACTGTTCCACCACTCCTCCTACTGCGACGTCAGACGCTTCTGTAGTTAACGCAATCCGCGCTGACGGGGATGGATGGGCCAGCAAAGCTGCATTGGCGAGTGCAGTTTTGGCGCCCAAAAAAGCCTGGACCTGATCGGGGGTCCAGTCGATGCCATCCGTGGGTTTCTTCTTCTTGAGCGCATCGTAAAGTGGTTGCAGCAGCTGGGCTGCCCGGGGAAGGAAACGATTGTAAAAATTAACCATCCCCAAAAACTCCTGCAGTGCCCTCACGGTGTGTGGACGTGGGAAATCAGACACCACCTGCACCTTATCCTGCAGTGGAACCGCACCCTTAGATGAGATGCGATGTCCCAAGAAATCAATTTCTGGCAACATGAACTGACATTAGCAGCAGTTAATGATGGGCCACAGCCTTCCGCCAGCCCATCAGAACCAGTCAGCAAAATAAGACTCTTCTGGAAACCAAAGTCGACCAAAAACCGTCTCCTGGAACATGTGTCCTCGAGGAAAAGCAACTTCTCCTTGTTGCCAGCAGTCGTAGCTGCTACTGACCGCTGGCTGGTCCATTTTCTGGCGTCTTCAAACGGCATAGCGGAAGGCAACGCTGCATGTCGGCGCCAAAACGCCGATGGTAGAAGAACACAGTCCTGTTCCGGCATCTCCGAGTGGCCACCCCGGCCACAGCTGCCATCTCAAAAGCCTCCGTGGACTCTGCTGAAGGTCTCGGTGTTACCGCCTGGACACCGAAACTCCTATTTGCCAGGATAATGTGGTCCGCCTCTTCCGCCAGCGTGCGGTAGTCTCTGGCAGACAGCAGCGGTGAGTTGGCCCAAATTGTCCGCGCCAAAACCGGAAGTTTCCTGAGGAAGAGATGGGCGAAGAGAAAAGATCCATCATCTGTGCCCAGCAAAGCGAGCATACTTTCCATTAACTCCAAAGCCGAGCCATCGCCTAACTCAGAGTGAGAGAGGAGCTCCTCTGCTCTCTCCCCATCAGAGAGGGTGTAGTGCCGTAACGGCAGCTGCTTGAGAGTGGCATATTTCTCCCGGGCTGGGGGTTCGGAGCAGGCTCATGGTGCTCTGAGTGGAGCAAAGCCACCACGTAATGTCGTGTCATCCACAGAAATCCCACGGAGGGCAAATTGAGTCTCAACGTGGATGAACCGGACAGTGAGATCATGGAGCCAGAAGTCTGGGAGCTTGACTACCACAGCGAATGAGGTTGCGGTCTTGGGGGGAAACCTTACCGTGGGTGTTCCTGAAGGGGAGCTCGCTTCATCTTCCATCTTGAACATTGTCGACGTCGTAGGTCAGGAATGAAGTGACAAGACACGAGACCTGCCAGTTCAGAACTTTATTCAACTCCAGCAATGTTAGGAATAACATTTGGCACCAATGCACATACATAAAATGTTCCCTCATCTCTCCCCACTTCTCTTCAAGTCACTGGGTGTGAGTGGAGCCTCCTAGTGGTCGGCCACAAAAAAAAAATATATATATATATATATTTTTTTTTTCTTCTTCTTTCGGCTGCTCCCTTTAGGGGTTGCCACAGTGGATCATCTGCCTCCATCTCACCCTATCCCTTGCATCTTCCTCTGTAACACCAATCCTCTCCAGTCCTCCATCACTACATCCATGAATCTTCTCTCTGTGGTCTTCCTCTTTTCCTCCTGTCTGGCAGCTCCATCTTCAACATCCTTTGTCCAATATATCCACTATCCCTACTCTGCACATGTCCAAACCATCTCAGTCTTGCCTCTCTTGGCTACATTCACACTGTAGGTCTTAATGCTCAATTACAATTTTTTTTTTGCACATGTGACTCATATCTGATTTTTTAATGACAATAACGGCACAGATCCAATTTTTTTTTCACACCAGATCCAGGCCACTTTCATATGTGGTTCTAATTCGAATACGTATCTGATATTTTTCAAAGCGACCTCAGTCTGAACAGTCATGTCTCATTTCATCCGATTTTTTCCTTATTGAAATGAGACACGTGACAGTTCTGCGCTGGAACATGCAGCAAGCATGGCAGACACAGCTGATTTGTGCTCTCTTTTTAATCAGTCTTCTTCCCTTTATCACTGGATCATAATTTTGTTGGCTTCGGCTGCACAACAACTTCAAAATTTCGAGGGAGGCTGGAATGTCCGCCCATAAGTGGGGCTTGGATGCCACTATGCTACAAGCCTTCTCTATGCCATGACCAGCCACTCATTCCTCTTGTGACTGATCTTGAAACAGTCTGCCAACTCATTGATGACTGTCCATGGATCCTCACGGGTGACCAAATCTTCGGGCGTGGAGCTCAAGCAAGAGGAAAGGGGAGAGACAAGTGAGAGTATAGGAGCAGCAGCCGAGTACACAGCAGAGACAGGGAGAGGGAGCTCAGTGGTGGTGGGTGGCTGCCGCTGAGCCCCCTTCCCAGGAACAGGACAAGACCCCTCATTAATTGATGTAAACTAATGATAAGATACTTGCTCTTGTTCCTGCTCTGCTGCTACTGAGGCATCAGTTGAGTCCTCCCGGGAACTGCTAGAACTTGGCTGACTGAGGATCTCTGCCCGATGGAGTGGAGCTGAGATGTGTCCCTCTGGAACAGGGGGCTGGGGCGCGCTGACGTCAGGCTCTCCAGCCACTGGAGCTGCTGCTGATGAAGCACTCAAGTGAGGTGGGGTCATGGCAGCAGAATTCCTCGGTGAAACCTTGATTGAAGGACCCGGGTGGCGAGCGGAGCAATGCTTCCTTGCAGCTCGCTTCCCTGCTGGCCATTTAGATGGTGGCAGGTCCACACATGCTGGGAAAAATACCTCCGGGGCGAGCCAAGGCTTATATTCCAGCAGGATGTCATTTTGTGCGAGGATTGCCTGCCTCTGCTCCACCTGCTCCAATACATCCGCAGCCGTGGCTGGTTGGACCTCTTCTCAGACCAGTTGGTTTCCACCCAGTATGGGCAAGCTCCCAGAGAAAACTGGAGGCGGCAGACAGTGTAGGAGCGCTGGACAGGACTGTCTGGGATGCGCCGTCACCTGAGCCTGTCCCAAAGCTGCACAGCTCGGGAACGAAGCACCACCACCTTGGGAATTTGCCGCACGTCTGGGTGGCTGAGAATGTCCTGCACTACCAACAGCTCCCACCATCCATTAGACAGGTCAGGATAGCTCAGAACCTGGTCCAACAAACAAGTGCCCTAGGCAGTAACTTCCTCCGACTTATTCTGACCTGAGCCCTTTCTTCTCCTGCCAGTCTTGCCCGCTGAGTCCTTAAGTGGTGGTGTCATTTTGTCAAGGCTTTGTGGGCACAGGACTCAGACGCAGGCAGAGATACGGTGTAGACAATGATTTATTCATCAAACTTAAACACAAATGAACAGCAGTGCCAGGGCTGCAAATGAAAACAAAAGGCAAACTGACCGACTGACAAAACTGGGCTAGACTAGAATATACACTGACAGATAGTCACAGACCAAACTGACATGAAGACATTAATTACGTCACATCTGACAAGGAAAAGTATACGCAATATAGAGACAGAGGGAATAATCAAGACAATACGACACAGGTGGGGAGAGCAATCATGACAAACAGCTAAAAGAAGAAGAAAAATAATGATTTAGAGTGAAGTACGTGGTGGTAATGCACCTGTAAGCTGAATGCCAACCACCAATCAAATCTAAAAGAAGAAGAAGAACAGCTGATATATGATGAAAGCAAATATGACAGAATGGGTGCAGCCACACACACACAATTACACAGAACATGAACAGAGGATCACAGAGGAAGCATCTCAGACAATGTTTATGACAAAGACCCGCACCACAGTGACACAGACTTTGAACATAACAGGCCAATAATAACAACAATAACAAATCACTAAAAATACATGACTTAAGACGAAAACACAAAAAAGCATAACTAACAAAGGGGGAGGACATGGCTGAACTCATGTCCTGAGAATAACAGAAGGATCACATACAGTCATGTGAAAAAAATAGGATACCCTGTATAAGCCTGTGTTGTTTTTTTAATATATTTGTGTTACGACCCGAGCGCTGGGTTCTGTCCGCGCTCGGGCTAAGCACAACTCGATGCTGGCCTTGACAGTTGTGGGTGGTATTCTGGCCTCACCGGGCTCTTATTGTGAAGGCGCTCGGTGGGGCTTCCGCCTGTCAAGGTTGGTCAGCTGCTTGTCATTACTGCTCGTTAGTGTTCGCCTTTGTAAAGCGGGCACTAGCGGCAGTAAAATCGCAGGAGTATTGTCAAAACCTTGTCAGACATCGTCAAACTATCCTTGTCTAAGCGTCGTTTGACCTTCATGTCAGGTTCGTGTTTCATGCCATGTCACAGCTTAGCTCGTAGTGGCTGGGGTTAGCCCTACGAGCCCTTGTATTGCTTTATGTGTGTTTTTGCCCTGAGCGGCTCACAGTCTTGTCTTGTCACGTTGTTTTAATAAATCACCATCATCGCAAAACTCACTGGTGGACTCTTGGCGTCTTATGGTGATCCGCGAGGGTCACCGCATGACAGTATACTTCTGCCAGGACGTCTAAACGGAGACGCCACTCCGAGATGCCTTTTTCATTGTGAGTTTTTGCCTTAATTGGACTATTGTTCTTCCCTGTCTGGGTGTCAATTGCTGGGAGAATGCCATCATCCAGGGGCCGCGGTCGGCGCCTGGGCAAAGAGCTAGCGGAGGCTCTGGAGTATGTGGATGGTACTCTATTCACCGCTACGCTGTACGACACTCCCAGCGACATACGTCGGCACCTGGACTACGCTGAGGATCTCCTGGACAACCTTCCTCTCCATTACGACAATCACCCGGAGGTGATGATGAGGAGAGATGAGGAGAGATGAACTTGCTACGCAGCGCGAGATACTTCGTGGGCTGGAGGAGGAAGAAAGCAGGAAGCAGAGGAGGAGGCATCCTCTCTCCCCGCGTTGGAGTCCCATTCCTGTCCCGGAACTGGTCCAGGAGTTCGCGCCATCTGGGGGCCGCCGACAACGTCGGCACAACGGCCCAGGTAATCCTCAGCAGAATCCCTGGCTGGACCTGCTGCCGGTTTAGCCCGTCAGCGAACTGCTGAGAGCGGCCCCACCTCGTCCTTCCAGGGGGCCCTCTGTCGCCATCCAGCGGGGAGAAGGAGGAACAACGTCCCCTACAGCAGGAACCATCTCTTCACTGGGAGGAAGGCAAGTGCATGATAATTTATTACATCATGATGATAATCTGCCTTGTCTGACTTCTGGGGGCGGAGTTCGGGGTTCGCAGCCCCCCGAGCTCCCTCCACCTGCTGTAGAGAAAATAACTAAACCTGCTGCCTCTGTGTCCCCCCCTGTTGAGCGGTCCGCGACGCCAGGCCAACGTCGTCGGATGAAGAGGGGGCCTGCAGTGTTGGAAAGCCTGGATCCTGCCCTGCAGCCATGTCGTGGACGGAGGAGAAGAGCGGACTGCGGCCCGGAGCCTGAGCCGACGATGAAGCGTCCCCGGGTCTCCTCGCCGGAGCGGTCCGAGCCAGTGGGTCGAGGGTCCCCTGCCCCCACGCCATACAGGTCATTGGCGTGGACAGCAGCACGGGAGGAACCTCAGGCTGCAGATGACATCTTGTCAGCTGCGGAGCTCGACGCAGCTGAGTTGGAGCCTGCTGACGAGAGTCGTCACCCTGAACCTGGATCGTCGAAGTCCTGGGTGGCAACAGAACCCGAGTGCAGGCAAGTGCTGCCTCTTGTGTCTCTGTCCCCTGTGTTGGAGCATCTTTGCCTGCCTCTCGGGGAGGCGAGTGAGGAGCAGCCGTCTGCTGCGCCCGAGCTCGTCTCGCTGGGTTCTGTTGCTACCGGTGATTCTAATCCCGGTTTTCTTCCTGTTTGTGAGCCTTGTTGCAGTGTCGCTGGCGTGGAACAAGTCGGAGTCACTGGGTTGGAGGTCCCAGGTTCGGGGGAGGAGATCGTCAGCGGAGCTGCACCGACCCAGTCGGGGTCCGTCGTGGAGGCTGCTGTGGCCCAATCAGGGTCCGACATGGGTGCACCAGAGGCCCAATCGGGGTCCACCGCGGGTGCGGTTCTGGCCCAATCGGGGTCCAACGTGGGTGCACCGGAGGCCCAATCAGGGTCCACCCCAGGTGCGGTTCTGGCCCAATCGGGGTCCGACGTGGGTGCGGCAGAGGCCTAATCGGGGTCCACCGCAGGTGCGGTTCTGGCCCAATTGGGGCCCGGCGTGGGTGCAGCTGGGACCCAATCAGGGTCCAGCGGAGGTGCAACGCCAGCGTGGTCCGCGGACGGGGGAGGAGCTGCAGACCTTTCGCCGTCGGACGGATTACGGGCTCATCCATGCCATCTTTCCCCTCTGCTGATTCACCGTCCCTGTGCATCATCGCCGGGGGCCGTGGGGGTTCCTGTTCGCTCACCCTGGCTCTCCCGAGTTTTGTCCTCGTCAGGGAGGCCGCCGCGGGCTGTTTTTTCCCTGGACTGGTGGCTGAGGGACACGGGTCGGCCGCCTGAGGAACTGTTTCGCCGGTTCGGCGCCTCGGGTCGGCCACCCGATGTGTTGTGTGTGTCTTCGGGCGACCTGGTTCGACCACCAGAGGAGCGGACGTGCTGGGCGTTGGACTGTGGTGAGCCGCCTGGTCATGTTCCGCCTCCTATGACCACCCGCCGGCTGTTGGAGGCGGGGAGACCACCTGAACTGTTCCTGTGGCGCTTGGTCTCCGCCGGTCGGCGTAAACTGTCGGGGGGGGTAGTGGCCGTTTTCTGGTGTTGACCTGCCCCAGTGATTGTTCTGTTTTTTTTTTTTTCCTTGCTGTCCTGTGTGCTTTGTGTTATGGTTATGTCTTGCAGTTGCCTTAGTTTGTACCGTGGGTAGTCAGGTATGAGCCAGTAAGTGCTCTGTTTCTGTATTTGGTTTTCTGAAGACTCTCATGAGAATTCACACGGGGGGGGGGGGGGGGAGTTATTTCCTTGTGTAACATGTGGGTCAAGATTTAATTTTCTCGTGCTGTCCGGTGTTTTCTGTAACTTATTTGGGGATCTTTGGCAAATTGTGTTATGTTCTTTTGTTGCCTTATTTTCCTCTATGTGTTTATCTGATTTGAATATTCGGTATTTTGTCATAGTCTTGTATTTAGTCTTTCTGACCCAGTAGTTCTGTTTTGTTTTTTGTTTTTTTCTCCATGTGCATGCTTTTGATTTAATCTGTGTGGTTAGTATTCTTGTCATTGTCCTGTATGTAGTTGTCCTTGTCACTGTTTTGATTGTTTCTGGGTTTGGTCTCTCCCTCTGCACCTACCCCCAGCCACCCACCCTGGGGGGTGGGGGGGACAGGGTGGTCCTTGGGCATTCTGAGCCCGCCCTCGGAGGGAGGGTACTGTTACGACCCGAGCGCTGGGTTCTGTCCGCGCTCGGGCTAAGCACAATTCGCTGCCGGCCTTGACAGTTGTGGGTGGTATTTTGGCCTCACCGGGCTCTTATTGTGAAGGTGCTCGGTGGAGCTTCCGCCTGTCAAGGTTGGTCAGCTGCTTGTCATTACTGCTCGTTAGTGTTCGCCTTTATAAAACGGGCACTAGTGGCAGTAAAATCGCAGGAGTATTGTCAAAACCTTGTCAGACATCGTCAAACTATCCTCGTCTAAGTGTCGTTTGACCTTCATGTCAGGTTCATGTTTCATGCCATGTCACAGTTTAGCTCGTAGTGGCTGGGGTTAGCCCTACGAGCCCTTGTATTGCTTTATGTGTGTTTTTGCCCTGAGTGGCTCACAGTCTTGTCTTGTCACGTTGTTTTAATAAATCACCATCATCGCAAAACTCGCAGGTGGACTCTTGGCGTCTTATGGTGATCGGCGAGGGTCACCGCATGACAATTTGGACTTATGGATGTTTAATATCAGTGTTTAAAATACTGGGAGATTCATGTAATACAACTAAACAATTAAAAATGAATTAAAGACTTTTTTCAAATTTTCTGTAAAATATTTTTTAAATAAATAGTGAGGAATAAATTAAGATACCCCCCATCATGGATCGTCACCTTATCGTGGTGGTGGTGGTGGTGGGGGGGGGGGTTTGCGTGCCCCAGTGATCCCAGGAGCTATGTTGTCCGGGGCAATTTGCCTCTGATAAGGTCACCCAAGACAAACTGGTCCTGGGTGAAGGGCCAGACTAAGAACAATCCAACAGACTCTCATGATAAATTCTATATCAAGGATTCAGTGTACCCTGCCCGGTATGGGGTTACCGGGGCCCCACCCTGGAGCCAGGCCTGGGGGAGGGGCTCGAAGGCTAGCGTCTGGTGGCCGGGTTTCCACCCATGGGACCTGGCTGGGCTCAGCCCGAAGGAGTTACATGGGTCCGCCCTCCAGTGGGCTCACCACCTGCAGGAGGAATCATGGGGGTCCGGTGCTATGTGGATTAGGTGGCGGTCAAAGGCGGAGACCTTGGCGGACTGATCCCAAGCTTTCTAAACTGGCTTTTGGTACGTGGAATGTCACCTCTCTGGTGGAGAAGGAGCCTGAGCTGGTGTACGAGGTTGAGAGATACCGGCAGTCGACTTCACCTCAACACACAGCTCCGGTTCCGGAACCAGTCTCCTGGAGAGGGGCTGGAGCTTGGCCTTTTCTGGAGTTGCCCCGGACGAGAGGCGACGAGCAGGGGTGGGTATTCTTGTATCCCCCCACCTTGCTGCCTCTATATTGGAGTTTTCCCAGGTGGATGAAAGGGTTGCTTCCCTGCGCCTTCAGGTTGGGAAACGGGTCCTGACCATCATTTGTACCTATGCACCAAATGATGTTTCAGAGTACCCACCCTTTTTGGAGTCTGTGACTGGGGTGCTGGAGGGTGCTCCTCTTGGAGACTCCATTGTCCTACTGGGGGACTTCAATGCGCACGTGGGCAATGACAGTGAAACCTGGAGGGGGGTGATTGGGAGGAATGGCCTGCCTGATCTGAACCCGAGTGGTGTTCAGTTATTGGACTTCTGTGCTAACCATAGTTTGTCCATAATGAACACCATGTTCAAGCATAAGGGTGTCCATATGCGCACTTGGCACCAGGACACCCTAGGTCACAGGTCGATGATCAATTTTGTTATCGTGTCATCAGACCTGCGACCGTATGTCTTGGACACCCGGGTAAAGAGAGGTGCAGAGCTGTCAACTGATCACCACCTGGTGGTGAGTTGGATCCGATGGCAGGGGAGGAAGCCATTCAGACCTGGTAGACCCAAACGTATAGAGAGAGTGTGCTGGGAATGTCTGGCTGAGGCCCCTGTCTGGGAGGTCTTCAACTCCCACCTCCGGAAGAACTTCAACCACATTCCGAGGGAGTCTGGAGACATGAAGTCTGAATGGGCCATGTTCTCCACCTCTGTTGTTGAAGCAGCGGCCCAGAGCTGTGGCCGCAAGGTGGTCAGTGCATCTCGTGGTGGCAACCCCCGAACCAAGTGGTGGACACCAGTGGTGAAGGGGGCCATTAAGCTGAAGAAGGAGTCCTATCAAGCTTGGTTGGCTTGTGGGACTCCCAAAGCAGCTGAGGTGTACCAGCAGGCCAAGCGGAGTGCAGCTTGGGTGGTTGGTGAAGCAAAAATCCGGGTATGGGAGGAGTTCGGTGAGGCCATGGAACAACACTTTCGGTCAGCCTCGAAGAGATTCTGGCAAACTGTCCGGCGCCTCAGGAGGGGAAAGCAGCTCCCTGTCCACACTGTGTATGGTGCGGATGGGACACTGTTGACTTCGACTGGGGATATCGTTGGGCAGTGGAAGGAATATTTCGAGGATCTCCTCAATCCCACTGATACGCCTTCCACAGAGAAAGCAGGGTTTGGGACGAGGGGGATGACTCGCCAATCACAGGGGCTGAGGTCGCCAAGGTGGTTAAAAATCTCCTTGGTGGCCGGGCCCCGGGGGTGGACGAGCTTCGCCCTGAGTACCACAAGGCCCTGGATGTTGTTGGGCTGTCATGGTTGACACGCCTCTGCAACATTGCGTGGAGGTCGGGGGCAGTGCCTTTGGCATAGCAAACCGGGGTGGTAGTTCCTCTCTTCATAAAAGGGGACCGGAGGGTGTGCTCCAACTTTAGAGGGATCACACTCCTCAGCCTCCCTGGGAAGGTCTATGCCAAGGTACTGGAGAGGATAGTCCGGCCGTTGGTTGAACCTTGGATTCAGGAGGAGCAATGTGGTTTTCGTCCGAGAATTCTTGAGGGTTCGTGGGAGTTTGCCCAACCAGTTTATATGTGTTTTGTGGACTTGGAGAAGGCATTTGACCGCGTCCCTCGTGGTTTTTTGTGGGGGGTGCTTCGGGAGTATGGGGTATTGGGCTTGTTGTTATGAGCTATTCGGTCTCTGTACGACCATTGTGAGAGTTTGGTTCGTATTGCCAACACTTGGTAGGAGTCATTCCCAGTGAGAGTTGGACTCCGCCAGGGCTGCCCTTTGTCACCAATCCTGTTCATAATTTTTATGGACAGGATTTCTAGGCGCAGCCAGGGAATGGAGGGTGTCATGCTTGGTGACCACAGGATCTCATCTCTGTTGTTTGCAGATGATGTTGTCCTGTTGGCTTCACCCAGCAATGACCTACAGCTCTTGCTGGGACAGTTTGCCGCTGAGTGTGAAGCGGCTGGGATGAGAATCAGCACCTCCAAGTCTGAGTCCATGATCCTCTGCTGGAAAAAGGTGGATTGTCCTCTCTGGGTTGGGGACAGGCTCCTGCCCCAAGTGGAGGAGTTTAAGTATCTTGGGGTCTTGTTCACGAGTGAGGGGAAAATGGAGCGAGAGATTGACAAATGGATTGGAGCAGCATCTGCAGTGATGCGGACGTTGTATCGGTCTGTTGTGGTGAAGAGGGAGCTTAGTTCTAAGGCAAAGCTGTCGATTTACCAGTCAATCTACGTTCCTACTCTCACCTATGGTCACGAGCTTTGGGTAATGGCCAAAAGAACAAGATCGCGGATACAAGCGGCTGAAATGAGCTTTCTCCGTAGGATTGCTGGACTCACCCTCAGAGATAGGGTGAGTAGCTCAGTCATCCGGGAGAGGCTCAGAGTAGAACTGCTGCTCCTCCACATTGAAAGGAGTCAGTTGAGGTGGTATGGGCATCTGATTAGGATGCCTCCTGGATGCCTCCCACTTGAGGAGTTTCAGGCACGTCCCACTGGGAGGAGACCCCGGGCAGACCCAGGACTCGGTGGAGAGACTATGTCTCCCAGCTGGTCTGGGAATGCCTTGGTATCCTCTCTGAAGAGCTGGAGCAGGTGGCTCCGAGGCGCTGCTGTGCCGGTGGGGATTTCCTGGGGGTGCGTCCGTCTGTGGGGGGACAATGGGGGGGCACTGTCAGCATGCTCATGTGACTGACCTGACAAGTCATTTACCTGGGGAGTTCTCAGTGGGGGTCTTCTGAGCCGAGGAGCTCGGGCCAACACCACCTGTTTGTCTGCTAAAACAAAGGCGGGCTTAAGCCTGTCTATACAGATTGTCTCCTGGTGACTCCCCAAGTCTAACACAAAATGTTTCTCCCCGGGTTCCAGCACTCTGAACGGGCCATCGTAGGGCGGGCGCAATGGGGTCCAGTGAGCATCGTGCCTGACAAATATGAACGACGCGTCCTTCAAGGTCTTTGGTACAAAAGTGCATGGAAAACAGTGGTGGGCCAGGTCGGGTAGCATCCCTGCCCCTGTGCTATGCCGTGAACGCGGGGATGGATCGGTGTTCGGTGCGGGGTTATCCGGTGTGGAGAGATGAATAATCAGGCCGAGCGTTCAGAGCAGAGGGAACTTTATTCTTCACTCCTTCACATCCATCAGAATCAAAAGCAATAAAAATGTCATGACCCGAGCACTATGTCTTGGTGCTCGGGTTATTCTTGTCAGGGTTTGACAGCGGCGTTATGATTCTAGCTCTCCAAGCTCTTATTGTGATAGTGCTCGGGGAGGCTTCTGCCCAGCTGTCAAACCCTCAACAGCTGTGCTGCATTTGTAGTCGTTAGCGCTCAGGCTATTTTAACCCACGCTGGCGATCGCATCTCGCAGCAGTGTCTGTTCACTTCCCTGTTCACTCTCCGTCATGCTACGGATGCCTGGACGATTTCACACCACGTCTGCTTTTGATTTGACCGTCGTTCCCCGGAACTAGTAAGTGTGCTGTATAGCCTTACCCTTCCCGGTGTGTAACGATCTCTGTGAGTCTCTGCCTTAGCAGCTGGTGTAGTTATTATCACTCACCTTGCCTGCCTAGTGTATGACTGTCTCCTGCTATGGACCTGTAGAGCTGTTTAGCCTATGCCTCCTGTTGTGAGTAGACTCAAAAGTCATTGTCTCTGCAGCTTGTGTTGTCACTATATTTTCACCGTAAATAAAACTCACTGAACTCACTGGTGACTGTGTGGCATCTTATGGTGGCTCGCGAGAGCCACCCATGACAGTACACTGCTGCCAAAACGGCGTTTACGGTGACGCCAACCCGAGACACAATTCACCAGTGAGTTTGAGTTTTTGGACAGTTGCTGTTTCCGTCTGGGTACTCTGTGTGTGTGTGTGTGTGAGGAATGCCGTCGCGGAGGGGCCGCGCTTGGAGTCCGAGCCACGAGCTGATGAGAGTTCTGGAAGTTGTGGATGAGTTGCTCATCTCCGCTTCCCTGTTGGACTACCATCACGGCATACACTGGTACCTAGCCGCTGCGGAAGACGTTCTTCGTCACCTCTCTCCCCGCTGGGCCGACCACCCGGAAGTCGACGCGAGAAGGGAGGATATCGTCGCGCAACGCGAGATATTCCTGATGCTGGAGGAGGAACGCAACGTAAAGCAGGAGGAGAGGCACTCCTGCCCATGGCCTACGGATCCTGATTCAGCCCTGGAGTTCGCACCACCGGGAGGCCGGCGGAAGCGCCGACGCCGAGGTCAAATACGTCTTCAGCAAGCTCCTATTCCGGATCCAGTTCCGGGCCACCGGAGTGACCCACTCAATCAGCCAGCTGCTGAGAGTGATCTGAGTCCTGCGCCGGTGAGCTCCGTCCATGGGTCCTGTGTTACCATCCAGCGAGCGAGGGAAGGAGCAACGTCCTCTACAGCTGACACCATCTTCCCTTGGGGAGACAGGCAAGTTCAGTTTCACTTTACTATTAATCATAGTGATCTGTCTTGTCTGACTCCTGGGGGTGAAGCTCGGGCCCGGGTTTCCTTCTCCAGCTGTAGCTAATTATACTGAACCTGCTGCCTCTGTGTTTCCTCCTGCTGAGCGGTCCTCGGCGTCAGTTCCACGCCGTCGGACGAGGGGGAGGCCTGCGGCTCTGGGAGATATCCCGGCCCTGCAGCCTTGTGTTGGACAGAGGAGGAGAACGGACTGCGGTGAGGAGCCAGAGCCGACGAGTAAGCGTCCCCAGGGTTCCTCAGAGATGCAGCCCGAGTCAGCAGGTCGAGGGTCCCCCGTCTCCACACTGTGCGGGTTATCAGTGTGGACAGCAACGCGAGGGAATCCAGCTGCAGAAATCATCAGGCCGGCTGTGGCACTCGACGCAGCTGAGTGGGAGCCCGACGACGAGCGTCTACCTGAACCCGGATCAACGAAGTCCTGGATGGCTTCAGAGCCCAAATGCAGGCAAGTGCTCTTCTTTGTTTACCTTTGTGGTGTGTTAGAGCATTTTTGCCTGCCTCATGGGGAGGCGAGCGAGGGGCAGCCGTCTGCTGCACCCGAGCTCGTCTCGCTGGGCTCTGGCACTGCCGGTGGAACTGATCCCGGTCCTCTCCTGTTCTCTGAGCCCCTCCACAGCGTTACCGGTCTGGAGTCTATCAAGGTCATGGGACTGAGGGTCCCAGGTTCAGGGATGGAGGTCGTCACCGGTGCAGTTCTGACCCAGTCGGGGTCCGACGCGTGGGCCGAGGTGACCCAGTCGGGCTCCGACGCGGGTGCAGCGGTGACCCAGTCGGGGTCCAACGTGGGTGCAGCGGTGACCCAATCGGGGTCCGTCCTGACCCAGTCGGGGTCCGACGTGTGGGCCGAGGTGACCCAGTCGGGGTCCAACGTGGGTGCAGCGGTGACCCAATCGGGGTCCGTCCTGACCCAGTCGGGGTCCGACGAGGTCCAGTGGGGGTCCAGCGCAGGTGTGGCTGCGACCCAATCAGGGTCCGTCCTGACCCAGTCGGGGTCCGACGAGGTCCAGTGGGGGTCCAGCGCAGGTACGGCTGCGACCCAATCAGGATTCGAGGGGGTCCAATTTCGTGATGGTTCCCCTCTCAGGAGCCACCAGCTGGGGGCCGTTGGAGGGTTTTGTCTGGCAGACTTGCGCCCTCATGTCTGGTCTTTATTAGGCGGGCGGCTGCATGCTATCCCTCCACGGTCCTGGTAGTTGTGGGATGCGAGTCGGCCACCCGAGGAACTGCTTTGTGCGTTCGGCGTCTTGGGTTGGTCACTCGATAAACTGTGTCTGCTACTGGGTGGCTTGGTTCGGCCACCAGAGGACTTGTTTCTGGGGGCCTGGGACTGGGGCAGGCCACCTGATCATGTACTGTTTTGTGGGATTATCCGTGGGCCATCGGAGGCAGGGAGGTCGCCGGAGCTCTGCCTGGGGAGCGTTGGATCTCCGCCGATCATCTTTTGTTTTGGCCTATACGGTGTCAGGTTTTTGTCATAGTCGTGTAAAGCAATCTAGTTTGCCTCATGTGTTTTGTAATCCATAGTCTGGTTAAGTCAGGTAAAGCAATCTAGTTTGCCTCATGTGTTTTGTAATCCATAGTCTAGTTAAGTCATGTAAAGCAATTTACATTGCCTCATGTGTTTTGCAATCCATAGTCTGGTTTTGGTTTTTTTGTTCTGTCCTCCCCTCTTCTTTTTGAGGGGCTATGGTCAAGCTTTGTCTTTGTTTTGTCCTCCCCTCTTTCCTTGAGGAGCTATTGTATGGGGGTTTTGTCCTTAGTTACTGGGTGTTTGCATATATTTCTGGCTTCGTTTGTGTTTTTTGTTTTTCATAGTCACCGTGTTTAGCACATATTTCTTGTTTCCATAGTTACAGTCATGTATTTCTTTTTTTCCATAGTCATGTGTTTGTTCCATAGTTACAGTTATGTATTTCTTTCCTTTCTTCCATAGTTATGTTTGCATTTATTTCTTTTGTTTCCATAGTTACAGTCATGTAAGCTGCGGCTTCAGCCATCACCCATTTCGGATAACTCACGTGAAATTGTTTAGTAGAAGGAGTCTTTGTCTAATTTGACCTTGTTGTTATATTATACAGTTTCTTTTAACCTGTACTGTATTATCCGAAATAAATTCATTCATTCATTCATTCATTCATTCATTCATTCATTCATTCATTCATGTATTTTTTTCCCTTTTTTTCCAGAGTCATGTGTTTGCATTTATTTCTTGTTTTGTTTCTATAGTTACCGTGTGTTTGGGTGTATTTCTTTGGCTAGGTTATGTACACTGGAGTTAGACGGGTTGTCTGTGGTCTTGGTGGGAAAACTTTCAGGGTCAGGTGTTTGCTGTTTATGATTGTTTTTTCCCTTGTAGTCATGTCTTGTGGTGTTTTTTTCTCGGGTTTGTTTTTTTTTCTCCTCATTGTTCTGGGGGGGAAATTGATTGGATATGTCGGGTGATGTATTCTTTTCCCTTTCTGTTTTAGGTCTTGTTAGGTTTTGTTTGGTTCCCTCCTTGCCTGTCCCTCAATCCGCTCACCTGTGGTTGGGGGGTGGGGGTGGGGGTTAGGTGTCACTAGACGTTCGGAGCCCGTCATGGGAGGGGGGCCTACTGTCATGACCCGAGCACTATGTCTTAGTGCTCGGGTTATTCTTGTCAGGGTTTGACAGCGGCGTTATGATTCTAGCTCTCCGAGCTCTTATTGTGATAGTGCTTGGGGAGGCTTCTGCCCAGCTGTCAAACCCTCAACAGCTGTGCTGCATTTGTGGTCGTTAGCGCTCAGGCTATTTTAACCCACGCTGGCGATCGCATCTCGCAGCAGTGTCTGTTCACTTCCCTGTTCACTCTCCGTCATGCTACGGATGCCTGGACGATTTCACACCACGTCTGCTTTTGATTTGACCGGCCTTACTCCTCCCGGTGTGTAACGATCTCTGTGAGTCTCTGCCTTAGCAGCTGGTGTAGTTATTATCACTAACCTTGCTTGCCTAGTTTATGACTGTCTCCTGCTATGGACCTGTAGAGCTGTTTAGCCTATGCCTCCTGTTGTGAGTAGACTCAAAAGTCATTGTCTCTGCAGCTTGTGTTGTCACTATATTTTCACCGTAAATAAAACTCACTGAACTCACTGGTGACTGTGTGGCGTCTTATGGTGGCTCGCGAGAGCCACCCATGACAAAAAACACAGGTTGCAGGCACTCTCTTTTATATTCTCCCTCCTCCGCTACCTGAGGTGCTGTATTTACATCTCAACCCCCCATGACAATTCCCCTTGTCCCCCAGCACCTTTGATCTGCCATCTCTTCAGTCTGAGGGAAAACTACTGAGGGAAAACTACTGAGTGGGTTCCCCACAAGACCAACTTTATTCCTCTACATGCCAGATGACTGCTGTGATCAGCTCTGCTTTAACAGGGCTGATCGATTAAACAGCTCTCTTTAATATGAGACCCCCTGTCTCAATGAGATTACCTGTATAAATGTAAAACTACAATAGGGCTCTCGCCCACTGACGTTGACTGATGTGCTGTAATAAACTGCACGGCTCGTACCAGTGGCATAAGACACCGGTCCTGCACAGGAATGAGAAGCAGCCAGAGACTCCGCTCACCTGTTTGTCCCCCTATCTGGCCATTCTGTTCCACAGTCGTGTCATTATTAACTTTACATTTTAGATATTACAGCAGCCAGGACTCATGGTGAGCTGTTTACAAGGAAAAAGGAATTTGCAGGGTCCAGTAAATGTGCCGTTACTATGCGCCTGTAATGTCTGACGGTTTCAGCCCCGAACTCCACCCCCACCCCGAAATTTTGAAGTTATTGTGCAGTCGGAGCTGACAAAATTACGATCCACTGATAAAGGGAAGAAGATTGATTAAAAAGAGAGCACAGATCAGCTGTGTCTGCTGTGCTTGCTGCATCCTTCACTGCAGAATTGTAGCATCTGTCTCACTTCAATAAGGAAAAAGTCGGATGAAATGCGACATGACAGTTCAGACTGAGGTCACGTTGGAAAATATCAGCTACGTATCCGAATTAGAACCACATATGAAAGTGGCCTGGGTCTGGTGTGAAAAAAAATCAGACATGTGTTGTTCAGACTGTCTTTAAAAAATCAGATATGGGTCACATTTGTGCAAAAAAATCGGAATTGAGCAGTAAAACCTGCAGTGTGGCCATAGCCTCTGTGACACTCTAAGCTCAGTGGCCACTTGCCTCTGAGAACACGTTGTTTGAAGCCTCGCATTGGTGAGGTACTGTTGATCAATTGTTAGGTCTCGTCTTGGTCTCATGATGTCAAAATGTGACCAGCATGATGAAGAGGACTGTTTAAATACCAATTCTAATTGAACCAGAAAATTTATTTGTTGATTCACATCATGATTCTGAGCGTGGATGGGGAGCTGTACTCAGCCTTTAAGCCTGTTCTGATCATTTTCTGCATTTCTGCATCTTGGTTTATTTTTTTTTTTTTTTAGTTTGGTCTGGCGCTATTTGGGGCAGCACGGTGGTGGAGTGGTTAGCACTGCGGCAGCACAGAACTCACCCTTGGCCGGGGGATCCTGGGTTCGATCCCAGCCCCCAACCAACAGTGATCTGTGTGGAGTTTGCATGTTCTCCCCGTGTCTGTGTGCGTTTACTCCAGGATTTCTCCGGTTTCCTCCCACATGCCAAAAACATGCAAGTTAGGTTAATTGGCATCAAAACTGGGGATAAATTGTCCTTAGGTATGACTGTGAGAGTGAATGGTTTTCTGTCTCTCTGTGTTGGCCCTGCGATGGACTAGTGATCTGTCCAGGGTGTACCCTGCCTCTCGCCCAAAGATGCTGGGATAGGCTCCAGTCCCCCCGCAACCCGAAAAGGATTAAGCGGAAGAAGATGGATGGATGGATGGATGGATGGTGTATTTTGTTATCTGAGTTTGTCCTTTTGTTGTTGTGCTTAGTTTCCTGTTATTTTATCTTAGGTTGGTTATTTTATGTATTTCTGTATTTTGTTCTCTGGGTTGTCATTTGTCTGTATTCATGAGTTGTCCTGTATTCTTAGCGTTGTCATTATTAGTCTGATTCCTTTAGTTTTGATTGTCAAGATTGATCGTCAGGATTGATTGTCACTTCCTTGTGGTAACGTATCGTCACTTCCTGTTTTGCTGTCTGTCTGTGTGGTTTGCTCTCCTCACTCTCCTGAGCTTTTGGGTTAGCCACTAGCGATGGCTACTAGCTCTCCTTCCTCTCCTCCTCTGGTGTGCTCTCTCTGTCAGATGTTTAGCTACACCTCTGCCTCTTTTAGTGATAACGGTAAATGTAATAAATGTTGTCTTTTTGAGGCGCTCGAGGCAAGGTTGTCTGATTTGGAATCCCAGCTCTGCTGCATTGAAACACCGTCTGCGCCAGTTACTCTTGACGGACGCCCCTTAGCTGCAGCGGAGCTAGCTAGCATAGCTAACCCCCTTAGCGGTCCTCCGGCTCTCCTCAGCAGCGAGTAGACTGGGTGGGTGACGGTGAGAAGGAAGCCTAGTCGCAAAGCCCCGGTACACCACCAACCTGTTCACGTTTCTGATCGTTTTTCCCCCGCTCAGCGACACACCCGCTGAGGAAAAAACTCTGATCATTGGCGACTCAGTAGTCAGAAACGTGAACCTAGAGACTCCAGCGGCCATAGTCAAATGCATTCCTGGGGCCAGAGCAGGCGACATCGAGTCAAATTTGAAAATGCTGGCTAAAAGTAACTGTAAATACAATTGTTAAAAGTAACTGTAAATACTCAATTGTTATTCACGCTGGCATTAATGACATCCGTCTCCGGCAGTTGGAAGTCACGAAACTTAATGTAGAATCGGTGTGTGACTTTGCAAAAACGATGTCTGCCACTGTAGTATTCTCTGGGCCCCTCCCCAATCTGACCAGTGATGACATGTTTAGCCGCTCGTCATCCTTGAATCGCTGTCTGCCTGTGTGGTGTCCTGCAAATGACATGGGCTACATTGACAATTGGAGCTCATTTTGGGGAAAACCTGGTCTTATGAGACGAGACAGCATTCATCCCACTTTGGATGGTGCTTCTCATTTATTATGTCCGCCAAGGAGGTTATGTGATCATCGGCGTTGGTTTGTCTGTTTGTCTGTTTGTTTGTTTGTTAGCAAGATAACTCAAAAACTTATGGACGGATTTTCACGAAGTTTTCACAGATTGTCAGAAATGGGCTATCCTACAGATGATTACATTTTGGTGGTGATCCGGATCACCGTCCAGAAGAAAACCGCCATTACGGAAAATGCCATTTTCGTGAATAACTACTGAACCACTAATCCTATCATTGTCAATCCAATTGCTAGTCATATGTTTTCATGGTCAAGGAATCTGAAAATGTACACACTCATCGGCGTTTGTCTGTTTGTTTGTTAGCAAGATAACTCAAAAACTTATGGACGGATTTTCATGAAATTTTCACAGATTGTCAGAAATGGGGTATCCTACAGATGATTACATTTTGGTGGTGATCCAGATCACCGTCCAGAAGAAAACTGCCATTACGGAAAATACCATTTTCATGAATAACTACTGAACCACTAATCCTATCATTGTCAATCCAATTGCTAGTCATATGTTTTCATGGTCAAGGAATCTGAAAACGTACACACAAACACTGTAGGGGGGGAACTGTGGCCGCCATTACGGAAAATGTCATTTTCGTGAATAACTACTGAACCACTAATCCTATCATTGTCAATCCAATTGCTAGTCATATGTTTTCGTGGTCAAGGAATCTGAAAACGTACACAAACACTGTATGGGGGGAACTGTGGCGCTTGGTGGAGGTCTGCGCTCTCCGAGTGCTTTTCTAGTCTAACAATCTGGCATCTTTTTTATCCAAATTTCCAAAACCTTGACTACTCAGAGTTGGGACCAGGAAGCAGAATCGCAGTCTTCCACGCCTCTCTGCAGCTCCTCTTCATCCGCCACCCCTCAACTTAGCCCCTGTCTTCCCCATCAGAGAATCATTGTCTGCTCCCTCCAAAGTAAATAAAAATGTAATATATAAGCATCCCAAAGTGATTACGGTAAGCAAAATATTGGCAAAACTCAAATTAAACATAAAGCCTCTAAATTGAATGATTTGGCCTCTGTTCCTCCTCATAATTTAAAAATTAAATGTGGTTTATTAAATATTAGGTCTCTAACTCCCAAGTCTCTGTTAGTCCATGATCTGTTAATTGATCATCAGATTGATTCAATATCCCTTACAGAGACTTGGTTAGGGCAAGAGGATTATGTTGGTTTAAATGAATCAACTCCCTCTGGTTATTTAAACTGTCAAAATCCCAGAAGTTCTGGTAGTTGAGGAGGAGTAGCAACAATTTACTATTCCAAATTACTAGTTAATGTAAAGCAAAAAACATGTTATAATTCTTTTGAGGGCCTGGTCCTCAGTATTGGGCACTTTAGCAATTTTAGGTTAAACCCAATTTTATTTGCCATAGTTTATTGTCCCCCATCAACCTACTCAGAATTTTTATCCGAATTTGCTGATTTCTTAGCTGATTTAGTGCTGAAATCTGATAGAATAATTACAGTAGGGGACTTTAATATACATGTGGATGTAGATAGTGACTGCCTTAATGTGACATTTAATTCAATATTAGACTCGATTGGGTTTTCTCAGAAAGTAGGAAATTCTACTCATTACCTCCACCATACATTGGACCTTGTTCTGACATATGGCATAGAAATAGAAAATCTTGTAGTGTCTCCTCATAACCCTGTACTGTCAGACCATTGTCTGTTAACCTTTGATTTTACTATTTCTGACTATTTGGCTCTTAAAGAAAAATATTATTACAGTAGATGCCTCTCAGATGATGCTGTTACCAAATTTATGCAGATTGTTTCCTCTATGCCATGTGTCAACACAACGGAAATAAGCTATAGACAGCTTGCTCCTTCTGTAATTGATAACATGGTGGATAGTGTTACAGATTCTCTGCATCAGACTCTAGACTTGGTGGCCCCCTTAAAAAAGAAAAAGTCTAATCAGAGATTTCTAACTCCTTGGTTCAACACAGAAACTCGTAGCTTAAAACAGAAGACTCGTCAATTAGAAAGAAAATGGCGCTCCACTAATTTAGATGAAATCTATTTAGCTTGGAGAAATCATCTTTTAATCTATAAAAAATCTCTTAGAAAAGCTAGAACGAGTTATTATTTTACATTAATAGAAGAGAACAAGAATAATCCCAGGTTTCTTTTCAGCACTGTAGCCAGGTTGACAAAGAGTCAGGACTCTGTCAATCCTAGCATTCCCTTAGAGCTTACTAGTCAGGACTTTATGAACTTTTTCAATAATAAAATTTCATCCATCAGAGATAAAATCAATCAGATTCTTCCCACAGTTAACTTAAATACTGTAACTACTACAACTCCTTCAATTGATGTCTGTCTTGATGAGTTTACTCCAATCGACCTTTGTGAGTTAGACAAAATAGTTTCCTCATCCAAACCTTCAACTTGTCTTTTAGACCCTATTCCTACCAGGTTATTTAAAGAAGTCTTCCCACTTATTGGTAACTTTATTCTTCATATAATCAATTCTTCATTAACTTTAGGCCATGTACCGCAGGCTTTTAAAACGGCTGTAATTAAACCCTTACTCAAAAAGCCAACGCTAGATCCAGGAGCTTTAGCTAACTATAGACCAATCTCTAATCTCCCTTTCATTTCAAAAATCTTAGAAAGAGTTGTTGCTACGCAATTATTTGACCACCTGCAGGGAAATGGTTTACTTGAAGAGTTTCATTCTGGGTTTAGAATCCATCATAGTACTGAAACAGCCTTAGCGAAGGTCACTAACGACCTCCTCATCACATCTGATAATGGACTGGTTTCTGTACTTGTCCTTTTAGACCTTAGTGCAGCTTTTGATACTATCGATCATAATATTCTACTTGATAGATTAGAACACTATGTTGGACTTAATGGAACTTCGTTGCAGTGGTTTAGATCTTATTTATCTGATAGGTTCCAGTTTATTCATGTAAATAATGAGTTTTCTTTCAACTCAAAGCTTAGTCATGGAGTTCCACAGGGATCTGTGCTAGGCCCTACTCTTTTCAGTTTATATATGCTTCCGTTAGGCAACATTATTAGAAAGCACTGTATACATTTTCATTGTTATGCAGATGACACACAATTATACCTGTCAATGAAGCCAGATGATAGTAATCAATTAGCCAAGTTAGAAGCCTGTCTTAAGGAAATCAAAGCTTGGATGACTTGTAATTTCCTGCTATTAAATTCAGATAAGACTGAAGTCATTCTTGTTGGTCCAAAAAACCTTAGAAATACCTTTCCAAATCAAACTTTCAGTTTGGATGCGGTTACTCTTTCTCTTAATAGCTCTGTGAGGAACCTTGGAATTATTTTTGATCAAGATCTGTCCTTCAATTCACATATTAAATTTGTTTCTAAGACTGCCTTCTATCATTTGCGTAATATTGCCAAGATTAGGAGCATCTTGTCTCAGAGTGATGCTGAGAAATTGATCCACGCTTTTGTTAGCTCAAGATTAGATTATTGTAATTCTTTATTATCAGGCTGTCCTAAAACATCTTTAAAAAGTCTTCAGCTGATCCAAAATGCTGCAGCAAGAGTTTTAACAGGTACTAGAAAGAGATATCATATCTCTCCGGTTCTGGCCTCCCTTCATTGGCTTCCCATAGAGTTTAGAATTAAGTTTAAAATCCTTCTTCTTACTTACAAAGCTCTAAACAATCAGGCCCCTTTTTATTTAAAAGATCTGATACTACCGTATTATCCTAACAGAACACTACGCTCCCAAAATGCAGGATTACTTGTAATACCTAGAATCTCCAAAAGTACAATGGGAGGCAGAGCCTTCAGTTATCAAGCTCCTCTCCTGTGGAGCCAGCTGCCAATCTGGATTCGGGAGTCAGACTCGATCTCTGTTTTTAAGAATAGGGCTAAAACCTACCTTTTTGATATAGCCTACAATTAGGGAGGGATAATGTGTTTCTGAACCCTCCCTTAGTTATGCTGCTAATAGGTTTAGTCAGCCGGGGGACCTCCAATAATGCACTGGGCCTCACTCCTTTCTTCACTGTCAATGAAATATTTTTTTTTGCTGGTCATTAACATCTGTTTGTTCTCTCCCATAGATTGAGTCCCCATCATGCTGTTTGCTCTCTACATGTCTGTTCTTTTCATCTTCTCTGTCCCCTCACCCCCCAGCCAGTCGCAGCAGATGACTGCCCCTCCCTGAGCCTGGTTCTGCTGGAGGTTTCTTCCTGTTAAAAGGGAGTTTTTCCTCTCCACCGTCGCCAAGTGCTTGCTCACAGGGGATCGCCTGATTGCTGGGGTCTTTCTGCAACTGTGGGGGTTCCCCCTACAGTTGATAGTGCTATGAGATGACTGTTGTTGTGAAATGGTGCTATATACAGTATATATAAAGTTGAATTGAATTGAATTGAATAGTTTGTGTACCCATGATTATCCGGTGTTGTATTTTGTATTTCTGTGTGTTTAGAGTCTCCCTTGGCCTCACCTATCCTGCTGATTTGGTTTCCATGTATATTATATTATTTGCATTTCTTGCTGTTTAGCTTGTCCTACTTTATGGGTTATGTTCCCTTTTTTGTTTCATTCTGGTTTGTGCTTTTATTTTGACAGTTCATGTTTACTTCCTCCTGTCAAGGCCTGTTCGCGGCTTTGACAGCTGTCATTTATTGTTTCTGATTATTTCTCGCCTCGTGCCACCCACACCTGATTCATTTGTGTAATCTATCTTGCTTGCCTATTTAAGGACTACTGCTCTGTTGAATCTTTGCCGCGTCATTTAACCATCCCTTGTCCCTAGACAGTGTTCCCGTTTCTTCTGTATCCTGCTTAATCGTAAGTCCAGCATCTGAGCTGGGAATCCGCAGAATCCTGCTTTTTGCTGTAAGCTCAGCCTCTTGCTGGGAATTCGTAGAATCCTGCCTTAGTCTTTAGTTTAGTGGTTTTCTGTATTTTGTGTTGTGTGCTTTCATTATTAAATTGTGCAAACTTACTGCATGCGTTTGGTGTCTTCTGCCTGCCCTTGCTAGGGCGATTCATGACAAACACCTGTTTTGAATTTTGCCATTCAGCACCTTGTTAGAGAACAGCAAGTTATGCAAAAAGTACTGAAACACTGAACAGTTGCACATGTGCATTCAAAAGGTTAGAGAAGGTCAGATTAAGTTCACCTGTAAAGGCTATAGTGCATTTTAGGTGCATCCTGAAATTTCGCCCAAAAGTCGAATATCCCTAACTTTTTCAGTAGTATATACAGTATAGCTACCAGAGGACTGACCCCCCACTGTAGCTTTCACTACTTACAGTAGCTGTGTGGCCTAGGGTCAGAGAAACGGAGATAGGCGCTGCCCCATACACCAACATGGTGTGAAGGGAATTAACTAACTAACTATATACTGTATATATATATATATATATATATATATATATATATATATATATATATTCATTCATCTTCTTCCGCTTAATCCTTTTCGGGTCCCGGGGGCGGGGGGGGGGGGGGCTGGAGCCTATCCCAGCATCTTTGGGCGAGAGGCAGGGTACACCCTGGACAGATCGCCAGTCCATCGCAGGGCCAACACAGAGAGACAGAAAACCATTCACTCTCACAGTCATACCTAAGGACAATTTAGAATCCCCAGTTTGATGCCAGTTAACCTAACTTGCATGTTTTTGGCATGTGGGAGGAAACCGGAGAAATCCCAGAGTAAACCCATGCAGACACGGGGAGAACATGCAAACTCCGCACAGATCACTGTTGGTCAGGGGCTGGGATCGAACCCAGGATCCCCCGGCCAAGGGTGAGCTACTGTGCTGCCGCAGTGCTAACCACTCTGCTACCGTGCCGCCCATACATATATAACTAACTAACTAACTAACTAACCTGCACTTATATAGCACTTTTCTAGTCACAAAGGCCACTCAAAGTGCTTTCACTAATACTAACCCTCTATTCTAAGGGCCTATAGGAAACAGATATCTAGGGACAATTTAGAACAACCAATTAACCTAACATGCATGTCTTTGGATTGTGGGAGGAAACCGGAGCCCCCGGAGTAAACCCACGCAGCACAGGGAGAACATGCAAACTCCACACAGAAAGGTTCCAACCCCTGCCAACCTGGGGATTCGAACCAGGGACCTTCTAGCTGTAAGGCAACAGTGCTAACCACTGCACCACCGCGCTATATACACACACAGTATATACACTACCGTTCAAAAGTTTGGGGTCACTTAGAAATTTCCTTATTTTTGAAAGAAAAGCACTGTTTTTTTTCAATGAAGATAACTTTAAACTAATCAGAAATACACTCTATACATTGCTAATGTGGTAAATGACTATTCTAGCTGCAAATGTCTGGTTTTTGGTGCAATATCTACATAGGTGTATAGAGGCCCATTTCCAGCAACTATCACTTCAGTGTTCTAATGATACATTGTGTTTGCTCATTGCGTCAGAAGGCTAATGGATGATTAGAAAACCCTTGTGCAATCATGTTAGCACAGCTGAAAACAGTTTAGCTGGTTAGAGAAGCTATAAAGCTGACCTTCCTTTGAGCAGGTTGAGTATCTGGAGCGTCACATTTGTGGGATCGATTAAACACTCAAAATGGCCAGAAAAAGAGAACTTTCATGTGAAACTCAACAGTCTATTCTTGTTCTTAGAAATGAAGGCTATTCCATGCGAGAAATTGCCAAGAAACTGAAGATTTCCTACAACGGTGTGTACTACTCCCTTCAGAGAACAGCACAAACAGTCTTTAACCAGAGTAGAAAGAGAAGTGGGAGGCCCCGCTGCACAACTGAGTAAGAAGATAAGTACATTAGAGTCTCTAGTTTGAGAAATAGACACCTCACAGGTCCTCAACTGGCAGCTTCATTAAATAGTAAAACACCAGTGTCAACATCTACAGTGAAAAGGCGACTCCAGGATGCTGGCCTTCAGGGCAGAGTGGCAAAGAAAAAGCCATATCTGAGACTGGCCAATAAAAGAAAAAGATTAATATGGGCAAAAGAACACAGACATTGGACAGAGGAAGACTGGAAAAAAGTGTTATGGACGGATGAATCGAAGTTTGAGGTGTTTGGATCATACAGAAGAACATTTGTGAGATGCAGAACAACTGAAAAGATGCTGGAAGAGTGCCTGACACCATCTGTCAAGCAAGGTGGGGGTAACGTGATGGTCTGGGGTTGCTTTGGTGCTGGTAAGGTGGGAGATTTGTTCAGGGTAAAAGGGATTTTGAATAAGGAAGGCTATCACTCCATTTTGCAACTCCATGCCATACCCTGTGGACAGTGCTTGATTGGAGCCAATTTCATCCTACAACAGGACAATGACCCAAAGCACACCTCCAAATTGTGCAAGAACTATTTAGAGAAGAAGCAGGCAGCTGGTATTCTATCTGTAATGGAGTGGCCAGCGCAGTCACCAGATCTAAACCCCATTGAGCTGTTGTGGGAGCAGGTTGACCGTATGGTACGCAAGAAGTGCCCATCCAGCCAATCCAACTTGTGGGAGGGGCTTCTAGAAGCGTGGGGTGAAATTTCTCCAGATTACCTCAACAAATTAACAGCTAGAATGCCAAAGGTCTGCAATGCTGTAATCGCTGCAAATGGAGGATTCTTTGACAAAAGCAAAGTTTGAAGGAAAAAATTATTATTTCAAATACAAATCATTATTTCTAACCTTGTCAATGTCTTGACTATATTTTCTATTCATTTTACAACTCAGGGTGATAAATAAAAGTGTGACTTTTCATGGAAAACACAGAATTATCTGGGTAACCCCAAACTTTTGAACGGTAGTGTATTTATATATATATATATATATATATATATACAGTATATATATATACACAGTATATATATATATATATATATATATATATATATATATATATATATATATATATATATATATATATATATATATATATTAGCACATACCTATGCATACCCGTCCATGCCCGTAGAAACCAAGTATAAGCAAGTATTAGCGCATGCCCGTGGCTGAAGGGTCTCCTCCTGTCTCAGACGGCTGTGCTGTTCACGGTCATGCCTGCGGCGTACTGCTGGAACCTGAGGTGTTTCATGTTCACGGCATCTTTGCTGACGTGCAGCAGTTCTCCTCATTCTTTTGCTCTCCATCTGGTGGGTCTTCTTCTTCGTTCAGACCACTGGTTGAAGGATAGGTGCGTCGTAATTCCAGCATTGGCGGCCAGTCGATTATTCCGCATCTCCTCGGTCTCACCTTCTCTGTGCCTTGCATGGAATTCACTATCCATATGACTAGCTGTCATAGAGGCACATATGACAGCTTTAAATAACAAACAAGAGGAAGTTAAATTTAGGACAGAATGCACAACTAAAACAAGGAACAAAGGAGGTGAAAACTCCTGTTTCCTATCTGAGAGACTAGTGTTTTAGCCACTCATCACCACTTACCTGCATGCTTACAAGAACTTTGCCACTTTCAAAATCTTTTGATGTCATCATTTTCAGCTTCACATTGGAGTGTTATATAGTCCAAAAGCATTAGGGGTCCTATGCAGAAGCACACCCTGTGTGTCTGACCTGACACAGAAGTCCCATGTTGATGCTATGAACCTGGAGAAAAATGCTCTGATTATTCTCAACAATTACAAAAAAATAAAAAATGTCCCATGGTTTTTGTTCTCTTTCCAAATTTGCCACTAAGGGAACACCTTTTCAAACTTCAAATACTTTTAAATATTACTGGCCAAAGAATTGTTAGTCAAGTTTTAATTCTTAAACTTACTATACTACCTTGATAAATTGCTTTAAGTGTACCTACACTAAATCCTACCATGCCTTTTGTCCTTTCAGTGGTTTTTATCTCTTACTGTTCAAATGATAAACAAACTTCAGTGGCTTCAACTGAAATGGCATTTAGTATTATTTCATTTTGTTAATCTGCTTGGACCACAGACATTTTAATTAACATCTTTTTTAAAAAATACAATTTGTCTTAAATAAAGTAAAGGGAATAATTTCTTGATTCATTTTTTGTGGGCATCTTTTACAAAATGAGGTCAAAACTATTACATAACATCATGTGAGAAGAGCACTTGAAAGATGCAGGATAATAGCCTGAGCCACTCTATTTCTTGCTCTTTCCATCATTTATTATTTCACTTCTTACATTATTCATTGTCTTTTATTACTTACACTGACAAACGTGTGGGTAGAGCAGCTGGTGCTGCCTGTGGCCGGCCGGCAATCCAGCTATGTCTGTGCTCTAATTCAACAGGGAAGGCTATGGCCACCAAACTTGGTGTGTGGTGGGACACTAGGGCTGCAAAAGGCGTGGGTCTGTAGCTCAGTTGAGTGCATTGTAGTTTTGATAATTTCCCCCTTAACATTTCTTCAATCTCACTCTAAAGGTGTGTTCACACCAAACACGAAGTGAATTTTTCACATGGTGCGAATACATGCAAAGTCAATGGAATGAGGAGAACACGTGTTCGCATCCGAGGAATAGCACTAGCTAGTAATGGTGTTGAGATTCACCGGAGTAAAAGTATCAACATTAGAGAGTAAACTAGTTTGAAAAAGAGACCGCCACTCACCTGCAGACAGATGGACCAGGAACTCTGCAGCTGAATCGGAGTGTTGGAGTTATTTACCCATGGACTCCTGCCATGGACATGCTAATAAGGACTAGCAGTCTAGCAATGTACACAACCGTCATCCTGTCATGATTACAAGAAATATCAGCTCATGTGCAAGATGCTACACCAGGGAATGCACACGACGCAGAGAGGCAAAGTTTAAACGCAATTTTATTGAATGAGTGATTAGTGGGAAAAATCACTCACTCCAGAGGAGAACCCAGCCTGTAAGGAGGGAGACGAGAGCAGGTTAGTATGAGGAGGGTGGCAGAGAATAATGAATAATAGGAATATTCTTACGAATGGGAGCAGAGAGCCCGACGGAGGAACCCAGTAGGGCAAAGATGGTTCGGTGAAGAAGCTGCAGATGAGTAGGGCTGGGGAAATGTCTGACCGGGTGGAGTAGGCGATCTGGAGAGATGATGATGACGGAGCAGGTGAGCACACAATGAACCCCGGGGACACGCTGTAGAGATGGCAGCAACCTGAGAAGGTGAAAGAGAGAAAGAGATTAATATCTGGGTTCCTTGATAACTAAAGCTTCACTTACTTTAACTTCAATGATAGTATACCCAATACTGTCCAATACCCAATGAGCCAGCGCTGGAGCATTCACAAACTGGTCCTTTAAGTGCTGGCAGCGAAGAGACAGCAGGTGCATCTACTCACGCAGGTGTATTGATTACCTACGGAGCAGGGGAACCTCCCACAGGAAGGGAGGGGGGAGAGCGCTCACCCGATCATAACAGTGTCCCCCCTTCCCCAAGGGATGCCTCCTGCTGGCCCACCGGGCTTGTTGGGATGGGCTTGGTGAAAGGCCCGGACCATCCCCTTGTCATGGAAGTAAGAACCAGGGATCCATGATCTTTCTTCAGGTCCGTAGCCCTTCCAGTGGACCAAGTACTGCAATCCCTGTTGGCGACGGTCCAGAATTCTCTGAACAGTGTAGGTGGTCTGGCTGTTGAGGATCCGAGTAGGAGGAGGAGGCTTTTGGGAGGGGGGCAGACAGGACTGGCGGAGAGGGGCTTAATCTTGGATACATGGAAGGTAGGGTGAATACAGAGAGTCGGCGGAAGCTCCAGGAGGACCGACACATCATTGATAATTCTGGAGATGGAAAACAGCCCCAGGAAGCGAGGTGACAACTTACGAGACTCCGTCTTCAGAGGCACACCTTCTGCCCGACCGTATATCTGGGTGCTGGAACCCGCCTGCGGTCCACGTACTGCCGGTTCCATTCAGTGGAGCGGAGAAGCGCAGCGCAGATGGCCCTCCACATACGGCGACAACAGCAAGCGTGGGCCCCCACAGATGGCACGGCGACCTCCCTCTCCGCCATGGGCAACGGGGGGGGAGGGAGGGGGTACCCCATAGATGCCTCGAAAGGTGTTAATCAGGTAGCCGAAGAGACTGCAGAGTTGTGAGTGTACTCCACCCAGGTCAGATGAGTGCTCCAAGTAGATGGGTTGCAGGATGCCACACATCTGAGGGCAGCCTCCAGGGATTGGTTGGTATGCTCAGCCTGTCCGTTGCTTTGAAGGTGGTATCCAGATGAAAGGCTGACCGTGGTGCCCAGGGAATGACAAAAAGACTTCCACACTTGAGATGTAAATTGTGGCCCTCGGTCAGACACAATGTCCAGGGGAATGCTGTGAAGGCGGATGACGTGGATCGTGAAAAGGCTGGCAGTCTCTAAGGCAGAGGCCAGTTTGGGGAGGGGTACTAAATGGATGGCCTTTGAAAAGTGGTCAACAATAGTGAGGATGACTGTGTTACCATTTGAGGGGGGAAGTCCAGTGACAAAGTCCAGAACTGCATGTGACCAGGGGCGGTTGGGAACCGGGAGGGGATGAAGCAGCCCGGCGAGAGGGGAAGAGTCATATTTGTTTCTGGTGCATACTTGACAAGCCTTGACATAATCCCGGACATGTGTCCACAACGTGGGCCACCAGAACACCCGTTGGATAAGATTGATGGTCCAGGAAACCCCTGGGTGGCAGGCAAAATGACTCATATGACCCCACCTGATAACATCGCTGCGGAAGCCGGCCGGGACAAACAGCTGATCCTTGGGTCCCTCCTCGGGTTTGGGCTCAGTGGCCTGGGCCTGTCAGACCCTCTCCTCGATCTCCCAGGTAAGAGCACCTAGGGTACATGAGGAGGGCACAATGGGTTGGGTAAGGGAGGAGGGTGCTGAGTGGTCAGGGATAAACTGGTGGGAGAGAGCGTTAGGTTTGATATTGCAGGAGCCTGGCCTGTAGATGATGGTAAGATTAAATCTAATAAAGAATAAGGCCCAATGGGCCTGCCGGGCATTTAATTGGTGGGCCGACCGAAGATACTCTAAATTTCTATGGTCAATCCACACAATGGTAGGATGAACCGCTTCCTCAAGCCAGTGCCTCCACTCCTCCAGAACCAATTTAATGGCCAAAAGCTCTCAGTCCCCTTCATTGTAGCGCCTCTCACCCGGAGTGAGCCGACGAGAGAAATATGTGCATGGGTGGAGCTTCTGATCAGAGGTCGAGTGCTGCGAGAGGACAGCGCCCACTCCCGAATCAGAAGCGTCCACCTCTACAATGAACTGGAGCTGAGGGTTGACCTGGGCCAAGATGGGAGTGTTGGAAAATAGGCCCTTCAGTTTAGAGAAGGCCCATTCAGCTGCTTTGGACCAGGTGAAAGGCACCTTGACTGAGGTCAGCTAAGTAAGAGGCTGTGACACCCCACTGTAATTTCTAATGAATTGATGGTAAAAATTTGCAAATCCCAAGAAGCGTTGAAGGTCCTTACGGGACTGGGGTGGAGGCCAATCAAGCACAGCCTTCACCTTGGCCGGATAGGCCCTCAACTCTCCCTCAGCAACAATAAAGCCCAGGAAGGAAGTTAATCATTCGTTGGAAAACGGCGGGGGCGCTGGTGAGCCCAAAAGGCATCACAAGATATTCAAATTGCCCCAAGTGTGTTTTAAAAGCCATGTTTCATTCGCCCCCCTCACGAATGCGGACTAAATGATACCCATTCCGCAGATCCAGTTTGGTAAACACTTGTGTGCACTGAAGGAGCTCGAACGTGGAGTTGATCGGGGAAGAGGGTATTTATCTTTGACAGTAATGGTGTTTAGCTCGCGGAAATCTATGCATGGCCGCAGAGTTCCGTCCTTCTTTCCGACAAAGAAGAACCCTGCCCCAAGAGGAGCCGAAGAGGGTTGAATGTAGCTGGTGTTCAAAGAGTCCTTAACATAACTTTCCATCGCCTCCCTCTCCGGCCCAGAAAGGCTGTAGAGCCGCACCCGGGAGGAGGTCGATAGCAAAGTCATAAGAGCCGTGAGGAGGCAAAGAAAGGGCTCTCGACTTGCTAAAGACCTCCCTAAGGTCATGGTTGACCTAGGGTACGAGGCTGAGATCCGGCGGCTCCACCAGAGGAGAGGAGATGGAAAGGGATGGTGAACACTTGGCCGAACAGAGACAGGATGCACCAGGGCTCCAGGAAGAGATGGAATTTTGTGCCCAATTAATAATAGGGTTATGCTTCCGGAGCCATTGATACCCCAGAACCACCAGGGAGGACGAACTAGAGAGAATAAAGAACAATATGGTCTCCTGGTGGTTCCCGGAAAGAAGAACGGGAATCGGCACCATCCGTTCGGTAATGGATGCTGCACAACTATCAGATAATGCTGCAACATTTAGTGAAGTCAGTAGTTTAGTCGTGGGAATGCCAATTTCCTGCACGAGCCACGAAGAGATGAAATTCTGCTCTGCCTCTGAATCAATTAATGCCGAAATCCTCCTCTCGACCTCCGGCAACTGAATGAGGGCCGGAATGGAAAAGTTACCAGGGGGATGAATATAATTCCCGCCCGTCAGACCCCCCACGGCTACTGACAGGCAGCGTCTTTTGGCTTTAGGTGGCAATTAAATATCTTGTGCTCAAGAGAGCCGCAATACATGCAAGCACTGGCTCTCCTCCATTGCTGGTGCTCCTCCGTAGTCAGACGGACTCGGCCAAGCACCATAACCTCTGAGGAGGAGTAGACTCACCTGCGCCAGTAGCCAGGAAAAACATGCGGGAAACAGGCGGGCCGGAGGAGGCCTTCCGCTCCTTCGCACACTCATGGTAGCGGTTGTCCAAACTGATGGCCTGATCTATGAGCTCATCCAGACAGGAGGGAACAGCATGAATCGCCAGGTCGTCGCGGAGGTTGGTATTAAGACCCTGGAGGAAGGTGCTTCTCAAGGAAACATCATTCCAGCCATATTCCAAGACGACCTGAAACTCCACAGAATAGTTGGCTGTAGACCGACTGCCCTGGCGGAGTGACAAGATACGACTCATGGTGTTACCCTCGCTCTCTGAATGATCAAAAGCCCGAGAGAACTCACCAATAAAATGTATCAAAAGTGTAGTGAGGACCCTCTGCACTGTCTAAAATAGACTGAGCCCGGCTGAGGAGGGTCATGAACTGAATTTTGGACGTGTCGTCTGGGTACTCCCCGCCCACCTGCCGCAGATAAAGCTGAACCTGACACAAAAATCCCTTACATTTCCTCACCTCCCCCAGAACAGAGGTGGTTTGGCGGATGGTGGAAGAAACTGGGATAGCAGGTGGGAGGAGAGGACCCGAACGAGACATGTGGCGGAGATGGTTGGTGACCGTGCTCAGCTGCTGCGTAATGATCTGCAGCTGTTCAGTCAACACAGTCACCTGCCTCTCCATGACTTCGAGGCGGTAGAGGGCGGAGTGCTCCGCTGATGCACCACCTACTGAGCCTAATTCGTGGCTGGCTCGTTCTGTCGTGATTACAAGAAATATCAGCTCACGTGCAAGATGCTACACCAGGGAATGCACACGACGCAGAGGGGCAAAGTTTAAACACAGTTTTATTGAATGAGTGAACGCAGGATTAGTGGGAAAAAACACCTCACTCGCCAGAGTAGAAACCAGCCTGTAAGGAGGGAGATGAGAGCAGGTTAGTATGAGGAGGAAGGCAGAGAATAATGAATAAGAGGAATATTGTTACAAATGGGAGCAGAGAGCCCAACGGAGGAACCCAGTAGGGCACATGATTCGGTGAAGAAGCTGCGGATGAATAGGGCTGGGGAAATGTCTAACCAGGTGGAGTAGGCGATCTGGAGAGATGACGATGACGATGGAGCAGGTGAGCGCACAACAAGCCCCGGGGACACACTGCAGAAATGGCAGCAACCTGAAAAGGTGAAAGAGAGAAAGAGATTAATATCTGGTTTCCTTGAAAACTAAAGCTTCACTTATTTTTACTTCGATGGCAGTATATCCAACGAGCCAGCGCTGGAGCGTTCACAAACTGGTCCTTTTAAGCGCTGGCAGTGAAGAGACAGCAGGTGCATCCACTCACGCAGGTGTATTGATTACCGGCGGAGCCGGGGAACCTCCCACAGGAAGCAAGGGGGAGCGCGCTCACCCGATCATCACACATCCAGGTGAAATTTTGGAGGCAGGGACAACTTTTTCAGGTGAGACCTCCATCACAAAAAAGTAAACCTAAGCATAACAGTGTTTTGGGGATTTCCACAGCAGGTTGCAGAAGTTATAATTGCGACTCTGCCCATCTGCAACTTGCTCAGATGACAAATTTATGTCTATTCGCGTGTTTACATGGAGCAAAAAATTTGCCCATTCAAGTTTGGTTTGAACGCACCTTAATACCTTCCATTTCTTTTTCCATTTACACTTCCAGTCCCTGGTAAAAGATTAGAATTAGTTGTTTTTTTTAACATTCCTAAATGAACTGCAAATTATCTCTGTCCCTCCCAACTGAAACCACCAGTGGACAATTGCATAGACCTGAAGGAGCAAGGCAGCCAATCACTTTGTTGCATCTTACTTGTTTTGGAGTCAGTAGGCCAGAAGGATAGTGGTTAAGTGGAATGACTCGTAGCCATGAAAAGTGAGAGGGTTTCTATTTGTAATCCATCTGGCATTGTATCAGGAAGGGCCTAAAGGTATTTAGTAAACTGCTACATAGACAAAATTATATTTTTGTAGCTCTGTATAAAAACTCTAAGAAAACTATCATTTGAATTTGCATGCCTGTGCCTGATTTTTTTTTAAGTTTCTTTTTTTTTGGTGGCGGGGGGGGGGGGTGAAATTCACCTTCTAATAATATTGTGCAGGGCAACCTAAATAACAGACTTGACTCTGCCTGAAAAGCACAGTGTGTTTGCCAGCCGCATTGGGTGGCCATACTTTTTATGCAGGGCACTTCCTTCAGGCTTCTAATGGCGGGTGACCCCTGCGTGAAGGGATTCTTAGAGACTAGGTCAGGCTTTTAGAGTCAGGGGAGTTCCTAGTGCACCAAGTCTATCACGCCTGGAAACCAGGCAATCAAGTTGTGTATGAACAACCCTACAAATGCCCTTTTAAGCACATAATGAAACAACTGTTTTTGAAGCAATATGGGTTATAAGAATTTCAGGACATTCATGCCATTCATATCATTCATCATTAGCTTTTGACAACAACAGTCCAAAGTTTTAGCAAAGAAAATTAATGTTGGTTGTACGCTCAGGTGCAGAGTGGCTTCTAGAAAAGACAAAGAGGTGAGTTGGTATTCTGAGAGCAGAGCCCTACTGCATTGACAAAAGGAACCAGACTGTTGACATCAATTCATATGACAGACAGGGTCACTGCCTCTTTGAAGATTAGGACTTGACTTCCCACGAGACTTGAACCAACAGAAACCTTTGGAAAGAGAAAATATACATAGGCTTTTGTTATGTACACATAGACAATAAATACTGTATATTATGTTATGAAAATGAATACTGGCTGTTGAGTTCTACATGCAGTGGCATTCTATAAAAACAATGTTAATATAGTACAATTGTTGAACAATGGTGTATTAAGAGTTAAGTAAACTTTTAGTGTTGTTTACAAATTGGTTATGTTTAAAAACCATTTATAACCACAAACTTACAGTAAAAGTTCTTGTAAAATTGCAGTGCATGATTAAAATCTTTATAAATAAGATAAGATAAGCCTTTATTAGTCCGACAATGGGGAAATTCCAGATGTCAAAGCATCTACAAACATTTTTTATTTACTTTTATAAAGTTGGTGCTGAAAACTGATCTGCAACTTCACTGTCTGTTGAGCTTGTTTAGCTTTGGTCAACATTTTGGTCAAATTTATGAAAACACTCCCCGTGGACCGCCACCTTCTCATGGTACAGTTCACATCTCCCAAAGATTGCAGGAGCTATACCATCTGGAGCAAACTGATCCTGGGGTCTCCTAAGGCATAAATTAGTCTTGCGTGAAGGACCAGACCAAGAGCGGTCCAGTAAAAAGTTTAAAAACATGGATCCAGTGTACCTTGCTGATATGGGGTTACTGGGGCCCTACCCTGAATCCAGGCCTGGGAAGGGGTCGATGACAAGTGGCTGGTGACAAGGTTTTTGCTCATGGGACCTGGGTCAGCTCAGTCCAAATGAGTCACATGGCTCCGCCCTCCAGTAGGCTCACCACCTGCAAGAGGGATCATTGGGATGGATGGATGGATGGAAAGGTCAAAGTTAGATTAAATGCTGTGGAAACTGAGATCAGTCTCAATATGACTTTTTGCATCCTTTTAAATTTTCAACAGCTTTGATACCGTAAAAAATGTGGACCGATCACTATCAATAGTTATTACAATATAACAAAATAAAGCCGCCATCTGAGTGGTGGCCTAGTGGTAGAGCACCCGCCCCACAGCTGGGAGGTTGTGGATTCAAGCTCCGGCCGGGTCATACCAAAGATCATATACGTAAAAATGGTACTTCCTGCCTTCTAGCTTGGTGCTCAGCATAATAGAATGGGGGAAGGAAAAGCTGTGGCGGCGCCTTGCATGGCAGTGACCCCTCTGATTCTAGATGTGATTAACATTGTAGATAGGAGAAATGTAATTTCATTCTATTGTACTTGATTGGCTGTATGGATTGAATGACAGTAAAGTTGGCTTCTTCTAAAAAATGTTTTTAAAAATAGTCTGTTATGTGATTGAATTATGTACAGAGTAAAATAATGCTTTAGAGCAGTGGTCCCCAACCTTCTCCACAACCTGGACTGGTAACACCTATTTTTTTTTTCATGACCTGTTGGGGGTGTTAACAAAACTAACCTGCATTGGGTGTGTGTGGGGCCTCCAGTGCTTCCATGGTGGTCTTGGGATGCTCCGCCCTAGCTTTGGTCCAGAACATCGGCAGTGGTTTCCCCAGGCGTGTTTTCAGGTCCCGCTGTCACTTGCAGTCCCGGGTGGCCAGTCTTCCTGAACTTGTGGGATTGACTTGCGTGGGATGCTCGTGGAAGGCCCGCAGGTCCATGGGTCCCCTGTGGTCAGGAAGGAAACGCTCAAACTTTTTTGAAACCAAATCATAGGATAGGTGAGCATGCACCAGCTGGAGGAAGGAAGGCCCAAAGCAGCCAGCCAAACCAACTAGCCAATTTGCTGGATTCAGCTCTGGAATGTCATCAGTACGAGACAGCTGTGCATCAAGACAGACACATGGCATGGCAAGAGAGAGAATATTCTGTAATTTTTCCCCCCCAAAAAACAAAACAAAACACTCAGCACACTTACTCAATACAGAAGAACAAAATTAAATATTTTTTCTCTGCACTTCTCCATGACCCAGTAGTTGGGGACCACTGCTTTGTAGTATGTTGCATTATGGGGGGGGGGGGACAAAAAAAACCCCACTTATTTGTGATTAGGGGGTTTAGGAGGCAATCACTTTTTCACACAGGGCCAGGTAGGTTTGGATTTTTTTACCTTTAATCGATCCCAGCCCCCGACCAACAGTGATCTGTGTGGAGTTTGCATGTTCTCCCCGTGTCTGCGTGGGTTTACTCCGGGATTTCTCTGGTTTCCTCCCACATGCCAAAAACATGCAAGTTAGGTTAATTGGTATCAATTGGGGATTCTAAATTGTCCTTACGTATGGATGCGAGAGTGAATGGTTGTCTGTCTCTCTGTGTTGGCCCTGTGATGGACTGGTGATCTGTCCAGGGTGTACCCTGCCTCTCGCCCAAAAGATGCTGGGATAGGCTCCAGCCCCCACCCCCCCCCCCCCCCCCCCCCCCCGCGACCTGAAAAGGATTAAGCAGAAGAAGATGATTGAAGGAATAAACACCTTCATTTAAAAACTGCATTTTGTGTTTACTTGTGTTATCTTTGTCTAATATTTACATTTGTTTGATGATCTGAAACATTTAAGTGTGACAAACACACAAAAAAAAAAGAGAAATCAGGAAGGGACAAACACTTTTTCACACCACTGTATGTATGATACAGTATGTGCAAGATGGTGGCTTCATTCCCGGTGACTAATAAACTGCAGAGGGCTGTGACAAAGTGGAAGTAAGAACATATTTGACAGCTGTGTGCAGAGAACTGGACAAAGACAGAAACACTACATTGTGGCCACACATGTGACCTACTTTGTGACTTATTTAAGGCCTCACATTTTAGATAAGAACAAAGACAGAGTTTCCTTGGAGATAACAGGAAGCTGTGAAGGTGTTAGCTTTGGTATGCAGGGCCTGAGACTGTGGGGGTGATATTAGGGGATTATAGAGGAGATGCATTGTTACTGGTGATTATAATGCAATGTGACTTGTGATGCAAAGTGACTTGTGGCTGTGAGAGTCCCGGGTATTTAAGGGACGAGAGTTTCCTGTGATATTCTTTTTCTTCTTTGAGATGTTGGCGAATGTGAATAAAGCTGCCTTGAGAGAAATCTGTCTCATCATTTTCACATTCCCACACTGGTGACCCAAGACGTAGCATGCAGCGAGAGGAGAATTCCCCGGGGCCAGCCTCGTCAGGAGCCCCCAGCCAAGCGAATGCTGCTACGGTCCAGCTACCGGACTTTTGGCAGAACAATCCACGCTCCTGGTTCCACGTGGTTGAGGCACAGTTCAACCTCTGGGGGATATCGGTAGACGACACAAAATTCTACCATGTGGTCGCAAAACTGGACAACCACACGGCGCAGCATGTGGAGAGCCTTATCGAGCAGCCGCCAGACAGCGACAAATACGGCGCGTTGAAGGCTGCACTCATCCAGCACTTCACCCTCTCGGTTGAGGAGCGAGCAGAGAGACTCCTGGCGCTGACTGAGTTGGGAGATGACACGCCCGTTAACCTGATGGAGAAGATGTTGAGGTTGAAAGGCTCTGACAACGACCACTTCATCTTCACCCACCTCTTCCTCAGGACCCTACCGTCAGCGACGAGAGCGACCCTGGCCAGTTCGCCATTGTTGGCCCAGCGGGACTACCGCGCGCTGGCCCGGGAGGTGCAGCGAATTGTCAACGCCAGCAGACAGCGCGCGGCCACGGCCGCAGCAGCGGAACTCGGCGCGACGACCTGAGATGGCAGGGGGCCAGGGGCAGCAGTAGCAGACCCACCGACGACGGCGGCGGCGGGGGCCAGGGAACGCGGATCAGACGCCCTTTGTTTCTACCATCACCGCTTCGCAGAGAGGGCACGCAAATGTGTACCACTGTGCCAGTTCAAGCGTTTGGGAAACGCCAAGACCGGGGGTCGGTAGCAGCCGCGGCCCTCGGGGAGGAGAACAAGCTGCTCTACTTGTTGGATGCACGCTCGGAGAGGCATTTCCTTGTGGACACAGGCTCCCAGTTGAGTTTCATCACACCTTCCTACGCGGACAGGCTGGCAGGTTCCAGAGGTCCCGGGGTGGCAGCAGCGAACGGCTCGGAGATTAAGACCTTTGGTGAGAGGACTCTACGTCTGTCCCTACACGGCCGTACATTTGAGTGGACTTTTGTTATAGCAGCAGTGAATTTCAATATGTTGGGGGCTGATTTTTTGTGCTCACATGGTTTGTTGGTTGATCTTGCTTACAGGCGCCTGGTTAATGCACTTTCTTTTGATTCTATTCCCTGTACAGCGCGAGTGGCCCCGCCAACAGCACAAGCCAACGTCACAGCTGCAAGCGGTAAGTTCCACACACTGCTCACTCAGTTCCCAGCACTCACGGTCCCCACATTTTCGGCAACCGTCACTAAACACGGGGTGGAACATTTTATTACCACTACCGGACCGCCCGTTTTTGCAAAAGCTCGGCGCTTGGAAGCAGCTAAACTGGCCATAGTGCGCGAGGAGTTCGCCAACCTGGAGAGGTTGGGCATAATCAGGCGTTCGAACAGCCCATGGGCTTCCCCGCTACACATGGTCCCGAAGGCTGACGGCTCGTGGCGACCTTGCGGGGATTTCCGCAGGTTAAACAACGCTACAGCGCATGACCGCTACCCAATTCCGCATATCCCAGATTTTTCCGTTCATTTGGCAGGGGCGCGTGTTTTTTCTAAGATAGATTTGGTCCGCGGTTACCACCAAGTCCCAGTGCGCGCTGAGGACATACCCAAAACAGCGGTAATAACTCCATTTGGCCTATTCGAGTTTTTGCGCATGCCATTCGGGCTGAAAGGGGCTGCACAGACGTTCCAACACATGATGAACGCAGTGCTGCGCGATCTCCCTTTCGTGTTCGTCTACTTGGACGATATTTTGGTAGCCAGCGCGTCCGAAGACGAACACGGAAACCACCTAGCGACAGTTTTCCGGAGGTTGGGAGATCACGGGTTAATAATCAACCCAGCGAAGTGTCAGTTCGGGGTGGCGCAGATCGATTTTTTAGGACACCGCGTCTCCCCCGAAGGAGCGGTTCCGCTCCCTGACAAAGTGCGCGCGGTAGCAAATTTTCCCCGGCCGCAGATGGTCAGGGCGTTACAGGAGTTTTTGGGAATGGTGAATTTTTATAACCGTTTCTTCCCCCGCGCAGCGCAACTAATGCAACCACTTTATGCCGCGCTCAAAAAACAGAAACCCACAAATAAGGTCGAGTGGTCCCTGGAGCGGGAGCAAGCGTTCTCGGAGGTAAAAGCAGCCTTGGCAAATGCTGCGTTGTTGGCACACCCAGACCCAACGGCCCGCATAGCGCTCACTACTGACGCGTCAGATGTGGCCATAGGGGCGGTCGTGGAGCAGCATGTAGCCGGAGCTTGGCAACCGCTCGCCTTTTTCAGCAGGACCTTGCGCGATAGTGAGCGTAAATACAACGCGTTCGACAGGGAGTTGCTGGCTCTCCATTTGGCCATTCGCCACTTCCAGTTCTGGCTAGAAGGGCGCTGCTTCACTGCGTTCATTGACCACAAGCCGCTAACATTCGCGATGGCCAAAGTTTCAGAGCCGTGGTCAGGCCGGCAACAGAGGCAGTTAGCCGCGATTTCAGAGTTTACTACCGATATTCAGCACGTGTCGGGTAAACTGAACGTAGTGGCAGACTGCCTCTTGCGCGGCGTGGCTGCCACCGTCTGCGTGGGGATAGATTACACAGCCATGGCCGCGGAGCAAGGTAGTGACGCGGATGTGCGCGCGCTCCAGTCTGGACCAACAGAGTTAAGGCTGGAGAGCAGGGAGCTGCAAGACGACAGGCCCCCCTTAATCTGCGATGTCTCTACGGGACGACCGCGTCCCGTGGTGCCGGCAGCATGGCGCCGCCACGTTTTCGACTCGATTCATTCTCTGGTGCACCCGGGGGTTCGCGCGTCGGTCAAAATGGTAGTGGAAAAATTCGTGTGGCCCGGCCACACGGTCCCTATTTGGGACCATGGTGCGGTCCCAAATAGGGACTGCACCACGCGCTGGCCGGAGGCGGTCCCTTTGGCGTCAACCACAGCCGAGGAGGTGGCGCGCGCGTTTGTAATGGCATGGGTGGCGCGTTTTGGAGTCCCGTCGGACATTACATCCGACAGAGGTCCGCAATTTGTTTCTGAACTTTGGTCAACAATGGCCCACAGCCTAGGTGTCACAATTCACCGTACAACCGCGTACAATCCGCAGGCTAATGGGTTGTGCGAACGTTTTCACAGGTCATTGAAAGCAGCGCTTATAGCGTCACTGATGGATGCAAATTGGGTGGACAAGCTTCTGTGGGTTTTATTAGGGTTGCGTTCTGCGCCTAAAGAAGACTTAGAGGCTTCCCCAGCTGAACTCGTTTTTGCGACTTTGGCTACCCGGGGAGTTTCTCCCGGATAATCCTGCGCCAAGCAGCTCCCCGTCTCAGCTGTTGCAGCGTAGCGTTGATGCAGGCACGCTGTCGGGCCCCGTCCATCACAGTTTTCTGCGCGTTTTTGTGCCTAAAGCTTTGAAAAACGCGGCGTTTGTTTTTATCAGACATGACGCGCATCGCACACCACTGCGACCACCTTATGATGGGCCGTTCAGTGTGTTGGAAACAGGGGACAAGCATTTTTTGCTAGATTTGGGGGGTAGGAGGGAAAAGGTTGGCATAAACAGACTCAAACCCGCTTTAGTGGTGGTGGACGAGCAAGTGCTGTTGGCAAGGGCCCCTCGACGCGGCAGACCACCACGGGGTGTTTCCCAGAGTAATATTTCCCCAGATCGCCCGCAGAGACTGACAAAAGGTTTGCACCCCCAGACAGCAGCTCCCCAGCATGACGGCGCCGTGGAGGCGGTGAAACCTGGTTACAGCAGATACGGGAGAAGACTGAGGCCCAAGCAGCATGTGGATTGATGTGCAATGATGTTATCACAGCATGCAAACTGTTATTCTGTTGTTCGATCTAAATGTTTGGGGGGGGGGTAGTGTGGCCACACATGTGACCTACTTTGTGACTTATTTAAGGCCTCACATTTTAGATAAGAACAAAGACAGAGTTTCCTTGGAGATAACAGGAAGCTGTGAAGGTGTTAGCTTTGGTATGCAGGGCCTGAGACTGTGGGGGTGATATTAGGGGATTATAGAGGAGATGCATTGTTACTGGTGATTATAATGCAATGTGACTTGTGATGCAAAGTGACTTGTGGCTGTGAGAGTCCCGGGTATTTAAGGGACGAGAGTTTCCTGTGATATTCTTTTTCTTCTTTGAGATGTTGGCGAATGTGAATAAAGCTGCCTTGAGAGAAATCTGTCTCATCATTTCCACATTCCCACAACATAACATTTTAAAAGTATTTAATAACACCTGGAAAAGTAGCGGATTACTTTATCTGCAACTCATTGTTACTAATTAGCCTACCACAAAAAGATAATCTGTAATCAGTGTTACGGTACCTCTTAATCAGTTTATTATGAAATATTATCTCAAAAAATATTTTGAAAATGCTTTAGTATTCATTTATTTATAAAACAGTACAATATTTTACCAGTGAAGCTCAGTTTGGTTATTTTTCAGAGCTGTGTGGTAGTTGAACTATTTATTAGACTGCTTTTTTGCAACATATGCTGATTTAACACCGTTGGAATAAAAAAGACTAAGATATTCATCTGAAAAACAGTTATTCTCCAGTGTATTTTTTAAAAGATTCTTGACATACATAAATAAAAATCCACTGAAGTTTTTACATACAGAATTTGCCTCATTTTGAGTTTCAATCCACTGACAGAGATAGTAGAGGGCTGGAAAAAAAACCACTTAAGAGTTGCTTACAAGAAATATAATTAGTTTCTGTTTAACTTATGGCCTTAAAAAAAAATGCAATTCAAGCCTCATCTTCCACTCTGATGGAGACACTGTAGTAAACCACGTTTTGTTTTCAGCGCTTCAGAGAAAATATCTTTTTCTCCTGTTAGCCCATCTGTGCATTTGCCCCTGCGCTCCTTGCCCTGGTGACGCTGGAGTGAGAGCTGCGCTGGTTACCACATGGCTCTCATCCAAATAGAGGCGCTTGAGAGTGGAGCGCTTGGAGAGCAGGAGCGCAGTCGCAGGTTCTCCACCGCCTGGCGCACCGTCCTCTGCCACGTCTGGGATCTTCCTTTATATAGACGAGAGACTGAACTAAAGCACTTCACTCAGTCCCGATTGAGAGACCCAGATAGATTTTTCCTTTCTCTTCTTTCGCCCCCTCTCTCCTGTCTTCGCCCCCCATCGCCAGGCTTGACCATCCCGTGTTTTCTATAGGCGATTGTTAGTGCGCATCATCTCGGGAGCCAAAAGGAGTTCAGACACCGTTCCATAGGAGACTGGTGAGTGCAGCCTTTTTTTTTTGTGTACAATTTCTGTTGTATTTGAAGACACAGTCCTACTAAAAATAGTCTTTTTTTCGACAATGAACTTTAAAAAAAAAAAAAAAAGTCTCATTTGGTTGGCAACTTTGCTTTTTCATGAAAAAACTTGTCACAGTAATAGATTTGTAAATCCCCTTTGTTGTTGTGTAGTTAAATGACAGCTAAATGAAAGATTAACAGGGTGTTACATTTCATTCTATTCAGATTTATTCCCCAAACGAATAGTCTTTGTATTAAAGTCATAGCGATGCTTTCGCTTCTTTTGCACCTACTTAAAACCATTGGATGGGCGTGGTTTTGCATTAATTGGATTGCTATTCAAATTTAGATGTCTGCTGGAAAGATACCAGGAAAAAAAGTACACAGAATCCCAGTGGAAGTTGTCATTATAGATTAATCTTTTATAAAACAGATTTTTTTTTTTTTTTTTTTTTAGCTTGTGTTTTGTCCCCCAGCGGGCTGCTGGAGCGTCATGACCGCTGAGAAGAGTGGGCCCGTTATAAACGGTAAACCAGAGGATGGCAAGGACCCTGAGGGGTCAAGCTCCAGCCTCGACAACGGGGCGTACAATGAGAGGGGCCAATGGAGCAACAAGATTGAATTCGTCTTGTCTGTGGCTGGAGAGATCATCGGGCTGGGAAATGTCTGGAGGTTTCCCTACCTCTGCTACAAGAATGGAGGAGGCAAGGGCGTCCTTTTTCATAAACACTGTGCACCTTGAAAAAAAAAATTGATAATTGAGAGATTTTTAGTGGATGTACAGTAAATCCAACTATTCCTGGGCAGGTATATTTATCATAGCACATTACATAGTTATGTATATGGTGTTGGACGATTCAAATTTTAAATCACGATTAATCTTTTGGAATGTTGAGTTAATTGCGATCAATAACGCGTCAATCACGTGTTCTTCCATTCAGATACAGTGTACCTTAAGTTGATAATTGTTCAAGTTTCTCATACTGTTATAAACATGGCAGTGGACAAATATGCTTGCTGTCTTCACCTGCTGGTTTATTAAAGCTCTCACCAAACCAAAGTGATAAAAACTATTCACAGTATTCTCGAGAAACACACAAACAATGGACCTCGTGTGTCACAACAGACACAATTTCCCTTTTAGCAGAAAAATTGTAAACATAAACAAACAACTGTCTCACCTGTGATGTCACCCACCGCGCTGCAAAAACAAGGCGTGAGAGTGAATGGACATTACGAACACAGCTTGAGAATTTTTTTAGACTGGTGCTCACCTATCGACAGTTGGACCCAAGCTATGAGGATGAAACAGGCGAGTGTTAGTCCGTGTCAGCTGGTGGCAGCCAGCTACAGCCCAGCATGTATCTGTTTATACTGCTAGCTGGCTAGCTGGCTTCCGGAAAAGAGGACTAACCAACATCCAGGCAAAGTTTTGGAGGAGGCTGTGACAGTTATTCAGGGCAGAGCTCCGACAGATAACACTGTAAACGTGGCAGCGCTTTGGGGATTTCTATGACTGTGATCCAGCTTGTTTGACTTCACAATGTCTGCATGGCGTGCACAGTGTCTGTATGACCAGAACAGCTTTGGTACGGAGAGCAGCTAGGCCAAAAAAGTACTGTTCGTTCTATCTGCCGTTAACTGCCATTAACTGTGATTAACCGTAGTCATAAAATTTGTCATCGATAACGGGGGCGAAGCTTAAATGGGCGATTAACGCGATAACGCCGACCCCACTAATGTATATACATATATTTAAAATATATAGAAAAGTAATAATATTTTTATTACACTTGGTCAAAAGTTGGATTTACGTTTACTTTGTGAAAAAGAATCTTTGTGCACATCAATAAAAGTTGTAGGTTACCTCATTAGACTGCACAGCATGGATAAGCCTCGTAATCTGAAAATGTCAGCCTGCAGTGTGACAGTGGCACCTAATGAACACACTGGCCTGTATGTTCACCTACTGTCTGTGCTTTTGTTTGTGTGCATAAAGGTGCATTCTTTGTTCCATATGTCATCTTCTTCGTGTGCTGTGGTATTCCGGTGTTTTTCCTGGAGACTGCCCTGGGTCAGTTCACCAGTGAGGGAGGCATCACCTGCTGGAGGAAAGTCTGCCCACTGTTTGAGGGTGAGAAAAGACTGTTTTTTTAAGTAATGCTTTGAATTTTAATCCTTAAAGAGAAGATAAACTAAGCACACCTAGGAAAAAGACTTGCATTTATATAGCACTTTTTCTAACCTCAAAGACCTCTCAAAGTGATTAATTAGCAACTACGTTAACCCTCTGGTCAATGGGCTTAAAAGTAACATTAAGACAGACTCATTAAGGTTAATTTAGCATCACCAATTAACCTAACATGCATATCTTTGGACTGTGAGAGGAAACCGGAGCCTCGGAGTAAACAAGTACAGGGAGAACATGCAAACTCCACACAGAAAGGCTCTTACCCTTGCCATCTTGGGGATTCAAACCAGGCACCTTTTAGCTGTGAGGCAGTTGCGCTAAAAGGTGGTTGCCATATGAGATCACTTTAATTCATGATTTTGACTCCAGTTTCCCTGTTTTTACGGATGTCTTGTGACCAGCAGCACTGTCATGATTACTGAAATATTTTCTTTTCACCCCCCTTCATTTCAAGGTATTGGCTATGCGACACAGGTGATAGAAGCTCATCTAAACGTGTACTATATAGTGATCCTAGCCTGGGCCATTTTCTACCTCTTCAACTGCTTCACCACTGAGCTGCCGTGGGCTGGCTGTGGGCACTATTGGAATACAGGTAGGAGGAGAAAATTCAGCAAATTCAGCAAAGCACAAACAGACAAACTCCCAAGAGGTAAAAGTCTGATCTAAAGAATGCTACCAACACATACAATATTGTGCATTTTGCAGAATACTGCGTAGACTATTATGGAGAAAATGCCACCAATGTCACAAGCGAAAATGCATCGTCTCCAGTCATTGAGTTCTGGGAGTGAGTATGGTTTTATTTCCAGATTTATTTTAATGTTTTTATTAGCTGGATTGTTAGAAAGCTGGGCTGCTCATGGCTTCAGACTCCAGACTCCCCCCTGACCCAATAATTAGTCAGCTCTTCTTATATTTCTGTGTCAGCAGGCCCTGGTAGGCCAGCTGTCTCCCAGCTAGAGCCATGTGTGTGGCAGCAGATCAGGCCTTGTGTGCAATGCTGACCACACTTCCTGTCTCATTGCCAGTAGCCATGTTTGCTTGCTGCCGGGTCAAATCTCATTTACAACTCCCTCAGAAACCTTTTAAAAACTACATGTCAATATAAAATCCATTTTATTTTGGTGGTTTACTTGAAATGAAAGTGAAAGGACTGGTGGTGTGATTAATATAAATGTAACCCAGCTGAGCCTTGGCCAAAGAGCCAACCACCATGTTTTTGGCAAAAAAAAAAGAATATGACCACGCTTTTTCCCAGTGTTTGCCAGAACAGACTGTTTTGTACTGTATGTACAGGATAAACAAATATAAGAGGTGTCAGATATATTTCAACTGTTTGTGTATTTCAATTGTTTATTGTGTGTGGATATGATGCAATGATAAAAGCAGATGGTATTATTTGATCTTTAAAATAACAAAGCTCACAAAAAAGTTTTGTTAACACTCTGAATGACTAGACTTTTTTGATAATGCTGCAAAATTTGTGGAAAACATCCTAAAAAAATGGAAACTGCCACTAAGATTTGATCAGTTTTATAGCAGTACAGCATTTATTTAGCCAAGTTATTTAGCTATTATTCACAAATCCTACATCATTCATAAATATTCCTAATAGCAATTTAAGTTCTAAAAGTGAATATCAGTCTACAAAAAGCTGCACTTGAAAAATATACCTGACCAATAAAACCACGATATACATGCCTACGAGACCTCTCCCAAGAATATTTACACACATTAGTGTCACATCTCACCGTTTTCAGCTGACCAGTAAGGGATAGTGGACGTATGTGGCTGGCCACCAAGAACATGTCATGATGATCAATGGCTGGTCAGAATCCCCGGGGTTGAACTTGGTGGCAAAGATTTGGCAGCGCCATGTGCTTCTGTGTCTCTGACCCCTGCATCTCATCCTCCGCCAATGCTGTGGCCTGGCCGGGCTTTGACAAACAGGAAGCGCTGTTGATTCACCGGCGCTGACAAGCTACAGTATGATGTCATTATTGTCGATAGGATGCCTTGTACCTTTAATGCGTCACAGCCAGTAAACTTCTGAAGGTGTAGAAACTGGAGCATCAAGAATATTGAAACTTGAGATCCATCTGGATGAAAAGTTTTACATCTTAACCATTATTCCATGAGAACAGGTTGTTCCTGTCTGGGATAAGCCTCAAGGAACTTGAGGAGAGGCGGCTTGGCAGGACTGTTATGTCTTTGGTTAGGTTGCTGCCAAGTGTGGATCTTGCCCACAGTGTTGTTGTTCTTGTTGTTGTTTTGGACATTTCTGATGATGGCCTACTCCTGAACGTTTTTCTGACTCCTACACAGGGAGCTGTCATATTTTTTCAAGATTCCCAAAGAGTGGTCTGCCTGCTGATGTGGGCTAGCACAGTCCAACCCCACCAACACATTATGAATGTTCAGTTGTGACTTTAGAGGGGGTTTAAAAACGTGGAGCACTCCTTCATCTTCAGCAGTAATATGCTTATTTTTCAGGGCTTTTTGTCACACAGGTTCCTCAGCACCATCTGTCAGTAAGGCATGTATGATTCACTGGAGTCCTCCTCCAGAAATTCATGACTCAGCAGCATGAAGACTAGACTGACCCATGAATTTAGCTGCTATGACTGAAGTTTTAAATTTACTCAAAGTCTGGATTCAGGGCAACCAGAGGAGACACAGTCGACAGCATATAGCTTTGCTTCTTACCTTGAATTTAAAGGGTCGTTGGCTGAAAAATAGTGTTTTTGTAAGTTTTAACCTTCTGAAATGCATCTATTGGTCATGTGATTATCAAAATGTATCAAAACACTCAATTCTCTTAAAAAACACAGCCATTATCTTGTTTTTCTCTCCAAGAAGATGTTTTGACTCTTCTGGGTATTTTCCTGTATGGCAAGAAATGGGAAATGTCACGAGCCTTGATACCTGCCCACTGCTCTCTCATTGGCCAGCCTAGCTGTCTGTCTTGTAGATGGCTGGGGAGCCAAGTCATTAGCTGAAGAACTAACAGCAGTACTAGGAAGTTTGCATTTATATTGTTATTTTGTTTGGATTTCAGTCACCCTAATAGACATCCCTGTTTCCACCTGGTTCACTAATCCACAGTCAGTAATATATGTCATGCCATTCTGGCTTATTTTCTTATATTTTTGCTGTGATGCTACGCCATTAGCACCACCAAGGCGGCTAGTTGAAGCTAGCAGTTTAGCCAGTAGTCGTGGTTCATTCACGAATGTTTCTGTGGTTATTGTTCTCCAGGGACCAGTCATATCCTATTGGCCACTGAAACCACACACCCCTGTCCACTAGTGATGCTTTATTTCATTAATTCTTTAAGACAAATTGACATTAGTTGGCAATAGTGACATATGATGGAGGGCGGAGCTGAATGCGGCCTAAGAGATTTAAATAAATAAATGACACTTTAAAGAATATGAAAGGGAATATAACAATAAAAGCGTTCAGAAGAGTAGTTTATATCAGTCTAAACCAGGGGTGTCCAATCATGTGCCATGGAGGGCCAAGACCCTGCAGGTTTTCTCTTCTACCCAGTCTCTTCAGCAGGTGTTTTCACTTATCAACAATCAGTGGGAAGCAATTCAGTGAGCTCTGCTGTTGAAGACACTGGTTGGAGGTAAAGCCCGCAGGGTCTTGGCCCTTCATGGCACATGATTGGACACCCCTGATCTAAACAGTATTTATATTGATATATTGAGCAAAATCATACAAATATTTTTATGTCACCAATTGCCAAGACTTAAACTAATACCACAGAGTTGTTAAAATCAAAGTACTTCATAAGTCTATATTCATCTGTGTCTTCTATGCCAATTCAGACGGAGAGTACTGAAGATATCAGATGGAATTGAGCACATGGGGGGGATGCGCTGGGAGCTGGCCATGTGTCTGGCCCTGGCCTGGTTCATCTGCTACTTCTGCATCTGGAAGGGACCCAAATCAACTGGCAAGGTGAGGCAAAGTAATGTATGTTTGCTGTTGTGCATGTGCCCGAATGTGTGGGTGTACGAGTGCAAAGCTATGCCTGTTCTCTTGGAAGTCTGTTTATGCATCTAGACATTTCATGATTTTACAAGATAAATTGTGTGTGTGCAGTGCTGGGAAAATTTTTGTCTGCAAATAATTTATCTGCATGTAAAAATATGTGTGCATTTTCCTGCATTTACTGGAGCATCTGTAGTTTTTAATCTTGCGTGTCAACACTGCCTCAAGATAAGCCAGTTTATCAGATAAATTGTCTCCAGGGGTGCCTGCACCACATTCTCCTCCTATCACACTATTTTTCATCTCTTACCTCAAGTGTCATCGAGCGATTTTGAGGAAGCCAGTTAGAACTCTGTGCCCTGCTTTGAGTGTTAAGCAGCGTTAGAATACCTTCTCATGCATTCAGTGAACCAGAATGGGTTGGGAGACGGTGAAAACACAAAGGACAAGAAAGAGGGGGGAAAAGAGGAAGAGGTGTGCGTGGATAAAAATGAACAGATTCATATTCTACATGACTGGGAAAGCAACAACTGGGCAGCAGAGCCTGTATGTCCATGAAGCATTTTTTTTTTTTTTTTGAGGGTGAAGTAAGAGGGGAGAATTCTCCTTCATGGCCGAGCCTCGGCAGCCATTCCAAGATTGATTCCTGCATTCAGTGGAGGAATGGAGAGCGTTCATGAGGAGCATGCAGAGTACATCCTCATCCTCCGCCTCTGTTGCCTCTCTCTCTCTCTCTCCTGCTATGCAAAATTAACTACAGCTCACTCGCTGCAAGAAGAGGGGTGCTTTCTTTTCCACAGACCATTCAGTTCCGACTCTGCTAAGCTGTTTACTTTTGTTGGCCCTGTTTGCCAGCCATTCTCTCATTTAAGCCATCCTGTTAGATTTACGGCAAAGCAGGGGCAAGTTTGACCGGTGAATCTGTGGTGGTTAAAATGTTTACCCATGGTGAGCGGGAAGAAGCATGTGGAGCATCAAAAGTTCAGGGAGAGATTTAATATCATCCTTTTTATCTCAAGTGATTTTTTTTTTTTGGGGGGGGGGTAGGATGGGTAATTGTTTTATTTTATAAATTTAAAGGTGGTATCAGCAGAGAACGAGACAAGTCATTCATGTAGAATGCTTTAAATCTTTTAAGCTTTGGATATTTAAACACTTGGTGAATTAAACTGAGCTTCATCACATCAAGTAGCTCCACTCGTTTGCCCTCCCATCAACGCACATGCGCACGTGCACACATACCCACACCCTCACGGTCAAACAAAAGGGTTTACCCACTTGTCAGAATGTTCCCTGCAGTAATACTACTGGGGCCTATTGTAGTTGGCATTTGTAGGGTATGTGGGATACGCGAGTATGAGTGGGACTTTAGGCCTTCATGTGTGAATGGTCACTTTATCCATGTCTGTAGTATGCACACACCCATTTCTATGTTGTGAATGAAGTTGAGTGTGTGTATGTGTGTCCATCTGTGTGTGAACTCATTCACTGTGCGTGCTTCCAAGAGAAGCACTTTTTCCCACACTGCCAGCATCACTCCTCTGGGTTTCTCCTTTTTAAGAGACCGGGCCAGAGGAGCCTTCTTTTCTTTTCAGTCTCCTGGCCCAGCTCTGTTCTGTCCTGTTCTCTCCTCAATTGGACTTTGACTGAGTGCCAGAAATGCAGGGGATGTATGTTGCCCGCCTCTGCCTTCCAAGAGGCCGAAGTCTTTGTCCAGTGAGCCTCTGAGAGTCTTGAGATGTCTAGAACAATTCTGCAAAACATGAATAGTTGAATCAAAAAGAGTCTTGGTTTGATAGATTGCAAGAGGTAGCTACTATGTATCCCATATTACTGTAATGTATTGTATTGCCAAAAGCATGACATTAATGGCATCTTATTCAGGGTATAATGCTATGTGTTTCATGCCACGAGACAGAAGTTGTAAACTATGCAATGGACTAAAACAATATAGAAACCAACAAATAAGGAAGAAAAAAAATGGTTTGAGAAAAGCACTTAGAGTCACAATAACCATCCTGACCAGTATAACTGGTGTCTTTCAGTACAGTAATTTGTTGCTAATTATTGTTTTTTCCCCCCCCGTCTTATCAAAATTTCCCTTCTGATTCATATTTTCACATTTCAGTGACTGTCGAATGAAGCGGTCTACAAACTCTGGCATTACTGAAGCAATGCAGCATTTTCCATAATGGTTATAGAAAGAGGGGATCAAATTGGTTGGATCTGACATATGTGCATGTGTGTTCCCGTAGGTCGTGTATGTGACAGCCACCTTTCCTTATTTCATGCTGCTGATCCTGCTGATCAGAGGAGTGACGCTGCCTGGCGCGTATGACGGCATCAAGTTCTACCTCTATCCAGACATTTCACGTCTGTCTGACCCTCAGGTAGGCTTGGATCCAGTTATTCTGTTTTAAATTATATATAAGAAAATTAAAAAAAGTCAGTTTTTACCTGGAGATATTACTGCTTTATTTTTTATAATACCTGTCCTATTTTGTTTCGACAGATTTTATTTGCATTATTGCATTAGATTTGTTTTTCTAAAAGTAATCAGAGAGGCAGAAAGGGATAACAGAAGATTGACTGTGAGCCAGAGTCTGTCTTTGAGTGTCACACAACATTGCTGCAATGACAGAGGCACAATTCTGCAGATTTAACTGGTGGTAGTGGCAGGTTGAACTGGTCTGTAGATTTCAAATCCATATCTGATAACACTACTAGGACTTTTGGGGGATTACTCACCTCGAAGGCTCAGTGGCACTCTAACCAAGCCTAAGACTTGGTGGATACTGCAACTTATTTTGGCTATACTGTTAAAGTCTAGCCCATATGTACAGTATGTATGTTTACATCTTGTGTATGCTTACATACTGTACTTAATTGATTCTGAATGACTTAGCTTATCTATGGTAAGATTTAAGATAGCATATTAAATCAGGAGGGGCTAAAGAGGGCTAATAGACATGGGGGAAGTGGCGTTTTACAGTGAAGGTGGTGGGACAGCAATGGTGCTTTCTTTCATCTGGGACCAACACTGAATTCGGGAATGACCAATAAGTACTTCCATTAAGTTGTTCTTTTGCTGCTGAACCTCTAATTCTTGTAACCTGAGACCACATTTGACATCTACAGTTGGATTACAAAAGACCTAATGTAGTCAAAATGTTATAGAGACGAGCAATTACAGATCAATAACTAGAGGGCACTCAGAAAGCGCATAACTCCACCAAGGCTCCATCTGTCCCACCCTCCGTTCCTCTGTCCCTTTCTCCGTCCATCCATACTGCCATCTGGAATTTCCCCATTGTGGGACTAATAAAGGCTTATCTTAAATCTTATCTTATCTTATCTGCTCATCCTTCTGAGCATCCATATATTGTGAGATAGGACCTTGGTGGAGGTATGGGCTTGTGGATCACCGCCAAAATGTAATGGTTTCATCCATAGCTCAATGGCCACCTCTGGTGTAAATTTAATCAAAATCTGTCCAGTAGCTTTGGTGTAACACTGCTAACACATTGCAAGAGGTATAGGACCTTGGCAGAGGTATGTGCTCATGGATCACCTCCAAAATCTAATGAGTTCATCCGTAGCCCAAGGGCCACCTCTGGTTAAAATTTCATCCAAATCTGTCCTGTAGTTTTTGTGTTCTGCATTCGTTTGCATTTTGGGAGAGCTAGCACAAGAGTAGCTTTTATGGGGACACCCGTCTTGATTTCAGGGTTGCTTTTTTGGGAGGATTGTTATCCTGGATGGATGTCTGCAATTAGCAATGGCCCAAGGTGAAATAATGAACCTAAATTGCTTGTCCTATATCAAATGGCACTTCTGATGTGGAAAAAAGTTGAGAATGTGCTAAAATATGCTAAGTGTTGTATAATTGTAAAATGCTTGGCTTCATATATTGTACACTTACCTTGGTTGCAGCAGTGAAACAGCTGTGGCTTAACATGTGAAGATGCTTCCTGATGGTGATGGGTTGATTGAGGGGCCAAGTTTGAGAACCTGCACGGTTGAAAGATGAGAATCCAGGTCTAATAGGCTTTGTCCAGTAACTTACAATTCATACCCCCCCCCCCAACACACACACGCACACACACACACACACACACACACACACACACACACACACACACACACACACACACACACACACACACACACACACACACACACAGAAACTAGAACTTCTTGACTTAGTCTCAAAAAGGCAGACAGCTCAGGTTGCTTAGCAACACTTTAGCAGAAAATGTCAGTTGATAGGATGGCTTTGCTCGCTAGATTTTGTAGATAAATGCATGTGTGGTGTCTCCAGATCTTTTTAGGCTGTTAAAATATGCTGCTTTGTCTCAATTTGCTCATTTTGCAGCATGTCACCCCAGTGTGAACATTTTCTCCTATCAGGCTGCTTTCCTGTCTCAACACCAGTTTTACACTCTTCATGCCCACAGTAAACCCATGCGCTTAGATGTTATAAATGTGATAACAAGGTAACTTTGTTGCTAGAAATGCAGCCGATCTGTGACTGTTCAGATAAATGAGCGAGTCTGGTTCACACAACTTAGGAGAAAAGGTGTTATAACTACTGTATAATAATAATCTATAATCATAGTGTGAATACTGTTTAATTATACTAAAGTGACATTGTTTTTGTTCCCAAACTCTGGTATTTCTCACAGTTTTTTCAGCCTTAACCTAACCAATAATTGTCAGTGGACTATATTAAATAAAGTTGTTAAAGTGAAAGATAGCCAGCTGTGGCTTATATCACAGTTACCTCTCCTAGTAACGGTGACTGTGTGATTAAAAGACACAGCCAGATTGAAATCCTCTCACTGAGGATGATGTGCTGTAATCTTTGATTTAATATCTTTTTATATTACAAACTTGGCAGATCAGTACAGTACTGCACTTTTTTTTTTTCTAAAGGAAAAGAAACAGGTGTTCAAAGTGAGTAAAAAGTCATGGGCACACAAGGACAGCAGCAGCAGGGGACAAGAATGGTGAGAGTGGACAGAGGACATTACTTCTGACACCGATGTTAATTTAGCTTCTTCAGGGACAATCGGGACTCTGTTCTGCTCACCAGGCTTTGTAGAGTGTATGTGACTGGGTGTTGCCCTCTCTTTTTACACCCTTAACTTTATCACGCTTTACCCCATTCTCTACTTTCCAATGCCTTTCTCCATCTAGGTTTCTCCCCCATCATCACTCTCCTCCCTGCACTGTGCAACCCCCCCCCCCCCACTTTTTACACTTCTTGCACTCTTATAGACACTTATCAGCAGGCAGTGTGACTGGGTTTGTGCTTTTGCAGTTTTACCAGCTTCTTTTGTATCAAAGTTTTTCTCACAAGTCTCACAATAACACTTTAACTTCAGTTCTCCTGCCCAGCCTCTCAATATCCTCTACCGTATTTACAGTAACAAAAGTTAAAACCGTAAATTCTTGTGCCTCTTGGAAGTGAAGGGTGTTCTGGGGGTTTGCCAGTTTTTAAGGGAGACTGAGGTTACAACATAAATTTTTTGCATCACAGTGGAGGACTGGGTGGCTTAACATAGGGGGAGACTTTTATTAGTTTTCATGGATGAACTTTGGACAATTTCAGGAGATGAGATACAAATTTTTTCTACATTTTTACTACCTCACAAGTGGGACGGAGCTGTAAATAGTTCAAGGTTACTGAACATACTGTTTGGTTTAGGTGAGGGATCGACCTGGACAAACCGTGTATGAGGCCTCACACATGGCACAGTTAAACGCCACTCTCTCATCTGACTGCTACACATTTGAGTTCTCATCTTTGAAATGGTCAAAACTACAATGAACAAGGGAAAATATGATCATAGTTAAGATGACGGTGCTACATACAGTGGGGCAAAAAAGTATTTAGTCAGCTACCAATTGTACAAGTTCTCCCACTTAAAAGATGAGAGAGGTCTCCAATTTTCATCATAGGTATACCTCAACTATGAGAGACAAAATGAGAAAAAAAAATCCAGAAAATCACATTGAAGGATTTTTAATGAATTAATTGGTAAATTCCTTGGTAAAATAAGTATTTGGTCACCTACAAACAAGCAAGATTTCTGGCTCTCACAGACCTGTAACTTCTTCTTTAAGAGGCTCCTCTGTCCTCCACTCATTACCTGTATTAATGGCACCTGTTTGAACTCATTATCAGTATAAAAGACACCTGTCCACAACCTCAAACAGTCAGACTCCAAACTCCACTATGGCCAAGACCAAAGAGCTGTCAAAGGACACCAGAAACAAAATTGTAGACCTGCACCAGGCTGGGAAGACTGAATCTGCAATAGGTAAGCAGTTTGGTGTGAAGAAATCAACTGTGGGAGCAATTATTAGAAAATGGAAGACATACAAGACCACTGATAATCTCCCTCGATCTGGGGCTCCACGCAAGATCTCACCCCGTGGGGTCAAAATGATCACGAGAACGGTGAGCAAAAATCCCAGAACCACATGGGGGGACCTAGTGAATGACCTGCAGAGAGCTGGGACCAAAGTAACAAAGGCTACATCAGTAACACACTACGCCGCCAGGGACTCAAATCCTGCAGTGCCAGACGTGTCCCCCTGCTTAGTACATGTCCAGGCCCGTCTGAAGTTTGCTAGAGAGCATTTGGATGATCCAGAAGAGGACTGGGAGAATGTCATATGGTCAGATGAAACCAAAATAGAACTTTTTGGTAAAAACTCAACTTGTCGTGTTTGGAGGAGAAAGAACACCATACCTACTGTGAAGCATGGGGGTGAAAACATCATACTTTGGGGCTGTTTTTCTGCAAAGGGACCAGGATGACTGATCCGTGTAAAGGAAAGAATGAATGGGGCCATGTATCGTGAGATTTTGAGTGAAAACCTCCTTCCATCAGCAAGGGCATTGAAGATGAAATGTGGCTGGGTCTTTCAGCATGACAATGATCCCAAACACACCGCCCGGTCAACGAAGGAGTGGCTTCGTAAGAAGCATTTCAAGGTCCTGGAGTGGCCTAGCCAGTCTCCAGATCTCAACCCCATAGAAAATCTTTGGAGGGAGTTGAAAGTCCGTGTTGCCCAGCGATAGCCCCAAAACATCACTGCTCTAGAGGAGATCTGCATGGAGGAATGGGCCAAAATACCAGCAACAGTGTGTGAAAACCTTGTGAAGACTTACAGAAAACGTTTGACCTCTGTCATTGCCAACAAAGGGTACATAAAGTACTGAGATGAACTTTTGTTATTGACCAAATACTTATTTTACCGAGGAATTTACCAATTAATTCATTAAAAATCCTTCAATGTGATTTTCTGGATTTTTTTTTCTCATTTCGTCTCTCATAGTTGAGGTATACCTATGATGAAAATTGGAGACCTCTCTCATTTTTTAAGTGGGAGAACTTGTACAATTGGTGGCTGACTAAATACTTTTTTCCCCACTGTATATGGCATATATAGCATAATTCACTGAACATGATTAAGTTACAAACCAAATTGTGCTCCCACTGAGATTTGCCATAGGATTGGGCATAGATGGGCCCTTCTGTAAGAAATTCTGGAAATGCACCATTACCAGCTGCAGAGATGCTGAATGACCTTATCAGACCACCACAACAGTGACCTAGATATGCTGGAAGCAGACAAGCACAAAAAAAGCACCTAGTTTCTGTTGAGGAGAGGCAATGGAAGACATGGGGAATATGGAATATCTCATCTCTAGTATGATAGGTTATATCATTGTTTCTCAACTTTTTTTGAGCCAAGGAACCCTTTTTACATTTAAAAAAAATCTCAGGGAACCCCACCAATGAGAAATGTTACAAAATGACACATTGGCTACGGTCACACTGCAGGTCTTAATGCTCAATTCCGATTTTTTGCCGAGATCCTATTTTTTTGTGTGGGCGTTCACATTATAATTTAAATGCAACCCCCATCAGCCTCCAGTGTGAACCATCTACAGCTATGAAGTGACCCACATGCGCAGAAGAAAACGTAACGTCAGATACAGTGTTGTGTTTACAGAAGTAAATATGAGCCCGAACGATTGAGGGGGACAGAACTTCTTCACCTTGATGCAGTGCAGCAAAATAAAATGTCAAAATCATTCAGAAACAATTATGCACAAAATAAAGGAGACCAGCTTCCTTCCTCTACATGCCACATGACTGCTGTGATCAGCTCTGCTTTAACAGAACTGATCGATTAAACAGCTCTCTTGAAAATGAGACCCTGTGTCTCAATGGGATTACCTGTATAAATAAAGTTAATAACAAATAGTCCTAGTGATTACAATAGGCCTCTTGCCCACTGACGTTATCACTGGCTCGGGCCCTAAACAGCGCGGCTAGTACCAGCGGCACCGGTCCCACACAGGAAAGAGAAGCCGCCAGACTCCCTTCTCCTGTATCTCTGTATCTGGCCATTCTGCTAAACAGTCATGTCGGTATTAACTTTACATTTCAGATATTAAGCGGCCAGAACTCACGGTGTGCTGTATACAGGGAAAAAGGAATTTGCAGTGACTAGTAAAAAGGGCCATAAATGTGCCATTACGATGCGCCTGCTTGTTTGACGGTTTCAGCCCCCTCCCCCCCCCCAGTTTTGAAGTTGTGCAGCAGGAGCAAACAAACTTGCGATCCAGTGATAAATGGAAGAAGACTGATTAAAAAGAGAGCACAAATCAGCTGTGTCTGCCATGCTTGCTGCATCCTCCACCGCAAAATTGTAGCGTCTGTCTCACTTCAATGAGGAAAAAGTCGGATGACATGTGACATGATCGTTCAGACTGAAGTCGCTTTGGAAAATATCAGATACATATCTGAATTAGGACCACATATGAAAGTGGCCTGGGTCTGGTATGAAAACATCGGATCTGTGCCATTCAGACTGTCATTAAAAAGTCAGATATGGGTCACATTTGTGCAAAAAAATCAGAATTGAGCATTAAAACCTGCAGTGTGACAGTAGCCACTGTGGCTTCTTACAGCATGTCATGACAATTTAGTCTTGTAATTAGTTTATACTCACTCAGTGTGAAACTTGGGCCTGTTTATGTGAAGATAAAGCTGATATCCTGGCAGGAACTGAAGAAAGGCAAAATGACACTCTTGATTCACAGCTCTCAGTCTCTTTTGTTTTCGTTTTTGTAGCAGTCAGGCTTGAAAAGCCCAGCTCACATAGATATGTAGTGGAAAACGTAAGCAGTATTGAAACAGCTCTGTTTGCCGGAATTGGGAACTCAGCCAAAGTCAAAAACATTTTTAGTTTTGTCATGAATGTCCTTCGGGGCAGAGATATGAGACCCACGTGCCAACTGTGAGTTTGGGTAGTTTATTGCAAAAGGCAACAAACAAAAAGTTCAACAGAGCGTTTAAAGCTCAAAATACAAATGAAGGAAAAAAACTTACAGAGATTGTGCTCCAGAGCGAGGCAGGGCTCTGGTGGAGATGAAGATAGGAAAACCATTAAGACAGTGGCAAATGAGAAAAGGAAATGTAGTTCTTAAATAGGGACGGAATGAATAACACAAATGATGACAGGTGTGGGTTCAGATGGGCGGGCAAAAGGGAATGATGAATGGTGATTGGGATCAGCTGAAAGAGATGAGGGGGGAGTGGCTGGGCTTGACAGCTGACAGGGCAACGCCCACACAGAGCACAAAATCAGAAATGCAGCCTGACAGCTGTCAGCCCAGAGAAGGACACCATAGGATAAATACAAAGAATAAACATAATCAAATGTAGACTAATAAATAATTACAAATTGAAATGGAACAAAACTGAAGCCTAAACAGAAAAATAGAAAGCAGTACAAAAACTCAAAGGCACAAAATACAACAAACATATAAAAATACAAAGAAAAAGCCACGAGACTGAGTCTGGCAGAACTACCAGAGCTCAGCTCGTGACAGAGCCCCCCTCTCAAGAGGTGGATCACAGACACCCCAGGATAACACCAAAAGAAAAAGAAAAAGCCCCCCCCCCCCCCCCCCAGCAGGGGAAAACAATAACCCACCTAGGGTGGGTGGTGGGGGGAACAGGCTAGGAGGCAACGAAACAAAACCCTGCTCAGGACCCACACCAGTCAAACCCTCAACCCCCCTAAGCCCCCTGGACCGAGGAGCTGAACAGTTCAGGCGGGCGACCAGAGTCCCAGGCCTGCCAGATAGTATGACAGTACAAGTTGGGTGGCCTCCCAGAGAATATGGGCCACCCAACTCTGCAGCACAGTCTGTTGGGTGGCCTGCCAGAGTTGTTCAGCCACTCGAACAGAAGAAGTGGCCCAGGAGGCAGCCGCCCGATGGGAAGGGCAAACAATGAGCAGGAGAGGGGAGTCGAGGGAATCACGATGGCGTCAAGCGGCGGAGGAGGAACCATGACGGCATCTGGCAGTGGAGAAGGAACCACGATGGCGTCTGGCAACAGAGGAGGAGCCACAACAGCGTCTGGCAGAGGAGAGGGAACCATGGCATCCTCGGTGGTTCCGGGCTGGAGCGGAGCTGCACCCTCGGTGGCTCTGGGCTGGAGCGGAGCTGCACCCTTGGTGGCTCCAGGCTGGAGTGGAGCTGCATCCGTGGTGGTTCCAGACTGGAGCAATGCTACACCCTCGGTGGTCCCGGACTGGGAAGTAGCTGCAGCCTCGGTGGGTCCAGACCTCACTAAGGCTGCACCCTCAGTGGGCCCGGACTGGACCAAGGCTGCACTCACGGTGGCCCCTGGGCTGGGGCGTAACGCCCATGGCAGGCCCACACTGGAGCGCAGCACCCAAGTTGGATTTAGGCTGGGACACAGCACCCACGATGGTCCCCGACTGGTACACAGCACCCACAGAGACCTGGACTGAAGAGGAGCTGCACCCACGGAGGTCCCGGGCTGGGACGGAGCACCCACGACAACCTCAACCAGAGGGAGAGTAACACCCACGGAGGACTGGGACTGGGCCGAATTTGCACCCATGGAGGCCCTGGGCTGGGACGGAGTACCAGCGACGGCCTCAGCAGGAGGAGCTAGACCTACGGTGATCTCAGATGGTGAGCCTGGACCCTCGGAGACTTCTGCCAGATCAGGAAATACCTCGGTGACCCTGGGAGAAAGCTCAGACAAAACAGACGGAGAGACAGGGTCAGGGTTACCGGCAACGGCAGAACTGATGGCTGCACTCGACTCTCCTCACCAAGAGGTAGGCAAGATTTCTCCAAAACAGAAACCAGAAAAAGGAAAGAAAGCACTTGCCTGAGCTCGAGCTTAACCGCCGTCCAGGACTCTGTCTATCCAAACGATGGTATCTCAGGCCCAGCTCTCTGGAGAGCCAGCTCTAACTCTGCTGTGGCGGCCCCTGCAGCAGGCATGGTGGTCGGTGCAGTCCTAGGACCCCTCAGCGATGTGGCCCACACAGGTGGCTCATCCTGCATGGCAACAGGAGGTAGGCGACCTGCTGGCGCTGCTCCCTGCTCAGCTGAAGCCCAGGGACTCTCCATAGTTGGTGCAGGCATCAGCTCTGGTTCAGCGCTCCCCTTCCATCTGTAGAGTGGCTGCGGGGCTGGAATCAGGTTCTCCAGAGCCGCAGGCTCCTCCATCATCCAGCGGCTCAGTTCTGGGGCCGGTGGACACTCAGGGGTGACAGGAGGGGGCACGGAGAGGGCAGGTGAGAAATTAGTAGCTGCAGCAGATGGTGAGAGCTCAGGAGACTGCAAACCCTGAGCCTCACTACCGGGAATGAGACAAGGAATATTATCATAAAATGAAAGGGAATGAAATGAAACTTGCCTGTGTTCCCGGGTTGTGATGTTTTCTGCTGCAGCTGGCGTGGCGTCTTCCCTCTCCGTGACTAAGGTGGATTTTGGCCCCTCAGAGGATCATGGAGGGGCAGCCCCAGTGGGCACAAGGTGGATGGCGCCAGGGAAAAAACAGGTGACCTCTCGGCAGCGGATGAAGGCGCCGAGGAGAAGCAGGAAACAGCAGCTGCGCAGAGGGGAGGAGCTGACAATTCAGCCGGAGATGTAGTGCACAAAGTGCGCACTGCTGAGGAAAGCTTCTGCCTCGGCGAAGGGGAATTTGCTGCCCGGGAGGTACGAGTATTCCTCCGACGGTCCAGGGGTGGATGACAACGCCATGGAGTGGATGGAATTGGAACAGGAACGTGCGTCGGAGACTGGTGAGGAGCCGAATCAACAGGGATCCGGGAGTGCCTCTCCTTCAGCGCGGGCCCAGGCTTCCCCGGGGAATTCCTCACCATCCTGCTGTTTTCGCATTGTAGCGCTGCCACCAGAGAAATCCTCTCCACTCCCTCAGAGTGCTCCAAAAGCTGAGGGCACGGGCGAGCAGCTGCCTCCGCAAAGCCCAGATACCATTAAGCGGGTTTTGGGGTAAAGCCGCTGTGCACCACGGAGATTCGCCCATCAATCTCCATTAAGGCTTGGCAGCACTTCCACCCCAGACACATCGGGTAGCTGCGTCCACCTGCAGAGTCCATGATAAACTCCACAGAACAGGTGAGTAAAAAAGAAAAAACAAAAAATCTGCAAACTCACAGCGGCCGGTTCTCTACTGGCTGCTGTCTTCTGTCATGAATGCCCTTCAGGGCAGAGATATGAGACCCACGTGCTAACTGTGAGTTTGGGCAATTTATTGCAAAAGGCAACAAACAAAAAGTTCAACAGAGCATTCAAAACTCAAAATACAAATGAAGGAGAAAAACTTACAAAGATTGTGCTCCAGAGCGAGGCAGGGCTCTGGTGGAGACGAGGACAGGAAAACCATTAAGACAGCGGCAAATAAGAAAAGGAAATGTAGTTCTTAAAAAGGGATGGAATGGATAACACAAATGATGACAGGATGAGCGGGAAAAAGGGAATGATGAATGGTGATTAGAATCAGCTGAAAGAGATGAGGGGGGAGTGGCTGGGCTTGACAGCTGACAGGGCAACACCCACGCAGAGCACAAAACCAGAAATGCAGCCTGACAGCTGTCAGCCCAGAGAAGGACACCATAGGATAAATATAAAGAATAAACATAATCAAATGTAGACTAATAAATAATTACAAATTGAAATGGAACAAAACTGAAGCCTAAACAGAAAAATAGAAATCAGTACAAAAACTCAGGCACAAAATACATCAAACATATATTAATACAAAGAAAAAGCCACAAGACTGAGTCTGGCAGAACTACCAGAGCTCAGCTCGGGATAAGTTCCTCTTGGAGCTCATACACATGGGCCAGCACTTTGTCTCATGTGAACCATCAAACCTTTATACAAAGCAGTAAGGCTTTATGCTCCACTCCCATTTCCTCTCATAAAGACGCAAACATGCAGCTTTTCAGAGGTTGTGTCTTTACAAAGTTTACCATCCGTGTATAAAGTTTACCATCCGTTCATCTAAGAGGAGCTAGGTCTGCTGGTGAAGTCTTGGCAATGATTGCCTCACACTGCAAAAAACAGTGCATAGCAACAACATCTGGGTGTCTCTCTTTTACTCTGCTAATGAAGCCTTTGGTGTGCCCAACCATGGTGGCTGCTCCATCAGTACAGATACTTATGTATGCAGCTTTTGTACTGAAGTCCTCCTTGTTGAAGATACTCTGATGTGACCCCCAAAAACAGAAAATTTCCTCTAATGGCATCTCCATCCAGAAAACACACACTGGCCTCCGTAAAACACAGAAAGAAGAAGAGAAAGAACAAGAACAAGATGGATGCCATTATTGCATTCATACTGCCACCTACTGACATGGAAGAGCCACTACACTACAGGCACCCATGCACAATGAAGGCAAATTATTTGTAATTTTTGGACCAATTAAGAAGTGAAATTAGACAATTTCCTGCATACCCCTGAACGTTCCCTTGGGGTTTGAGGCCCATCGATTGAAAAACAAGGGATTAGATGAACCGTTGTTGAGAAAAGAAAAAAAGAGACAAACATACATACACTATCCATATAGACAGGTACCCATTCTTTTGAAATTGTGGAGCAACACTTTAGGCATTTCACAGATATGGTGGACTTTTTTTAAAGTAATCTTTTCTATTGGAGTTGGTTTATTTGAATATACGTATGTACAGCTCTGGAAAAAGTAAGAGACCACTGCAAAATCTTTCCTAAATTAGCATCTGTACATGTATAGCAGCCATTCAATTTGAGTACCTGTTGAATTCCAGCACAAGGACACATCAGTCTACTTGCTCTTGTGTTTCCTCACTGGGGGGCTGTCAGCACTGGAGGTTGTAATTGGCTCTGGCGGTAGGGATGCTGCTGTGGTGGTGGCCCTGGCTTAGTGGGATGGGGGAGTTCAGTCACAGCCTGTTGGTTGTGGTGTGGACTCCTCTGTCTGCCTGGGCGACCCCTGTGGTGGTGTCTCTGTAGCTGTGGGCTGAGACCGGCTCCTGGTGGTAACGGTCCCCCTATGATGGCGTTTCCTGACTCTGGTCCTCAGTGCTCAGACATGTTTTAACTATGCCTATTATTATTTGTGGGTGGGCTGGGGGGAGGTGGGGTCTGGGGGGAGTTGAGGGGTTGGGTGGATGGACGTCTTGGACGAGAGTAGGGGCGGGGTGGGAGGGCTCTCTTGTCTTTTTATTGTTTTGTTTTTGTTTAATCTGGAATTGCTTTTAACTGTAAAGCACTTTGAGTTGCACTTTGTTGCATGAAAGGTGCTATATAAATAAATAAAGTTTGAAGTTAAGGAAGTACTGACTCACCCTTGGCCGGAGGATCCTGGGTTTGATCCCAGCCCCCGACTAACAGTGATCTGTGTGGAGTTTGCATGTTCTCCCCGTATCTGCGTGGGTTTACTCCGGGATTTCTCCGGTTTCCTCCCACATGCCAAAAGCATGCAAGTTAGGTATATTGGCATCAGACTGGGGATTCTAAATTGTCCTTAGGTATGAATGTGAGAGTGAGTGGTTGTCTGTCTGTTTGTGTTGGCCCTGTGATGGACTGGCGATCTGTCCAGGGTGTATCCTGCCTCTCGCCAAAAGATGCTGGAATAGGCTCCAGCCCCCCGTGACCCAAAAAGGATTAAGTGGAAGAAGATGGATGGGTGGATGGATGATTAGGTGATCATCTAAGCATGGTAAGATGCATGAAAGCTGTGAATAAAAATCTGAATTATTACACAAATACAGATTTCTGAATCCTTCCTAAATTAAAACTTAAGTATTGTAGTGTTCAAGAATGACTATGAACTTTTCTTTGCATTATTTGATCTAAAAGTTCACCAAAAAGCAACATCTTTTTTGTTGTTTTGGATAGTTTTTATTTTCTGTAAATAAATCCTCTAAATGACAATATTTTGGCTTGAAGTTTGAGTATTGTTTTTAGTAGGATAGAGAATAAAACAAAATTGTTCATTTTACTCAAACACATAATTGTAAAACCAGATAAAGTGTTAATTTTGCAGTGGTCTCTTTGGACTCAATTTTTTTTCCAGAGCTGTATTTATTTATTTTAGCTAAAATTTATTGTTGGGTGACGTCAAACATGTGATTAAATCACAATCATTGACCCTGTTTACATAATTGCAATAATAAGATAACTAGGAATGATTAGATAATGCTATAATCCAGTTTAATCTGTTTACATGGATGAAAAAACAGATTGTTAAGCAATTAACTGGGTGTCTTTATTTGATTTCTCCTAATTCAGTAATGGCCTTTATCTGATACAGCAAATCTAATTATGAAGTTTACATAACTACTTGAATAATCAGATAACTCCAGAAATCTGATTGCAGTTGGTTTATTAGTGTCCATGTACACATAGCCATTGTTTTGGACCATTATTGTTTTTGCAGTGTGATATTTTAGTATACATTCACTGATACTTCAGTCAAAAACCAAAAACATGTAGGTTTAGGGCGCTCGCACACGCAGCGACCAGCAGCCGGTGGCTTGTCACCAGACTGCAAACCAAGTCTACCTACGGGTACAAATAAGTAACAAAAAAAAAAAAAAAAAAAGTAGAACATGCGGGTGTAATCAATCTCATTCATTTCAGCCCAGTGTCTAAATCCATGTCTCATTCATAACTACTGTGGTACGTGAGGAGCAGGGTGAGTGGTGCATTTAAATTACAAGAACTCAATCTTACAGCCAATGTCATCCAGCTTTCACACAGTGGACAAGTATCCTGGAGGCACAGTCTCAACATAACCAAACACGAGCCGGCCAAATTAGGCACAACATCAACAAGTGATTTTCTCTGAGCCTGGGCCTTTAAGGTTTCCCTGCACTGTGCTGCCATCCGCCGAGGGTGAACTAAAGGGAACATTAATGAACATTAGGAGAGAAAAGCCTGTTCTTCCACAGGAACAGTCCTGTGTTTGTGAGGTCACAGAAGTTACCGTGGTTACTCCCAGAAGGGAGCGAAGACCTTGCGTTTGTTAATTGTTTCTCAGTGGGGAAATGAGATTAGTGACTGAATGGTGATGTGAGAGAGTTTTCAAAGAGCCATGCTGCATTAAGTTTGAATTTGCTAGCACCCCATGCAATCCTGTGGGTCCTGGAGTCCTGTGTTGCACTACAAACTAGTTTTGTAGCGCACATATTAAAGCTGTCAAGAAAAGAATCGCTCATCTGCAAATCCCCCTGTAGTCACTGAACCAAATACTGATTACCACACATGCTTGAATAACATAATTAGCTGTAACTTGGAAAGTTACGTGAGTCTGAGACTAGATGTCTTCAGATGTATTTGCCATTAAATTTTAACCACAGTAATGAAACTTCATCATTGTGCATTGTAACATATATTTAAAACACTGTAGTTTGCCCTTTAATTAGATATTAGGTTGTGTCTGAATCAACAATACCACATAAATTTCAGAAACTGTAAACTTTGATGTATCTAATTAAAAATAATTGTTTACTATACAGGTCCCACAATACAGTGCTGTGAAAAAGTATTTGCACCCTTCCTGATTTTTTTATATTTTTGCATATTTGTCACACTTCAATGTTTCAGATCATCAAACAGATTTTAATATCAGACAAAGATAGCCTGAATAAATACAAAAGGCAATTTTCAAATGATGATTTCATTGATTAAAGGAAAAAAAAACTATTTAATCCTACCTGCCCCATGTGAAAAAGTAAATGCCCCCCATGTTACATCATGAATTAACTGATTAACCACATTTTTTGGAAAACTGAGTTCAATTTCTGTAGCTACACCCAAGCCTGATTACTGCCAGGCTTGTTGAATTAAGAAATCACTTAAATAGAACCTGTCTGACAACCTGAAGTAGGCAAAAAGATCTCAAAAAGCAACACATCCCACTGTGATCTAAAGAAATTCAAGAACAGATGAGAAACAAAAACCCAGACAACATCTAAAGAACTGCAGGCTTCACTTTCCTCAGTTTAGACACTGGTCCACGATGGAACAATAAGAAAGAGACTGGGCAAAAATGGCACCCATGGGAGAGTTTCAAGACAAAAATTGCTGCTGGACAAAAAGAACACAAAAACTCATTTTGTGGTGACCCAACACACTGCGGACGGGCACTATCTCACACTCATCAGGGCTGGAGGAAATGGAGGACAATTTACATATAGACAGAGAGCCCCAGGGGACAATCAGACGGGACTGTTACGTATGCGTCCTCAGAGAGGACGTCCGGGCCGGGCGCTAGCTGATGTCATGCTAATGATGTGTGTTGACTGATGTGTATTAGATGACAATTACTATGCTAATGTGCCATGCATTCTCTCTGTCTGTATAACGTGTATAAAAGAGCTTGTTATACATACCTCAGCAACGCAAAAACTCTCTTACCAGAGACTCGGCCCCAGCGGGCAGCGCTGGGGTCCACTGGCTGTATTTATGTTAGAGGGTCAATAAGGAACCTGTGTCGACCTACGCTCGTGCCTCGCCTCCACATCCTTTCCTTACACCCTCTACATTGGTGACCTGACGTGAAATGGACTATCTCTCCCTTTTGCCATGCCGTAGATTACTTTTTCTCCACATTGGTGACCTGACAGAGATGAACTGTCTCTCCCTTACGCTGCACACCACATGGTGACCTGACGTGGGATGACCGTCTGCTCCCTTTCACCCCGCTGGTGGATTCCAGAGACCGGGGATCACCTACATCCTTCGCATCCACACTGGAGTGCACGTGCCTTATCCTCTCTCCACGATGGCAACCTCCAGGGCCGGACGGAGAGCGCTGCGCTGGGACCGAGACGCACGAGGATCAGCGGCATGAGCCACGCACAGAAACAGCCTGAACAGGGAAGATCATCGGTGCCATCTGCGTTGATTTCCATCAAGCTCCCCGACTCTGACTCACCTCCCGACAGCGGACTTTCTGCGCACAGAAGCCCTGCACGCACAACGCAGGACTATGAGAACAGCGCAACTTCCAGCTATGTGGTCACTGTGCCAGGCGCATGCCACGCACCAGGGACAAACCGGCTCCACAGACTTATACATCGTCCTCCGCCGCTGTATAAGCCCGAGAAACACAGCCGATCGCCATCCTCGGAACCTTTAGGGCTGCTCATGCACCTGAAGCCGACATGCAGCCCGCACAAGGGATTTTGTATGGGTTTCTCAGCCACGGCGCACAATGGGAATTTACCCGATTGCTTTCCCCGATGACTTTAGGGCTGCTTCTGCACCTAAAGCCAAACCGCCAAGTCCCTCACACAGCTTCATTTTTTTTTTTTTTCACAGCCGCTATGCATCCTCGGGGAATCTGGCCGTTCGCCTTCCCCACATCCTCGCAGGACTGAGCCGCAAGAGGAGTCAGAGACTTAATTTTTTTCACAGCCGCTGTGGATCACCGCCAGGTTTACCGGGAAAGTCCCTCACCATGGCGGATCCACACGCAATTTTTGCGTGGCCCAGACACTTTTGACGTCGTGGGCCGGCACTCACTTATTCCCACCCCCTCCCCCTCCTCCTCCACATCACTCTTTCCGCATCTCAATCTCTAAAGCCGGCCGATCGCCGGTTTGTTCCAATACGCACGACGCGCACTGGACCCATGTGCCCACGATCCACGGCCGTTCAACGTGCTGGAACTCGGGGTGGAGCACACTGTCTTTTCCACCCCTCCCCCGTCTCCCCCACGGACTGACATGCCCTCCGACACTCCTCTACAGCAGGACAGTTCACCGGAGCTGGAGCCCAAACGACCGGGGGGGGGGGGGGGGTCACAGCCCCTTCTGAGTGTTCTGGGGGGAGCCGTGTAGTGACCAAGCACACTGCGGATGGGCACTATCTCACACTCATCAGGGCTGGAGGAAACGGAGGACAATTTACATATGGATAGAGAGCCCCAGGGGGCAATCAGACGGGACTGTTATGTATGCGACCTCGGAGAGGACGTCCGGGCCAGGCGCTAGCTGATGTCATGCTAATGATGTGTATTAACTGATGTGTATTAGATGACAATCACTATGCTAATGTGCCATGCATTCTCTCTGTCTGTATAACGTGTATAAAAGAGCTTGTTATACATGCCTCAGCAACGCAAAAACTCTCCTACCAGAGACTCGGCCCCAGCGGGCAACGCTGAGGTCCACTGGCTGTATTTATGTTAGAGGGTCAATAAAGAATCTGTGTCGACCTACGCTCGTGCCTCGCTTGCACATCCTTTCCTTACACCCTCTACAGTTCCACATTTGCCAGAAAACATCTAGATGATCCTCAAGACTTTTGGGAAAATATTCTGGGGCCTAACGAGACAAAAGTTGAACTTTTTGGAAGACGTGTGTCCTGTTTTATCTGGCATAAAACTAACACAGAATTTCATAAAAAGAACATCGCATCAACAGTCAAACATGGTCATGGTAGTGTCATGGTCTGGGGCTGCTTTGCTGCTTCAGGACCTGGACAACTTGCTCTAATTGACAGAACCGTGAATTCTGCTCTCTGCCAAAAAATCGTGAAGGAGAATGTCCTGCCATCAGTTCATGAAGCCCTCCAATGTGAGTGAATTTAAACAGTTCTGCACAGAAGAGTGGGTCAAAATTAATCAACAGCAATGTAAAAGACTCATTGCCAGTTGTTGGCACAACCAGTTATTAGGTTTAGGGGACAGTTAGGGGCAATTACTTTTTCACATGGGGCCAGGTAGGTTTGGATAGCCTTTTTTCCTTTAAAAGAAATGAAATAATCTAAAAGCTGCATTTTGCATTTAATCAGGTTATCTTTGTCTAATATTAAAATTTGTTTGATGATCTGAAACAATTAGGTCTAACAGATATGCAAAAATATAAGAAATCAGGAAGGGGGTAAATACTTTTTCCACAGCACTGTATGTATTGTTCATGTGAACAATAAATCTGTTTTTCTTTCAACATTTTCTTTAAATATACTCAGTAATTGTTAGCAGCTAGTTCTTAGAAATGCTATTATTGGTCCCTTCCCCATCTGCATTCAAGCTGGATTTTCGTTTCTTGTTATAGCTTCCTAGACAGAACAAAAATCTCTGTATTTTGAGACTTTGTTGTGACTTGCAACATCTAACATAGTGTAAGGAGCAAATTTTGACTTGGACACTTAATGAAAACCACCCCAGTTCCCTTTGCACCCATGGGGTAAAAGCCAGATTTTATGAAAGTGTCTTTGTTGTAGTTTTGACTTTGTCAAGTTAGACACAATTAAAATGTGACTGTCATTTGACATAGGTGGTGAGATACTATGCTATGCGTATTTGCATAATTTAACAAAAAGGTAGACAACTACATTTCAATTAAGGAAAAAAATGTTTGCAATATATAGCTCAACAGTATATTTTTGTACAAAAAAGATCTGCACTTTTCAAAATAAAAACTTCAGTGTTTGTATGAGTTGCAAGCTAGTTTGTTTCCCCTTTTACTGCTAAAATTAGATTTACTTAACGATGGTTAAAAAAAACAGTATTTGAGGTAAATTATAATGTCAGCATGATATTGTGTTATAATAAAATGTTAATATACAGTATGGATAGTTTGCTAATCTGTTCTGAAGAATAAATTGACAAGTATTTTACTCAGCATTTACTTTTGAATACATAAGACTTGCTGTACATTGCTAGTATAAAAGTTACTTTGTTCATCCTCTTTACATACGGTGGGGCAAAAAAGTATTTAGTCAGCCACCAATTGTGCAAGTTCTCCCACTTAAAAGATGCGAGAGGTCTCCAGTTTTCATCATAGGTATACCTCAACTATGAGAGACAAAATGAGAAAAAAAAATAATCCAGAAAATCACATTGTCTGATTTTTAAAGAATTTATTTGCAAATTATGGTGGAAAATAAGTATTTGGTCAATAACAAAAGTTCATCTCAATACTTCGTTATATACCCTTTGTTGGCAATGACAGAGGTCAAACGTTTTCTGTAAGTCTTCACAAGGTTTTCACACACTGTTGCTGGTATTTTGGCCCATTCCTCCATGCAGATCTCCTCTAGAGCAGTGATGTTTTGGGGCTGTCGCTGGGCAACACGGACTTTCAACTCCCTCCAAAGATTTTCTATGGGGTTGAGATCTGGTGACTAGCTAGGCCACTCCAGGACCTTGAAATGCTTCTTACGAAGCCACTCCTTCATTGCCCGGGCGGTGTGTTTGGGATCATTGTCATGCTGAAAGACTCAGCCATGTTTCATCTTCAATGCCCTTGCTGATGGAAGGAGGTTTTCACTCAAAATCTCACGATACATGGCCCCATTCATTCTTTCTTTTACACGGATCAGTCGTCCTGGTCCCTTTGCAGAAAAACAGCCCCAAAGCATGATGTTTCCACCCCCATGCTTCACAGTAGGTATGGTGTTCTTTGGATGCAACTCAGCATTCTTTCTCCTCCAAACACAACAAGTTGAGTTTTTACCAAAAAGTTCTATTTTGGTTTCATCATGACTTTCTCCCAATCCTCTTCTGGATCATCAAAATGCTCTCTAGCAAACTTCAGATGGGCCAAGCAGGGGGACACGTCTGGCACTGCAGGATTTGAGTCCCTAGCGGCGTAGTGTGTTACTGATGGTAGCCTTTGTTACTTTGGTCCCAGCTCTCTGCAGGTCATTCACTAGGTCCCCCCGTGTGGTTCTGGGATTTTTGCTCACCGTTCTTGTGATCATTTTGACCCCACGGGGTGAGATCTTGCATGGAGCCCCAGATCATGGGAGATTATCAGTGGTCTTGTATGTCTTCCATTTTCTAATACAGTGGTACCTCTACTTACGAAATTAATTCGTTCCGGAAGTATTTCTGTAACGTGAAAATTCCGTAAGTAGAGACGCGTTTTACATGTAAATGCCCTAATCCATTCCAAGCCCCCCAAAATTCGGGCATAAATTTTTTATAAATCATAAAAACGCATCAAAACATGTAACAAATACATGTTACAATTAGATTACTGCACAATAAACATAAAATGAGAGTTGTAATTTAAAAAAACAAAGAATAAAGTATAAAGTAAAGAATAATAAAAATTATGTTCATTTACCTTTTAACTGCTATCGTCGTCGTCGTCACCTTTTGCCTTCTTTGGTTCATGTTCTCTCTCATCAGTGGTTTTTCCTGACGTTTTGTGAAGAACCGATCCAAGGACGTTTGCTTTTGTCGGCCTAGCACTAGCATAGCATTGGCTATGCTAGGCGATAGCCAATGGCAGAGCAGCTACAGGTATGTTTATGTTCGGTAAACTACGGGAGCTGCGAGGAGCGCGTACTTTTTTGCCTTTCGTACCCTGAAATTTCTTTCGTAACAAGAGGCAATATTTTCCCGTTGAGGCATCTCGTAACCTGAAAATTCTGTATGTAGAGACGTCCGTAAGGAGAGGTACCACTGTAATTGCTTCCACAGTTGATTTCTTCACACCAAGCTGCTTACCTATTGCAGATTCAGTCTTTCCAGCCTGGTGCAGGTCTACAATTTTGTTTCTGGTGTCCTTTGACAGCTCTTTGGTCTTGGCCATAGTGGAGTTTGGAGTCTGACTGTTTGAGGTTGTGGACAGGTGTCTTTTATACTGATAATGAGTTCAAACAGGTGCCATTAATACAGGTAACAAGTGGAGGACAGAGAAGCCTCTTAAAGAAGAAGTTACAGATCTGTGAGAGCCAGAAATCTTGCTTGTTTGTAGGTGACCAAATACTTATTTTCCACCATAATTTGCAAATAAAGTCTTTAAAAATCAGACAATGTGATTTTCTGGATTTTTTTTCTCATTTTGTCTCTCATAGTTGAGGTATACCTATGATGAAAATTGGAGACCTCTCTCATCTTTTAAGTGGGAGAACTTGCACAATTGGTGGCTGACTAAATACTTTTTTGCCCCACTGTAGATGTATTTCCAGATGAATAGACTTGATGTTGCATCATCAATGACCAAGTTGTATCATGAACCTGTGGTCATCAAGTGCTTAAGGTCCTAACATCAGCCCTTGTAACAAGGTGTCAAGCTGGCCCATGCATCGTTTCTCTTCAAAAATGTCCATGATGAAAGCGCTTCTACTTTGTAGTGGGCAAAGTGCTGGGTGTTGCTGCCTGCTGTAACAAAGGCCAATAGAGATGGTGTTTACTGCTGCCCATAGAACCTGGGTATGGCACCTCACCAGTGTGATACCACCTCTCTCCCAAGGCCGTTGAACAGCAGATTCTGCATGCTCTCAAAATCAAGATACACTTTGTTCCACAATTAGGAAATTTTTCTTAGGCTCTTGCTACAGTCATGAAAAGACAGAAAACAAATCTAAACTCTTGCTGAGTTGGTAAGTTGGTTAAGAAAAGAAAGAAGAAAGAAAGCCACCTTTATTGTCATTCAAGCCATACAGCCAAGTATGTACAGTAGAACAAAAGTGTGTTTTCTCCTATCTACAATGTCAATCACATCAAGAATAGGAGGGGCCACTGCTATGTAAGGTGCTGCCACAACCAACTTTCCTTCCCCCATTCTATTATACTGAGCACCAAGCTAGAAGGTGAGAAATATCATGGACTTTGGTATGACCCAGCTGGGGCTGGAGTTAATCCACCAAGTTAGGTTATATAGGTTGGAAGGGTTTGGGAGACCATTATACACTTGGCCAATGGCTTGAATCCAGATGTTTCATCTTTCAGCGTTCTGGCCAGGTGTTTTGACTTTTTTTTAATTGCACTTTGTCCAAGCCCCCTCCTTGCATAAGCAACCATCCTGCTGTGGTGACATTCCTCCTCCTCTTTTGTTTAGCTGCTTCTGGATTAGTTTCTGCCTCTCCTTCCTTTTGATTTTGCTGTAACAAAGTCTCAGATACCTCTCAAGTCTGGCCCTACCAGTTGCCATAGTACCAATGAAGACACTGTGCCTCTGTGCCCTTCACTGCACCTGCCACTCCTCTCCTTGTTCTACCTTGATGCCTGCACAGGACACCTTAGTCTCAGCAGAATCTCAGTAGAGCAGGGACTTATGTGGCTATAGTGACCTTCAGCATTCCTCCAACAATGCTGACAGAAAGCTGAAGCCTTATGTTATGACCATAAGAGTATTTTAGCAATGTACAGAGGAGACAGGGCACAGTACTATATTGATGTTTTTAGTTCTTAAATTTCCCACAGAGCCCTTATTTGTTCACTGAAACAGGTCATGAGCTGATGTCATCAATGATCACTTGTGTCCTCAAGATCAGTGATTACACCATTGATATGAAGCCATGCCGAAAGTTTGGATTTTGTTTGATTAAGCCTTAAAGATATCTTTTAAAAGTTCTACCAGCTCAGATTAGCAAATGTGATTTATTGAAAGTCCTTTTTTAATCAACAAAAGATGATAATTATTCTCATTTGGTTCTGTAAGTTATCAAATTAAATACTTTAGATGACTCACAAAGGAAACTCCCTTCTCATTTACTGCAAATTATTTAAGTTCATGAAAACTTTCATTGTCTAATTAAACTTCATAATAAAATGTTGCCCTCAACCTTTATTCTCTTAACATAATAAGGAAATGGATCGCCCTAGCATCAATGTTAAGGCACAGAATCCTTTGCAATTACATTTTAAATTTTAATCCATCAGTCATACTGCTGCTCTGATTATATTACAAAAGATAATGGTGGATGAATTATTAAATAAGATATTATATTTCAGTAATGAAAATAAAGCAATTTCTTTGCATGTCACGGTAACCACTAATGAATGAATATCTAATAAAAAACACATTTCCTCCCAACTTTTTGTTAAAGTTATCATTTCGGTTTGACATATATGAATCTATATTCTACCATTTATTTTTGTTTCAGGTATGGGTGGATGCAGGAACACAAATTTTCTTTTCCTATGCCATCTGCTTGGGCTGCCTCACTGCTCTGGGAAGTTACAATGCCTACAACAACAACTGCTACAGGTCAGAATGTTGATCCTGTTTTATATAATACAAGCACATCAGCTGTCATGCCACTGATTTTGCAGACCATGTCAGGCTTTATGAAAATATTATTACTATTATTATTTCTGTAGATCTTGATCTATATTAAACATAACTAACTAACTAACTAACTAACTAACTAACCTGCACTTATATAGTGCTTTTCTAGTCACAAAGACCACTCAAAGCGCTTTCACTAGTCCTAACCCTCTATTCTAAGGGCCCATAGGAGACAGATATCTAAGGACAATTTTAGAACAACCAATTAACCTAACATGCATGTCTTTGGATTGTGGGAGGAAACCGGAGCCCCCGGAGTAAACCCACGCAGCACAGGGAGAACATGCAAACTCCACACAGAAAGGTTCCAACCCCTGCCAGCCTGGAAAATAACCATTATTAAACTTTATCAGTTGCATTTTTTGTGGCTTATATGAGGCTTATATGTTTTGCAATGTGGGTTACGCAATAAAGTAGCATATTTTTTCTCCATATATAACTATTAAATTAATTTACCATAGTTTTAAAAATTAATCATTATTTAGGTAAAAATTACTTTTTAAAATGAGAATCATATTTATTTTAATAAATTTCTGTAAAAAAAAACACTATTGAAAGGGTATCTTAATATGTTGACGCAACTCAGTCTAAGGGCCGTATTACAATGACATAGTCAGTCGTCAGTGACGCAGAGTGCGTTTATGGGCGATTCCAAATTCATTACCTGATCACAGCAGTGCAGAAATGAATTTTCCGCTGGGAACAAGGTACGAATAGGCCGGTCTAATTATCCAGAGGTGTGTTTTGGATAATCCAATCCAAACTGCTCCTGCCCATCCCTTTAATGCAAAGAGGCGCATTATCTCAAGTGAACTCTAATCATGACCACATGTTTAAGATCGGTTCTGTGCTGGCCAAAGCCTGTGCGTGTGAGTAAAAATGCACATGATAGTAATGCTGCTTGGCAATAAGGAAGACATCAATCACAGCTGATGCCCAGTTAGTTATTTTAGAGTGAACAAACGGATAAGAATGCTGAGTTGAAAAATAAGCTGAATGGTTTAATGTAGTGTGCACGGTTGCAACACACAGACATGAATGGGTTTGAAACTTCAGGAAAAGAGGATGATGCTCTCTATCTCAGTTCCTCCAGGACAGGAGGGAAGGAGGAGATCTGGTGCGGCTTCCCGTCGGCTGCCGGCCCGTACCACAAAGCGAGCCTGCTCTTGGCGGCCCCTGACGGGTGGCAGTCGGGAATCTTGCTGGGGAGAACCATGACATTTTCCATAAGCTGAAAACCCAGGGGCGTGCAGCTGAGACAGATGTGGACGTATCTCCTATTTCTCTGGGGAGTTACAGTGAAATGCTGCACACTCCTTGTTCATTCATTTATTCCCTCCAAAAAATCATATATTAATACCTAATCTATTGACTCCAGCGGTAAGTCCGCAATTAAAATGAGAGTGTGGATGGAATAAAAAAATATTTAGTACATGACCATATTATAAATAATATGACTAGAAAAGCACTCACAGAGCGCATACCTCCGCCAAGGCTCCTTCCGTTTCTCATGGATCACCTACAAAATGTAATGGGCTTGTGTGTAGGCATATCGCCACTTGTGGTGAAAATTGCATCCAAGTGTGCCCATTAGTTTTGGAGTTTTGTGGCTGCCACACTGTGAGAAGAGCCTTGGCTGAGGTATGCATTCCCAGATCATCCCCAAAATGTAATGGGTTCCTCTCTAGGCCAAGAACCACCTCTGGTGAAAATTTCATCCAAATCCATCCAGTAGTTTTTGTGTAATCCTGCTGCACAAATACAAACAAAGCCCTTGGTGGAGGTATGCACTCTCAGATCATCACCAAAAGCTAATCATCTGTTCCCTGTGCCATTACACACCTTTCCTGAAAATTTTGTCAAAATCCGTTCATAACTTTTTGAGTTATGTTGGTAACAGACAGACAGAGAGACAGACAGACAGACAAATGCCAGTAAAAGCATTACCTCCTTGGCGGAGGTAATAAACTCAAGTGTTGCTGTTGTGTCCATCTCCTCCATCTCCAAACTCCCAGGCTGCGGGCGTTGCAATTCATTGCACAACCGTGTACAACCCACAGGCCAATGGGTTATGCGAGCGGTTTCATAGATCACTGAAAGCAGCACTCAGGGATTCACTGACGGATGCAAATTGGGTAGACAGGTTGCCGTGGGTATTATTGGGGTTGCGCTCCGCGCCAAAAGAGGATTTTGAAGCTTCCCCGGCAGAGATCTTGTTTTTGCGCAGCCCCTATGGCTGCCCGGGGAATATCTGCCAAATAATCCCGCACCGGACAGCTGCCCGTCTCAGCTTTTGCAGTGTAGCACAAACACAGGCATGCTGCCGGGCCCGGCCCACCACTGTTTTCTGCGTGCTTTTGTGCCTAAAACTTTGAAGAACACGGAGTTCGTGTTCGTCAGACACGACGACCAGCGCCCTCCATTGTGCCTGCACACATGTTGAAAATGGCCCTATCTCACAATGTTAAAGAATCCTTTAAAAAATTCCTGGATCCAGACGGTGATCCAGATCATCCCCAAAATTTAATCAGTTCTTCCTTGTACCATTTCCAACAACACCTGAAAATTTCATCGAAATCCATCCAAAACTTTTTGAGTTATCTTGCTAACCAACAGACAGACAGACAAACAGACAGACAAACCCTGGCAAAAACATTACCTCCTGGCCTGCGGCCTGGCGGAGGTAACAAGTGATTATATCATGACTGTTACAACTCTTTCCATTAAAATACAGACTGCTGCAGGCGTGGACAGCCCCCCAGAGCACCGGCAAACATCTAGGGAACAGACATTGAGATGGTGACATCTTATAAGTACCTACAGTGGGGCAAAAAAGTATCTAGTCAGCCACCAATTGTGCAAGTTCTCCCACTTAAAAGATGAGAGAGGTCTCCAATTTTCATCATAGGTATACCTCAACTATGAGAGACAAAATGAGAAAAAAAAAAATCCAGAAAATCACATTGTCTGATTTTTAAAGACTTTATTTGCAAATTATGGTGGAAAATAAGTATTTGGTCACCTACAAACAAGCAAGATTTCTGGCTCTCACAGATCTGCAACTTCTTCTTTAAGAGGCTTCTCTGTCCTCCACTTGTTACCCGTATTAATGACACCTGTTTGAACTCATTATCAGTATAAAAGACACCTGTCCACAACCTCAAACAGTCAGACTCCAAACTCCACTATGGCCAAGACCAAAGAGCTGTCAAAGGACACCAGAAACAAAATTGTAGACCTGCACCAGGCTGGGAAGACTGAATCTGCAATAGGTAAGCAGCTTGGTGTGAAGAAATCAACTGTGGAAGCAATTATTAGAAAATGGAAGACATACAAGACCACTGATAATCTCCCATGATCTGGGGCTCCATGCAAGATCTCACCCCGTGGGGTCAAAATGATCACAAGAACAGTGAGCAAAAATCCCAGAACCACACGGGGGGACCTTGTGAATGACCTGCAGAGAGCTGGGACCAAAGTAACAAAGGCTACCATCAGTAACACACTACGCCACCAGGGACTCAAATCCTGCAGTGCCAGACGTGTCCCCCTGCTTAAGCCAGTACATGTCCAGGCCCGTCTGAAGTTTGCTAGAGAGCATTTTGATGATCCAGAAGAGGACTGGGAGAAAGTCATATGGTCAGATGAAACCAAAATAGAACTTTTTGGTAAAAACTCAACTTGTTGTGTTTGGAGGAGAAAGAATGCTGAGTTGCATCCAAAGAGCACCATACCTACTGTGAAGCATGGGGGTGGAAACATCATGCTTTGGGGCTGTTTTTCTGCAAAGGGACCAGGATGACTGATCCGTGTAAAGGAAAGAATGAATGGGGCCATGTATCGTGAGATTTTGAGTGAAAACCTCCTTCCATCAGCAAGGGCATTGAAGATGAAACATGACTGAGTCTTTCAGCATGACAATGATCCCAAACACACCGCCCGGGCAATGAAGGAGTGGCTTCGTAAGAAGCATTTCAAGGTCCTGGAGTGGCCTAGCCAGTCACCAGATCTCAACCCCATAGAAAATCTTTGGAGGGAGTTGAAAGTCCGTGTTGCCCAGCGACAGCCCCAAAACATCACTGCTCTAGAGGAGATCTGCATGGAGGAATGGGCCAAAATACCAGCAACAGTGTGTGAAAACCTTGTGAAGACTTACAGAAAACGTTTGACCTCTGTCATTGCCAACAAAGGGTATATAACAAAGTATTGAGATGAACTTTTGTTATTGACCAAATACTTATTTTCCACCATAATTTGCAAATAAATTCTTTAAAAATCAGACAATGTGATTTTCTGGATTTTTTTTTTCTCATTTTGTCTCTCATAGTTGAGGTATACCTATGATGAAAATTGGAGACCTCTCTCATCTTTTAAGTGGGAGAACTTGCACAATTGGTGGCTGACTAAATACTTTTTTGCCCCACTGTAGGTGTTCACCTGAACAATAAATTGGACTGGTCACACAACAACAATGCGCTTTACAAGAAGAGGCAGCGCAGGCTGTTCCTCCTGAGGAGACTCAGGTCTTTTGGAGTGTGAGGGGCACTCCTGAAGACCTTCTATGATTCGGTGGTGGCATCAGCCATCACGTTTGGAGTGGTTTGCTGGGGCAGTGGCATCACGTGTAGCCAACAGGAAGAGACTGAACAGACTGTTCAAAAAAGCCAGCTCTGTTCTGGGGCAATGCCTCAACCCAGTGGAGGAGATAGGAGAGAGGGGAGTGGTGGCAAAGCTGTCATCTCTGCTGGAGTCCGAGCCCCACCCTCACACTGAACGCACCGAGGAGCTCATTTAGTAGTAGGCTGTGTCATCCTAAGTGCTTGAGGGAGAGGTTCCGTAGGTCCTTCCTACCAACGGCTGTCAGACTTTATAATCTAACCGGTGCTGCTCATAGAGGCCGTATTAAACATCACAACTTTGCACAATACAGATTGTCCCCTCCAATACACAACTAAGACAATAACAATTATTATCGAGGGTGGCAACAACACTGTTCATTCAAATGTGAAATATACTGTCTGGGTCTATATTTATATTTTGCCGGGTAATTTAACTAACTGTATTGCTGTTGATACCATCTACATAGCTGCAATGCTTCTCCTGCACAGCGGGGAAAAAAGTATTGAACTCATCAACATTTTTCTCTTTAAACATATTTCTGATGGAGCCATTGACCTGAGATTATCACCAGATATGAGAAACAAGCCAAGTAATCCATACATACAAAGAAATCAGTGCAACTTTGTTCACAAAACATTATATTTAATAAATTGGAATGACACAGGGAAGAAGTATTGAACACATGAAGAAAAAGAGATGCAAAAAGGCATAGAAAGCCAAGAAACCAGCTGAAATCCATCAGAATTTAGGAAGCCATCCTGTCAACCATCAGTGCATATTAATTTCAGCTGGTTAAGTCCTGACTGATAGCATTTAAAAAGGTCTGTGAATATCAGATTGTCACACCACAAAGAACTCATGATGGGTAGACACAAAGAGCTCTTCTAGACCTCCGCAACCTTATTGTTGCAAAATACGATGATGGAATTGGTTACAGGTGCATTTCTTAATTGCTGAATGTTCCAGTGAGCAGTGTTGGAGCCATCATTTGAAAGTGGAAAGAACATCATTTCACCATAAACTGGCCACAACCAGGAGCTCCTTGCAAGATTTCTGACAGAGGAGTCAAAATAATTATCACAAAAGTTATCCAAGAGCCAAAGACCACTTGTGGAGAGCTCCAGAAAGACCTGGAGTAAGCAGGTACTGCTGTTTCAAAGAAAACAAGTAATGTACTCAACTGACATGGGCTCTATGCCTGCTCGCCTCGCAAGACTCGATTGCTGAAGAAAAAGCATGTTGAAGCTCGATTAAAGTGTGCTGCACAACATTTGGTCAAGCCAATAAAATACTTGGCGTATATAGTCTGGTCAGATGAGACCAAAATTGAACTTTTTGCATGCCGTAACACACAGCATGTTTGGAGGAGAAATGGCACTGCACTTCAGCCATCAGCAACATGGTGTGGGGGTGTTTTTCAGCACATGGTACAGGCAGACTTCATATAATTGAAGGAAAGATGAATGTACAGATGTATAGAGACATTCTTAATAAGAACCTGTTTCCATCTGCCAAAATGCTGAAGATGAAATGAGGGTGGACATTTCAGCAAGACAATGACCCCAAACACACAGCCAAAGAAACTCTCAGCTGGCTCCAGAGAAGGAAAATAAAGCTGCTAGAATGGCCCAGTCAGTCACCTGACGTGAATCCAATTGAAAATCTATGGAACAAACTGAAGATCAGCGTTCATAGAAGACACCCTTGGAACCTTCAAGATTTGAAGACAATTTGTGTGTTCAATATTTATTCTCTGTGTCATTCTACTTTATTAAATATAAAGTCACGCGGTGGCCCTCGCGAGCCACCATAAGACGCCACACCGTCACCAGAGAGTTGTGTTAAAGTCTTTATTACGGTGAAAATCACAATAATACAGGCCGCTGAGGCTATGACACCAACAAGTCTACACACAGGGAGGCATAAGGCTAATAAGCTCCCTCACGGGTCCACAGGATGAGACGGTCACACCACAGACAGGCAATGTAGTATTAATCCATAACGTACGATCGCTCCGACGATCAGCGATGGACACTGCTGCAAGGATGCAGTCACAAGCGTCGGTTTAAGAAGCCGGCCGCTAACGACCGCAAATGCAGAACAGCTGTTCAGGTCTTGACAACTGAGCGGAAGCCTCCCCGAGCGCTGTCACAATAAGAGCTCGGAGAGCCGGAATAACAACGCCACTGTCAAGACCTGACAGGAATAGCCCGAGCACAAATAACATTAGCGCTCGGGTCATAACATATAACTTGTTTTGTGAACACAATTGCCTTGATTTCTTTGTATGTATGGATTACTTCGGTTGTTACTGACATCTGGTAAAAATCTCAGGTCATTGGCTCCATCAGAAATATGTTTAATGAGAAAAATGTTGATGTGTTCAATACTTACTTTCCCCGCTGTAACTATGTACATACTGTATGTATATTTATTTACTGTTTTTGCTAACAAATTCTTATCTTATTTACTATTGCTCTGAGCGCTGCTGCAATCCTGGAATTTCGCCATTGTGGGACTAATAAAGGCTTATCTTATCTTAAAATCCCAGCATCTGCTGTTTCTTCATGAGCTCCGGAGCTGTGCGATTTTAAAACACACCACTGAAGTGGCATTAAACAACGTGCTTCTGATGACAGACCTCCTTTTGCCTGATCAAAAATTGATTGTCATGAAATGCCCCATGATGCACCTTAGATTGCACGCCGCCACAGCTCTTTGAATCAGAATCAGAATCAGAATCAGAATCAGATTTATTGCCATTGTTCATGTAGTACACAAACTAGGAATTTGTCTCGGTGCCATGCTGCAACATTAAAAACATGATGAGATAAAGAGATAAACTAAAAAACTAAAAGACTAAAAACAAGCAATAAGTGTAGAATAATAAGTAATAGTAATAATAATAATAATAATGAGTAATACTAGTCAAGGCAGTTTTAAATAAATTAGCAAGAAGCAGATAATATGGGGTACCACAGTGCAGTCGATAATGCAACAGAAAAACAATGATGAACGGCATGAGCTGCTGTATATAGTGCACAGAGTCAATAAGTCACTTAATGTTCAGCAGTCTGATGGCAGAGGGGAAAAAGTTGTTCATGTGCCAGGAGGTTTTAGTCTGAATGGACCGAAGTCTTCTACCTGAGGGGAGGGGGGCAAACAGTACGTGACCAGGGTGTGAAGGATCGGCTATGATCCGGCCTGCATGCCTCCGGGTCCTGGAGATGTACAGGTCCTGGAGAGATGGGAGCTTGCAGCCGATCACCTTCTCAGCAGTGCGCACGACGCGCTGCAGCCTTAGTCTGTCCCTGGCAGTGGCTCCTGCGTACCACACGGTTATGGAGGAGGTGAGGATGGACTCGATGATGGCCGTGTAGAACTGCACTAACATCTTGGTGGGTAGCTTGAGCTTCCTCAGCTGCCGCAGAAAGAACATCCTCTGCTGGGCCTTTTTGATGAGGGAGCTGATGGATGGCTCCCATTTGAGGTCCCGGGTGATGGTGGTGCCCAAGAAGCGGAAGGAATCTGCAATGGTGATGGGAGAGCCTGTGATGGTGAGGGGGGGGCAGGGGGGTTGTGACTTTCCTGAAGTCCACAATCATCTCCGCTGTCTTCAGAGCGTTCAGCTGCAGGTTGTTGTGGCTGCACCAGGACACCAGCTGGGCCACCTCTTTCCTGTAGACGGACTCGTCGCCGTTGGAGATGAGCCCGATGAGGGTGGTGTCGTCCACAAACTTGATCAGCTTAACAGACTGGTGGGAGGAGGTGCAGGAGTTGGTATAAAGGGAGAAGAGTAGGGGGGAAAGTACACAGCCCTGGGGTGACCCGATGCTGATGCTAACAGAGTCCGAGACAGACTTCCCCAGCCGCACATGCTGCCTCCGGTCCGTCAGGAAGTCGGTGATCCACCTGCAGAGGGAGTCAGGCACGCCGAGCAGGGACAGCTTGTCCTGGAGCAGAGTGGGGCGGATGGTGTTGAATGCAGAGCTGAAGTCCACAAACAGGATCCTGGCGTAGGTTCCCGGGGAGTCCAGGTGCTGCAGGATGGAGTGGAGGGCCAGGTTGACTGCGTCGTCCACAGACCTGTTGGCACGGTAGGCAAACTGCAGCGGGTCCAGGAGGGGAGTGGTGATGGACTTGAGGTGAGACAGGACCAGGCGCTCAAAGGACTTCATGACTACAGAGGTGAGCGCTACAGGTCTGTAGTCGTTAAGTCCAGTAATCCGTGGCTTCTTGGGGATAGGGATGACGGTGGAGGATTTGAGGCAGGTCGGCACGTGGCATAGCTTAAGGGAGGTGTTAAAAATGTCTGTGAAGACAGGAGCCAGTTCTTTCGCACAGTGTCTCAGGGTGGAGGGAGACACACCGTCCGGCCCGGGGGTCTTGCGCGGGTTCAGTCTGGAGAATTGTCTGTGCACGTCCTGCTCACTGATGACAAGGGCAGGGGGGGAGGAGGAGGAGGGGGGGACCGCTTTTGATGAATTAGGGGCCGAGGAGGCAGTGGAGCTGGGTGGAGTGGGGGAGTTGGACACAGCTGACGAGGTGTCAAAACGGGCGTAATGTTGGGACAGTTTTTGACAAAGGGCTTTGTCATCCTGACCTTTAGAAGCCTGAGGCTGATAGTTGGTGATTTGCCTCAGTCCTCTCCACACACAAGCCGAGTCATTAGCAGTGAACTGCTGCTGGAGTCTCTCAGAATACACAGATTTAGCTCTCCTCAGCTCTCTGTTAAACCGATATTTAACCTCCCTGTAGCAGTCTCTGTCTCCACTTTTCAACGCAGCTTCCTTCTCTTTTCTGATCTGTCTGAGCTTAGCAGTGAACCAGGGCTTATCATTAGAGTACCTCACCCTGGTGTGCGATGGGAGAATGCTCTCCTCACAGAAGTTGATGTATGAGTTCACAATGTCTGTGTACTCATTAAGATCATGTGTGACTCCTTTAAACATGTCCCAGTCAGTTATTTCCATGCATGTGTTCAGTTTCTCTCCAGCTTCACTGGTCAATTTCTTCGTGGTGGTCACAACAGGTTGAGTTTCAGTCTCTGTCTGTATGTGGGAATGAGGTGGACCATCACGTGATCAGATAGTCCGAGCGCAGCGCGGGGAACAGCGCGATATGCGTCCTTCACTGTAGTGTAACAGTGATCCAGCGTGTTATTTCCTCTGGTTGGACATTTAATAAACTGTTTGTATCGGGGGAGCTCGTGACTCAGATTGCTCTGGTTAAAGTCGCCTACCACAATAACCAGGGAGTCTGGAAAATTCCGCTCCGCATGTAGGACGTGATCTGCGAGCGCGCGCTGGGCCTCGCGCGCGTCCGCGTCGGGAGGGGCGTACACAGCGATCAAAACAAATGATGCGAACTCCCGCGGGGAATAAAATGGGAATAAAATGAAATGACCTCCACCTCCCAACGCAAAGCGGGCTCACTGTCTACTGGTAATAAGATGGCATGACGCAAAGTGTGAAAAACAGACAATGTGCTGACAGAAACTAACAAAAATACTGGCGTACGGTGGGAAGTTTGGTGGAAAAGTTTGCTGATGACCATCAGAATAGGGCCCTAAAGGTTTTCCAAATGTGGCTTGTCTTCTCAAAATTTATTAATCAAATATCAGATAATACAAATGTCATATTTTAAAAACTCCTACCATAATATTTAAAGGTCCCATTGACTAAAATGGTGTGTTTGTGTGTTTGAACCTTCTAAAATGCTCTCTTGGGCCATATGACTACAGTAAATCTCTCTTCACTAAGAAAAAAATACATTTCAAAAGGATAGGCAGAAGCCAGTATTGCTCTTCCAGATTCCATATCCCTATGTCTCTAATAAATGATCCGATCTTCAGTTATAACCCATCACCGTGCTGCTGGCTGTAATATTCAATCCTCACCCAGAGTTTCTGAGCCCAAGGTGTTAGCTCCAAAGCTTACAGTGCTACTAGGAGTTAGCTCCGCACGCATGGTTTTTATTGTTATTTTCTTTAAATTCCAGTTACCCTAAGAGATACCGGCCACTTTATTAGGTACACCTGTTCAACTGCTCGTTAACACTTAATTTCTAATCAGCCAATCACATGGCGGCAACTCAGTGCATTTAGGCATGTAGACATGGTCAAGACAATCTCCTGCAGTTCAAACCGAGCATCAGTATGGGGAAGAAAGGTGATTTGAGTGACTTTGAACGTGGCATGGTTGTTGGTGCCAGAAGGGCTGGTCTGAGTATTTCAGAAACTGCTGATCTACTGGGATTTTCACGCACAACCATCTCTAGGGTTTACAGAGAATGGTCCGAAAAAGAAAAAATATCCAGTGAGCGGCAGTTCTGTGGGCGGAAATGCCTTGTTGATGCCAGAGGTCAGAGGAGAATGGCCAGACTGGTTCGAGCTGATAGAAAGGCAACAGTGACTCAAATAACCACCCGTTACAACCAAGGTAGGCAGAAGAGCATCTCTGAACGCACAGTACGTCGAACTTTGAGGCAGATGGGCTACAGCAGCAGAAGACCACGCCGGGTGCCACTCCTTTCAGCTAAGAACAGGAAACTGAGGCTACAATTTGCACAAGCTCATCGAAATTGGACAATAGAAGATTGGAAAAACGTTGCCTGGTCTGATGAGTCTCGATTTCTGCTGCGACATTCGGATGGTAGGGTCAGAATTTGGCGTCAACAACATGAAAGCATGGATCCATCCTGCCTTGTATCAATGGTTCAGGCTGGTGGTGGTGGTGTAATGGTGTGGGGAATATTTTCTTGGCACTCTTTGGGCCCCTTGGTACCAATTGAGCATCGTTGCAACGCTACAGCCTACCTGAGTATTGTTGCTGACCATGTCCATCCCTTTATGACCACAATGTACCCAACTTCTGATGGCTACTTTCAGCAGGATAATGCGCCATGTCATAAAGCTGGAATCATCTCAGACTGGTTTCTTGAACATGACAATGAGTTCACTGTACTCAAATGGCCTCCACAGTCACCAGATCTCAATCCAATAGAGCATCTTTGGGATGTGGTGGAACGGGAGATTCGCATCATGGATGTGCAGCTGACAAATCTGCGCCAACTGTGTGATGCCATCATGTCAATATGGACCAAACTCTCTGAGGAATGCTTCCAGCACCTTGTTGAATCTATGCCACGAAGAATTGAGGCAGTTCTGAAGGCAAAAGGGGGTCCAAACCGTTACTAGCATGGTGTACCTAATAAAGTGGCCGGTGAGTGTATATATCACTGTTCCCACCTGGTTCACTAATCCACAGATAATATATTTTCTGGTGTGAGAGTAAATTGAATTATTAGCACTAGCTTAGCTAGGCGGTTGGTCTAACTGCATTACAGTTTCCCTCAGTGAGAAGTTGACAGCTTAACTGTCAATCCAGCCAGTGTTGATTGGTGTTTTCTACAAATTCAACACCTCCACTGGAATCCTTGTTCATTTACACCAAATATATCATTCTTAGATGTCATTTTCCACTTGGCGGCTAGCAGTCATTAGCAATTTCACATTCACTCATTCATGGTTGTTTCTGTGCTTATTGTGCTCCAGGGATTGGATATATCCTTTCAGCCAGTGAAACAGCACACCCCTGTCTGCCAGTGGTGTGTTATTTCATTCTTTCAGACAATTTTACTGTAGTTTGCTCAGGATGTGTTTGCTACCCGAGCTTGGAGCCAGCTAACATTAGCAACATCATAAGTGACGAAAGAGGGAGGGAAAGAGGTGAACTGGGGCTCATGAGCATTTAAAGAGACATGCAAAGAAATGAACTATTAGGAAGAGGGCTGCAAAAGGTGATCCACAATAATGGTGCAAGGCAATTTGACCAAAATATGTTACAACCATTTCATTAAGACCTCTGGGACCTCCCAACATGTGGAAAAGTGCTGCCAATGGGACTTTAATTTTTGTGGTAGTTCACATTAGTGTCAGTTTATCCAAAGTCTTACCTGTAAAAGATAATAACAACCGTGAAATTTTTATAACAGTGATTCTTCCTTTCACCATTTCCCAAATTTTCACTAACTTTATTAGCCTTATTGCATTTGCTAACACTTCTATTTTTCGGCACATGAATATGAATACAGGTAAATTCCTGGTTTTAAAGATGAATGAGTGAATGACTGCACTGAGACATGATGGGCTTCATGTAAGAACCCTGCATGCATGCCAACAAATTTGTGAATGTGACGTACAACAAAGTGAACTTGTGGCATTCACCATTCTTTTAGTATCTTGAAATTTCATACAGGTAATAACAAAAGTTATGTTACACTTTATGATTAGGGTACGTGAATTATTATGAATTCATACATGAATTCATGCATTACAGTGCATTAGTTTGTACTGATATTCCATAAATTCATGCATGAAATACTGGTAATTCATGTAAATTCCTGATACTTCATGAGGTATTGCATGGCTTAATTCATGCGCTTTCATGCATGAATTCATGATAATTCATGTACCCTTACCATAGTTATGTGTAAATAATTTGCTGTTATACTAACCTTAGTTTTCACTTAAATAGCTCTATATTTCATTTATCTAAATCCCTTTTAAAAGTGAAATCCTATAAACTTAATTAGCTGACATGATTTTATGTTTTGATTCAATTTAGGATTCTGAATTTATTTCTATCCTACTCAGTTTAACAGTAATAGACAGTGATTCCAATGCATAACAAGTATAGTAGTACGTATTAGGTTTTCAGTTAAGCAAATGCTTGCTCACTTACACACAGGTGGAATTCCTTTTTATGCGGGTTGTTTACACGGTTTTGTAGAACATATAAGCATTTGTTGAATCTGGAGTGGTTTGGTCGTATTAACATGGTTTTCTAATAGAGTGCGAGGGTTTTACTCATACTGTATACTACTAACATTTTCCTGCATGAGGCCCAATGTGTCCTTTTTATTTTCTTTGTAGTACATGTGAACATTTTGTATAAAACTGAACATTGCTCTTTCTGTCAACACCACTGACAACTCTTTCAATAAGTGTGATCGCCTTTCTCTCTTTCTTTCTTTCTTGCTTCTTAGGGATTGCATCATGCTGTGTTGTTTGAACAGTGGCACCAGCTTTGTGGCAGGTTTTGCCATCTTCTCTGTGTTGGGCTTTATGGCCTACGAACAAAATGTTCCCATTGAGGCTGTAGCAGAATCTGGTGAGAGAATAACAGATGATACAGTGTTATATTTCAGAATCTTAATAAATGTCCACTTTCTGATTTATAATGAGACCAAGTGGTGTATCTTAGGCAGACAGTAGCATAGAAAAAGCCAGTCATTTTGTATTTATCAAAACTGTGCTAAAATAGATTTAAAAAAATTCTCAGTTATATAACTCAGCTCTCTTCACCTAAGCTCTTAGACCTCTGCATTATGCTTTATTTAAGTCAGTATGAATGATTTATTAAATGTGACAGAGCAGGAGATTTGAAATGTTTGTCTTTGAGCACCGATGAGTATCACCCAGTGGTGGTGTGTTAAATAACACATTAGTCTACTTTTTCAACCAGTCAGTTTACAGTTTACCTGCGTGCTTTGTGTTTCAGTTGCCATTTAAAATGGATTTTAACATAATCTACACAACACATAATAACAATAATGTAAAACAAATGGTAGGATGAGCAGTGATTGCCGCTGATGAGTCCTCACACTCAAAGCTATGTTTGTTCTAATATGGAGTGGAAACCGGAGTGGTGGCCTAGAGGTAGTGCATCTGCCCCACAACCGGGAGTTCGGGGTTCAAGTATCGGCCGGGTCATGCCAAAGACCATTTAAAAATGGAACTTCCTGCTGTCCAGCTTGGTGCTCAGCAAAAATGGAACAGAGGAGGGAAATGTGGGCAGCAGTGGCTCAGGAGGTAGAGTGGGTCGTCTAATAACCGGAGGGTTGGTGGTTTGAATCCCGCTCTCCCCAAACCTCCTGTCGTTGTGTCTCTGGGCAACTTTACCCATCTTGCCTCCAGTGTCCATGACACTGGGCATGAATGTGTATAAATGTTCGATAGTGGTCGGAGAGGCCGTTGGTGCGGATTGGCTGCCTCGTTTCTGTCAGTCTGCCCCAGGGCAGCTATGGCTACAGCTTACCACTACCATTGTTTGTGGAGAGGATGAATAATGTATCCATTGTAAAGTTTCTATGAAAAATGCTATATAAATCTGATGCATTATTATTAATATTTTTAGCATAGTACTTCTTTCCCTTTAGTAATGTTATTGAAAAAAATGCATGCATTACACTTTCTGTGGAGATAATATTCAAGAATGTTAAATACAGGCATTATATATACACCCCCCCCCCCCCCCACACACACACAGTGGTGTGAAAAAGTGTTTGCCCCTTTCCTGATTTCTCATTTTTTGTATGTTTGTCACACTTAAATGTTTCAGATCTTCAAATAAATTTAAATATTAGACAAAGATAGCACAAGTAAACACAAAATGCAATTTTTAAAGAAAGGTGTTTATTATCAAGGGGAAAAAAATCCAAACCTACATGGCCCTGTGTGAAAAAGTGATTGCCCCCTAAACCTAATAACTGGTTGGGCCACCCTAAGCAGCAACAACTGCAATCAAGTGTTTGCGATAACTGGCAATGAATCTTTTACAGTGCTGTGGAGGAATTTTGGCCCACTCATCTTTGCAGAATTGTTGTAATTCAACCACACTGGAGGGTTTTCGAGCATGAACCGCATTTTTAAGTCCATGTCACAGCATCTTAATCGGATTCAGGTCAGGACTTTGACTAGGCCATTCCAAAGATTTCATTTTGTTTTTAAGCCATTTAGAGGTGGACTTGCTGGTGTGTTTTGGATCACTGTCCTGCTGCAGAATCCAAGCTTCAGCTTGAGGTCATAAACAGATGACCGGACATTCTCCTTCAGGAATTTTTGGCAGACAGCAGAATTCACAGTTCCATTTACCACAGCAATTTTCCAGGTCCTGAAGCAGCAAAACAGCCCAGACCATCACACTACCACCATATTTTACTATTGGTATGATGTTCCTTTTCTGAAATGCAGTGTTACTTTTACACCAGATGTAATGAGACACACCTTCCAAAAAGATCAACTTTTGTCTCGTCAGTCCACAGAGTATTTTCCCAAAAGTCTTAGGGGTCAACGAGATGTTTTCTGGCAAAACTGAGATAAACCTTTATGTTCTTTTTGCTCAGCAGTAGTTTTCATCTTGGAACTCTACCATGCAGGCCATTTTGTCTCTTTGTTATGGTGGAGTCATGAACACTGACGTTAACTGAGGCAAGTAAGGCCTGCAGTTCTTTGGATGTTGTTGTGGGGTCTTTTGTGACCTCTTGGATGAGTCACCGTTGCGTTCCTGGGGTAAATTTGGTCAGCCGGCCACTCCGGGGAAGGTTCACCACTGTTCCGTATTTTCCCCATTTGTGGATAATGGCTCTCACTGTGGTTTGCTGGAGTCCCAAAACTTTAGAAATGGCTTTATAATCTTTTCCAGACTGATAGATCTCAGTTGCTTTGTTTCTCATTTGTTCCTGAATTTCTTTGGATCGCAGCATGACGTCTAGCTTTTGACGATCGTTTGGTTTACTTCACTTTGTCAGGCAGGTCCTATTTATCTTTGTCTAATATCTAAATTTGTTTGATGATCTGAAACATTTAAGTGTGACAAACATCCAAAAAAGAGAAATCAGTAAGGGTGTGTGTGTGTGTGTGTGTGTGTGTGTGTATATATATATATATATATATATATATATATATATATATATATATATATATATATATATATATATATATATATATACACTACCGTTCAAAAGTTTGGGGTCACCCAGACAATTATTTTGTGTTTTCCATGAAAAGTCACACTTATTTACCACCATGAGTTGTAAAATGAATAGAAAATATAGTCAAGACATTGACAAGGTTAGAAATAATGATTTGTATTTGAAATAATAATTTTTTCCTTCAAACTTTGCTTTCGCCAAAGAATCCTCCATTTGTAGCAATTACAGCATTGCAGACCTAACATGATTGCACAAGGGTTTTCTAATCATCCATTAACCTTCTGATGCAATGAGCAAACACATTGTACCATTAGAACACTGGAGTGATAGTTGCTGGAAATGGGCCTCTATACACCTATGTAGATATTGCACCAAAAACCAGACATTTGCAGCTAGAATAGTCATTTACCACATTAGCAAAGTATAGAGTGTATTTCTGATTAGTTTAAAGTTATCTTCATTGAAAAAAAGTGCTTTTCTTTCAAAAATAAGGAAATTTCTAAGTGACCCCAAACTTTTGAACGGTAGTGTATATACAGTATATATATATATATATATATATATATATATATATATATATATATATATATATATATGAGGTGGGGGCTGAAAAGTTCATAGTGGTTAAATTTGACCAAATGTGGTTTCCTTTTCAACATGGTCTCCCCTTTGGTCCACACACTTCTTCCATTGGTGTTGCAGCGCTTGGATCCCTGCGGCTGAAAAATAAACCACATTTGGTCAAATTTGACCACTAAGATCTTTTCAGCCCCCCCCCCCCCCATATTATATATATTAAATACATAAAACAGAAGGTTATTGTATCTCTAACCAGATACTGCTTTGAAGCATCATTACTAAAGCCAATACCTGTGCTCTGAGGAACATTGGAGTTGTTTTTAATCATGCTATATCCTTTAATTTGCACATAAAACAAATCTCCAACACCACTTTTCTTTCACCTGTATAATACTAGAAGGCAATCAGAGCACTTCTGCCAAAACCTATCTTTGTTTGTTTGGGAGCAGGATTAAGCAAAATGTACAGGACAGATTTTGATGAAATTTTCACCTGAGGTGGCCATTGGGCTATGGATGAACCCATTAGATTTTGGAGGTGATCCGGGTTAGGATATGGATTCTGGATCACTTTTTCACGTTCTGTAATGTTGTGAGATAGGCCTTGGTGGAGGTATGAATTTTTGGATCACCTCCAAACCTAATGAGCTCATCTGTAGCCCAAGGGTCACCTCAGCTGAAAATTTAATCAAAATCTGTCCAGTAGTTTTTGCATAATCCTGCTAACAGACAGACAGACAAACCACCCCAATCACATTATCTCCTTGATAGAGATAATAAGCACGATTAGATAGACCTTGTCTTAGGGTGATGATGAAAACCTACCCCATGATTTTTTTAATGTTAGGGAATTACAATAAAACTTATTTGCCAGCTGTCAAAAAAATGAACAAACAAACAAACAAACAAAAAAAAACAAACTACATAAACATCTTCAGATAATCCAAAGCATGAATGTTTGGCTGAATATAGAACACAGAATATAATTCAAAATCCTTTTCCCGACATAAAAAATCTTAAATGATCAGACTCCCTCTTAAAAATCTCATATTATCTTTTTACCCCGAAAGAGAATTTTGATTTCAAAGGTTAGGATTAGTTGTGATTCCTAGTTTCTAAATTTATAATGGGACAAAGTGCTTTAAGCTATCAGGCTACTCTCTTGTAGAACCATCTCCCAGTTTAAACCTGTATTAACATCTTCTCATGCAGGTCCTGGTCTTGCATTCATTGCCTACCCCAAAGCTGTCACGATGATGCCTCTCTCTCCACTTTGGGCTTGTCTCTTTTTTATGATGTTGATCTTCCTTGGTTTGGACAGTCAGGTGAGTAGCACTGCTATGGCAATGAAAAGACTGCAAAAGATTGCAATTCCGTAAGGAGCACCTCAGAAATTAGTTTCTTTGAGAATTAGGTTATCATTGTGTGTAGCCACTGCTTACTGTATAGACTCCCCTAGGAACTACAGATTATCATACATATTTTGTAAAGAAAAAACTCTACCTTGGACGGCACACTTGCTTTTTTTTTTAAACAGATATTTTTTACATTGCTTTTCTGTTTTTCAGTTTGTGTGCGTGGAGAGTTTAGTGACAGCCGTGGTGGACATGTACCCAGAGACCTTCAGGAGAGGCTACCGCCGAGAGCTGCTTATTCTCGGCATGTCTGTAGCCTCCTTCATCATAGGACTCTCCATGTGTATGGAGGTAAGAGTCAGCAACTGATTTGCTGAATGCACCTTGTGTTGAGAGTTTTAACTGGATCTTTCAAAATGCAGAGCTGTTTTGTCTCTGGCTTGTCTGTAAATTGGGGGTGCCCTGCTGTTTATTTGACAGAAGAAGTAGAAGATTTTCACTGTTTTTGCAATTTATATATATTTTAATACTATTGTCTAATTTTACTGCATTTCATTGGTGGGCAATGAAGTAATTTTACAGTGAGCTACTGCTTCATTTGCATACTTTGAGATGACTCGTACATCATTTATTACTTTTTCTGATCTTCAGTTACATTATTTGATATTCTAGCTTTTATTTTTATTCATAAATTATTTATTAATTATCTAATTCCCTTTATTTATATTTTTTTATTTATTTATTTATTTTTTTGTGCAGATGTCATCATTATCATCATCACTGATCCACCTGTCATTCAATCCATGGGGCCAAAATTAATTTCATTCATCTACATAGGAGATTATGGTCTTTACTATTTTCAATACAAAATATTTAAACCTTGGTTGTGGCCCAAATGTGCATAAAAATGATCTCAGTCCCTTGATCGAGCTATAGATGATTATCAGGGTCCATATTTTTAAATAACATTAAGGTACCTGAGGTCAAATTTTTCAGTCCTTACATTTTTTCATCAAGAGTAACATTGTAAATACACAGGAGCCTCAGCTAGATTCTTTTTTATGTGGCTATAATGTAGAATATGTCACAAGCTGAGCACTGGAGGTTCCGCCATGCTCAGTCTTGTGGCTTTTTCTTTGTATTTATATATTTGTTGTATTTTTGTGCCTTTTGGTTTTTGTTATCCCTGTAATGTTTTTTTATTTTCCTGTTTATGTCTTAGTTTTACTATGTTCTGATTCTGTATCAATTGGTATCTATTTCTCAGTTCATACTTGTTTATATTTTATTCTTCTAATTCCTTATTATTGCGGTTGACAGCTGTCGGGGCATTTCCTGGTTGGTGCTCCGTGTGGGCATAGCCCTGTCAGCTGTCAGCCGGTCGCTCTCCTCTCATTACTTTTTTTTTTTTTTTTTTTTTTTTTGAATGCAAAAGATGCAATAGACTTACACAATGGTCCTCTCCGGCATACAACTAGGAACATACCGGTCGCTATGGAGGGTGAGAATATGTATGGGCACATAATCATACCATGTAGGATAACTAAATAGACGGTTATGCTGTTTCATCCCACCTAGCAACAATGCTCTGCACTGTGTGTGTTTATATATTTACATATTTATTCCATCTAGCTACAATGCTCTGCACTGGGTGTGTTTATATTTATATATCTATATATTTATTCCATCTAGCTACAATGCTCCGCACTGTGTTTTTATATATCTACATATTATTCCATCTAGCTACATTGCTCCGCACTGTGTGTGTTTATATACTTGCATATTTATTCCACCTAGCTGCAATGCTCCATACTGTGGGTATTTATATATTTACATATTTATTCCATCTAGCTACAATGCTCTGCACTGTGTGTTCATATATTCATATATTTATTCCATCCAGCTACAATGCTCTGCACTGTGTGTCTGTGTGTGTGTGTGTGTATATATATATTTTATAGTAATATGTACATATGTATATTAGCTGCTCTTGCTTGCTTGTTTTTTCTTGCCTTCTGATTGTTGCTCTGAGTGTTGCTATCCCTGTGCTGTTGCAATCCTGGAATTTCCCCGTTGTGGGACTAATAAAGGCTTATCTTATCTTATCTTATCTTATCTTACTTCCAGCTGATCCAAATTATTATTCTTTGCTACCTTCTGCCCGCTCATGTGACCCCACACCTGGCATTACTTGTGTAATTTGTCCTGACCCTTTTTAAGGACATCATTTCCATTTCATGTCACCACAGTCTTAGTTATACTTAATCCTCGCCACCAGAACCCCTTCCCCGTTCTGGTGAGTTCATGCTAACACTATCTGTAAGTTTACCTTGTCATCTGTTTGGATTTTTGCTTTGATGCACTCTGGAACTTTGTGTTTTGTTAATAAATACCACAAACTGCAGTTCAATGCATGGGTCTGTATCTCTGCCCTAAAGGGCCATTCATGACAGAATAATTTGGTTTTTCATACTATCAACAAAATAATTCAACATCTTTCCATATGATTATGTTTATGCTATATTTCATTCACCTCTGCTATAAATGTACTGTAGTGTACTTCACTGGTACAGTGGTATGAAAAAGTGTTTACCCCTTGCTGATTTCTCATTTTTTGTGTAGGTTTGTCACACTTAAATATTTCAGATCATCAAACAAATTTAAATATTAGACAAAGATAACAAGTAAACACAAAATGCAGTTTTTAAATGGTGTTTATTATTAATGGGAAAAAAATCCAAACCTACATGACCCTGTGTGAAAAAGTGATTGCCTCCTAAAACCTAATAACTGGTTGGGCCACCCTTAGCAGCAACAACTGCAATCAAGTGTTTGCGATAACTGGCAATGAGTCTTTTACAGCACTGTGGAGGAATTTTGGCCCACTCATCTTTGCAGAATTGTTGTAATTCAACCACATTGGAGGGTTTTCGAACATGAACTACCTTTTTAAGGTCATGCCACAGCATCTCAATCGGATTCAGGTCAGGACTTTGACTAGGCCACTCCAAAGTCTTCATTTTGTTTTTCTTAAGCCATTCAGAGGTGGACTTGCTGGTGTGTTTTGGATCATTGTCCTGCTGCAGAACCCAAGAGCGCTTCAGCTTGAGGTCACGAACAGATGGCCGGACATTCTCCTTCAGGATTTTTTGGTAGACAACAGAATTCATGGTTCCATTTCCCACAGCAAGTCTTCTAGGTTCTGAAGCAGCAAAACAGCCCCAGACCATCATATTACCACCACCATATTTTACTATGGGTATGATGTTCCTTTTCCGAAAAGCTGTGTTACTTTTACGCCGGATGTAATGGGACACACACCTTCCAAAAAGTTCAACTTTTGTCTCATCAGTCCACAGAGTATTTTCCCAAATGTCTTGGGGATCATCAAGATGTTTTCTGGAAAAACTGAGATAAGCCTTTATGTTCTTTTTGCTCAGCAGTGGTCTTTGTCTTGGAACTCTGCCATGCAGGCCATTTTTGCCCCGTCACTTTTTTATGGTGGGGTCATGAATACTGACGTTAACTGAGGCAAGTGAGGCCTGCAGCTCTTTGGATGTTGTTGTGGGGTCTTTTGTGACCTCTTGGATGAGTTGCCGCTGCGCTCTTGGGGTAATTTTGGTTGGCTGGCCACTCCGGGGGAGGTTCACCACTGTTCCATGTTTTCGCCATTTGTGGATAATGGCTCTCACTGTGGTTTGCTGGAGTCCTAAAGCTTTCAAAATGGCTTTATAATCTTTTCCAGACTGACAGATCTCAATTGCTTTGTTCCTCATTTGTTCCTTTGGATCACAGCATGATGTCTAGCTTTTGAGGATCTTTTGGTCTACTTCACTTTGTCAGGCAGGTCCTGTTTAAGTGATTTCTTGATTGAGAACAGGTGTGGCAGTAATCAGGCCTCAGTGTGGCTAGAAAAATTTAACTCAGCTTTCCAAAGATGTGATAAACCACAATTAATTTATGTTTTAACATGGGGGGCAATTACTTTTTCACACAGGACCATGTAGGTTTGGATTTTTTTTAACCCTTAATAATAAACACCTTCATTTAAAAACTGCATTTTGTTTTTACTTGTCTTATCTTTGTCTAATATTTAAATTTGTTTGATGATCTAAAACATGAGGGACGCGGTCCCTCGTGGATTTTTGTGGGGGGTGCTTCGGGAGTATGGGGTATCGGGCTTGTTGTTACGAGCTATTCGGTCTCTGTACGACCGTTGTGAGAGTTTAGTTCGTATTGCCAACACTCGGTCGGAGTCATTCCCAGTGAGAGTTGGACTCCGCCAGGGCTGCCCTTTGTCACCGATCCTGTTCATAATTTTTATGGACAGGATTTCTAGGCGCAGCCAGGCAATGGAGGGTATCATGCTTGGTGACCACAGGATCTCATCTCTGTTGTTTGCAGATGATGTTGTCCTGTTGGCTTCATCCAGCAATGACCTACAGCTCTTGCTGGGACGGTTTGCCGCTGAGTGTGAAGCGGCTGGGATGAGAATCAGCACCTCCAAGTCCGAGTCCATGGTCCTCAGCCGGAAAAAGGTGGATTGTCCTCTCCGGGTTGGGGACAGGCTCCTGCCCCAAGTGGAGAAGTTTAAGTATCTTGGGGTCTTGTTCACGAGTGAGGGGAAAATGGAGCGAGAGATCAACAGACGGATTGGAGCAGCATCTGCAGTGATGCAGACGTTGTACCGGTCTGTTGTGGTGAAGAGGGAGCTTAGTTCTAAGGCAAAGCTGTCGATTTACCAATCAATCTACGTTCCTACTCTCACCTATGGTCACGAGCTTTGGGTAATGACCGAAAGAACGAGATCGCGGATACAAGCGGCTGAAATGAGCTTTCTCCGTAGGATTGCTGGACTCACCCTCAGAGATAGGGTGAGGAGCTCAGTCATCCGGGAGAGGCTCAGAGTAGAACCGCTGCTCCTCCACATTGAAAGGAGTCAGTTGAGGTGGTATGGGCATCTGATTAGGATGCCTCCTGGACGCCTCCCACTTGAGGTGTTTCAGGCACGTCCCACTGGGAGGAGACCCCGGGGCAGACCCAGGACTCGGTGGAGAGACTATGTCTCCCAGCTGGTCTGGGAACGCCTTGGTATCCCCTCTGAAGAGCTGGAGCAGGTGGCTGGGGAGAGGGAAGTCTGGGCTTCTCTGCTTGAACTGCTGCCTCCGCGACCCGGACCTCCGGAAAAGCGGTAGAAGATGGATGGATGGATGGATGGATCTAAAACATTTAAAGTGTGACAAACTTACAAAAAATGAGAAATCAGGAAGAGGGCAAACACTTTTTCACACCACTGTATATAAAGAGGGGAAATGTTTGATAACTGAGTTTTCATGTATGTATATGTATATAAGGGCCTGTACTCATATTTTAAATACTTTGCTCTGTCGTCTGCTCTGTTTCTGTGTCCAGTTTCACTGCTGCTTCGTCATTGCGTTTGCTTTTACTCTCCTACTTCTAATCTCGACACTTTCTTTGCTTTCATCGAAAACCCATTGTGGATGCACTGATGCGAGGACTTGGCATAGAATTTTAAAATATTTTCTGGAAGTGTAGTTCAATGTTCGAGCAAAGAAGACATTTAAATTATTCTTAGCTTCACTGTATGGTGATGTAACTCTACTGTAAGATTTATGTGAAATTTTATTTATAAAGACCCTTTTAGTGAGAGAACAGATGAATTGACTTGAGTGGTAGTAGAGTGGGATGAATACTTTATTAAATGTGAGGCCACAACTAGTAGTGAAGCATGCAGAATTCTGAGAGATGCACCACACATGCTGTAGAGGACATCTCACTACAGTGTTATTTCAGTTAGGTTAAACCTCAGTAAAAAAAAAAAGTCTGTAGCCCACAGCTTAGATAAGAACTGGAACCTAAAAAATTGATTTGAACAGGAAGATTTTGTTTGTTTAATCTTTGTCATTTGGTCCTGGCTAGCAATGCAACAAGCATGGTGTATTTTGTCCTCAGACTTGTAGTGTGTGAATTATCTAAATCAAATGCTTTGCTTGGATTTAATACATATTTTGAACTTCTTAAAATGTTATCCTAGCAAGTAACATCCATGTTATAATAAAAAGATACTGAAATACTCAAGAAAATTAAACATTAAAACGAAGATGAATGGAGGAAAATTAAAAAAACAGAAACAGTAAACTAATAGCTCTATGTACCATATAAATTTGAGCTATCTTTGATATTTAGTGGTCAGTTTTACTAATATGGTTTATATTAAAGCTTCACCTAATTAATATTCTAGCTGAAATAATTGAGGTTAATAATATTATCACAATAATCATCAAATTATTCTTAAAACTTTGGAAATGTCACATACAGTGGAATCACTTTAAATTGCATTTATTGGAAAACATTTTATTGCACTTTAAGTGACCATCTAATGATGTTAAAGGTAACAGAAAATATCAATACATGAATTAAAACAAAAAAGTCTAACTGCCACTGTGGTATTAAAATTAACATAATTTTAAAAATGAACAACTTTGAAACGCTTTTCAGTCAGGAAACAGTTTTGCTTTGTGGCCAGCAAGGTGACAAATGTGTTACAGACAATGGAGTTGGTTCATAGTTGCACTATATTTCATTCAAATGATTCAGTCTATTAAAATGAACATTTCTCAAATTTAGTAACTTTGCCTTGTCAGGTAACAAATAAAGCTCCATTTATAAGATGTAAAAATATCCTGTTCAGCCACGACAATGATTGAGTGACAGGTTAAGAATTTTGACAGACTTGACTGCCAACAGCCCCCCTGGTGGTGGCAGTTCAGAATACATGTGAAAACCAGAATTGTACTTAAGCGAGTCAGAACAGCTTTCTGAACACATATGTGAATACTAGCAATTATCACGATTAACGATCATCCTGATAATAACAATTTATCTTGATTAATTATTTGAGTGTTTTTATTGCAATAAATGATAATATCCTATATCCTTCCACCTCTAGTTTGGATAACTTTAATAATTGAAATATGTGAGTAGGATGTGTAAGATAACTATTTTAACTTTTCTATTTTTATGCCAAGGTAAGCTAACCAGTTAAGCTAAGCTAGCAGACTAATGTCAGTGTTTCAGTGTGTGAGTATTTCACTTGAAAATATGTCAGACTTTTGTTTTATGTTTTATAGTTGTTGCTGTTTATAAAGCTCATACCCAGGCTACATAAATTTGCACCAGTACCAAAAATACCGAACAGTTTTTTATGAGTAGGAAAATAGGATAAAGCCTATTGGTTTCTATTGCTGTCCTTAATTAGACATTTTTAGAAAGTACTTTAGTCTTTCAGAATCACGAGTGCACATGTAACATGAAATAATCTAGAAATAAACCTGAGTGGAAAGAGTGGTTATTTTAACCTCTCGGTCAACAGAGTGTTTCTTCATTATAATAAGCATCCCTGATTTCCTCTCTATTTGTTGTCCACAGAGGTGGGCCATAACTAGTTACATGAACTCAAGTAACTTTTCCCTCAGAATTTTTTTCTTAAGATAAGATAAGATAAGATAAGCCTTTATTAGTCCCACAACGGGGAAATTCCAGGATTGCAACAGCACAGGGATAGCAACACTCAGAGCAACAATCAGAAGGCAAGAAAAAAAACAAGCAAGCAAGAGCAGCTAATAAACATATGTACGTATTACTATAAAATATATATATATACACACACACACAGACACACAGTGCAGAGCATTGTAGCTGGATGGAATAAATATATGAATATATGAACACACAGTGCAGAGCATTGTAGCTAGATGGAATAAATATGTAAATATATAAACACCCACAGTACGGAGCATTGCAGCTAGGTGGAATAAATATGCAAGTATATAAACACACACAGTGCGGAGCAATGTAGCTAGATGGAATAATATGTAGATATATAAATATATAAACACCCACAGTACGGAGCATTGTAGCTAGATGGAATAAATATGCAAATATATAAACACACACAGTGCAGAGCATTGTTGCTAGATGGAATGAAACAGCATAACCGTCTACTTAGTTATCCTACATGGTATGATTATGTGCCCATACATATTCTCACCCTCCATAGCGACCGGTATGTTCCTAGTTGTATGCCGGAGAGGACCATTGTGTAAGTCTATTGCATCTTTTGCATTCAAAAAACTATTAGTTTGTTACGTCTTTTTGCTATCTCTGCGAGCAGCCCTGCTTAGGTTGTACAGTCTGACAGCCGTTGGTAGGAAGGACCTACGAAACCTCTCGGTTGTGCACCTGGGATGATGTAGTCTGCTGCTAAATGAGCTCCTCAGTGCATTCAGTATGTCCTGCATAGGGTGGAACTCGGACTCCAGCAGAGATGACAGTTTAGCCACCGTCCTTCTCTCTCCTATCTCCTCCATCGGATCAAGGCGCTGCCCCAGGACAGAGCTAGCTTTCTTAATCAGTTTGTTCAGTCTCTTCCTATCGGCTGCAGTAATGCCACTGCCCCAGCAGACCACTCCAAAAGTGATGGCTGATGCCACCACCGTGTCATAGAATGACTTCAGCAGCGCCCCTTGTACACCAAAAGACCTGAGTCTCCTCAGCAGGAACAGCCTGCGCTGTCCCTTCTTGTAGAGTGCATCAGTATTGTGTGACCAGTCTAGTTTATTGTTCAGATGAATACCCAGGTACTTATAGGATGTCACCATCTCGATGTCTGTTCCCTGTATATTTACTGGTACTGTGAGGGGCTGCCCATGCCTGCGGCAGTCCACCACCAGCTCCTTAGTTTTCCTCGCGTTGATCTGGAGGCAGTTCCGATGGCACCAGTCCACGAAGTCCTGGATAAGCCCTCTGTACTCAGCTTCATCTCCATTGGAGATGAGGCCAACGATCGCAGAGTCATCAGAGAACTTCTGTAGATGGCAGTGTGTTGTGTTGTGTGAGAAGTCCGCAGTATAAAGAGTGAACAGGAAGGGAGCCAGCACCGTTCCCTGGGGGGCCCCCGTGCTACTGATGATCGTGTCGGACACACAGTCCCGGGTTCTCACAAACTGAGGCCGGTTCGTGAGGTAGTCCAGGATCCATGATGACAGGTGCTGGTCCACCCCTGCGCGCAGCAGCTTGTCCTTCAGGATCATCGGTTGGATGGTGTTGAAAGCACTGGAGAAGTCAAAGAACATGATCCTCACCATATTCCCGGGCTTCTCCAGGTGGGACAGAGAACGGTGAAGGAGGAAGATCACCGCATCCTCCACCCCAATGCCATGCTGGTAGGCGAACTGGAGTGGATCCATCGCTGGTTCCACCAGGGGGCGGAGGTGAGCAAGGAGCAGTCTCTCCAGGGTCTTCATCAAGTGGGACGTCAAGGCCACCGGTCTGTAGCTGTTCAGGTCTTTGGGGTGGGAAGTTTTTGGTACAGGTACCACACAAGATGTTTTCCACAGCTGTGGTACCCTCCCCAGTTTCAGGCTCATGTTGAAGATATACGTCACAATCCCACACAGCTGGTCTGCACAGGACTTGAGGAGCTTTGCGCTGATGCCGTCCGGTCCCGGCGCCTTCCTCGCCTTGATCTTCCTCAGCTCCGTCCTCACCTGGGTCCTGGTCAGGGTCAGGATGGGGGGCTGTGTGTTGGGAGTGGGGGGGTGTTGGTAGAGTGGGGAGTGGGCAGCAGGACTTGATTTCTTTAGAGGCAGCAGTGGTTGTTGTGCAGTCAGGGGGGAGGGCGGTTGGTCAAATCTATTGAAAAACAGATTCAGGTTGTTCGCCCACTCCCTGCCCCCTGTGGCCTGGGGGGAGGTATTCTGGAGCCCCGAGATGGTTTTGAGGTTTCTCCAGACCCCGCTGATGTCGCTCTGTTGCAGCTTGTCCTCCATCTTCTTCCTGAAGCTGTCCTTGCCTTCTCTGATCTTTCTCCTCAGCTCCCTCTGTACGGACTTCAGCATCTCCCTGTTCCCCGACCTGAAGATCCTCTTCTTCTCTCTCAGAAGTGTTTTTATCTCAGGGTTGATCCAGGGTTTGTTGTTTGAGTGACGCCGTATGGTCTTGGTGGGAACGGATTTGTCCACACAGAAGCTGAGGTAGCCCGTGAAGGTGTGAATGAGGCCATCGATGTCCTCACCATGTGGATCGCAGAGCTGCTTCCAGGCGGTGGCTTCAAAACAGCCCTTTAGGGTGTCCATTGTCTCCTCAGACCATAACTCCACAGTGTGCATGGCCGGAGGTTGTCTGTGCACTAGGGGTTTGTACACCGGCCGGAGATGAACCAAGTTGTGATCCGATCTCCCGAGTGGGGGTAGTTGTGATGAGGTGTACGCCTCCTTAGTGTTTGCGTAGAATAAATCCAGTGTTTTATTGTCTCTAGTGTGGCATGTGACATACTGGGTGAACGTGGGTAGAATGGGAGACAGTGAAACATGGTTGAAATCGCCTGAGATGAGGAGAAGAGCATCTGGGTGTTCTGTCTGCAGCCTGCTGGTTACTGAATGGATGACGTCACGTGCTGTCCCAGCGTTCGCCGTCGGATTTGCATAAACAACAATGCAGATCACGTGTGAGTGTTCTCTCGGGAGATATGTAGGCCTCATGCTAACAGCTAGCAACTCAATGTCTTTGCTGCAGTGTCGTTGTTTAACAGTGATATGTCCCGGTCTGCACCAGTTGTTGTTAACATACATGATCACTCCACCGCCCCTAGCCTTGCCACTGTCTGGTGTTCGGTCAGCTCGTATCATGTGAAAACCCTCCAGCTCAATGTTAGCATCTGCTGCTAGTTCAGTTAGCCACGTCTCAGTAAACAAAAGGAGAGAGCACTCCCGGTATGTGCTATCATAACGGGAGATAGCCGCTAGCTCATCTAACTTTCCCAGTATCGACCGTACATTTCCCATGACAACAGATGGAAGGGAGGGTCTGTACCTTATATTTTTTGTCCTCCGCCTTACTCCAGCCCGGCAGCCGCGGCGTTTTCGCCTCAGTTCACTCGGTATGTCGAGTTTTTCCAATGGGACCGGGTGGCGGTTGAATGCTAGCAGCTGTTCTCTGCTGTATCGTATCCTGCTATAGACAGTGGCTCCGTCCACCGGCTCAGGAGACATTTAGGACGATCTGTGTGTCCGTGATATAAGTGGGGTGAAAAAAAAAGACGGATCAAAAGAGAGAGGAAGGGAAAAAGACTCGGAATCGAGCCGCTGTTGCAAAAGGCAGCCGACTCGTGTGGCGCCGAGAGAAAAAAAAAAAAAAAAAAAAAAAAAAAAAAAAAAAAAAAAAGCACTATTCTTGCACTATTTACTCCTGTTTATGTACATTTTGAAGTAAAACCTGCATGTTTACTCAAGCACATTTGGTCATACTGAGTTACATTTAAATTCACTGATTTGGACTTTAAGCAACACGTTGTAGTACAAAAAAAATGTTCCCAATTAAAAGTTTTAATTCTATGTGAAAAGGGTCAAATTCATCATAAAAAGTTGCAAAATACAAGAAAAAAAGCAATAATTAGAAAAACTCAAATATTTATGAGAAAAAAAAATACAGTTTATCAAAAACTTTTAACTTTACAGGAAAAAAATTACAATAGTAATAAATTTATGACAAAAACTCACAAATTTATGAGATAAAATGTACATTTATGACGAGCCACAAATTTTAGAGGAAACTCCTCGTAAATTGGGAAAATCATTGCTCACGCTTTCTTACTCCTAATTAGGTAATTTCTTTGGTGACTACACTTACTTGCACATGAATAATTAATATCAAAAGATAACACTATGTGTACTTGAGCAAAAATTGTGCCTCCTCTACGCACCTCTGATTATCCAGGAGAATCCAGTACATGTTAAGAGTGATGAAAACCATCTCTTTGTATCCTATCAGGGAGGGATGTACGTCTTCCAGCTGTTTGATGCATATGCTGCCAGTGGGATGTGTTTGCTGTTTGTGGCCATATTTGAGTCCATATGCATTGGCTGGGTGTATGGTAAGATAATAATTTCATGCTCAGACATATAAGAAACAAATGTGTATCACCTGTGACACATTTCTGCACAGAAAAGCTTATAACTGCAATACCTTGTTACAAATATTTCTTCTCTGCCCTCTGCTGGTGAATCATCAGACACACATGCAATTTCCTTTTTTTTGTTATCCAAATTATTCCTCTGTGACCGACATTCAGAATTTGAATAAAATAAAATAAAGGAAAAATAGTGACTTGTTCCTGTTCAACAACTTTCTCTCATTTCTGGATTGAATTAGTAATGCATTTACACTACAGTTGAACTGACATGAGCCGATCGACAACAGATACATCTATAACAACTGTGTGCTGAAATTAAGCAATACAGTTATTTTGGCCCAGCTGGCAGACCATTTCAGATTAGACTTTATCCACATCCTATCAATAGTTTTGTTTTGACAGCTGCAAAGTATCAATAAATATCAGTCACAAAATTATTTGTGATTTATGATACAGGAAGAAGCTGAATTTGACTGACTCATTTGCATTTCAGGTAGTGACAGATTCTACCTCAATATTGAGGATATGATTGGATACAAACCTGTCTTCTTCATCAAGTGGTGTTGGATGTTCCTGACCCCGGGCATCTGTGCTGTGAGTCAGCAGTCACATATAATCTAGGAAAATGTTGAGGCGCAGTCTGAAGGATTAGACAATGATAACCACAAGTTTATCCGAAATATGACATAGATTAACTTGCACATTTGAGAGAATTTACAAACATGTTATATGTTGGCCAAGAATTATCCAAAAATGAAATATTCTGAATGATATTTCTTAATGACATATGTTTTCCTCTTCTGCAGGGAATTTTCTTGTTCTTCTTGATCAAATACAAACCGTTGAAGTACAACAATGTTTATATCTACCCTGATTGGGGCTATGGCATTGGGTGGTTTATGGCCATGTCCTCAATGGTCTGCATCCCTCTGGGGATTATTTGGATGATTTGGAAGACCCCAGGCACCTTCACAGAGGTAAATATATTAAAATACATATCATCTTACCGTGATGTCACCTTTTGGTGTACAGACTGACTTTCTGAAGAGGCCAAAGTGGTGAATTATCAGCTTAAAATGATCATCCATTGCCCTCTTGTATTCACGTATCTGCTACTTCTACAAAGTAACTAAACTTAAAGCAGCACTATGTAACCTTCTTGTTCCAGGTAGGATCACAACAAAGACTACAACTATGGCCACTATTCAATTTTCAATTCAATTCAGCTTTCTTTATATAGCGCCACATCACAACAAAGGTCATCTCATAGCATTATGACCACAGTCCCAACAGCCAGTCACAGGGTGCTTTTTTGATGGTGGCTACAGTTGCGCACTTTGGTTGTTGGGACTAAGGTCATAATCACCATAGTTGTAGTCCTTTCAGTGTTCTTACCAATAATAGAGCTGTTACAGGGAATGTGGGCTCACTCAAGCTATGGAAGAAGTGACATTCACCCAGTCAAAAGTTGATCTACCATAAAAATAATTTTAAAAATATTTTAATATGGAAATCTTACATAGTGTTGCTTTAAAGAGGCATTCCAGACATCCTTGTAAATACACGATGAATAGTGAATTGCTCCCTCAATGATATAGAAATGTACAGACGTTTTTAGAGTAGTTGTGCAAATAAGAGAAGTCACTAAGGGTGGGACAAAAGATCGATTCAGGGATGGATCGCGATACTTGACACGAACAACAATGCACTGATTCCTAAATGAATGGACTGATCTTTAATTATTATGAAAACGTTGCATACACTCTTGGGTATCCAGTCAGTTGCATTTTCAGTCCACTAGATGGCACAAAGCAAGCTGCTTCACACTCAGCGGCAAACCATCCCAGTAAGACCTATAAGCCATTGCTGGATGAAACCAACAGGACAACATCGTCTGCAAACAACAGAGATGAGATCCTGTGGTCACCAAGCATCGACACCCTCTGTTCCTTAGCTGTACCTAGAAATCCTGTCCATAAAAATTATGAACAGGATCGGTGACAAAGGGCAGCCCTGGCGGAGTCCAACTCTCACTGGGAATCAGTCCGACCGAGTGTTGGCAATACGAACCAAACTCTCACAACGGTCGTATAGCGACCGGATAGCTCGTAACAACAAGCCCGATACCCCGTACTACAGAAGCACCCCACACAAAAAACCACAAAGGACGGGGCTGAATGCCATCTCCAAGTCCACAAAACACATGTAAACTGGTTGGACAAACTCTCATGAACCCTCGAGGATTCTCGAGAGGGTAAAGAGTTGGTCTGATGTGCCACGGCCAGGACCAAAACCACATTGCTCCTCTTGAATCCGAGGTTCAACCAACAGCCGGACTATCCTCTCCAGTACCTTGGCATAGAGCTTGCCAAGGGAGGCTGAGGAGTGTGATCCCTCTAAAGCTGGAACACACCCTCCGGTCCCCCTTTTTAAAGAGGGGAACCACCACCCTGGTTTGCCATGCCAAAGGCACTGTCTCCGACCTCCATGCAATGTTGCAGAGGCGTGTCAACCATGACAGCCCTACAATATCCAGGGCCTTGAGGTACTCAGGGTGAATCTTGTCCACCCCCGGGGCCTGGCCACCAAAGAGATTTTTAACCACCTTGGCGACCTCAGCCCCTGTGATAGGTGAGTCGTCCCCTTTGTCCACAAACCCTGCTTCCTCTGTGGAAGGCGTGTCAGTAGGATTGAGGAGATCCTTGAAGTATTCCTTCCACCGCCTGACGATATCCCCAGTCGAAGTCAGCAGCGCCCCATCCACACCATACACAGTGTGGACAGGGAGCTGCTTCACCCTCCTGAGCCGCCGGACAGTTTGCCAAAATCTCTTCGATGCCGACCAAAAGTCTTGTTTCATGGCCTCACAGAACTCCTCCCACACCCGAGTTTTTGCTTCAGCAACCACCCGAGCCGCACTCCACTTGGCCTGCCAGTACACCTCAGCTTCTTAGGGAGTCCCACAAGCCAACAAAGCTTGATAAGACTCCTTCTTCAGCTTAATGGCCCCCCTCACCACTGTTGTCCACCACTTGGTTTGGGGGTTGCCACCACGAGATGCAGCGACAACCTTGAGGCTGCAGCTCTGGGCAGCCGCTTCAACAATTCAACAACAGAGGTGGAGAACATGGCCCATTCAGACTCCATGTCTCCAGACTCCCTTGGAATGTGGTTGAAGTTCTTCCGGAGGTGGGAGTTGAAGACCTCCCAGACAAGGGCCTCAGCCAGACATTCCCAGCACACCCTCACTATACGTCTGGGTCTACCAGGCCTGAATGGCCTCCTCCCTGGCCATCGGATCCAACTCATCACCAGGTGGTGATTAGTTGACAGCTCTGCACCTCTCTTTATCTGAGTGTCCAAGACATACGGCCACAGGTCTGATGACACAATAACAAAATCAATCATCGACCTGCGTCCTAGGGTGTCCTGGTGCCAGGTGCACATGTGGACACCCTTTTTCTTGAACATGGTGTCCATTATGAACAAACTGTGGTTAGCACAGAAGTCCAATAACTGAACACCACTCGGGTTCAGATCGGGCAGGCCTTTCCTCCCAATCACTCCCCTCCAGGTTTCACTGTCGTTGCCCACGTGTGCATTGAAGTCCCCCAGTAGGACAATGGAGTCTCCAAGAGGAGCACCCTCCAGCACCCCAGTCAGACTCCAAAAAGGGTGGGTACTCTGAACCATCATTTGGTGCATAGGCACAAATGATGGTCAGGACCCGTTTCCCAACCCGAAGACGCAGGGAAACAACCTTTTTGTCCACCGGGAAAAGCTCCAATATAGAAGCCGCAAGGTGGGGGGATACAAGAATACCCACCCCTGCTCTCCGCCTCTCGCCCAGGGCAACTCCAGAGGAGGCCAAGCTCTATCCCATCTCCAGAAGACTGGTTCTGGAAAAGGAGCTGTGTGCTGAGGTGAGGCCGACTATATCTAGCTGGTATCTCTCAACCCTATGCACCATCTCAGGCTCCTTCCCCACCAGAGACGTGACATTCCACGTTCCAAAAGCCCATTTAGAAAGCCTGGGATCAGACCACCACGGTCTCCGCCTTCGACCGCCACCTGATCCACATAGCACCGGCCCTCCATGGTCCCTCCTGCAGGTGGTGAGCCCACTGGAGGGCGGACCCATGTAGCTCCTTCGAGCTGAGCCCGGCCGGGTTTCTGAACATGGGACCCAGCCGGGCTCAGCCCGAAGGAGTTACATGGGTCCGACCTGAGGGCCCATGGAGGGTGGACCCATGTAACTCCTTCGGGCTGAGCCCGGCCGGGTCCCATGTTCGGAAACCTGGCTACCAGGCACTAGCCACCGAGCTCCTCCCTCAGGCCTTGCTCCAAATTTATGCTAATAAATTTTAAACTTGTACTTTCATAAATTTAAATGTTTTGTAAATTTGTATTTTTTCTTGTATATTTGAGACATTCAATATGTGAGGTTTATCTGATAAATTTAGGATATTTTATAATAAATTTAACACAATTTTAATTTTTAATTTCTGAGATTTTGTGTTAACATTTTCATTTTTTCACATGAATATGCAACTTTTCACTAAAATTTGCATCTTTTTTCTTGTTTTACTGCAACTGATCTAGAATAGTGGAATGCTGATTTCAACAATGATTTCAATGAAAAGAAATAAAATAATAATTCATAAAGATTCAGTCATTTCTCATAAGAACCAATTACAATACCTCGGTTGGCTCCTTGGAGAAAAAGGTTGGGAATGAGTGACATAAAACACCTGCTAAATGTGTCAGCTTTTTATTTCAATTCATCAGGATGCACTTTTGATTCATTTTATTCCTTTACTATTCCCTGAAAGTGAAATAGAGCTAACAACTTTCTCTTCTGTGCAGCGAATGAAAAAGCTGACCACTCCCAGCCCAGACTTGAAAATGAGAGGAAAACTCGCTGCCCTCAGTCCCTATGCTGTCAATGATGCAAAACTTAAGGCAGATGGGAAATTATCCACCATCTCAGAGAAGGAGACGCATTTCTAATCGACTGCTTGACAGACTGACCAACCAAGCTGCCTGCTGTCTTTGTAAAAAGTCAAACAAATGAATACCACAACATCATCAGCCACGTCACAAAACAGGAAACGAAGCAAATGACTCAGAGTCTTATTTTGGTTACTCTTTAGTTAAAGGAACACATATTAGCTGTTATTTAAGTGTTTATTAGTAGCCTGGTAAATCTGTATAAGTCATTATAAAGCAATTATTCTGCATGGCCATGTTCTACTAGGATTAGAATATTAATTACAACTTTTTCCTTAGTATTAGTGATGGTAAATGAGCAAGCTGTTAGATATGAATGATAATATTACTTCACTTCTTCAGTAAGGGCCTTATGACGTGTAGAACAAAGCACAAGTCAAGCACTAATAATTTTTATTATTCAGAATATGTTCCCCATTAAGTGTGGGCTGGTTCGTAATTAATCCATTGGTAGTTCTATACTCAACAAATCCTAAATTAATTTCATAATTCAAAACAGCTCTTTTATTTACTATTGATAAGCAGTAATTCAGGTTACTTTTTTAAAAGTTGGAGTTAAATAGATTAATGTTAGTAGAAAATGGTCAGGCAGAATAGAATAATATGTGCTTTATAAGGACTAACAAAGAGCTAATAGGCTACATATACAGTATATGCCTTATTAACAGCTAATACATGTTCCCTTAACTAAAACGTTACCCCTATTTTTGTTTTGTATAAAAATATAAGATAAAAGGATGCATTATCACATTGTTACGTAGTCTGCTTTTGTTTTGCACAAACTCTAAATAACAAATTTGTTGTTTTTCAATTAATGTTGTGATGGAAGCGGCTGGTTTGAACCTTTCTAACCATTAATATTTCAAGATCAATGTGACATACTTTATATGGCTAAAACGTGTCCTGCTACCTTGTCAGTAATGGTCACACTAGTATCTGTGCCTTTAGACCAATACCAACGTGTTGTGTTGTACAAGGCTTACACTGTACATTTATCGGCAAAGTGCTGTGCCTCTCTATTAGGTACTAGGTACCCAAAGGTGTCTTTCTAAGATGTAGCAGCTTGGGGACCATTCTTTGTAGTTAACTGTGTGTTAAGAAAGGGTAGTGCAGTGTCGATACTACTGTATAGAAGGACAGCAGAAACCCTTACAACTAAAACTTTAATTAAAGTGGACTTATTGTATCTTTTTCTTGTTTTCTTTTGCTGTGGCCATAATTTCAGGGCCTGAGGTCAGTGAATGCACACGATTTGCAAATATAGCCTGAACTGCTTCAGATTGGTTTTAAAAATTGGGTTTCTCCTCCAAGAACTTCATGATGTCACAGTGATAAGTCTTAAATATGACCAAGTTTAAAGTATGATATGCTAAAATGGCTTATTTCAGATACTGGATTGATCAAGATGCTGCACTAAAACCCATCATGAAATAAATTAGGATTATTTTGAATTGTGAATTGCATAAAAGCTATAGTAGTACATAAGTCAATAGGTCCACTTTAAATTGTGCTTATGAGGTTTTGCAATGAAAAACTGTGAAAGCTGTGGAACACTTTTTAGTTTTTTGTTTGTTCGTTTCTGCTTTAAATACAGCAGGGAAAATAAATATTGAACATGTCAACATTTTTCTCATTAAACATATTTCTGATGGAGCCATGGACTTGAGATTTTCGCCAGGTATCAGTAACAATCTAAGTAACCCATACATACAAAGAAATCAAGGCACGTTAATATAACAAAACAAGTTATATTTAATAAAGTTGAATGACACAGGGAATAAGTATTGAACATACTTGGTGAAATTCATTTACTATTAAGTAGAAAAGCCTCTGTTGGTAATAACAGCTTCCAGACACCTCCTGTATAGAAAAACTAGGCACAGGCACTGCTCAGGAGTGATTTTAGCCCATTCTTCCACACATACTGTCAAATTTTAAAGGTTCCGTGGGTGTCTTCGATGAACTCTGATCTTCAGTTCGTTCCATAGATGTTCAATTGGATTCAGGTCAGATGACTGGGCCATTCTAGCAGCTTTATTTTCCTTCTTTGGAGCCATTTGAGAGTTTCCTCGGCTGTGTGTTTGTAACCATTGTCTTGCTGACAATGATTACAAACTGTTTACAATCATTTGTCCACCCTTGTTTCATCTTCAGCATCTTGGCAGATAGCAACAGGTTCTTATCAAGGATGTCTCTGTACATATGTTCATTCCTCTTTCCTTCCATTATATGAAGTCCTCCTGTACCATGTGCTGAAAAACACCCCCACACCATGATGGGACGTGCAGTGCCATTTCTCGTCCAAACATGCAGTGTGTTGTGGCATCAAAAAGTTCAATTTTGCTCTCATTTGCCCAAATGTTGCATAGAAAACTTTAAATGAGCTTCAACATGCTTTTTCTTCAGCAATGGAGTCTTGCGAGGTGAACAGGCATAGAGCCCATGTCAGTTGAGTGCATTATTTATCGTTTTCTTTGAAACAGCACTCACTACCTGCTATCTCCAGGTCTTTTTGGAGCGCTCCATAAGTGGTCTTTGGGTCTTGGATAACTCTTCTAATAAATTGACTCCTCTGTCAGAAATCTTGCGAGAAGCTCCTGGTTGTGGCCGGTTTATGGTAAAATGATGTTCTTTTCACTTCCGAATGATGGCTCCAACAGTGCTCACTGGAACATTCAGCAGTTTAGAAATGCGCCTGTTTTGTTTTGCAACAATAAGGTTGTGAAGATCCAGAGAGAGCTCGTTGCTTCTACCCATCATGAGTTCTTTGTGGTGTGACAATCTGATATTCAGAGACCTTTTTAAAGGCTATCAGTCAGGACTTAACCAACTGAAATTAATTTGCACTGATGGGAGATAGGATGGCTCCCTAAATTCTGATGATTTCAGCTGGTTTCTTGGCTTTCTATGCCTTTTTGCAACTTTTTTTCTTCATGTGTTCAATACTTATTCCCTGTAACATTCTGCTTTATTAAATATAACTTGTTCTGTGATTTGATTTGATTTCTTTTTATGTATGGATTACTTGGGTTGTTACTGATATCTGGTGAAAATCTCAGGTCAGTGCCTCCATCAGAAATATGTTTAATGACAAAAATGATGTGTTCAATACTTATTTTCCTTGCTGTAATTGTTGGTGTTAAGCAGCATAAGCAAAAACCCTTCTCAGCGGATGTAACTGAATCCTCGTTAGATGATCATTACCACTATTTCAAACACAATCTGTCTTTTTGGGTTTTTTGAACAAGTAAAAAAATTGGTCTGAAGATTGAAAAACAACCCCCTCAGTTATAGAATTCTCTACAAGGCTACAAATAGCTGTGTGTGACTTGCAGGCTGAGTCTAAAAACATGCCTTCCTCTCTTCTCCTGCCGCCCTCTTATAAGTCATGGATATCTGTCATTTCACACTAATTATGCTGAGGCTAACACATAGTGACAGACAGACGTGCTTCCAACCCAGCATTTTTATTTCCTGCTCTGCCTGCAGAGAAGATGGACGCTCCTCAAATGAACATTTCAGACCTCATCTGTCCTCATAACCTTACTTTTTTATTCTTCACCCCCATTCTCTTCCCCCAACCCTTTCCTTTCCATCTTCAACATATACTTGTCTGACTTATTTTTTTTTGTCCCATGTCTTTTTCTGCTTGTCTTCCTCACATGTAACATTTGAACCGTGACGTATGTTTTGCAAGGGACTGCAAATCATTGCATTTCACGCATTATTGCTTCAACGATGGTTTCGCTATTGAATTGCAACCTCTCCTCTGACACAGAAAACCTAATGGAAAAAAAAAATCCATCTTTTATTATTGCTGTCTAAGCCACAGCTGGGGTGAAAACACCCTTTCCCCCTGCCATCAGTGTAATTGTGGCAAGAGGTCAATGAGCTGGTCTCATCATTACAGATCAATCCTTGTCCATTAGGTCCTCAAAATGATCACGAGCTGTCCTGTCATCCTTCCTTCCTTTGTCCAGCTCTTCCCTTTCCCGTCCTTTCTCTTTGGCATTATTGTTTCCTGATGAAAATGCAATCAGAGGAGAGCATCTGAGGGAATGATTAAATTACATTTTTTTTCAGGAGGAGGCAAAGAAAGCGGCGGAATGAAATAGCGAATTGATGAGCTGAGGAAGTGTGTGCTCAAGTATGTGACGAGGGACACTGAGGAAGTGTTTAGTGACAGAAGCTCCTCCTGTCTAAGCTGTTATATCCTTTTAAACATGTGATTGGTCCCTCCAGTGTGGCTATGTCATTTTTCACCACCTCACTGATTTTTGTGCAAGTTATTAATTGTGTGCAACAGAAGTTATAATCAGCTGTTTAACACTGATTGTGATGATGTACATTTTTACAGCTCTTTCTAGAAATCAGTGGTTTATTTCTTGAGATGAAAACAGTTTAAAAAATGTATGCTGTGATAAATAAAAGGTCAACTGTTTTGACTTTTGATATGCTCAAAAGATCTTGTTATAGACATGTACTTAAAGGTGTTTTACTGTTCTTTACTGTTTTACACAATTTTTGGTATTCACAGGACACACAAACTGTCTGCTTACTCATTTTTAAAGAATAAATATGAATGAAAGTGAAGTGTTGACTTGTCTTATTTATTTTACCTAGCATTTAAGTTAATCAAAAAGATCTCAATAGTAATGTTAGATTAATAATTCATAGAGGAAACTGGACAATTCAGATGATGTTTCCAATATCAGCACATAAGCTGGAACATACAGTGCTGTGGAAAAGGATTTGCCCCCTTCCTGATTTATATTTTTGTATATTTTTCACACTTAAATGTTTCAGAACATCCAAAAATTTAGTTTTTATGATAATTTCATTTATTAAGGGAAAAAAGCTATCCAAACCTACCTGGCCCTATGTGAAAAAGTAATTTCCCCTTAATAACCGGTTGTACCACCCTTGGCAGCAACAACTGGCAATGAGCCTTTTACATCATTGTTGAGGATTTTTGGCCCACTCTTCTTTACAGAATTTTTTTTTTTTTCAGCCACATTGGAGGGCTTGAGCTTGAGGTCACAAACTGATGGCTTGACATTCTCCTTCAAGATTTTCTGGTAGAGAGCCGAATTCATGGATCCATCCATGAATTCACCAAGGTGCTGAAGCAGTAAAGCAGCCCCAGACCATCACACTACCACTACCATGTTTCTCTTGGTATGATGTTCTTGTTATTAAATGCTGTGTTAGTTTTATGCCAGATGTAATGAGACGCATGCATTACAAAAAGTTCAACTTTTGTCAGTCCACAGAATTTTTTCCCAAAAGTCTTGGGGATCATCAAGATGGGGTTTTTTTGGCAAATGTGAGATGGCCCTTTGTGTTCTTTTTGGTCAGCAGTGGTTTTTGCCTTGGAACTCTCCCATGGATGCCATCTTTGACCAGTTTCTTCTTATTGTTAAATCATGGACCAGTGTCCAAACTGAGGCAAGTGAGGCCTGCAGTTCTTTAGATTTTGTTCTGGGTTTTTGTTTCTCATCTTTCATTAGATTGTGCCATGATGTGTGGCCTTTTAAGATCTTTTAGCCTACTTCACTTTGTCAGACAGGTTCTATTTAAGTGATATCTTGATTCAGCAGGTCTGGCAGTAATCAGGCCCGGGTGTGGCTAGTGAAATTAAACTCAGCTTCCCAAAAAATTTCATTAACCACAGTTAATTCAAGATGTAACGGGCCAGGTACGTTTGGATAGCTTTTTTTCCTCCTTAAATGAAATTATCATTTAAAATCTACATTTTGTATTCACTCATGTTATCTTTGTCTCATACTGAAATTTATTTGATGAAGAAAAATACTTCATCAGCGAAACTAAAAATCAACATAGCCTTCTGTCACATCAATGGCCAGTCACCTCAAAGCACATACTGTAGCACTGCTCCATCCAAGCACTTGTAAAGCTTCATACCTACATTTTTATTGGTTGTAATCGTGTTCTCTAGACAACAGCTGACAACATGTATGCCTACGTTACCAGAAGCTTCCAAATAATTGCTTTCATAGGTTGTTCTCGATTTGTCTATAAAATGGTAGCCTGAAGTGTTTATATAAATATTTATTTAGTATAATTTGTAACTGGTTGGCCATCAAATTCCACAGCATTTAAACATGTGTTAACATTACTTTCCACAGAAATATCAACATAACCCAACATGTGTCAGCAATTGTAAAAGAGCACTGTGACGACGGAGTGTCGCCACTGCTATGGACCTCTTTAATTAAGTACTATATTATAGTATGTGTAAAAGGATTTATAATTTTAAATGTTAACATGTATTGTAATGTATAAAATGCACATATAGTTTGAGATCTGTTTGGGTGAATTGAAGTCCACTTGTGTGAGATAAAATGCTAATGTTAATTATGCTAATTGGGTGAGACAAATGAATAATCTAAGAACAACGTACCTTTGCCAGCATGCTTCCTGGTGGTGTCCGGGCAAAAGATTCCCCAGGGGTCTGAGTGCCCTTTAAAGGATGCCAGGAGGAGGAAGTATGTAATGGTTGAGTAGAGGGGGAAGATTGGTGGATTTATTATGTAAATAGGGGTTTATACTATTTATTGTATTAATTATGGTGTTTATTTATTATGTGTACTTTGTAAATATTGTGGGAACTATTTATGTATTTATGAATCCCTTTTTAGAAACTATTAGGTATGTGTGGGAATGTGAATATTTATTGTCTTACCTGGGGCATTTGTATGTTCCAGTTGGACTCATTATCTCACTAAGTATATTAACAGGTGTTTTTCATTTGGTTGGGGGCGGGGTGTTGGATGTTCTAATGTCAGTTGTTGCCTGCACAGTGTCCGTAATAAATGGGAAAAGGCTTGTAGCAAACTTTTGGGAGTCTCGCTCTTCTGTGATGTACCTTGACCGCTCAGCAAGTTCCTGACAAGCACCAAGAAAATAAAATTCATCCACCTGACAGGTGTCACATATCAAGATGCTGATAAAATAGCATGACTGTTGCACAGCTGTACAAGTGTTATAATCAAATATGAGCTGCTTCACAAGCAGTTTTGGTTATTTCTGGCAGTGCACTTCCATTTTTTATGCTTTGTGCCCCTGTCATTGAAATAACAAAAAACTGTACCTGCACTTTGCACTCATGAGTGATGTCTTTTTAAAGGGGCGCATCTGGGTGCAAAGCAAGTGTGTTGGTCGTGTATGGCATTGCACTTTTGATCAACAACAACCACATCTGAAGTCAGTGGTACATTGTCAATTACTATTTAAACAGTGCATTTTAAAAACACACAGCTGCACATTACCTCTTTTGGCACTGAGCAGATAATCTGGTGATGCCAGACAATCAGGACACACTCACTGCTGCATCATCACCTTAAAAGACTTAGATGGAACAGTGGTGTTCCAGTAACTGATGTCATGCATTTTGATACTGCACAAAACAACGCCCATTTCCGCAAAACCAGTCAGCCCTAAACGCACCACTATAATAGCAGTCCGCCATAGATAATGCACTGCTGCCTGATAAAGGTGAGGTGATGAGCAATTCTGACTGATTTATTGTGTTACACCCAAAACACACCTCTGAATGAATAATTAACAGCATTAGGATAACCATTTTGCTGATTTCACTCGCACAAAATCACTTTTTTCCCACTGTGTTACAGCAAAAGAGACTTGGTATTTCAAGTTTTATAAACACAGTTGTGATATTTGATTGAAGCCAATGCATTAGATAATGCTTAGATACATGTGTGCCTAGGTGTATAAATATAATAACATAATATTCCATGAATATGTTGTGTGTTGTGTGAATAGGTATCCATATCATGCACGGGATGATCTGGGAGATGTGAAGAGAATTTTTCATTATTGCCTCACATGGCTGCTACATAAAAACATGAGCTGAAAAAGTATTGGGACTCTGTAGTGAAGCAAAGTCATTAAGAGTGCGATGTGAAGTTTTAATGGCTTCCCATTGCTCTCTAAATGAAAAAATAGTTTCTCTCTTATGCTGTAAAATTGCTATTTTGCTTCTCTTTTTTCTTTTTTCTTTTTTGAGATTAACTTTAATCTACAACGTTGATCGAAAGCAGTGCAGCTGCCTAACAGGCTGTTACTGTACACTGAAAAAAAGAAACAGCCTCATTTATCTATTAGCACCTTTTTCACATTTAACCATTTCAGGCCACAGTTAGAACGAACGTTTACGTATGTAACCACGGTTTTATGAATGAAAGTGAACCTGTCACATGGTTACAGATCCACTAAAATGAAATAAAACTGAAGGAGCATAGTTATGGGAAAAGTAATCAGTGTATCAAACAGGGGAAAAAAATAGCTGTTTACACTCACATCAATTTACAGTCCCCCATCTAACCTACTTGTTAGGTTAGATGGGGGAACGAATTGCTCAAAAAGTCCCAAAGCATAAAGGATTTTTCTAAGCTGGAGCATTGAGTGGAGGAAGCTACTAATTATGCATGGAGGAGACCAGTGGGCTGTTAAAGCCCTCACCTGGAGGAGAAAGGCCATGATTGCTTGCATCAGACAGCTGTGCATGGGAGAGTTCAATTCAATTCAATTCAACTTTATTTATATAGCGCCATTTCACAACAACAGTCATCTCATAGCACTATCAACTGTAGGGAGGACCCCCACAGTTGCAGAAAGACCCCAGCAATCAGGCGATCCCCTGTGAGCAAGCACTTGGCGACGGTGGAGAGGAAAAACTCCCTTTTAACAGGAAGAAACCTCCAGCAGAACCAGGCTCAGGGAGGGGCAGTCATCTGCTGCGACTCTGAACAGCAGATTCAGATTCAGAGTGGACTCTGAACTTAGTTAAAAGTAGACTGGATCAAGCATGCATACATATAGTATGACGATATTCGTGAGTTGGACTTAAAGGACATAATGAAGGATTGTTCTTTAAAGAAGGCAAGAAGAAAGCACTTTTAAAAAGAAAAGACATGCTATTTGCAGTGTTTCCAGTCATCTGTGCAGGTTTTCTATTTCTGCTATTGTGCTTGTTTGAATCAGGAATACTTCATTGATGTAATTTTATGCCAAAGGCAGTATCTGTCACACTGTAAAAAAAGAAATCTCAGTAAGAAAAAATATCCTAAATCAAGGCTTCATGCTTGTTTTTCTCTCGCAAGATGATAAGACAAGAATTTCTTTTTGTTGTGCAGTTTTCTGTAAGATTTTACTTGCTTTACAAACATTTTTACTTGTTTTAAGCAATTTAATCTTACTTTGTTGGCAGATATGTTTTTGTAATTTTAACTAGAATTATCTATTGCAGGAATTTTTTTTTTGTTTATTTTAAGTAAAATTATCTGCCAGTAGAGCAAGAAAATTTGACTTATCAAATTGCGTTGAACAAGTTAAAACTATTGGAAAGCATGTAAAATTTTCTTATACATAAAATGCACAGCAAGAATAAATATTTTGTCAGACAAAAAAACAAGCATAAACAGCCTTAATTTATTTCATTTTACTCATATTTGACTTGTTGCAGTGCAGTTGTGTTTTCTAGTTCAATGTTGCATTATTTTTCAAAGAGAAACAAAAATGAGGCTGTAGTGGCTCAGGAGGTAGAGCAGGTCACCCAATAACCAGAGGGTTGGCAGCTTGAATCTCACTCCCCACACCTTGCTGTTGTGTCCTTGGGCAAGACACTTTACCCACCTTGCCTCCATTGTGTTCATGGTTCATGACATTGACGTATGAATGTGAATAAATGTTCGGTGGTGGTCGGAGAGGCCGTTGGCATGGACTGGCAGTCATATTTCTGTCAGGCTGCCCAAGGGCAGCTGTGACTACAGAGGTAGCTTTCCACTATCATTGTCTGTAGAGTGAATGAATAATGGACTCAAATAAAGTGTCTTTTGGTGTCATGAAAAGTGCTATATAAACACAATCCATTATTGAAAACATACTGTAGTTATTCTGTAAGGGACAAGAGTTGCAAATTAGCTAATAGCTATACACTCTATGTGCAACACATCAGATTGATTGTCTTTGATTAATTGTCTATGTTTATTGCACTGTCCCTGTCAAATAAACTAATCTACTACTACTACTAAAATCTGAAACTTCTAGGTATACAGTGTGGTATTTTTTTCTCTGTAGTATTAAACATGACATTGACTATCAGTATTTTTAAAGGTATTATCAAGGTAAAAAATCCCAGTATTATGAGAGCACTAATGTCCACAACATTGTGGCACCGAGCAATAGTTAAAACCCTCTGTCCCTTATTTGACTGTGAGAAAGTTGGCAACCCTAGTTGTAAGGGCGGCAGGTGGGGATGCTGGTATGGAATGCATTCAGCTCAGTGAGAGAACATGAAACGAGCTCCAAAAGGGCAACAAACCATTTTAAATTGGTTGAACTTGTCAAACAAAAGGACCAAACCCACTGTCCAAAACGAGGTAAAAATCATATTATTGATTTAGCTCATGAATTGTTATCTGAAGTTAAATGGTTGCTAGTTTGCTAATATGAGTTTCACCACAGAATAAATGTGCTGCCTGGTGGGATTTAGCTGATCTGAGAAATAATTAGCTTTTCCCATGCAAATTTGGTCTTTACATTGTATTAATCACTCATGAAATGTGATCAGAATGGATTTGTTCATCAACTGTTAGAGTGAAACACATACATATGTTTCAGCATTCATCAAAATGCTAGCAGCTCTGAACATTTATCGAGTACAAACAAAATCTACTCAACCACCGGTCCTTAAATATAAGTGCATTTAAATATTGCTTGTCATACCCACAAAATTCAAGTTAATCTTAAACTGTTCTTCATTTTTAAAATGTCATGATTTTGATAATTAAAAAATTCAATTAAAAAGCAAGTTTTACCACTTTTGATTGTAGACTACGTCACTCTGAAGGCTATTCTTAAATATCCACATTAAAAGAAATTGATTATTTTCCCTGTAGATTATTTTCAGATCTTCTATCCTCTGTTAAAATACCACAACTGCACAAAAGAGTATCTAAACAAATATATGAGAAATAAAAAACAAATTGATGAATGAAAGAATTGATGCATATCATATTCCTAAACTTTTTTTTTACATAATAGGTTTAATTATTGAGCTTAAAATCACATTTCTAGTTTTCCTTTCCCATTTTATTTAATCATGATACAGCATTACACAAATTAGGGAGTGACCAAACACTCAGATATTGATGGCTTATTACAGTGGGGCAAAAAAGTATTTAGTCAGCCACCAATTGTGCAAGTTCTCCCATTTATAAGATGAGAGAGGTCTCCAATTTTCATCATAGGTATACCTCAACTATGAGAGACAAAATGAGGAAAAATAATCCAGAAAATCACATTGAAGGATTTTTAATGAATTCATTGGTAAATTCCTTGGTAAAATAAGTATTTGGTCACCTACAAACAAGCAAGATTTCTGGCTCTCACAGACCTGTAACTTCTTCTTTAAGAGGCTCCTCTGTCCTCCACTCATTACCTGTATTAATGGCACCTGTTTGAACTCATTATCAGTATAAAAGACACCTGTCCACAACCTCAAACAGACTCCAAACTCCACTATGGCCAAGACCAAAGAGCTGTCAAAGGACACCAGAAACAAAATTGTAGACCTGCACCAGGCTGGGAAGACTGAATCTGCAATAGGTAAGCAGCTTGGTGTGAAGAAATCAACTGTGGGAGCAATTATTAGAAAATGGAAGACATACAAGACCACTGATATTCTCCCTCGATCTGGGGCTCCACGCAAGATCTCACCCCATGGGGTCAAAATGATCACGAGAACGGTGAGCAAAAATCCCAGAACCACATGGGGGGACCTAGTGAATGACCTGCAGAGAGCTGGGACCAAAGTAACAACGGCTACATCAGTAACACACTACGCCGCCAGGGACTCAAATCCTGCAGTGCCAGATGTGTCCCCCTGCTTAAGCCAGTACATGTCCAGGCCCGTCTGAAGTTTGCTAGAGAGCATTTGGATGATCCAGAAGAGGATTGGGAGAATGTCATATGGTCAGATGAAACCAAAATAGAACTTTTTGGTAAAAACTCAACTTGTCGTGTTTGGAGGAGAAAGAACACCATATCTACTGTGAAGCATGGGAGTGGAAACATCATACTTTGGGGCTGTTTTTCTGCAAAGGGAACAGGACCACTGATCCGTGTAAAGGAAAGAATGAATGGGGCCATGTATCGTGAGATTTTGAGTGAAAACCTCCTTCCACCAGCAAGGGCATTGAAGATGAAACGTGGCTGGGTCTTTCAGCATGACAATGATCCAAAACACACCGCCCGGGAAACGAAGGAGTGGCTTCGTAAGAAGCATTTCAAGGTCCTGGAGTGGCCTAGCCAGTCTCCAGATCTCAACTCCATAGAAAATCTTTGGAGGGAGTTGAAAGTCCGTGTTGCCCAGTGACAGCCCCAAAACATCACTGCTCTAGAGGAGATCTGCATGGAGGAATGGGCCAAAATACCAGCAACAGTCTGTGAAAACCTTATGAAGACTTACAGAAAACATCTGACCTCTGTCATTGCCAGCAAAGGGTATATAACAAAGTACTGAGATGAACTTTTGTTATTGACCAAATACTTATTTTACCGAGGAATTTACCAATTAATTCATTAAAAATCCTTCAATGTGATTTTCTGGATTTTTTTTTCTCATTTTGTCTCTCATAGTTGAGGTAAACCTATGATGAAAATTGGAGACCTCTCTCATCTTTTAAGTGGGAGAACTTGCACAATTGGTGGCTGACTAAATACTTTTTTTCCCCACTGTATCACTGTATAGTGATTTGGCACCTAGTATAACAAGATTAATCACCTTAACATCATATCTTTTGAGTTTGTTGGTGTTTAAGGCTCCATTTGCAATAAAAGGAGGGCTAAAAAATAAACAGATGATAAATAAAAAGTTGCAATGCTTCTTCCAGATTTTTTTTTTTTTGCAGCATTTGTCACCTCCTCCGGCCTGTTGCTTTTCCTGTCAAGTAGGGGTCTCTGCAGAACGCTGCGCTGAACTTAGAGAAAGCATATTATTAACCCATTTAAAGATAGCTCTGTCCTCTCTTCCAGCTCTTGGGGCTCCAAATATTTTGTCCAACCTTTTTTCTCCTTTAGTAAACTTCATCAGTGTTTTATGAAGCACTGTAATGTTTCCAATGTCAGTTTTTCGTGTGTGCAACTTTTTTTTTATCATAGTTTTACAGCTTTTCTTGTAAATCAGACTTTTTTTTCTTGTATATTTGCCTACTTTTTGTATAAATATGCAATCTTTCCACGATGTTTACCCCCTAAATTCAGTTTCTCACAAAAATGTAGCATTTTTCTTAAATTTGTCATGGAAAATAAGCATTTTTCCATACATATTTGCAAAATAATTTAAATTTCTGATTTTAAAAATATTTTTGTCCATCTTCAAGTTGTTACTTTCTTCTTGTGAATTTGTTCTACTCATCCATCCACCCAGCTTCTTCCGCTTAATCCTTTTTTGGGTCGTGGGGGGGCTGGAGCCTATCCCAGCATCTTTGGGCGAGAGGCAGGGTACACCCTGGACAGATCGCCAGTCCATCGCAGGGCCAACACAGAGAGACAGACAACCATTCACTCTCACAGTCATACCTAAGGACAATTTAGAATCCCCAGTTTGATGCCAGTTAACCTAACTTGCATGTTTTTGGCATGTGGGAGGAAACCGGAGAAATCCTGGAGTAAACCCACAAAGACACGGGGACAACATGCAAACTCCACACAGATCACTGTTGGTTGGGGGCTGGGATGGTACTATTTTCTCTTAAATTTGCATGTTTTTTTTCTGGTAAATTTGGTAAAGGTAAATTTGTTATTTGCCTTTTATGAGGACGGGGGCAAATACCTGAATTCTAAATTTGAAAGCTGAATGCCATTGTAAAAAAAAAAAAAAAAAAAAAGTCTAGATTGTAGATAATGTGAAAATGATGAGGCAGAGTTCATCTCACGAGTCAGGTTTATTCACATCATCCAACATCATCAAAAGCAGAAAGAGGAAGAAACCCAGACATTCGTCCTTTAAATACCTCAGGACTTCAAAGCACACAGTCATATTGTATTTAATCCCAAATAACAATACATCTTCCTTCAGATCTTAACACCTCCACCCCCAGCCTCTGGCGGCCAGGAAAATCCTCCCAGGCCGTCTCTCTGCATACCAAAGACTAGACTTTCACATTCTCCTGTTATCTCCAGAGAGGCTCAGTCCTTTGTTCAATCTAAGATGTGAAGCCTAAAGTGGTATACATATGAAGCATGAAGTGATATACATAAGTGCACATATATGTGTCCCACATGACCCCCCCCCCCCAAACGTCTAAGATGGAACAACGGAATAACAGTCTGCATGTCATGATGAACCATTACACATCAGTCCACGTGCTGCTTGGGCCTCAGTCTCCTCCCGTATCTGCTGTAAGCGGGCTTTACCACTTCCGCAGCGCCATCCTGCTGGGGAGCTGCTGCCTGACGGTGAGAACTGTTAGTCAATCCCTGTGGGTGTTCTGGGGAATGTCCCCTAGGGGGTCTGCCGCGCTGAGGAGCCCTGGCGCACAGCACATCCTCGTCTGCCACAACAAAGGTGGGTTTGAGCCTGTTTATGCCAATCTTTTCTTTCCTGCCCCCCAGGTCTAGCAAAAAATGCTTATCCCCTGTTTCCAGCACTCTAAATGGTCCATCATAAGGTGGTCGCAACGGTGGGCAATGGGAATCGTGTCTGACAAAAACAAACTCTGCGTTTTTTAAGGCCTTAGGCACAAAAACGCGTGGAAAACTGTAGTGAACGGGACCAGGCAGCATGCCCAATTCCGTGCCACTCTGTCACCGCTGAGCCGGGGAGCATTCTGGCGCAGGATTATCTGGGAGAAATTCCCCGGGCAGCCGAAGTGGCTGCGCAAAAACCAGCTCAGCCGGGGAGGCTTCTAAATCCTCTTTAGGTGCAGAAAGCAACCCCAATAAAACCCACGGTAGCCTGTCTACCCAATTTGCATCCGTAAGCGATGCTCTGAGAGCCGCTTTCAATGACCTATGAAAACGTTCACATAACCCATTAGCCTGTGGATTGTACGCGGTTGTGCGGTGGATCGTTACCCCCAGGCTGCGGGCCATTGTTGACCAAAGTTCGGAAACAAATTGAGGACCCCTATCGGACATAATGTCCGATGGGACTCCAAAACGCGCTACCCATGCTGTTAAAAACGCGCGCGCCACCTCCTCGGCTGTGGTTGACGACAGTGGGACCACTTCCGGCCAGCGTGTGGTCCGGTCTACCATTGTCAGAAGGTGTGTGCACCCCTGTGACGGCGGTAGGGGGCCTACGAGGTCCACGTGAACATGAGCGAACCTCTTAGCCGGGATGTGGAACGGCTCCAAGGGAGCTCTCGTGTGTCTGTGTACCTTGGCTCGTTGACAAGCCATGCAGGCTGCTGCCCACTCTCTAACTTGTTTGCGCAGGCTCGGCCAAACAAATTTCTCTCCTACCATTTTGACCGACGCGCACACTCCCGGGTGTGCCAGAGAATGAATCGAGTCAAAAACGCGGCGGCGCCACGCGGCTGGTACCACAGGACGCGGTCGCCCAGTGGAGACATCGCAGATTAGGGGGGGCATACCGTCTTGCAGCACCCTGTTCTCCAGCCTTAACCCTGTTGGTCCAGACTGGAGCGCGCGCATGTCCGCGTCGCTAACCTGATCCATGGCCATGGCTGCATAATCTATCCCTACGCGGACTGGGGCCACCATGGCGCGTGAGAGACAGTCTGCCACTACATTTAGTTTACCCGCCATATGCTGAATATCAGTAGTAAACTCTGAGATAGCGGCCAGCTGTCTTTGCTGCCGGCCTGACCACGGTTCTGAAACCTTGGCCATCGCAAATGTCAGCGGCTTGTGGTCAACGAACGCGGTGAAACGGCGTCCCTCCAGCCAGAACTGGAAGTGGCAAATGGCCAAGTGGAGAGCTAACAACTCCCTGTCGAATGCGCTGTATTTTCGTTCGCTATCGTGCAAAGTCCTGCTGAAAAATGCGAGCGGCTGCCAAGCCCCGGCTACATGCTGCTCCACGACCACCCCTATGGCCACATCTGACGCATCAGTAGTGAGCGCTATGCGGGCCGTTGGGTCTGGATGTGCTAACAACGCAACGTTTGCCAGGGCTGTTTTGACCGCCGAGAATGCTCGCTCTCGCTCCGGAGACCATTCAGTCTTATTTGTGGGTTTTTGGTTTTTTTTAGTGCGGCATACAATGGTTGCATGAGCTGCGCTGCGCGGGGGAGGAAACGGTTATAAAAATTCACCATTCCCAAAAACTCCTGTAACGCCTTGACTGTTTGTGGCTGGGGAAAATTTGTTACCGTGCGTACTTTGTCAGGCAGCGGAACCGCTCCTGCTGGGCAGACGCGATGCCCCAAAAAATCAATCTGCGTCACCCCGAACTGTCACTTCGCTGGGTTGATTATTAACCCGTGCTCTCCCAACCTCCGGAAAACTGCCGTGAGGCGGTTTTTGTGTTCGTCTTCGGACGCGCTGGCTACTAAGATGTCGTCCAGGTAGACGAATACGAAGGGGAGATCGCGCAACACCGCGTCCATCATGTGTTGGAACGTCTGCGCAGTGCCATTAAGCCCAAACGGCATACGCAAAAACTCGAATAGGCCAAACGGAGCTATTACCGCTGTTTTGGGTATGTCCTCAGCGCGCACTGGGACTTGATGGTAACTGCGGACCAAGTCTATCTTAGAAAAAAGTGCGCCCCCGCCAAATGAACGGAAAAATCTTGGATATGCGGGATTGGGTAGCGGTCGTGCGCTGTGGTGTTGTTCAACCTGCGGAAATCTCCGCAAGGTCACCACGAGCCATCAGCTTTCGGGACCATGTGCAGCGGGGAAGCCCATGGGCTTTTCGAACGCCTGATGATGCCCAACTTTTCCAGGTTGGCGAACTCCTCGCGCGCTATGGTCAGTTTAGCTGAATCCAAGCGCCGAGCTTTTGCAAAAACGGGTGGTCTGGTGGTAGTAATAAAATGTTCCACTCCGTGTTTAGCGACGGCTGCTGAAAATGTGGGAACCGTGAGTGCTGGGAACTGAGTGAGCAGTGTGTGGAACTTACCGCTTGCCATCGCGATGTTGGCTTGTGCTGTGGGCGGGGTCACTCGGGCTGCACAGGGAATAGAATAAAAGGAAAGTGCATTAACCAGGCGCCTGTTAGCAAGATCAACCAACAAACCACGTGAGCACAGAAAATCAGCCCCCAACATATTGAAACTCACTGCAGCTATAACAAAAGTCCATTCAAATGTACGGCCGTGTAGGGACAGAAGCAGGTTCCTCTCACCAAAGGTCTTAATCTCCGAGCCGTTCGCTGCTGACTCCCCGCGACCTCCAGGACCCGCCAGCCGGTCAGCGGAGGTAGGCGGGATGAAACTCACTTGGGAGCCTGTGTCCACGAGGAATTGCATCCCCGAACGCGCGTCCGTCAAGTAGAGCAGCTTGTTCTCTTCACCGAGGACCGCAGCTGCTACCGACCCCTGGTCTTGGTGTTTCCCGAGCGCCTGAACTGGCACGGTGGTATACATTTGTGTGCCTTCTCTGCAAAGCGGCGATGGTAGAAACAGAGGGTGTCTCCTCCGCGATCCTTGGCCCTCGCCGCCGCCGTCGTCGGTGGGTCTGCTACCGCCGTCTCTGGCCCCTCGCCATCTCCGGCCGTCGCTGCCGCGGTGGCCGCGCGCTGTTTGCTGGCGTTGAGAATCCGGTGCGCCTCCTGGGCCAGCGCGCGGAAGTCCCGCTGGGCCAACAACAGCGAACTGGCCAGGGTCGCTCTCGTGACCGAAGGTAGGGTCCTAAATTTGAAAGCTGAATGCCATTGTAAAAAAAAAAAAAAAAAAAAAAAAAAAGTCTAGATTGTAGATAATGTGAAAATGATGAGGCAGAGTTCATCTCACGAGTCAGGTTTATTCACATCATCCAACATCATCAAAAGCAGAAAGAGGAAGAAACCCAGACATTCGTCCTTTAAACACCTCAGGACTTCAAAGCACACAGTCATACTGTATTTAATCCCAAATAACAATACATCTTCCTTCAGATCTTAACACCTCCACCCCCAGCCTCTGGCGGCCAGGAAAATCCCCCCAGGTTGTCTCTCTGCATACCAAAGACTAGACTTTCACATCCTCCTGTTATCTCCAGAGAGGCTCAGTCCTTTGTTCAATCTAAGATGTGAAGCCTAAAGTGGTATACATATGAAGCATGGAGTGATATACATAAGTGCACATATATGTGTCCCACAAGATAATGAATCCAGAGTAACTTTTTAATACCAGGAGGATTTTATCACAAGTCTACTCACAGATTTACTATCATTTAATGAGTGAAACATAGCACACCTAAGCTGTGGTGTGGTATGTTCATAATGCCTCTACACGCAAGATAACTGTTACTTTTGTCATAATCTAGCTGACTAGTCTAGCTTATTAGTTCATCTACTCAGTAAAAAATAGCTACACAGCGATAAGCCTCATCTACATTCAGCAGCTGTATTAACCTCAGTTCTGTGGCTAGAATGATGATCATGATATCAAATAAAGTAGACGACCCAATGCACCTGGTGATAGCACTGTTAAGATGATATTAAGAGGGAAGAAGGGGGGGAAACATTTTACATCTTTCCAAGTTTTTTGCATGGGAAATTCTTGCATGAATTACATCTCCCAAAATTGTCAGTGAAGTACCTCTCTTAACCCTCTGAGTGTGTATGTTGCCAAACTGCGACATATCCCCTAGTGGTCAAGAGTGGTAAATAGTTTTTGTCATTGAAATAGTTCAGATTTCCAAGGCTATAACTTGAAAGTTGCAAGAGATAATTACTTACTGTCAATTAGAAAGATGTAAAATATGATCCAAAGTTCCAGATAGGAATAAATTTATGCATCTAATTTGCATAATGTCGCAGCATCTCTTTAAATTCCATAACTCAGTCAAAACTGGACTTTGGACATATTTACACAAAGAATGGTTCAGTCTTTTGACACCTTTTTTTTTTCTTACAGAGGTACCTCATCATCTTATCTTCAAAGTATATGAACAAGAAATCAATACATTAAAAAAAAAACAGAAATAAGTCACTTACTGTTGACAAAGGGGGGCTGGCTGGAGGGGTGGCTGGCGTGGTTGCTGCATTTTCATGCATCATGGTCCATATTTTGCGTTCTGTTGGTAATTTAAAGTCTCTACCACATCTACAAAGTCTTATGATTATCCCATGTAAATTTTGCTTGTATCCCGTGGCTATTTTTGGTGTACAAAGCCGAAAAAGTGACGTATTATATACTTTTTATATTATTATATATGTATTATATACGTATTATATTATATAATATTGGATATATTAGCTTTCTGGGCTAAATGCTAAAACAGGAAAACGAAATGGGCTGCACGGTGGCGCAGTGGTTTAAGCACTGTGACAGCACAGTTTTACCCTCGGCCGGGGGACTGCGGGGATCGTGGGTTCGATCCCAGCCCCCGACAAACAGTGAGCTGTGTGGAGTTTGCATGTTCTCCCCGTGTTGCGCGGGTTTACTCCGGGATTTCTCCGGTTTCCTCCCGCATACCAAAAACATGTAGGTTTAGGGCGCTCGCGCATGCAGCGACCAGCAGCCGGTGGCTTGTCACCAAACTGCAAACCAAATCTACCTACGGGTACAAATAAGTAACAAAAAAAAAATAAAAAATGAGGAGTTCTTCTTTTTTGGTGTATTACGTGTGATCCACTGAGTCTTCCAACGGATGTTTGCCACCTTTTGAAACTGGCAAATCAGTACAATCAGTACAAATCCCCAAGGCAGGTGATCATGTCAGAATGAGAAGACAGGTGCAGTGCCGCGCTCTGCCACTAGGGGCACAAACATTCTCACACTCAAAGAGTTAAACCATTTGAACATTAACTGAGCTTACTTATGTCAGGAGCAAGAATGTGAAAGTGACAGCAGCAGGGATAAGAAAGAGGGAGAGAGGGAGGAGAGAGGTGGCCCAGGTGACCAGAGGGAGAGTGGGGCAGCACAAAGGATCAGCGAGAGCGAGGCAGCACAGGAGGCACAAGTGACCAAGTAACAATAAAAAAATGAACTTTGTGCCTTAGAGACAGACTGCTGACTAGATCATCATAATAAAGTTCTGTTGGACAAACTAATGAATTTTAGACTTGTCCTGATAAGTGATTGACATTTTCTTTTTGTTCATGTGATTTCCTCACAGAGGGACACAGGGTGAGGGCAGCAGTCAGACAAATCCATTCTGTTTATTATCACTGTAGTGATTTAGCTAAGATTAAGGCTAAGATTTATTCAAGTGACTTGTGTGTCAGTGCAGGGGTCAGTGCTTTGAGAAATCAGTGCTTTTCACATCACTAAACTGTAATCGTGTTTTGTGATGTGATATGATATTAATTGTTGTCCGCTAGTCGTTTAAAAAAAAGCTAAATATTACTCTGTTATTACAAGTTTAATTATGTGGAACATTATCGTTTAAATTGGCAAACATCAAATGTGTAACTTATGGCAAAATTTGATTGGGATCAAAAGATAATTTTGCTCTTGCCATTCATTTCAATGAGATGTATGGTCCCATATGCGGAAGTAGAGGGGGCGTGACTTAGGCTCTCTATACGGGCAGAGGTCTCAACCCCCTGGTGTTTGCAGCAAAGTTACCCCCTTGCCTCTGACACTCGTCTCCACCCACTCCACTTGACTTCTTCACCTCTCTTGTGCATTTTCCATTGCTTTGGATGGTTGACCACAGGTATTTAAACTCATCGACTTTCACTACCTCTACTCCTTCCAGTCTTCACTGTTACACCTGCCTCCTTCTCGTTCACACTCATGTATTCTATCTTGCTTCTACTGACTTTCATTCCTCTTTTCTCCAGAGCATACCTCCACCTGCTCCCTACTTTCACTACAGATCACAATGTTTCACTACAGATCAGCAGCAATTCTCTCATGTCTGTTTTTTCATTAGGTTAACCTTTGATTTTGGATCTCTCCGGATCGTCACTTCCTTGTGGTAATGTATCGTCACTTCCTGTTTTGCTGTCTGCCTGTGTGCTTTGCTCTCTAGCTATGGCTACTAGCTCGCCTTCCTCTCCTCCTCCGGTGTGCTCTCTGTCAGATGTTTAGCTACACCTCTGCCTCTTTTAGTGATAACGGTAAATGTAATAAATGTTGTCTTTTTGAGGCGCTCGAGGCGAGGTTGTCTGATTTGGAATCCCAGCTCCGCTGCATTGAAACACCGTCTGCGCCAGTTACTCTTGACGGACGCCCATTAGCTGCAGCGGAGCTAGCTAGCTTAGGCCCCCCTGTCAGCGGTCCCTCGGCTCTCCTCAGCAGCGAGGAGACTGGGTGGGTGACGGTGAGAAGGAAGCCTAGTCGCAAAGCCCCGGTACACCACCAACCTGTTCACGTTTCTAATCGTTTTTCCCCGCTCAGCGACACACCCGCTGAGGAAAAAACTCTGATCATTGGCGACTCTGTAGTCAGAAACGTGAACCTAGAGACTCCAGCGGCCATAGTCAAATGCATTCCTGGGGCCAGAGCAGGCGCCATCGAGTCAAATTTGAAAATGCTGGCTAAAAGTAACTGTAAATATTCCACAATTGTTATTCACGCCGGCATTAATAACATCCGTCTCCGGCAGTCGGAAGTCACGAAACTTGATGTAGAATCGGTGTGTGGCTTTGCAAAAACGATGTCTGCCACTGTAGTATTCTCTGGGCCCCTCCCCAATCTGACCAGTGATGACATGTTTAGTCGCTCGTCATCCTTGAACCGCTGGCTGTCTGTGTGGTGTCCTAAAAATGACGTGGGCTACATTGACAATTGGAGCTCTTTTTGGGGAAAACCTGGTCTTATGAGACGAGACAGCATTCATCCCACTTTGGATGGTGCTTCTCATTTATCTAACAATCTGGCATCTTTTTTATCCAAATTTCCCAAACCATGACTATTCAGAGTTGGGACCAGGAAGCAGAGTCGCAGTCTTACACGCCTCTCTGCAGCTCCTCTTCATCCGCCACCCCTCAGCTTAGCCCCTGTCTTCCCCATCAGAGAATCGTTGTCTGCTCCCTCCAAAGTGAATAAAAATATAATGTATAAGCATCCCAAAGTGATAAAGCAAAATATTGGTAAAACTCAAATTAAACATAAAGCCTCTAAATTGAATGATTTGGCCTCTGTTCCTCCTCATAATTTAAAAATTAAATGTGGTTTATTAAATATTAGGTCTCTAACTCCCAAGTCTCTGTTAGTCCATGATTTGTTAATTGATCATCAGATTGATTTAATTTCCCTTACAGAGACTTGGTTAGGACAAGAGGATTATGTTGGTTTAAATGAATCAACTCCCTCTGGTTATTTAAACTGTCAAAATCCCAGAAGTTCTGGTCGTGGAGGAGGAGTAGCAACAATTTACCATTCCAAATTACTAGTTAATGTAAAGCAAAAAACATGTTATAATTCCTTTGACGGCCTGGTCCTCAGTATTGGGCACTTTAGCAATTTTAGGTTAAACCCAATTTTATTTGCCATAGTTTATCGTCCCCCATCAACCTACTCAGAATTTTTATCCGAATTTGCTGATTTCTTAGCTGATTTAGTGCTGAAATCTGATAGAATAATTATAGTAGGGGACTTTAATATACATGTGGATGTAGATAGTGACTGCCTTAATGTGGCATTCAATTCAATATTAGATTCGATTGGGTTTTCTCAGAAAGTAGGAAATTCTACTCATTACCTCCACCATACATTGGACCTTGTTCTGACATATGGCATAGAAATAGAAAATCTTGTAGTGTCTCCTCATAACCCTGTACTGTCAGACCATTGTCTGTTAACCTTTGATTTTACTATTTCTGACTATTTGGCTCCTAAAGAAAAATATTATTACAGTAGATGCCTCTCAGATGATGCTGTTTCCAAATTTATGCAGATTGTTTCCTCTATGCCATGTGTCAACACAACGGAAATAAGCTATAGACAGCTTGCTCCTTCTGTAATTGATAACATGGTGGATAGTGTTTCAGCTTCTCTGCATCAGACTCTAGACTTGGTGGCCCCCTTAAAAAAGAAAAAGTCTAATTGTCACGCCGCGCCATTCATCAGCGGCGCCACCTGCTCACGCACCTGCCAATCATCAGCGGCGAGGGATAAAGGCCGTCTCGCCCGGAGGCTCGGCCTGAAGCCGTCAGACTTCGTCCCTCACCGTTGTGAGCATACTTCCCTTCAGCGTAACCATTTTGGTAAGAAGATCGCTTACCTTTTCTCTTCAGTCTTCTCCCCTGTGCACAGGTGGATTTCCCAGCGGCGGACATCTCCTCTCCATCGCCCAATCCTCGCTGCTGCACGGAGCTCTCCAGGTGGCTGTCTTCCGGGCTTCACCCCCTTGTTGTGCCAGCTGTCCTGACCCACCAAGTAAGTCCTTCTCTCGCCATAAATTCCTCCTGTGTTGGTGTATGCCCGTCACCCTCTCCCTGTGCTCTCTCCATAGGGTTGCTCGGCTGTACGGTCACCTGCCTCTGTGCCTGGAGCAGACACCACCACCAACACATTTACATCCCGCAGACACGCACTCATTCACTCCTGTTGTTAATAAACTCTTTGAACTACTCTAAGCCTGTGTGTGTGCGTCTCCTGAGCCGTGCGTTATGTCAGTACGGCTTCAGCAGAGCGGCTCGGCGGACGGCGGGCTCGCACACCGGTTTTCCACTCTCGAGGCTAGAGTGGATCAAATAGCTTATCAACAACAGGTGATCTTTAATCAATTATTGAATTTAACTAACCGGTTGGGCCGCTTGGATCCTCAACAGCCGTTCCCCCCGGCTCGCCAGGGTGGCGCGGCTCCTGCTGTTCCAGCGGCCGTCCAGCCGGCTCCAGTGGCACCGGTTCGGCTCACACCGATTCCGACCCCCGCCCGCTTTAGCGGTAAGCTCGGCGGAGCGCGGGGGTTCATTATGCAGTGTGAGTCTGTGTTCCACCGTGTGCCCGGAGATTTTCCCTCGGATCACAGTCGGATTGGTTACATAGGGAATCTTCTGGAGGGGCGTGCGTTAACTTGGACCTACGCCGTAATGGCGAGGCCCAGTTATGCCACCCTCACCTATGACCAGTTCGTGAGGCGCTTCCTGGAGGTCTTTGACCATTCTCAAACCGAGACGGTCCAGGTCGATCGGCTCCTCGCTCTCCAGCAGGGAGGCCGGTCGGCAGCGGACTACTCGGTCGACTTCCGGGTAGCGGCGGAGGAATTGGGCTGGGAGGATCGCTCCCTCTGTGGCCTGTTCCTCCGCAGCCTCAATAGTGATCTGAGGGATGAACTGGCTGGACGGGATATCCCTGGGACGCTAGCGGAGCTGACATCCTTAGCGATAAGTTTGGATAACAGGCTGCGCGAGCGCTCCTCGGGGCGGAAGTCTTCTTCTTCTCGCCCTCGTGGAGTCTCGCCGCACCTGTTCCAAGCTCGCCCCCTGGCGGCGCCGCCAGCATCGTGCCCCGAGGAGTCGGAGCCGATGGTGACGGGCTGGACCAAGCTTTCCCCTGCGGAGAAACAACGCCGCCGTGAGTTGGGCCTCTGCATGTATTGCGGAGGTGACCAACACACTGTGGAGCGTTGCCCGCGGAAAGCCAGTCGGCGGGGTCCGCGAATCGCTGTAGGGAGCCTCGCGGATCCCAACCGGTTAGACTCTCTCACCCAATTAAAGCTGCCCATCCGTTTTTGCCACAATCCCACTGGGCACCTCACCCACGCACTGGTGGATTCGGGCGCAGAGGGCAGCTTCATTTCACAAGGCCTGGCAACCCGATTGGGCATCCGCTGTCAGGCATTAAAACACCCCATCTCCCTGGTCCATCTCTCCCGTGCCTCCCTTGGGAGAGTTTCTCACCAGACCATGCCTGTCCCAGTCATCATCTCAGGGAACCACCGGGAGGAGATGGTATTTTACGTCCTGCCCAACTCTGTGTCGCCCGTCATCCTGGGGTATCCCTGGCTACGCCTCCACAACCCTGTCCTGGACTGGAGGTCCGCTGGGGTATCGGCATGGAGTACCTTCTGTATGGGCACCTGCCTTCAGTCCGCTGCCTGCTCCCCATCCGCGGCTCCCCCTGTGGCGGATACAGCACCTCCGGACCTGTCACTGGTGCCTCCAGAATTTCACGACCTGGGTATGGTATTTAGCAAATCGAAAGCTATGTCTCTTCCCCCGCATCGACCATATGACTGTGCCATCAACCTCCGCCAGGGGGCTCCCCTGCCATCTGGTCGGCTCTACAGCCTGTCGGCGCCGGAGAAGGAGACCATGAATACATACCTAAAGGAATCTCTGAGCGCTGGGATTATTCGCCCATCGTCGTCACCCGTGGGGGCAGGGTTTTTCTTTGTCGGGAAAAAGGACGGATCCCTCCGCCCCTGCATAGACTACCGAGCGCTGAATGACATCACTGAGAGGGACCGTTACACCCTGCCCCTCATGGACACTGCCTTTCACTCCCTCCAGGGGGCGACCTGGTTTACCAAGCTGGATTTACGCAGCGCTTACCACCTCGTCCGGATCCGGGAGGGAGATGAATGGAAGACAGCCTTCCGTACCCCGAACGGCCACTTTGAGTATCTCGTCATGCCGTTCGGGCTGACCAACGCTCCTGCCGTCTTTCAGCGCCTCATTAATGACGTCCTCCGGGATTTCATCGGCCTTTTTGTGTTCGTCTACCTGGATGACATCCTTATCTTCTCCAGGTCCAGGGACGAGCACCAGGTCCATGTGAGGCGGGTCCTCCAAAGACTGCTGGAGAATCGCCTGTACGTGAAGGCTGAGAAATGCGAATTCTACGCTAGGACCACATCCTTCCTGGGATTCATCATCGCTCAAGATCAGGTGCTCCCAGACCCAGAGAAGGTGAAGGCGGTGGTGGAGTGGCCTACTCCCGCATCCCGGAAGCAGGTGCAACAGTTTGTTGGCTTCGCCAATTTTTACCGCCGCTTTGTCCCAAATTTCAGCTCGATCGTCGGACCGCTGACCCGCCTCACGTCCCCGAAGGTCCCGTTCCGGTGGACTGAAGAGGTCGCTGCTGCCTTTAGGGCGCTGAAGGCGGAGTTCTCCTCCTCCCGGGTCCTTCGCCAGGTCGACCCCGCGCTGCAGTGCATTGTGGAGGTGGACGCATCGGACACGGGAGTGGGAGCAGTGTTATCCCAGCGGTCACCTGACGATGGCGCCAAGCGGCCGTGCGCCTTCTTCTCCCGGCGCCTGTCCCCGGCGGAGAGGAACTACGATGTGGGGGACAGAGAGCTCCTGGCCATTAAACTCGCCTTACAGGAGTGGCGCCACTGGCTAGAGGGGGCGGACCTGCCGTTTGTGGTCCTGACGGACCACAAGAACTTAGAGTATTTACGATCTGCCAAGCGCCTGAATGCCCGCCAGGCGCGCTGGTCTTTGTTCTTCGCCAGGTTCCGCTTCTCGATCACCTTCAGGCCGGGCTCCAAAAACGGCCTGCCTGACGCCCTCTCTAGGCAGTTCACCCCCGTGGAGGCTGAGGAGACGCCCCACACTATCCTGCCCAGGTCGTGCGTCCTCGGTGCCATCTCTTGGGACATTGAAGACAAGATCCGGAAGGCGCAGGAGGTGGAACCTGATCCTGGCGGCGGACCGGAGGGAAGACTGTTCGTCCCATCTGCGGTCCGAGGAGAGGTCATCCACTGGCTCCACACCTCCCGGCTCACCTGTCATCCCGGCACCTCTCGGATGATCAGCCTCCTCCAGCGGTCCTTTTGGTGGCCAGGCCTGCGGAGGGATGCAGCCCGCTACGCCCGGGCTTGCCCAATCTGTGCCACCAGCAAGTCGGGAAATGCCCCCCCAGCGGGTCTGCTCCAGCCTCTGCCCGTCCCCGGCAGGCCCTGGTCGCACATCGCACTGGACTTCGTCACCGGACTCCCCGTTTCCAACTCCTTTGACACCGTCCTGACCATTGTGGACCGTTTCTCCAAGGCGGCGCACTTCATTCCCCTGCGGGGTCTCCCTACTGCCCTGGAGACGGCGGGCCTCCTCGTCCAACACGTGGTCAGGCTGCACGGGATTCCGGTGGACGTGGTCTCGGACCGGGGCCCCCAATTTTCGTCCGAGGTTTGGAGATCCTTCTGTAACGCCATCGGAGCCAAGGTGAGCCTCTCCTCCGGCCATCACCCCCAGTCTAACGGGCAGTGTGAGAGGACCAATCAGGAGCTGGAGGCTGCGCTCCGCTGTGTTACCAGATCCAAGCCGACGTCCTGGAGCAACCATCTCGCCTGGGTGGAGTATGCCCACAACACCGCCCGCTCTTCTGCAACGGGGATGTCCCCCTTCAAGGCGTCCCTGGGTTACGACCCCCCGCTGTTTCCAGCGCAGGAGAACGAGGTGACTGTCCCCTCCGTTAGGGCGCACCTTAGGCAGTTCCGCTCCACCTGGGCTGCCGCGCGTCATGCGCTTTTACGCACAGCGGAGCGCAACAGGACCGTGGCGGACCGGCACAGAAGACCTGCCCCGGCGTACAGAGTTGGGCAACTCGTGTATGTGTCTACCCAGGACGTCACATTAAAAGGCGAGAGGAGGAAGCTGGCACAGCGATTCATGGGTCCCTTTCCCGTCACCCGGATCATCAACCCGGTGGCTGTGCGCGTGGCTATCCCCCCCTCCCTCCGCATCCATCCCACTTTCCATGTGTCGAGGGTGAAACTGGCAGTCACTGACCCCCTTTGCCCTCCTCCTGCAGCGCAACCCGCGCCCCGGATGGTTGGTGGCCATCCGGCCTGGTCCGTCTCCTCCATCCTGGACTCCCGGCGCCGAGGCCGTGGGTTGCAATACCTGGTGGACTGGGAGGGCTATGGGCCCGAGCATCGGCAATGGGTGCCCCCGTCGTTTGTGTTGGACCCATCGCTCATCGCGGACTTCCACCGAGCGCACCCGGATAAGCCATCGCCAGGAGGCGCTGCTAGAGGGGGGAGTACTGTCACGCCGCGCCATTCATCAGCGGCGCCACCTGCTCACGCACCTGCCAATCATCAGCGGCGAGGGATAAAGGCCGTCTCGCCCGGAGGCTCGGCCTGAAGCCGTCAGACTTCGTCCCTCACCGTTGTGAGCATACTTCCCTTCAGCGTAACCATTTTGGTAAGAAGATCGCTTACCTTTTCTCTTCAGTCTTCTCCCCTGTGCACAGGTGGATTTCCCAGCGGCGGACATCTCCTCTCCATCGCCCAATCCTCGCTGCTGCACGGAGCTCTCCAGGTGGCTGTCTTCCGGGCTTCACCCCCTTGTTGTGCCAGCTGTCCTGACCCACCAAGTAAGTCCTTCTCTCGCCATAAATTCCTCCTGTGTTGGTGTATGCCCGTCACCCTCTCCCTGTGCTCTCTCCATAGGGTTGCTCGGCTGTACGGTCACCTGCCTCTGTGCCTGGAGCAGACACCACCACCAACACATTTACATCCCGCAGACACGCACTCATTCACTCCTGTTGTTAATAAACTCTTTGAACTACTCTAAGCCTGTGTGTGTGCGTCTCCTGAGCCGTGCGTTATGTCACTAATCAGAGATTTCTAACTCCTTGGTTCAACACAGAAACTCGTACCTTAAAACAGAATACTCGTCAATTAGAAAGAAAATGGCGCTCTACTAATTTAGATGAAATCTATTTAGCTTGGAGAAATCATCTTTTAATTTATAAAAAATCTCTTAGAAAAGCTAGAACGAGTTATTACTCTGCATTAATAGAAGAGAACAAGAATAATCCCAGGTTTCTTTTCAGTACTGTAGCCAGGTTGACAAAGAGTCAGGACTCTGTCAATCCTAGCATTCCCTTAGAGCTTACTAGTCAGGACTTTATGAACTTTTTCAATAATAAAATTTCATCCATCAGAGATAAAATCAATCAGATTCTTCCCACAGTTAACTTAAATACTGTAACTACTACAACTCCTTCTATTGATTTCTGTCTTGATGAGTTTACTCCAATCGACCTTTGTGAGTTAACTTAAATACCGTAACTACTACAACTCCTTCTATTGATTTCTGTCTTGATGAGTTTACTCCAATCGACCTTTGTGAGTTAGACAAAATAGTTTCCTCATCCAAACCTTCAACCTGTCTTTTAGACCCTATTCCTACCAGGTTATTTAAAGAAGTCTTCCCACTTATTGGTAGCTTTATTCTTCATATAATCAATTCTTCATTAACTTTAGGCCATGTACTGCAGGCTTTTAAAACGGCTGTAATTAAACCCTTACTCAAAAAGCCAACGCTAGATCCAGGAGCTTTAGCTAACTATAGACCAATCTCTAATCTCCCTTTCATTTCAAAAATCTTAGAAAGAGTTGTTGCTACGCAATTATTTGACCACCTGTAGGGAAATGGTTTACTTGAAGAGTTTCAATCTGGGTTTAGAATCCATCATAGTACTGAAACAGCCTTAGCGAAGGTCACTAACGACCTCCTCATTGCATCTGATAATGGACTAGTTTCTGTACTTGTCCTTTTAGACCTTAGTGCAGCTTTTGATACTATCGATCATAATATTCTACTTGATAGATTAGAACACTGTGTTGGACTTAATGGAACTTCGTTGCAATGGTTTAGATCTTATTTATCTGATAGGTTCCAGTTTGTTCATGTAAATAATGAGTTTTCTTTCAACTCAAAGCTTAGTCATGGAGTTCCACAGGGATCTGTACTAGGCCCTACTCTTTTTAGTTTATATATGCTTCCGTTAGGCAACATTATTAGAAAGCACTGTATACATTTTCATTGTTATGCAGATGACACACAATTATACCTGTCAATGAAGCCAGATGATAGTAATCAATTAGCCAAGTTAGAAGCCTGTCTTAAGGAAATCAAAGCTTGGATGACTTGTAATTTCCTGCTATTAAATTCAGATAAGACTGAAGTCATTCTTGTTGGTCCAAAAAACCTTAGAAATTCCTTTCCAAATCAAACTTTCAGTTTGGATGCGGTTACTCTTTCTCTTAATAGCTCTGTGAGGAACCTTGGAGTTATTTTTGATCAGGATTTGTCCTTCAATTCACATATTAAATTTGTTTCCAAGACTGCCTTCTATCATTTGCGTAATATTGCCAAGATTAGGAGCATCTTGTCTCAGAGTGATGCTGAGAAACTGATCCACGCTTTTGTTAGCTCGAGATTAGATTATTGTAATTCTTTATTATCAGGCTGTCCTAAAACATCTTTAAAAAGTCTTCAGCTGATCCAAAATGCTGCAGCAAGAGTTTTAACAGGTACTAGAAAGAGAGATCATATCTCTCCGGTTCTGGCCTCCCTTCATTGGCTTCCCATAGAGTTTAGAATTAAGTTTAAAATCCTTCTTCTTACTTACAAAGCTCCAAACAATCAGGCTCCTTTTTATTTAAAAGATCTGATACTACCGTATTATCCTAACAGAGCACTACGCTCCCAAAATGCAGGATTACTTGTAATACCTAGAATCTCCAAAAGTACAATGGGAGGCAGAGCCTTCAGTTATCAAGCTCCTCTCCTGTGGAATCAGCTGCCAATCTGGATTCGGGAGTCAGACTCGATCTCTGTTTTTAAGAATAGGGCTAAAACCTACCTTTTTGATATAGCCTACAATTAGGGAGGGATCATGTGTTTCTGAACCCTCCCTTAGTTATGCTGCTAATAGGTTTAGTCAGCCGGGGGACCTCCAGTAATGCACTGGGCCTCACTCCTTTCCTCACTCTCTATGAAATATTTTTTTTTTTGCTGGTCATTAACATCTGTTTGTTCTCTCCCATAGATTGAGTCCCCATCGTGCTGTTTGCTCTCTACATGTCTGTTCTTTTCTTCTTCTCTATCCCCTCACCCCCCAGCCAGTCGCAGCAGATGACTGCCCCTCCCTGAGCCTGGATCTGCTGGAGGTTTCTTCCTGTTAAAAGGGAGTTTTTCCTCTCCACCGTCGCCAAGTGCTTGCTCACAGGGGATCGCCTGATTGCTGGGGTCTTTCTGCAACTGTGGGGGTTCCCCCCTACAGTTGATAGTGCTATGAGATGACTGTTGTTGTGAAATGGCACTATATAAATAAAGTTGAATTGAATTGAATTGAATTGAAATGTTGACTGCAAACATCATGGTCCATGGAGACTCCTGCCTGACCTCGTCTGTCAGCCTGTCCATCACCATGGCAAACAAGAAGGGGCTCAGAGCCGATCCCTGATGTAAGCCCACCCCCACCTTAAATCCATCTGTCACTTCTGAAGCACACCTCACCACTGTCTTGCTGTCCTCATACATGTTGTGCACCACCCTCACATACTTCTCTGCCACTCCTGACTTTCTCATACAGTACCACACTTCCTCTCTTTGCACCCTATTATATGCTTTCTCTAGATCCACAAAGACACCGTGCAACTCCTTCTGACCTTCTCTATACTTCTCCATCCATATTCTTAAACCAAACATTGCATCTGTAGTACTCTTCCATGTCATGAAACCGTACTGCTGCTCACTGATTGTCACCTTTCCTTTAAACCTGGCTTCAACAACTCTTTCCTATATCTTCATAGTGTGGTAGATCAACTTTATGTCTCTGTAGTTACTATAGGTCTGAGCATCATCTTTGTTCCTGAAAATTGGCACCAAAACACTTCTTCTCCACTCCTCAGGCATCCACTCACTCTTCAAGATTGTGTTAAACAATCTGGTTAAAAAGTCCACTGCCATTTCTCCCAAACATCTTCATACCTCCACAGGTACTGTATGTCATCTAGACAAACCACCTTTCCATTCTTCATCCTCTTCAAAGTTGCCTTCACTTCTGCCTTGCTAATCCTCAGGACTTCCTGGTTTACTATCTTTCCTTCATCCATTCTCCTTTCTCTCTCATTTTCTTTATTCATCAGCTCTTCAAAGTTCTCCTTCCACCTTCTCAACACACTCTCATCATTTGTTAGTACATTACCATTTCTGTCCTTAATCAGCCTAACCTGCTGCACATCCTTTCCAGCTCAATTTCTCTGTCTAGCCAATCAAAGTCCTTTTCTCCTTCCTTAGTGCTTAACCTCTCATACAACTCACTGTCTTTCCCCTTGCCTTTCCCACCTCTCTCTTTGTAATGCACCTAGCTTCCAAATACTCCTGTCTACTTTCTTTATCTCCCTGACTATCCCACTTTGTCTTTGTTAGCCTCTTCCTTTGAATACTTTCCTGTACCTCCTCATTCCACCACCAAGTCTCCTTGTCTTTCTTTCTCTGTCCACTGTATACACCACATACCCTTCTACCTGTTTCCCTCAATGCTTTTGCTGTACTTTCCCAGTCATTTGGTAATTCTTCCCTATCACCCAGGGCCTGTATCAACTCCTTCCTGAACTTTGTGCGACCTTCTTCCTTCTGTAACTTTCTCCACTTAATCTTTGGCTCTGCCTTCACTCTTTTCCTCGTCTTGCTTTCCAAAGTCATCCGACAGACTGCCATCTGATGCTGTCTAGCTACATTCTTCACTACCACCACCTTGCAGTCTCCTATCTGTTTCAGATTTCTCCTTCTGCATAGGATGCAGTCCACCTGTGTGCACTTTCCTCCAGTTTTGTAAGTCACCCTATGTTCTTCTTTCTTCTTAAAGTATGTGCTCACCACAGCCATTTCCATCCTTTTAGCAAACTCCACAACCATCTGTCCTTCTATATTTCTCTCCTAAAAACCATACCTACCCAGGACCTCCTCATCACCTCTGTTCCCTTCACCTACACGCCCATTAAAGACTGCTCCAATCACAACTCTCTGTCCCCTGTGAACACACTCTACCACTTCATCCAACTTGCTCCTGAATTCCTCCTTCTCTTCTACCCGACATCCAACTTGTGGGGCATACACTCTGACAGCATTCACCATTATGCCTTTGACTTCTAGCTTCAAACTCATGATTCTGTCTGACTCCCTCTTTACCTCCTGAACACCCTTCACATACTCTTCCTTCAAGATTACTCCTACTGCATTTCTCTTCCTATCTACACCATGGTAGAAATCCCCCTTTAATGCTCTTAGCCTTGCTTCCCTTCCATCTGGTTTCTTGAACACACAGTATATCTACCCTTCTTCTCTCCATCATATCAGCCAGCTGTCTGCTTTTACCAGTCATAGTCCCTACATTTAACGTCCCTACTCTCACCTGCACACTGCTACCTTTCCTTTTCTCTCTCTTCATTCTAACATGCCTTTTCCCTCTCCTCCTCCTCAACCTTTGACCAACAGTAGCCCAATTTCCACCAGCACCCTGTCGGTTAACAGCACCGGTAGTGGCCATTGTTAACTCGGGCCTTGACCGATCTGGTATGAAAGTTTCATTCATCATGATCTGCATGTTTGATTTGGCAAAGATTTTATGTAGGATGTCCTTCCCGACACAAACCTCCCCATTTACCTGGGCTTGGGACCGACACTAGGAGTACACTGACTTGTGCACCCCCTGTGGCTTGGTTGTGTTCAGACCACACGCAAACGGGCAAATTTTTCTTGTAGTGCCATTACATTATTACTCAATGAATTCACAATCTGAGTGAGTTGCAAACAGGCGAAGTTGCCTTTATAACTTCTGCAGCTGTGTTTAGCCTGCTGTGGAAGTTCTCAAAACACCATCATGCTTCGGTATACATTATCCCATGGGGCCTCAAATGAAAAAAATTGGCCCTGCCTCCAAAATTTCACCTGGATGATGGGTTGTTTACACTGCTGGCCTGCTAGCCTTGTTAGCACATCCGTGGCAGGAGTCCATGGGTAAAAACACTGACACTCCAATTCAGCTGCAGAGTTCCCGGTCCATCTGTATCCAGGTGAGTCTCATTTTCAAACTAGTTTACTCTCCAATGATACTTTGACTCCTGTGACAGCAGAATCTCAAGGCTATTGCTATCCCTCGGACGTGAATGTGTGACATTCACGTGTACTCGCCTCTTTCCATTGACTTTGTCATGCGGTGGCCCTCGCGAGCCACCATGAGACGCACAGAGTCACCAGTGAGTTTTCAGTGAGTTTTATTACGGTGAAAGGGTGATACACAAGCTGCTGAGATAATGACAAAGTCTTCACCTAACAGGAGGCATAGGGCTATACAGCACACTATAGGTCCAGAGCAGGAGACAGTCACACACAGACAGGCTTGGTAATAATAACACACAGGCTGCTAAGGCGGGACTACCGGTCAATTCACGCCGGCAGGAATAAGGCTAACAAGCACACTTACTGGTACCGGGGAACGATGGTCAAACCCAAAGCAGACGAGGTGTGAAAATAGTCCAGGCATCCGCAACGTGACGGTGGGTGAACATAAAAGTGAACAGGTTAGTGACCAGTTAAGCGACCAGACACTGCGTCTTACCGACACCAGTGCTGGGCTTAAATGGACGAAGCACTAATGACGAGCTGACCGACCGTTGACAGGCGGAAGCCTCACCGAGCAGTTTCACAATAAGAGCCCGGAGAGGCCAGAATACCGCCCGCAGCTGTCAAGGCCGGCAGCGAGACATAGCTTAACCCGATCAGAACCAACGCTCGGGTCATAACAGTACCCTCCCTCCACGGGCGGACTCCGAACGCCCCAAGGAACCACCCTGCCCCCCCCGCCCCCCAGGGTGAGAGGTTGGGGGACAGGTGCGGAGGGACAGAAACCAACCTATGAACAAGACAAAGACCAGACCAAAAAAAACATACAAGAAATACATGGAAACACACGATAACTAAGATAAGATAAGATAAGATAAGATAAGCCTTTATTAGTCCCACAACGGGGAAATTCCAGGATTGCAACAGCCCAGGGATAGCAACACTCAGAGCAACAATCAGAAGGCAAGAAAAAAAACAAGCAAGCAAGAGCAGCTAATATACATATGTACATATTACTATAAAATATATATATACACACACACACACAGACTACACACACACAGAACTATGGAAACAAACAAGAAATAAATACAAACACATGACTCTGGAAAAAGGAAAGAAATACCTGACTAACTGTGGAAACACATGACTATAAAAAGAATACATGACTGTAACTATGGACACAAAAGAAATCCGTGCTAAACACTGCGACTATGAAAAAACAAACACGAGACCAAAAATACAAGTAAACCCCTGGAAACTATGAACAAAACCCCCATACTATAGCCCCTCAAGAAGGAGTGGAGAACAAAACAACAAAGACAAAACTTGACCATAGCCCCTCAAAAAGAAGAGGGGAGAAAAGAACAGTAGCAAAACAAAACCAGACTAAGGATTGCAAAACACATGGGGCAAACCAGATTGCCCTGACCTAACTTGACTATGGCAAGACTGTGGCTTTCCAAAAAAAAAAAGAACAAGAGGCAATCTAAAATTGCTTAGACTTGACTATGACTATGACTGTGGCTTCGTGAAACAACAAAAATTGCTAGACGTACTAAACATGACTTGGCACCGTATGGGCCCACAGAAAGTCCCACAGTACATGATCAGGTGGCCTGCCCCAGTCCCGGGCCCCCAGGAACAAGTCCTCTGGTGGCCGAACCAGGTCACCCCGTAACAAGCACAGTTTATTGGGTGGCCAACCCAAGACGCCGAATGCACCAAGCAGTTCCTCGGGTGGCCGACCCGCATCCCACAACCAACAGGACCGTGGAGAGATTGCATGCAGCCGCTCACCTGAAAACGACAAGACAGGAGAGCGCCGATCTGCCAAACAAAACCCTCCAACGGCCCCCAGCTGGCGGCTCCTGAGAGGGGGAAAACCAAAAACTTGGACCCCCTCAAATCCTGATTGGGTCACAGCCGCACCTGCGCTGGACCCCCACTGGACCTCGTCGGACCCCGATTGGGTCATCGCTGCACCCACGTCGGACCCCGACTGGGTCACTGCTGCACCCATGTCGGACCCCGACTGGGTCACCTCAGCCCACGCGTCGGACCCCAACTGGGTCACCTCAGCCCACACGTCGGACCCCGACTGGGTCACCTCGGCCCACGCGTCGGACCCCGACTGGGTCACCTCGGCCCACGCGTCAGACCCCGACTGGGTCACCTCGGCCCACACATCGGACCCCGACCGGGTCAGGACTGCTCCGGCGACGACCTCCATCTCCGAACCTGGAACCCCCAGTCCCGTGACCTTGACTGGCTCCGGACCGGTAATGCTGTGGAGGTGCTCAGAAAACAGGAGAGGACCGGGATCAGTTCCACCGGCAGCGCCAGAGCCCAGCGAGACAAGCTCGGGTGCAGCGGACGGCTGCCCCTCACTCGCCTCCCCATGAGGCAGGCAAAAATGCTCTAACACACCATACAGAAAAACAAGAAAGAGCACTTGCCTGCACTCGGGCTCTGGAGCCGTCCAGGACTTCGTCGATCCAGGTTCAAGAAGAAGCTCGTCGTCGGGCTCCCACTCGGCTGCATCGGGTTCCACAGCCGGCCTGATGGTCTCTGCAGCTGGATCCTCGCACGCTGGCGTCCACGCCAATAACCCGTATGGTGTGGGGGCAGAGGACCCTGGACCTGCTGACTCGGGCTGCATCCCTGAGGAACCTTGGGGACGCTCTCTCGTCAGCTCTGGCTCCTCACTGCAGTCCGTTCTTCTCTGTCCAAAGCAAGGCGGCAGGGCTGGGATATTTCCCAGAGCTGCAGGCCTCCCCCTCGTTCGACGGCGTGGGACTGACGCCGAGGACCGCTCCGCAGGAGGAGACACAGAGGCAGCAGGTTTAATACAAGTGGCTACAGCTGGGAAAAGTGACTCAGGGAGCTGCAAACCCCGAGCTTCCCCCCCAGGAGTCAGACAAGACAGATCACTATTATCAATAGGAAAGAGAACTTGGACTTGCCTGTCTCCCGGGGGGAGGATGTTGTCAGCTGTAGCGGACGTTGCTCCTTCCCTCGCTCGCTGGATGGTAAAAAAGGATCCAAGGACGGAGCCCACCGGCACAGGACTCAGCTCACTCTCAGCAGCTGGCTGGTTGAGGGGGTCATCCCGGCGGCCCGGAACTGGATCCGGAGCAGGAGCTTGCCGAAGATGCGCCCGGCTGTGACGCCGATGCCTTCGCCGGCCCCCAGATGGTGCGAACTCCCGAAACGGATCGAAGGCAGGATCAGGATCCATAGGCGAAGAGCAGGAGTGCCTCTTCACCTGCTTCATGCCGCGTTCCTCCTCCATCATCAGGAATATTTCGCGTTGTGCGGCGATGTCCTCCCTCCTCGCGTCGACTTCGGGGTGGTTGGCGTAGCGGGGAGAGAGATGACAGAGAACATCTTCGGCGGCGTCCAGGTAGCAATGTATGCTGTGGTCATAGTCCAGCAGGGAAGCGGAGATGAGCAGCTCATCCACGGCTTCCAAAACACCTGTCAGCACGTGGCTCTTTGGCGACAGCATTCCTCACATACACAGGACCCAGACAGGGAAAAGCAATGTCCAAAACTCAAACTCACTGGTGAATAGCGTCTCGGGTTGGCGTCACCGTAAACGCTGTTTTGGGCAGCAGTGTACTGTCATGTGGTGGCCCTCGCGAGCCACCATGAGATGCACAGAGTCACCAGTGAGTTTTCAGTGAGTTTTATTACGGTGAAAGGGTGATACACAAGCTGCTGAGATAATGACAAGAGTCTTCACCTAACAGGAGGCATAGGGCTATACAGCACACTATAGGTCCAGAGCAGGAGACAGTCACACACAGACAGGCTTGGTAATAATAACACACAGGCTGCTAAGGCGGGACTACCGGTCAATTCACGCCGGCAGGAATAAGGCTAACAAGCACACTTACTGGTACCGGGAAATGACGGTCAAACCCAAAGCAGACGAGGTGTGAAAATAGTCCAGGCATCCGCAACGTGACGGTGGGTGAACATAAAAGTGAACAGGTTAGTGACCAGTTAAGCGACCAGACACTGCTGCGTCTTACCGACGCCAGTGCTGGGCTTAAATGGACGAAGCACTAATGATGATAATGACACTCAGCTGACCGACCGTTGACAGGCGGAAGCCCCACCGAGCACTTTCACAATAAGAGCCCGGAGAGGCCAGAATACCGCCCGCAGCTGTCAAGGCCGGCAGCGAGACATAGCTTAGCCCGAGCGCGATCAGAACCGACGCTCGGGTCATAACAGACTTTGTATGTATTTGCACTGCCCATTCACGTTTAGTCTGAATGCACCTTAAGATTTCTCTTGCTAAAGTGGTTACATGATCTCCAACCCAGAAGCAGTGCAGTCAGCACTGTTCAGAAGCAGCAAAACATGGTGGAAAAATTAAAAGGGCTTGTACCAAAAAGAAATGTGGTATCCATCATATAGTATGGGATGACTGACTCTTTGTTTCCTCTGGGGATGTCAGGAGGGGGCAAGTGGGGTGTGTGGATGCTGGGTGCTGTTGGCCTCTGACTACTGTCCATGTCATCAACCGTTTTGCAGTGGGGGTGGATGGGCTAAGGCTGTATTTAAGAATCTGACTGGAGATTTCTGGTCCATGTGTGGTGATGGCATGCCGTAGCGGCGTGAAGGGCTCCCCCGGAGTAGCAGCCACGACGCATATGGCCCATGGGCTCTCAAGAGGTATGTGTGGACACTGACTTCTGCAATAGACAGTGTCTAGTTTGGTTGCATGTGTGTGAAGTGACAATGACATATTAGAAATGTAACTAAGGCTGGTTTTTATCATCTAAAAAATATCTCCAGCATGCGGCAGTTTCTCTCTCAAGCTGATGCAGACACTTTTACATGCTTTTATTTCTTCTAGAATAGATTATTGCAATGCTCTTCTTTCTGGTCTTTCTAAAAAGATTATATTCCCCTACAACATTGCCACCCACAGCCGCCCCCTACAAAGGGGGTGGCTGTGACGCCAGAGGTGGACTTACCGTTAGGCAAAGGTAGACGGTTGCCTTAGGCCCTGACTTGCTAGGGGCCCCAATCTAGTAGAAGCCCCATATATTTTTTAAAAAAATGCTTAGCATATTTAACGCAGTGATCAACAAAATATAGAAACACGGGTATTTATCCATCCATCCATCCATCTTCTTCCACTTAATCCTTTTCGGGCAGCGGGGGGCTGGAGCCTATCCCAGCATCTTTGGGCGAGAGGCAGGGTACACCCTGGGCAGACCGCCAATCCATCGCAGGGCCAACACAGAGAGACAGACGACCATTCACTCTCACAGTCATACCTAAGGACAATTTAGAATTCCCAGTTTGATGCCAATTTACCTAACTTGCATGTTTTTGGCCTGTGGGAGGAAACTGGAGAATTTCTGGCATAAACCCACACAGACACGGGGAGAACATGCAATAGAGACCCACGGCCGTGTTTGACTACTTGCATGATTCAATAAAAGATAAGCTGAGAAATAGTATTTCTTCTGTGATTATTGGTTGGTTAACTGAAAAGATTCTGCTAACTGTCCAAAATTAATTTTTACAGTTTCGTTGTGGAGGATGCGGGTAGTTAGCCAACTTCATTGATGACGCACCGGGACACAAAGCTTTTGTCTGACTGTCGTGGACAAACCAGGGCCTGCTGATCAGAAGGTGAGAACCTTTTCTAAAAATCTCTGTAGGATTGTCTGTGACATTCAGTCAATGAAAGCCTTTTGTCCTGCTTTTTAAATTCTCTTGGAAAAACTTAATATAAAGATAGTGTTATATTTTGTGGCTATTTGCTATGATTGTAAACACACGCAAGGAGTCATAAGCATGCATGCACATGTTAGGGTCAGATTTATGAGTCGCTTTTTATAAATAAGGAAGATTTGCAATGCAAGAGCTTTTTTTTACATCAACTAGTGAGCATAATTAAGGTACTCTAATATATTACAAGACTCTCAAATAATTTAATCAATCACTGAGTAATATAGGAATAATACAAGACTCTCAAATTTAATCAATGAGTGAGTAAAAGGAATAATGATTGAATTTTAATACAAGGGCTTAAAGGCGTCGGCCGGACAAAATTACAATATCGCTAAATCATATCTTAAATTTGTGTGTGAGACGAGCTAATTTGAACCGCACATGTTTTGGTGTCAACAAATGTCGCATAAGGTGACAATGTGCTATTGAAGTATGATTTTCTTGAGAGCTGTCTGTCTGCCAAGCGATCAGCGGCTAAAATGGCCACTGACTGTGTGACGTCAGGTCAGGGAGCGACCTGAGTAGGAGGAGGAGCACGCTGAGGAGCACGCGGTGAGTGTTTATGAACTTCCCCTGCCTGGGAAAATCAGAACCGCATGGGTGAATTTCGTTCAGAAAACGCGAAAAAATTGGAATTATGTTGCAAAATCACCCAACATGTGCATTAGACATTTTGTTGACAGCAATTTTGAGAATAAGATGCAATTTGAAATGAAATTAGCAAAAAGATTGCTGATAAAAAAATCGGCTGTTCCAACTATATATCTATTCATTTCAAAGTCCCACTCTCAGACAAGTGTCAGTGACAGTGGCGTGAAAAGCAAGGGTGATCTACCGATGCGATCTGCTGTCAGAAAGATAAGTAAACAGGGTAATTTTTCTTTTTTAAATATTCACTGCCAATATTTACTAAAATTATTTACAAGCAATGAATTTCATTGCCTTAAATTAAAGTCCTCGGACGGTGACATTTTTTTATTGAACCAATAAACTGATTGTATGAAAATATTCCATTCTGGCCATTCCCGTGATTTAAAATGTGTCACCAGCCTCCATAAATGACTTTATTTGTTAACAACTTATCAAATATTAGAATTTTAGGGTATTCATACTAATCAAATATGAAATATTCAGTGCTGTATAGGGAGGTGGTTGTGCCTGTTTGCTCAAGTTATATTTCTATATATGTAATCCAATTTGACACCTCTGGAATGAAATTATGTTGATCTACTGTTTTTGCAGATGTTATCCACTGTCACTCAACCTTCAAATACTGTGGATTTTTTTTTTAATTTGATTATTCAGCAATTGTCCTCATTGCAGTCATCCATGTGAGGTAACAAGTCACACTAAAGGCTCTCTGTTGGTGATCAAACAACATTGTCCACATTGTGTTGAGGATCTATCCTGGCACAGCCAGCCGATGATCAGGGACATCCCAGCTGGTAACATACAGCTTTCATCCACCATTCTCTTCACTGGTGCGTCATATGTCAAGGTCCTCAGAGTTCTAAATGCAGCCGGTATCGTTGGAATTTCCACGACCACTTACAAGGAGCTTTCGATTTCTAATTTTTATTAAATTAATTTTATTTCAGAATATGTGGATGATCTGATGAATACTCTTTTCGACAAAACCTTGGTTGATCCAACCCACTTATTGGAGCAGTGGCACTCTGTACAAGCCAGAGTTCCAGCAACATTGAGTGCCAAATTTCAGCTTCCCATCAAAGCTGATGCTGTTGAGCAACATGTATCTAGATTTTCAAAATCAAACATGTAAAAGTAGAATACATTTCCAATTAGCAATGCAAGTTCAGCTTTCAATTGTTAGGGAAGCAACATATTTTGCTAAGACAAAAAAATATAAGCCTAAGATTTTTAGAGAAATGTGCTTTTAAAAATTGCACACGAATTTTACACCATAAAATGGTAGAAAAATTACTCTAATGTATATGAGATCTGACTTTGATGAATGCTGAAATATTAGAATTATAAAATTGACATGCACATTAATAAACTCAATATATGATTTTAAAAAACTTTATTTAAATAACATTGATCACAAATCTAATCTTGGTAGGCAAAATCCCTTGTAGTGATCAGATGGGAATGTTTCTCTGATGAGGCTCACAGCACAGGCAGGCAATATCACCCTCACTTCTTCACCTTCAATACCTCCTGGCAGCACCGAGATTCAGTTGATGTTGGCATAATGTTGCATTTCTCATAAGTGCACCTGTTAAAAAAATGGTATAATCAGATGCTTATAATAAACTAATGGCTCGTGGGAGTGCTATATAAATTGGTCTATGAAGTTTGATTAGAAAATATTTAAAACATGTAAAAAATTTTGAGCAGAAAGAGAATGTTTATAAGTCACCAAGTAAGGCAGCAAGGGAAAAATTGTCAGTTTTATTTTGATAATTAAGTGTGTGACCATGCATATCGCCTAAAAAAAAAAATTCAAAGCATATTTTACCAATATAAATCGGCGAGCCTCTCGTTCTTGCCTCTCGTCCTCTCGTTCTGCTCCGGTCGCTGTTTCGTCCGCGTCTTACGCCGCACCCTCGGGCTCGAACAAATACGGCTGAATAACCCCATCAGCACCACCCAAAACTACTTCATCATCAGATTCGTCAGTTTCAATATCATCACTTATATTGCGGTTGTCATACTCGATAAAATAATCGCTGTCCGAATCACTCTGCTGTCGTTCAGCCATTTCTGCAGGCAGGTGATCATCCATTTCCTGCAGCCATTTCCTGTTTCTCCCTGACCTGACGTCACTGCTGCACGCCCCTATCGAGAGATGGCGGTACTGCAGCATCACTAAGTGAAATATGGGCTATTAACAAATAAAGTCATTTATGTAGGCTGGTGACACATTTTAAATCACGGGAATGGCCAGAATGGAATATTTTCATACAATCAGTTTATTGGTTCAATAAAAAAATGTCACCGTCCGAGGACTTTAAATAACATCACTAAGTGAGTGAAAGTATTCATGATTGTAATAATTCATGGTACAGTGTGAGACCTTAAAATACATCAGTAGTGAACGACTGTCCATAACAATAAAGAGCTTATTTAATCAGACCGGAACTGAACTTTATGATACAATACCGCTTGTATTGATGACCGGATGGGGCTCAATGAAAGTATTTCTCTTCATAAAGTTAAGCTAAGAGAAAAGAGTATATGCAAATAAAGCAGCAGGGAAAGACACAAATATACAATAAACTCTGCAGATATTGTCCATATTGTGCATGCTGATATTGTGTTGATTCTGTAAATCTTGTGGACATAAATGTGTGGGTGGTTAACCTCTTAATATCCCAATTTAAGACATGAAGAGTGGTGTAGGGTGAAAGGTGCTAGCCCTGATCCTGAATTCCCACTTCTGGCTTTCTGGAATAAGAGGAAGTGCATTTTGTGGATTTGGAAATAAAGGGGAAAGCCCCAGGGGGATGTGAATATTTGTTGGTCTACCAGAAACAAAAGATCCTGTTTTCCACTATAATTCTAAGATGGCCACACCCGCTTGGGTCAACAGGATCCAAGAAGCCTGATGTGGCCAGAATTGTAGAAAGGGTTCGAGGATATGGAGTTTTGACTGCAGGGCTGTAAATATCTACTAACTCTTTTTCCTATAGTACACATATAGGCGATTTAACTAAAACAGTGCACCTTTCGCTGTGCAGGAGGCGGAGGCTAGTCTGTGTGTCTTTGTTCACAACGAGGAGGGGTAATTCACCCACTCACCTGAGTTGAACTGAGAAATTGTGTTTAAAGCATGATAAAAGTTACTGAGAGGAAATTGTTTGAAGTATCATTGCTGAATTGTACACAAAGTAAAAGTTTAAGATTATCTTTGCATGAATAAAACTGAATTTAAGGGGACAACTCTCCAGTTTCCTTGAAAAAACAAGGCGTGATTTTTGGCCAACAAGCTACGTGGCCAAGTTGCACCTTCACATTTGCACGTGAGTGAAATGGCCATGTGGCATTCCTGTTGCATGAGAACTGTGCATGTGCAGATTAAGCAGTGCAAACGCCATTTTGAAAATCACCAGGGTGAGTCATCCTGGGTGCCATCTTGGAGCTGGGACAGCTAGACCACCTCTAAGTGATGTCACTGTGTCTCCTCCTCCTTGAGTGCAGAAGGAACTGCCTCCATCTTGTGGTCAACTATAAGAATTGCATTCTTTCATAAATTTACCTCTAAATTAAACAAAGTGTGAATCTATTAAGCTAATTCCTAACCAAGTCGAGCTTCCAAGTTAACTTCAAAGGAAATTCTGTAGTTATGGCAGCAGGAAAGTTAGCATTTACTGTTGGTGAAACAGTAGAGAGAACAAAGAAGTCATTGAGAGACAGACAGTTGAGATAGATAGGAAAGAGGAGGTAAGAAAGTTTAAAAAATGGGTGGCTGAGCTACAGGATCTAGGATATTTGCCAGGATCATCAAAACTGATGCCCTCACCAGCTAAACTGGCAGAGATCCTTCAACTAATTATACAAAGCTATAATACTGCTAAGGAAAATCATGAGACAAGAGGAAATCCCAGGTGGGGATTGATACATAAAAATACTGAAAAATTCAGAGAAGAGGAAAATTAGGACCATGTTTTATATTCCTAAACTTGTGGCTGTGTTATGCAGAGGACATTGGTGATCTGTGATGATGGAAGGGTCATATTACAAATGCAGGGGCAGCAAGTAGTGTCAGGGTTGCCACCCCAATATGATGATGTGGCCCTGCCTTCATCAGCTCCGCCTCTTCCAGCCTCTTCAGCCCCTTCAGCCCCCACCCTGACACAAACAAGCCCATGCACAGAGTGTGTAAACATGCGCTCTAAACAAATACCTCTTATTACTTTTGTTGAAGGGAACAAAGATACAATGCAGGCAGTAGAAGCAGTTTTACACATGAGGCTAATGTCATCCAACAATGATAGCAAAACAGCTGGAGATAGGGTATACCAATCCCGTGGAACTTATGAGTTAGGTTGAACAGGAATATAACAGACAGGGGTAGGAATCCCCTGTCAATACAAGGATACCTGCTGCCTCCACCCCTACAACAAACTAACAAGTAGATGAAGACCCTGTTGACACCTATTTGCGTGAGTTTAATGAACACTTGAACCAGACTTTAAACTAGGCTAGGAAACATGTCAAGTACTGGTGAGGGAGCCACCCCTAGAAAAGTAACTGATTACACAGATAAAAAAAAGCACCTACAGGCACACGAACGCAGTGGAAAACTGGTGATTATGGATCCACAATAGAAAATCTGACCGAAAGGGGCACCTCAGCACACACGTTTACAAACAGGAGCCATACCTAAAGTAAACTATAAACAAACGCCCATGATAGCTACTGAAACTGGGGTGGCACAATATGTAGAATTGGTCATTTAAGGACCTAAAAGGCATTTGTGGCACATTGCCTCCACTAACTGCGGGGGCCTCTCCATGGATTAGAGCTATGCAGAAGGCCACAGTTGGTTGCCGTTTGTGCTTGGCAGACATTAGAAGAATACTGGCTACCCACACTTTAGCTTATGCTTAAGAACATAGAGAAAGAGGCTGGCACCACTGATGATCCTGATGAGGCTCCATTCAGAGGACACAGTGATGAGATTTTTGCAGTAATGAGGAAGATGTTTCCTGTAGATCTCAAGTGCAGAGCTAACAGATGTACCTATGAAAAAAAGGAGAGGATGCAGGACACTATGTGGATAGGTGTTTGGCACTTTGGACTGACATGACTGGAGAAAACCCATGTAATAATGCTACCACATCAGCGGTATTCCGCAATGTCATACAGACATCAGCACCACCGCCTGCCAGAGCCGCACTGGAAGGAGTAGTGGGATTGAACACCCAGCCCTGGGCAGAATGGCTCTCACATGTTTCATCATTATGTGAAACAATACAATAAACAACAAAATGAAAAAGAGACAGAAACAGCAGATTTATCAAATCAGCTGGTAAAAGCCCAGCTGAAAGCAGCTAGAGATATAGTGAATAAAGACAAAACAACAACAACAAAACACTGTACAGGCTCCAGCCATCACAGTGGCAACCCCTCAGGCCATTATTGGTCCGGTCCCTGTTGAATCCTTTGTGTTGGCAACCCAACAGCAATAGTATCCCCGCCCACCACAGAGAGGATGTAGGAGAGGTACATATAGAGGTGGCATGAAATCAGCTGGTCCACAGGACATGTGCTATCAATGTGAAAGGTCAGGACATTGAGCTTGTGACTGTACAGCCCCACCTTCTGGCAGAGGATGTGCCTTGATAAACTACACACCCACTCCACCCCCAGCACCTGGGGTGTGGCCAGTTCAGCCACAACACACACAACAGCCTGAGCCATCACACATGACTCCCAACTAGAGCATGATGACCAGTCAACAATGATGGGGCCTAGGGAGCCACACTGAAGAGTACTTTCAGATCCAGTGCTGTCCATCAAAATGGGAGACAAAACTTTTGATGTTATGGTGGACACAAGGGCTCATTACTTGTCAATATCAATTACTCTACCCTTGTCCACTAACTATACATCAGTTGGTGGCATCTCTGGGACCCCAAAATGTCTCCCTTTCTCAGTACCACTGAACAGTTCATTGGCTGGATTGGATTTTGTCCACTCTTTCTTGTATTCTCTGGACTGTCCTATAAATCTTCTGGGAAGAGATGTGCTCCTGAAAGTGAGAGCACACATCTACTTTGCTTCTACTGGAACTGTGGTGTGTCTACCTGATGGTACTATGCTCCAATGCACATCAGATTTGTCTACTTCCTTAAATGGTCCACAGTTGCAAGTACAGGAAACAGACACAGAGGAAGCTCAAACCACTTCTGCAATTATATGGTGGCTACAGCTGAATGATATGATCCCTGAAAAAAAATAAACAGGTAGACAAATATATTTCCTGGGCCCCATGGATAGACTCTGTTCGACCATGTGACCCCCCGCATGATCCACTCCACTGCACAATGAATTATTCACATGATGATCAAGAACTGTATGATGATTGGTGGGAGACTTTGGTGAGGGTACAGGACTTGGTGTGCAGCGACATTTATGTGGGTCCCCAAGGAGTTGCTGCTGCAGTTTATTTGGACAAGGACTTGTTACCTCTGTATGCCCTCTCGGACACTGCCGCACCTCCTGTGATACTGGGGTTGTCTGCAGGGGAGGAGGCAAGGGCGCTGGGGCCAGTGGTGAAAAACTGTCTTAAGTTGACTGACTGGGTTGTCACACAATGTAGGGACCTACATCATTCACCATCTGCTGATTGTTATCGCATTTCATGCAATATAACAATACAGACCACTCCACAAACATTGCATCTTGATAGAACACATGGCAGAGAAAACACTGACCATCCAAATTCTGGTGCACTGTTGAAGGCTTTGCCCCCCTCTCTATGGTCAGACAGCTCTGTGAATGTTGGTCTGATTACCTGTACACCGGTAAAAATCTCACTCAAAACAAATACTCAGCCAATATGGTGAAACCAGTGTCCTCTCACAAACGAGAAGGAAACAGGCATAGCAGGAACAATACAGGGTCTTCTCCAAGCAGGGGTCCTAGTGCCAACACAGTCACCATGGAACACTCCTATTTTTCCTGCAGAGAAGCCTGGGGAAAAGGACTACAGGATGGTCCATGACTTGAGACCGATCAATGCTGTAGTGGTGCCTACAAATTACACTGTTCCCAATCCGTACCTGCTGCTGAATAACATTACCCCACAACACAAGTTTTTTACAGTAGTGGACATTTCTAATGCTTTTTTCAGCATTCCACTACATGCAAACAGCAGGCCTCTTTTTGCATTTACCTATCAGGGTCAGCAATACACTCACAGCAGACTACCACAAGGTTTTGTTGACTCACCAGCTATTTTTAATCACGTACTGTGTCAACATTTGCAGGATTTAGTCCTGCCCCCTGGCACATTGTTGTTGCAGTATGTTGATGATCTGCTATGAGCAGGCCCCACTGCTGCCTCTGTGCTCTCAGCCATGGAGCTCCTCCTGAAACATCTTTATCTGAAAGGCTATAAATTAAGCCGCAAAAAAAGTAGTGTTGTCGCCCCAGAGTTCACTATTTGGGCAGGCTAATCGCATCTGGCAACTCCTTGATGTCTCTGTCACAAAAGTCATCAATTCTCTCACACCCTAAACCATTATTTCCGGTTCTGGTTCCGCCGGACCGGCGGCGCCACACGAGTGGGCTGCCTGTTGCAACAGCCTTTTTTTTTATCTTCCTTCTTCTTTCTACACCTTTCACTCTGTATATATATCACGGACGCACGGATCGCCCCGGGGGTCTCCCGGGTCGGTGGACGGAGCCACGGTTTGCAGCGGGAGACGTTACAGCGGGGAGGAGCTAGTGCTAGCTAGCACTTGGCCGCCGCCCGGTGCTAATGGGAAACTCGACATACCGGGAGCTGAAGCGAAAACGACGCGGGTGCCGGGCTGGAGTTTAGGCGGCGTGAAAGAAATATAAGACAGAATAATAAAGAGCGATGGCAAGAACCAAGCAGACCGCCCATAAAATCTAAGATAAGATAAGATAAGATAAGCCTTTATTAGTCCCACAATGGGGAAATTCCAGGATTGCAACAGCACAGGGATAGCAACACTCAGAGCAACAATCAGAAGGCAAGAAAAAAAAAACAAAAAAAACAAAACAAAAAAAAAACAAAACAAGCAAGCAAGAGCAGCTAATATACATATGTACGTATTACTATAAAATATATATATATACACACACACACAGACACACAGTGCAGAGCTGTGGTCTGCACTGTGATCTACTGGAGGAAGAAGCCCCCCAGGAGACAGCTAGCCACCAGGGCTGCTCGGAGAGGCGCTCCGGCCACCGGCAGAGTGAAGAGGCCTCACCGTCACAGGCCCGTGGCTCTGAGAGAGATCCGTCGCTGCCAGAAATCCACGGAGCTGCTCATCCGTAAGCTGCCCGTCCAGCGCCTGGTGAGGGAGATCGCTCAGGACTTCAAGACCGTCCTGCGTTTCCTGAGCTTCGCCGTCATGGCTCTGCAGGAGACCAGCGAGGCCCACCTGGTGGTCTCTTCTTCGCTAAGGGGGTCACCATCATGCCCAAAGACTTCCAGCTGGCCCGCTGCATCTGCGGAGAGAGAACTTAGACTTTCTGCTGCACATTCACCAGCCATAATGCTCTGCACTGTGTGTCTATATATATATACATTTATAGTAATATGGACATATGTTTACTAGATGTTGTTTTTTCTTGCCTTCTGATTGTTGCTCTGAGTGTTGCTATCCCTATGCTGTTGCAATCCTGGAATTTCCCCATTGTGGGACTAATAAAGGCTTATCTTATCTTATCTTATCTTATGCACTGTGAGGGAAATGATGTAATTTTTGGGTCTTACCAGCTACAGCAGAAATTTTGTTCCAAATTACGCTGTGCTTATTCAACCATTGCTCGATCTTCTTAAGGAAGCAGGACACAAAAATCTCACGTCACCATTGCAATGGACTACTTCAGCTGAGGGTGCTTTCATTGAACTAAAACAACTAATGTCACATGCATGTTCACTCAAGCCACCTGATCAGGCTTTGCCATTTCATCTAGATGTTTCTGAACAGAACAGCATTGTGAACGCCGTATTGTATCAGAAGGGGGAAGGTACAGGGTCCAGGTTAGTTCTAATGTATTACAGCTCAACGTTAGATAACAGAGAGAAAGGACACCCACTATGCAAACATCATGTTGTAACAATAGCTAAGGCATTAGAAAAAACCTCTCATATAACAATGCAGCACAATGTGATTGACCATGCATGGAGTAGCCTCCTACATATAAAGTGTACTGTTCACACTCTCAGCTAAAAGAACACAAAGGTTGAAAAGAATACTGCAGGCACCAAATGTCATTTACACAAGTGAAGGGACAAACATGGCAGAGGACATGCTTACAGGTGAACCTCATGACTGTCTAGCAGCTGTGGAGGTTGACATGAAAGCTGTCCCTAATCTTCAATCTAAACCTATCAAACATCCAAATTTCAACCTTTTTTGTGATGGCTGTTGCTACAGGAGAGCAGATAGATCTCTGAGTACCTCATATTCAGTTGTAAAACTGTAGAGGCAGGAATGGTAGATCAGCCTGCCTCTGCTCAAAGAGCTGAAATTGTAGCTCTTACTAAAGCATGCCAATATGCAAAACAACAAGGGGTAAACATATACATTGATTCAGCTTATGCCAAACTGGCTGCACATGTTGATTTACCACATTGGAAAAGGAAGGGGTTTCTCACTTCAACGAACACACCAATTAAACACTTAACAGAAATGGTTGAGCTGTTAGAGGCCAGGGGTCAACCAAAGAGGGTACCGATTCTGAAGTGTAAAGGGCATCAAAAAAGAAATGCAATTGTGGCCAAAGGAAATGATGCTGCTGATTTAGCTGCTAAACAAGCAGGTGGCTATATTACGCAGGCAAATATGATGATATAGAAAGAGGATCAGGAGTACCTGGAACTAGGCACAGAGGAAATTAAGCAGTTACTGGAGAAAGCAAGTCCTGAGGAAAAGAGCATATGGATAGAGAAAGGATCAAAGAAAGATGAGGAGGGCCTGTGGAGGTCTACAAATTGAAGATGCAGAGGCTACAGATATCTGTTGGTGTGTGTGGATACATTTTCAAGATAAGTTGAGGCAAAAGTATGTAAAACAGAAAGTGCAAAAGGAGTGATTAAATGGCTGACAGAAGAGGTGATTCCCAGACATGGTTTTCCAAGAGTGATCAGGTCAGACAATGGCAGTCATTTTGCAAATATACATTTGAAGGAAGTTGAATGCGCCTTAGGCTTAAGGCATAAATTTGGCTCAGTAGTGCATCCATCCTCCCAAGGGCTAGTAGAGAGAGCAAATAGGACTCTAAAAAGAATGCTAGCCAAGCAATGCATGGGGACAGGCACGAAATAGGTCGATGCACTGCCATTAGTGCTGATGGCACTACAATCCACCCACAACACGACATTCTGCCTGACTCCTCATGAGTTGTTAACAGGGAGAAAGATGCCAGGACCATTTGTTGATTCATCTTTGACCCCTAGGGATAGTCAAGCTATAGAACTGTCACAATACATTAAGAGTATAAGGAGAATATCTAAAGCTCTCTCTCAATAGGTTCCAGACATTCTCAACAGGAGCACTCAGGGGAGTGCTGCCCCATTGGAACCTGGTGACTGGGTGTGGCAAAAAGTAATAAGGCCTCATTGGGACTCTTCTAAGTGGCAAGGACCTTTTAAAGTAAAAAAGTTATATCACATTCAGTGCAAGTTTGGAAAAAAAGGAAGGTTGAGTAACTGGATACACGTAACTCACTGTGCAAAAGCCACAGAACCAAATCGCCCACTCTTCCAGACCATTGATGACTTGGCAAACTCAGAAAATAAATAAAAATGCTGACCATACCTAATGTTAATACAAGAGCAGCTCTTTGTGTTCTGCTACTCCTGTGTCTGACATAATGCACGGCTCAGGAGACACACACGCAGGCTCAGAATGGATTTAACAGCTTTATTGACATAACAGGGATGTGTGGCTGCGTGTCTGTGGAATAAGAATGTATTGGTGGTGGCGTCTGCGTCAGGCACGGGGGCAGGAGGCCGTACAGACGGACAACCCTATGGGAGGAAGCAGAGGAAGAAGGGTAACGGGCACCACACCAATACAGAGGATAATGATGGTTTTGCTGGCTTACTTGGTTACGACAGGTGGCTGGCGTTGACAAGGGCGGAGCCCGGGAGACAGTGACCTGCAGTGCCTGTGGCAGCAGCGTAGAGACAGCGGCGAGATGAGGAAGTCCGCCGCCGGGAGAGTCCACCTGTGCACAGGGGAAAAGGCTGGAGGAAAGAGGTAAGGGGAGCTTACCCAGATAATCTTGCTAGCAGGCTTGAGTACCGTAGTAGCAAACGATGCCGAAGTTGAGAGACGGCTTCAGGCCGAAGCCCAGGGCAGAGTGGATTAAATACCTCGCCGCTGACGAGGAGCAGGTGTGCGCGCAGCTGGCGCTGCTGATGAGCGGCGAGGCATGACAGTACTCCCCCCTCTAGCAGCGCCTCCTGGCGATGGTTTCTCCGGGTGCACTCGATGGAACTCAGTGATGAGGGACCGGTCCAACACCAGCGAGGAAGGCACCCATTGTCTCCACTCGGGTCCATAGCCCTCCCAGTCCACCAAGTACCGCAACCTGCGACCCCGGCGCCGGGCGTCCAAGATCTCAGAGACAGTCCAGGCCAAATGGCCACCAATCATCCGGGGAGCGGGGTGCGCTGCAGGTGGAGGGCAGAGGGGGTCAGAGACCACCGGTTTGACTCTGGAGACGTGGAAGGTGGGATGGATGCGGAGGGAGGAGGGAATAGCCACACGCACAGCCACCGGGTTGATAATCCTAGTTATGGGAAATGGGCCGATGAATCGTTGGGCCACCTTCCTCCTCTCACCCTTTAGGTTGACGTCCTGTGTGGATACCCAGACTTGTTGTCCCACCTGGTAGGCCGGGGCAGGTCTCCTGTGCCGGTCCGCCGTGGATTTATTGCGCTCCGCGTGCTTAAAAGTGCATTGCGCGCCGTAGTCCAAAGGGAGCGACGCCTAAAGTGCGCCTGGACAGAGGGGACAGCCAACTCGCTCTCCTGCGCGGGGAATAGAGGTGGATCATAACCCAGAGATGCCTTAAAGGGAGACATCCCGATGGCAGACGAGCGAGAGGTGTTGTGGGCGTACTCCACCCAGGCGAGGTGAGAACTCCAGGACGTGGGCTTGGATGTGGTAATGCAGCGGAGCGCAGCCTCCAGCTCCTGATTGGTCCGTTCACACTGCCCGTTAGATTGGGGGTGATGGCCGGAGGTGAGGCTTACTTTAGCTCCCAGGGCGTTGCAAAAAGACCTCCAGACGTCCGAAGAGAACTGAGGGCCACGATCGGAGACCACGTTGACCGGTATTCCGTGCAGTCTGACCATGTGTTGGATGAGGAGGTCCGCCATCTCCAAGGCTGAGGGGAGTCCACGTAGGGGCACAAAGTGGGCGGCCTTGGAAAAATGGTCTACGATGGTCAGAACTGTGTCGAAGTTGTTGGAGACAGGAAGCCCGGTGACGAAATCTAGGGTGATGTGCGACCAGGGCCTGCCAGGGACGGGCAGGGGCTGGAGCAGGCCAGCAGGAGGAGCATTACCTGACTTACTGGTGATGCAGACGGGGCAGGCCCGGGCGTAACGGGCGGCATCCTTCCGCAGACCTGGCCACCAAAAGGATCGCTGGAGGAGGTCGATCATCCGTGAAGCTCCAGGATGACAGGTGAGCTTAGAGGTGTGGAGCCAGTGAATAACGTCCCCCCGGATGGCAGATGGCACGAAGAGCCTCCCCTCCGGTCCGCCGCCAGGGTCTGGTTCCGACTCCTGCACCCTCCGGATCTTATCCTCTATGTCCCAGGAAACAGCCCCCACGACGCACGACTTGGGCAGGATGGTGTGAACAGCGTCTTCCGTGGCCTCCGGGGCTAATTGCCTGGAGAGGGCGTCGGGCAGGCCGTTCTTGGAGCCAGGCCTGTAGGTGATGTTAAATTTAAACCTTGCGAAGAATAGGGACCAGCGCGCCTGGCGGGCGTTCAGACGCTTGGCAGATCTTAGGTATTCCAAGTTCTTGTGGTCAATTAGGACCACGAAAGGCAAGGCGGCCCCCTCCAGCCAATGACGCCACTCCTGAAGCGCAAGCTTGATGGCCAGAAGCTCTCTGTCCCCCACGTCATAATTTTGCTCCGCCGGGGACAGGCGTCGAGAGAAGAAGGCGCAGGTTCGCTTGACTCCGTCGGCTGGAGACCGCTGGGACAGCACCGCCCCCACCCCCCGTGTCCGAAGCGTCCACCTCCACAATGCACTGCAGCGCGGGATCGACCTGGCTGAGGACCCGGGAGGAGAAAAACTCCGTCTTCAGTGCCTGGAAGGCCGTTGCGGCCTCTTCAGTCCACCGGAACGGGGTCTTAGGGGAGGTGAGGCGGGTCAGAGGCCTGACGATGGCTCCAAAGTTTGGGACAAAGCGGTGGTAGAAATTGGCGAACCCGACGAACTGCTGAACCTGTTTCCTAGAGGTAGGTGTGGGCCAATCCACCACCGCTTTAATCTTCGCTGGGTCCGGGAGCACCTGGTCATGGGAGATGACGAACCCCAGGAAGGAAGTTGTTTTGGCGTAGAATTCACACTTCTCCGCCTTGACATATAGGCGATTCTCCAACAGTCTCTGCAGGACCCGCCTCACGTGGACCCGGTGCTCATCCCTGGACCTGGAGAAGATGAGGATGTCGTCCAGGTAGACGAACACAAACAGGCCGATGAAATCCCGGAGGACGTCATTAATGAGGCGCTGGAAGACGGCTGGAGCATTGGTCAACCCAAACGGCATCACTAGATATTCAAAATGACCGTTAGGGGTGCGGAAGGCTGTCTTCCACTCATCTCCCTCCCGGATCCGGACGAGGTGGTAAGCGCTGCGGAGATCCAGCTTGGTAAACCAGGTCGCCCCTTGGAGGGAGTGGAAGGTGGTATCCATGAGGGGCAGGGTGTACCGGTCCTTCTCCGTGATGTCATTGAGAGCTCGAAAATCAATGCAAGGACGAAGGGAGCCGTCCTTCTTTCCCACGAAGAAGAACCCTGCGCCTACTGGTGAGGAAGATGGTCGGATAATCCCAGCGCTGAGCGACTCCTTCAAGTAGGTGTTCATGGCCTCCTTCTCTGGCGCTGACAGGCTATAGAGGCGTCCTGAGGGTAGGGGCGCCCCCTGACGGAGGTTGATGGCACAGTCGTAGGGCCGGTGAGGAGGCAGAGACATCGCCTTGGACTTGCTGAAGACTGCACCCAGGTCGTGGAACTCTGAGGGCACAAGGGTGAGATCCGGAGGCGCGGTGTCCTTGGCTGTGGGAGGCGAGGACGGGGCGCAGGCAGCGGATTGGAGACAGGTGCCCATACAGAAGGTACTCCAAGCTGACACCTTTCCGGTCTTCCAGTCCAAGGTGGGGTTGTGGAGGCGGAGCCAGGGGTATCCGAGAATAACAGGAGAGACCGAGGTGGGCAGGACGTAGAAGGAGATATCCTCCCGGTTGTTTCCTGAGATGATCACCGGAATGGGAGAAGTCCGGTGGGTCACCTTTCCCAGTGGAACTCGGGAGAGATTAACCAGGGCGAGAGGAGGGCCGAGGGGGTGACAACGGATGCCCAAACAGGTTGCCAGGCTCTGTGAAATAAAGCTACCCTCCGCGCCTGAATCCACCAGTGCATGTGTGAGGTGCCCTGTGAGGTTGTGACAGAAGCGGATGGGCAGCGTAAAATGTGTGAGGGGATTTAACCAATTAGCGTCCGCGAGACCCCCTACAGTGACTCGCGGATCTCCTCGTTGGCTTCTCCGGACAATGCTCCACCGTGTGCTGGCTACCCCCGCAATACATGCAAGGGCCCAAGATCACGGCGGCGTTGTTTTCTCCGCCAGGGGGAGCCTTGTCCGGCCTGTCACCATCGGCTCCGACTCCTCGAGGACCTCTGGCGGCGGCAAACGCCAGGTGGTGAGCTTGGGACAAGCGTGCAGAGGCGCCCCGTGAGCGAGAAGACTGCTTCCCGCTCTGAGGCGCGCTCACGCAGCTGTTATCCAAGCTGATGGCTAGGGAAATCAGCTCCGCCAGCGTCTCCGGGATATCCCGGCCGGCAAGCTCATCTCTCAGACCAGAATTTAGGCTGCGGAGGAAGATGCCGCAGAGCGCACGCTCTTCCCAGCCAACTTCCTCGGTGGTAACCCGGAAGTCGATCGCGTATTCGGCCGCTGATCGGCTCCCCTGTTGGAGGCCGAGAAGGTGGTCGACCTGGACACTGTCCAAACATGAATGATCGAACACTTCCAGAAATTGTCGCACGAATTGGCCATAGGTTAGGGTGGCGTAGCTGGACTTCGCCATGATGGCGTAAGCCCAGGTAAGCGCACGACCCTCCAGGAGATTACCAATATAGCCAATCCTGCTGTGGTCTGAGGGGAAGTCTCCGGGAACGCGAAAGAACACGGACTCACACTGCATGATAAAACCCCGAGCTCCACCAAGCTTACCGCTAAAGCGAGCAGGAGTGGGGATTGGTGTGAGCCGTGCCGGCGCACCTGGAGTAAGCTGGACAGCCGCCAGAGCAGCGGGAGCTGCGCCACCCGGACGAGCCGAGGGGAACGGCTGCTGAGGGTCCAAGTGGTCTAATCGGTTAGTAATAATAGTCAATTAGTTTAATATCACCTGTTGTTGACGGGCTATTAAATCCACCCGAGCCTCGAGGGTGGAAAGACGGCGTGCGAGCCCGCTGTCTGCCGAGCCGCTCTGCTGAAGCCGTACTGACATAATGCACGGCTCAGGAGACACACACGCAGGCTCAGGATGGATTTAACAGCTTTATTGAAAAAACAGGGATGTGTGGCTGCGTGTCTGTGGAATAAGAATGTATTGGTGGTGGCGTCTGCGTCAGGCACGGGGGCAGGAGGCCGTACAGCCGGACAACCCTATGGGAGGAAGCAGAGGAAGAAGGGTAACGGGCACCACACCAATACAGAGGATAATGATGGTTTTGCTGGCTTACTTGGTTACGACAGGTGGCTGGTGTTGACAAGGGCGGAGCCCGGGAGACAGCGACCTGCAGTGCTTGTGGCAGCAGCGTAGAGACAGCGGCGAGATGAGGAAGTCCGCCGCCGGGAGAGTCCACCTGTGCACAGGGGAAAAGGCTGGAGGAAAGAGGTAAGGGGAGCTTACCCAGATAATCTTGCTAGCAGGCTTGAGTACCGTAGTAGCAAACGATGCCGAAGTTGAGAGACGGCTTCAGGCCGAAGCCCAGGGCAGAGTGGATTAAATACCTCGCCGCTGACGAGGAGCAGGTGTGCGCGCAGCTGGCGCCGCTGATGAGCGGAGAGGCATGACAGTGTCTGATTATTTTATTCCCTTTTTTCTGAGGAAAATTCCAACAACCTAAGCAACTGCAGGAGGATAGGCCTGTACATTCTTCCACACCTCAGAGTATGGACCCCTATGGAGCCAAAATAGAGATAGCAATAATTCCAGGCACCGCACAGTAGTGGTTATTAGATTTGTGTGATGTAGCCAATTGCACTGTTGGGAGTTTTAATTGGAGAGAACATTCACTTATGATGTGTCTGATCAAGGGTACGCCCAATATGAAAGCAAAATGGAGCACACTGAGAGGATGTGGATCTAAGTGATGGTCTTTAACCTTAGAAAATTCTATTTGTGCTTCACCGCGGAAGGATGATACATGGAGTAAAGGCATAAAATTCTTTAAGCCTAAGACTATCGTGAAACATGCAAAAACATTGGGATTTAGTCTGCATATTAACGGAAATGATCCAATTGTACTGCAAGGATTGGTAAAAGTCATACCAGTTAACAAGACTACACTAGCTCTTCATGAAGTTGAATCCAAAACGAGATCTGATGTGGTGGCATATATGAATGTCAAAGCTATGAAAGGTAGAGTTGCTGCAGAAACGGGTTATATTGACCAAAATGAGTGGTTAACCTTGGTTCAATATTCAGTTAAGACGGTGGTCCAGAATAAAGTGGATTGTTATGCATGTGGAGCAGCTAGGCCAGGTCTAGCCACGGTCCCATTTCCCCTCACTCCCTATAATGATCCTATGGGTTTCAAATATTTGCTTCATTTGTTCACCACTAAAGCTCCAACTAAGAACTGTATCACCCTCCATCATCTGTTTCCTCCAACAATAGAAATGAATCCCCCACCATTCCAACCTTATGAGGGTAATTATACCTGTTTTGAAAGAATATCAGGGTCCTATCAGTGGGGAAGTTAACTTCCTGCTGAACCACCTTACCAGTGAAGGATACTTACATCAATGAACTGGAAAATATGATACAACCAAGAGCTGATATTTGGTTTTGGTGTGGACAAATGAGATTGTGGCCAAACCTACCCAAGGAGTGGAAAGGAATCTGTGTACCAGTTCAGTTGGTATTGCCTTTTATGATCCTGTGAGACCAATTACTAGAAATCACAATAGGCCAAAGAGAGATGTATCTTTGATTATGGGAAAGATGGAAGACACCCTAGGGGGAGTTGCACCGTATGTAGACAGGATGGGCATGATTAGAGGAGTCCCTGATGAATTTAAAGGCAGAAACCATTATGCTGTGTACTTTATCCCATGGTTGGGAGCCACAATAGAATCTATTAAAATACAATCTTGGATAGAATCTATTAAAATACAATCTTGGATTGAATACCTCCTCATGGATCGTCACCTTATCGTGGTGGGGGGGGTTTGTGTGCCCCAGTGATCCCAGGAGCTATGTTGTCCGGGGGCAATTTGCCTCTGATAGGGTCTCCCAAGACAAACTGGTTCTGGGTGAAGGGCCAGACTAAGAACGATCCAACAGACTCTCGTGATAAATTGTATATCAAGGATTCAGTGTACCCCGCCCGGTATGGGGTTGCCGGGGCCCCACCCTGGAGCCAGGCCTGGGGGAGGGGCTCGAAGGTTAGTGTCTGGTGGCCGGGTTTCCACCCATGGGACCCGGCCGGGCTCAGCCCGAAGGAGTTACATGGGTCCGCCCTCCAGTGGGTTCACCACCTGCAGGAGGGATCATGGGGGTCCGGTGCTATGTGGATTAGGTGGCGGTCAAAGGCGGAGACCTTGGCGGACTGATCCCAAGCTTTCTAAACTGGCTTTTGGTACGTGGAATGTCACCTCTCTGGTGGGGAAGGAGCCTGAGCTGGTGTACGAGGTTGAGCGATACCGGCTAGATATAGTCGGCCTCACCTCAACACACAGCTCCGGTTCCGGAACCAGTCTCCTGGAGAGGGGCTGGAGCTTGGCCTTTTCTGGAGTTGCCCCGGGCAAGAGGCGACGAGCAGGGGTGGGTATTCTTGTATCGCCCCACCTTGCTGCCTCTATATTGGAGTTTTCCCCGGTGGACGAAAGGGTTGCTTCCCTACGCCTTCGGGTTGGGAAACGGGTCCTGACCATCATTTGTGCCTATGCACCAAATGATGTTTCAGAGTACCCACCCTTTTTGGAGTCTGTGACTGGGGTGCTGGAGGGTACTCCTCCTGGAGACTCCATTGTCCTACTGGGGGACTTCAATGTGCATGTGGGCAACGACAGTGAAACCTGGAGAGGGGTGATTGGGAGGAACGGCCTGCCCGATCTGAACCCGAGTGGTGTTCAGTTATTGGACTTCTGTGCTAACCACAGTCTGTCCATAACGAACACCATGTTCAAGCATAAGGGTGTCCATATGTGCACCTGGCACCAGGACACCCTAGGTCGCAGGTCGATGATCGATTTTGTTATCGTATCATCAGACCTGCGACCGTATGTCTTGGACACCCGAGTAAAGAGAGGTGCAGAGCTGTCAACTGATCACCACCTGGTGGTGAGCTGGATCCGATGGCAGGGGAGGAAGCCATTCAGACCTGGTAGACCCAAACGTATAGTGAGGGTGTGCTGGGAGCGTCTGGCAGAGGCCCCTGTCCGGGAGGTCTTCAACTCCCACCTCCGGAAGAACTTCAACCACATTCCGAGGGAGTCTGGAGACATGGAGTCTGAATGGGCCATGTTCTCCACCTCTGTTGTTGAAGCGGCGGCCCAGAGCTGCAGCCGCAAGGTGGTCGGTGCATCTCGTGGTGGCAACCCCCGAACCAAGTGGTGGACACCAGTGGTGAGCGGGGCCATTAAGCTGAAGAAGGAGTCCTATCAAGCTTGGTTGGCTTGTGGGACTCCCGAAGCAGCTGAGGTGTACCGGCAGGCCAAGCGGAGTGCAGCTCGGGTGGTTGCTGAAGCAAAAACGCGGGTATGGGAGGAGTTCGGTGAGGCCATGGAACAAGACTTTCGGTCGGCTTCAAAGAGATTCTGGCAAACTGTTCGGCGGCTCAGGAGGGGAAAGCAGCTCCCCGTCCACACTGTGTATGGTGCGGATGGGACACTGTTGACTTCAACTGGGGATATTGTCGGGCGGTGGAAGGAATACTTCGAGGATCTCCTCAATCCCACTGATACGCCTTCCACAGAGGAAGCAGGGTTTGGGGACGAGGGGGATGACTCGCCTATCACAGGGGCTGAGGTCGCCAAGGTGGTTAAAAATCTCCTTGGTGGCTGGGCCCCGGGGGTGGACGAGATTCGCCCTGAGTACCTCAAGGCCCTGGATGTTGTTGGGTTGTCATGGTTGACATGCCTCTGCAACATTGCGTGGAGGTCGGGGGCAGTGCCTTTGGCATGGCAAACTGGGGTGGTGGTTCCTCTCTTCAAAAAAGGGGACCGGAGGGTGTGCTCCAACTTTAGAGGGATCACACTCCTCAGCCTCCCTGGGAAGGTCTATGCCAAGGTACTGGAGAGGAGAGTCCGGCCGTTGGTCGAACCTCGGATTCAGGAGGAGCAATGTGGTTTTCGTCCTGGCCGTGGGACATCGGACCAGCTCTCGAGAATTCTTGAGGGTTCGTGGGAGTTTGCCCAACCAGTTTACATGTGTTTTGTGGACTTGGAGAAGGCATTTGACCGCGTCCCTCGTGGATTTTTGTGGGGGGTGCTTCAGGAGTATGGGGTATCGGGCTTGTTGTTACGAGCTATTCGGTCTCTGTACGACCGTTGTGAGAGTTTGGTTTGTATTGCCAATACTCGGTCGGAGTCATTCCCAGTGAGAGTTGGACTCCGCCAGGGCTGCCCGTTGTCACCGATCCTGTTCATAATTTTTATGGACAGGATTTCTAGGCGCAGCCAGGGAATGGAGGGTGTCATGCTTGGTGACCACAGGATCTCATCTCTGTTGTTTGTAGATGATGTTGTCCTGTTGGCTTCATCCAGCAATGACCTACAGCTCTTGCTGGGACGGTTTGCTGCTGAGTGTGAAGCGGCTGGGATGAGAATCAGCACCTCCAAGTCCGAGTCCATGGTCCTCAGCCGGAAAAAGGTGGATTGTCCTCTCCGGGTTGGGGACAGGCTCCTGCCCCAAGTGGAGGAGTTTAAGTATCTTGGGGTCTTGTTCACGTGTGAGGGGAAAATGGAGCGAGAGATCGACAGATGGATTGGAGCAGCATCTGCAGTGATGCGGACGTTGTACCGGTCTGTTGTGGTGAAGAGGGAGCTTAGTTCTAAGGCAAAGCTGTCAATTTACCAGTCAATCTACGTTCCTACTCTCACCTATGGTCACGAGCTTTGGGTAATGACCGAAAGAACGAGATCGCGGATACAAGCGGCTGAAATGAGCTTTCTCCGTAGGATTGCTGGACTCACCCTCAGAGATAGGGTGAGGAGCTCAGTCATCCGGGAGAGGCTCAGAGTAGAACCGCTGCTCCTCCACATTGAAAGGAGTCAGTTGAGGTGGTATGGGCATCTGATTAGGATGCCTCCTGGACGCCTCCCACTTGAGGTGTTTCAGGTACGTCCCACTGGGAGGAGACCCCGGGGCAGACCCAGGACTCGGTGGAGAGACTATGTCTCCCAGCTGGTCTGGGAACGCCTTGGTATCCCCTCTGAAAAGCTGGAGCAGGTGGCTGGGGAGAGGGAAGTCTGGGCTTCTCTGCTTGAACTGCTACCTCCGTGACCCGGACCTCCGGAAAAGCGGTAGAAGATGGATGGATGGATGGATGGATTGAATACTTGTATTATAATGAACAAAGAATGTTAAATTATGCTGTAGACACTCTTAAAGGAGTGCATGAGCAACTAAAGGCAACTGCCCTCATGACCTGTCAGAACCGCATTGCCCTTAACATGCTTTTAGCAGAGTCAGGGGAAGTGTGTCAAATTTTTGGCTCTGTCTGCTGTACCTTTATCCCTAATCACACAAGCCCAGATGGGAGCATTACACGTGCTATAGAAGCCTTAGAAGGCCTTAGGATAGAATTTGGGCAAAACACTGGTTATGAGGAAGATGCTTTTACTGCATGGCTACAGTCAATATTTGGATGTTGGGCTAGTGTGATAGTAATCAGTAATCCTGATTGTAGTCATCTCACTAGCAGTGATACTCGGGGTGGGGTGTTGCTGCATCCCATGTTTGAAAGTGCTCCTGGAGAGATGAATAATCACAGCCCTACCCAAGGAGCCAGTTCAGAGGATGATGGCCCAGGTCCACTCCCAAGAGTAGTCTAGGTCTCTCCTCCACAACAGGGACCACTGTGAATTTGGTACTGACAGTGATGAAGGAGAGGCCTTTGTCTGAAATGTATATACTGTGTCTTTTTGCTATCCACTGTTCTATTTACTGTACACACATCCAACACTGCCCACATACATATAATCTTACATGAAAAGGGGGTGCGCTGAAGGCACCCTCCTGCGGTGGGTCATGTGCTAGTAACCTCTGGCCCCTTCCTTTTCCTTTGTTTTCTTGCAGGTATCTTCAAAACATTGTGCTATTTGCGATCATGTAGTTTGAATAGAATTAGAAGGTTTGAAGCTCTGTTATGTGGCAAGTATTGAGGCTCAGACACAACACACAGATAAGAAATGTTTTAACTGACATGTTTTGTTTTGCATATGCTTATTTTTCTGATATAACTTGAGTGTTAATAAAGTTTCCAAAAAAGGCCGCCAAGGGCAGTGGGGTCTGAGGTGAGAATTTTCGCCTTTGAATATGTACTGAATGAATAAAGAAAATGCATTACAATGATTACTCATGAAAGTATATACATACTGCCTACAGTTTTTTCCACTCATCTCACATGAAAATAGCATCAGGTGTCTGATGCCTGTTTATTATTGAGCCTGCCATAGTTATTGACTCCATGAAAATGGAGTCAAGAGAGGAAATTGTTTTAATAAATAGTGAAGATCAGTTAGTTAGACATTACAGAAAGTGCTCTCACACACAAGCTACACACATACAGTACATTCACCCACTCAAAAAACGAGGAGACATCTGGAGCCATTTTGGACACTTAGAAGACTGGTTTGGACTAGTTTGGACAATGGACACATATTGTTGGAGAGTTACTGGGAAGGCCCATCAACTCAGAAGCTATATCTAAGGGGGGATTTCTTTGTTCTGGGTATTGGATCAGGTTGAGCTGCTGATACCCACGGCCGTGTTTGACTACTTGCATGATTCAATAAAAGATAAGCTGAGAAATAGTGTTTCTTCTGTGATTATTGGTTGGTTAACTGAAAAGATTCTGCTAGCTGTTCAAAATTAATTTTTACAGATGTCAGTAAGGCCTGCCTGCCTGACTGACTGAATGAATGAATGTGATTTTTTTTTCAGTAATGAACATACAGTCAAAACAATTAAAAATATGTAGGACACATTAGAACAACCGAAAGAGTGTAGGCTGAAGATAGTGCTTATATAGCACCTGCCCCATTACAATTTTAAAATCAGTAACATAAAAATTCATACCTCAAAAAAGTGAAAAGAAAGTGTAGAACAAAGAAAAAGTAGGGCCCCATTCCTGTCTTTGCCTTAGGCCCCAAATGGGCAAAGCCCGCCCTTGTGTGGTGCAAGTGTAGTGTGGCTGACTACTGATCAGAAGGTCAGGGGTTCAGTTCCTGCTCTGTCTGCAGTCTGCATGTTGAAGTGTCCTTGAGCAAAACACTGAACCCCCAGTTGCTCCTGGTGGGTCAGGCCTGTGCATGGCAGCTCTGCTGCCATCAGTGTATGAATGGGTGGATAGCAGGGTCTGTAAAGTGCTTTGGTCATCTATAGATGACAAATAGTGCTATATAAGTGAACACCATTTACAACTACTTCAGAACTCAGCTGCTCAGGTTCTAACCAAGACGAGAAAGACAGCATACATAACACCCATTTTAAAGTCTCTGCATTGGCTTCCTGTCAGCTTCAGAATAGATTTTAAGGTTCTTTTATTGGTTTTTAAGGCTCTTAATTGTCTTAGCCTTGATTATTTATCAGAATTGCTTTTAAATTATGAGCCTTCAAGAACCCTCAGGTCTTCAGGCCAAGGTTTTTTTTAACCATTCCTAAAGTCAGAACTAAAACTCACGGTGAGACTTTTTTTTTTGTCATTATGGTCCACATCTGTGGAACAGCCTTCCTGAAGACCTGAGGGCAGCAGAGAATGTTGATACTTTTAAAACCAAACTAAAGACTTACCTTTTTGACCTGGCTTTTATTTAAATTTATTTTTTGCTTTTCCCCCTTTTACCTTTTCTTACACCTTTTTATCCTGTTTTAACTTTTTTTAATCATGTTTTTATTTGTATTTATCCTGTTTTAACTTTTTTTTGTTTTAAACTTGTTATTGCTTGGCTGTATGTCTTATTACCTCTGGTTTTCCCTCACTGATAGTGCTTCCTCAGTTCAGTTTTGATGTTTTTGATGTTTGTTTTTTTTTAACATGGTTATATATGGTAGGTCAATTAGTCTTAGTATGTGTGGGTGGGTGGGTGGGTGAGACTATGTTTTGGCTTTTGGTGTATGTTGTTTATTATTTTGTACAACACTTTGAGCTGCTACACTGTATGAAAAGTGATTTATAAATAAAGTGTGATTGATTGATTGATTGATTGATTGAATGGTCCTATTCTTTATTATATTATGCTCATTTACTTCCAAATCATCATAGTGATATCTTCACTGATGCTGCGTTCTTGTGGCTCAATCACAAAAACAGTCAAGTTTTTCACTGCACATAGAAAAAAATGTACATGAAGTGCAATGAGGTGTGCATCTGTACGTGCTAAATTAAACCTATAATAATTTTGATTCAGCTTGATTGTTCAGCCCATTCAACCATATCTTCTTCTTCCTTCTAAAATAACTGACTGGGCATGGACTATAATTAAGGCCTGTCTTAATGTCAAGCAATGTTACTATTGTGTGCATTTTCACTCATGTGCATGCCATTTGGCCAGGGCAAAGCCCATTTATTTATCCTTTATTTATGTAGGGGAGGTCCATTGAGAGCCAACCTGTCTTTTTCAAGGATGTCCTGTTAACATTCACACAGTTATACATTCCCACCTGGAAAACCACAGTACAACCACAAACTGACCTGTGGCCACTGATCAGCTCCACAGGAGCTGTTGGGGTTAAGTACCTTGCTGAAGGGTATCACAGTGGGGTTAATGACCCAGATCTGATCCTGCCAGTAGGGATGGGCGACACCAGCATTTTTCCTTTCGATATGATACCATTAATTTATGGGACTTTTTCTTCGATATCGATACCCATACCAATACTTTTTGCCCAAACTCACAGGATTGCAGTTTCATTAACAGCTTTATTGCAAGGGCAATATGAAATATGACTAAAACTCATGAACATAAACACTTGAAAGAAATGCTTAGAAAATGATAATAAAATAGAACAATGAGCAAAGTAAATACAAATAAAATGATTCTTTTTCAATTATAATAAAAATGAATGCAAAATTAATTCAATTTCTTTATTTGGTGAAGATTCTCAACTGGATTCAAGTATTTTTTACTTCTGAAATATTTCACCATTCATCCAAATTCTACGGTAATACCGAGGAGCATATATGTGTAATGTATTTCACAATGCTACTCTGAGCCTCTCCTGGATGACTGAGCTCCTCACCCTATCTAACTAACTAACTAACTAACCTGCACTTATATAGCGCTTTTCTAGTCACAAATCTCTGAGGGTGAGTCCAGCAATCCTACGGAGAAAGCTCATTTCAGCCGTTTGTATCCGCGATCTCGTTCTTTCCTCCACATTGAAAGGAGTCAGTTGAGGTGGTATGGGCATCTGATTAGGATGCCTCCTGGACGCCTCCCACTTGAGGTGTTTCAGGCATGTCCCACTGGGAGGAGACCCCGGGGCAGACCCAGGACTCGGTGGCGAGACTATGTCTCCCAGCTGGTCTGGGAACGCCTTGGTATCCCCTCTGAAGAGCTGGAGCAGGTGGCTGGGGAGAGGGAAGTCTGGGCTTCTCTGCTTGAACTGCTGCCTCCGCGACCCGGACCTCCGGAAAAGCGGTAGAAGATGGATGGATGGATGGTATTTCACAATGCAATGTTTTTTGAATTTTATTATTTATTTATTTATTTATTTTATTTTTACACTATTATTTTACAAACTTAAATAGTGCTTATTTTGTTTATTTTTCAAATTTTATGCTGCTTGGTATCACCATAGAATTTGGATGAATGGTGAAACATTTCAGAAGTAATACTTCTGCCACCCCCGACGCTGCTGAGCTCACTCTGCACAGGAGAGAGCTCTTGGCTGCGCAGTTCGCAGTGAGTCTTCACCTCTGACATCTGATTGGCTGCCATAATCATGTGACACAGCAGACCATCTCTAAAATATGCTTGGGCTGGTTTTTCATTGGTTTTCACACATAAATTTAATGCTTAAAACTCTCAGAAGTGAAAACAAATTGCATATTTTGTATTAACATAGTGGTATTTTAAAAAGCATAAACTCCAAATTATCACCCAGCCGGTATCAATACACCCACCCCTACCTGGCAGGTCCAGGGATTGAACTGGTGACCTTCTGTTCCTCATTTCACATCCCTAACCATTAGGCTACCACTGTCCCCTTTAACAAGCCATCATGATCAGACTTCACCGTAGATTATGCACCTCTGTGCATTAGAGGGCTGGACAGGAGCAGTTTGGATTGGATTACCAAATTACAACATTTCTGAGTAATTAGATCAGCCACTTTGCACTTTTTGCCTGGTATAGAGACTGTTTTCCTGCTGCCAATGTAACAAATGGCTTTGGACACAACCATAAATGCACTCTTTGCCTCAGACAATAGATCTGGGCTCCTCAAATAGCAGACCCCAGTCCGCATCCAGACCCAGAAGGCCTTCTGTCTGGATCCAAAGCCCTTTTGATACAATGGACCAGCAATCCAAACATGATGCAAAAATGAAAGTCAGAGAGCCACTGTCACACAGCAATAGGCTTATTCCCAGTTTTTATTAGAAGCCTTTTATTTTTGTTAGAAATTCTGTGTTTTTGACTGAAGGACTATGTTACTGTTTATTTTATTTCACCTTTATTTAATATATTCATTTCTGTGCTTATCAACTTTGCTGCTGCCTTCAGTGTGGTGTACATGCATTGCGCGACACCTGTGTTTATGATCACTCTGTTCAAACAGCAGATCTGACCAACCAACACAGCCTTGCTGCCACTGTAGCTGAAACACCTGCTTGCTGTCTGTACAGCCGTGGACAAAATTGTTGGTACCCCTCTGTTAATGAAAGGAAAACCCACAATGGTCACAGAAATAGCTTGAATCTGACAAAAGTGGTAATAAATAAAAAGTCTATGAAAATTAACCAATGGAAATCAGACGATGCTTTTGAATCGTGGTTCAACAGGATTACTTTAAAAAATAAACTCATGAAACAGGCCTAGACAAAAATGATGGTACCCCTAGAAATGATTGAAAATAATGTGACCATAGGGACATGTTCAACAAAGATGTGTCCTCTAATTAACATCACAGGTGTCTACAAACTTGTAATCAGTCAGTAGGCCTATTTAAAGGGTGACAAGTAGTCACTGTGCTGTTTGTTGACATGGTGTGTACCATACTAAACATGGACCAGAGGAAGCAAAGGAGAGAGTTGTCTCAGGATATTAGAAAGAAAATTATAGACAAGCATGTTAAAGGTAAAGGCTATAAGACCATCTCCAAGCAGCTTGATGTTCCTGTAACTACAGTTGCACATATTATTCAGAAATTTAAGATCTACGGGACTGTAGCCAACCTCCCTGGACATGGCTGCAGGAGGAGACGGATAATACGAATGGTAACAAAAGAGCCCTCTAAACACATTCAAGGTGAACTCCAAGGTCAAGGTACATCAGTGTCAGATCGCACCATCCGTCGTTGTTTGAGCCAAAGTGGACTTCATGGGAAACGACCAAGGAGGACACCACTGTTGAAATCAAATCATAAAAAAGCCAGACTGGAATTTGCCAAACTGCATGTTGACAAGCCACAAAGCTTCTGGGAGAATGTCCTATGGACAGACGAGACATAACTGCAACTTTTTGGCAAGGAACATCAGCTCTATGTTCACAGACGCAAAAGTGAAGCATACCAAGAAAAGAACACTGTCCCTACTGTGAAAAGTGGAGGAGGTTCTGTTATGTTCTGGGGCTGCTTTGCTGCATCTGGAACAGGGTGTCTTGAATCTGTACAGGGTACAATGAAATCTTAAGACTATCAAGGTATTCTAGAAAGAAATGTGCTGCCCCATGTCAGACAGTTTGGTCTCAGTCGCAGGTCATGGGTCTTGCAACAGGATAATGACCCGAAACACACAGCTAAAAACACCCAAGAATGGCTAAGAGCCAAACATTGGACTATTCTAAAGTGGCCTTCTATGAGCCCTGATCTAAATCCTATTGGACATCTGTGGAAGGAGCTGAAACATGCCATCTGGAGAAGGCACCCTTCAAACCTGAGACAACTGGAGCAGTTTGCTCATGAGGAGTGGGCCAAAATACCTGCTGAGAGGTGCAGAAGTCTCATTGACAGAAATTGTTTGATTGCAGTGATTTCCTCAAAAGGTTGTGCAACAAAATATTAAGTTAAGGGTACTGTGGCAGTTTGGTTAACCCCCACAATAGATTAAGGACAGTCAGCTCTCTTCTCTTGGTTTTTCCCGCTGCACTACTGAGATGTAATGTGCCATTCATGTATTGTGATGTAATGTGCCATGCATGTATGGTGATGTAATGTGCCATTCATGTATAGTGTTCATGCGTCCTGTCCTTACTGTGACCTAGAGACAGATCAATATGTAGATGTGCCTTGTAACCTCTTTGCACTGCAAGCTGGAGCAGAGGCTAGCAGTCTGCCTATTGTTATGTATGTCTCTCAAATGCAAATGTCTCATGCCTGTTCTGCAGTCCCTTTGATCGTACCAACTGCTGTGAATCCTCTTTGATGTATTGTCTGAGTTGGGTATAAATACTGCACAGGTTCTAACTCATCCTCTCATTCTCTCACTTCAACTGCTGCTGCTGGACACGCACACCGTGTCTCTTTGCCTGAGAGCCTGAGGACATCACCTCAGCCCGCAGCACGAGGGCTGGGGAGGTGTTCCAATGAAGGCGGTATGATTTAATAAACTCTACTTAAAACCTTCACAACGCTGCCTATTATTTCATGCCGCTTCACTGGTGACCCCGAACATGCACACGCTTTGTGCAACGCAACCTTCTGGTCTGGACAGCCACGCTGGCGACCCGACGCTGAAGAAAACGAGCTGCCGGCGAATGCAGCACCGGGCAGTGATGCTCTGCCGACGAGCGAACGCAGCAGCCTGACTGATCTGCCCTCCCTGCGGCTTCAGGGAGGCCTCAACGCAGAGCCCACGGCAGGCGAGTTACTCTCCGGACATCGCCCAAGACCGGGTAAACGGCAGTAAACGTCATGGCGCGACCCTCGCCGAGATCGGGGCGTCCATGCGGGACAGCCTGAGGGACAAAGATCGTCTATCTCCCCTCAACGCTCCAACGCACCATGACTAATCTGCAGCCACAGCTCATCATAGATGTTTTTCGGCGCCGACTGCGCCGATCTCCACCAAGTTTCCGACCCTGGTTTCCTCTCCAGCGGGCCCACCCACGCAAGGAGCCCCGGCACACGCACCGGGGGTGACGAGGACGGCGCAACACGCACGGAACAAGAATGGCTCCAGAGACCGCCATTGTCCTGCGCAGCTGCACGCAGAACCTTCAGGGCTGCGCGCTCACCTGAACCAAACACGCGTGCAGCGCGCCCACAGGATTCACTGATGGTTTCAGCCACGGCGCACAAAGGATTCAGCCGTCTGCTTTTCCCGAGGGCTTTAAGGCTGCGCACGCACCTAAAGTCAATACGCCAAGTTCCTCTGCTTTTGTTTACGCAACCTCGCCGCTCCTGTTTTTCTTCATGGCCACGAGAGGAGTCAGAGAAAAATTTTTCTTCTTGTGATCTCCGCACGTGCAACGGGACAGCCCCTCGACGTGTGGAGCAGCAAGCAATTTTTGCACGGCTCGGACGATTTCACCGTCCCCCTGCCGGCACTTACTACCCCCCTCATCCCTCCCCCTCCGCCTGCAGCGAGCTTCTCCCACAGCTTGCTCCCATGGATGGATTATCGAGGTCTCGGCCCCCTGCCGTGCCCTCTGGGGGGGAGCGTGTGGCGGTTTGGTTAACCCCCACAATAGATTAAGGACAGTCAGCTCTCTTCTCTTGGTTTTTCCCGCTGCACTACTGAGATGTAATGTGCCATTCATGTATTGTGATGTAATGTGCCATGCATGTATTGTGCCATTCATGTATTGTGATGTAATGTGCCATTCATGTATAGTGTTCATGCATCCTGTCCTTACTGTGACCTAGAGACAGATCAATATGTAGATGTGCCTTGTAACCTCTTTGCCTTGCAAGCTGGAGCAGAGGCTAGCAGTCTGCCTATTGTTATGTATGTCTCTCAAATGCAAATGTCTCATGCCTGTTCTGCAGTCCCTTTGATCGTACCAACTGCTGTGAATCCTCTTTGATGTATTGTCTGAGTTGGGTATAAATACTGCACAGGTTCTGTAACTCATCCTCTCACACTCACTCTTCAACTGCTGCTGCTGGACACACACTTGTGTCTCCTCTTCTCTGAGAGCCGCTGGGCTCGCTCCCGGCGCGCATGCACGGCGCCGGGAGCGAAGCTCGTGACGGCGATATAATTCAATAAACTCTGCTTAAAACCAACACCAACGCTGCCCTTTATTTTATCTGCTGCTTCAGTACCATCATTTTTGTCCAGGCCTGTTTCATGAGTTTGTTTTTTTAAAATAATTCTGTTGAACTACGATTCAAAAGCATTGTCTGATTTTCATTAGTTAATTTTCATAGACTTTTTATTTATTACCACTTTTGTCAGATTCAATTTATTTCTGACCATTGTGGGTTTTTCTTTCATTAACAGAGGGGTACCAACAATTTTGTCCACGTGTGTATGTGTGGGCATGCCCATCTCTGCAGTGTTGCCAGATAGGAAATCAAGAAATATCATACTGTTGCTTTAAAATTATCGTATTTTGACCCAAACTATGGAATGTACTAAAATAGCTTGAAAAATCATATGCTACGACAGTGCATTTAAAAACAAAGCTATTCTATATGTATGGAAGTGCAGTAACCTAAGGAATAAATGCAGAAGCTCGGCCATTTGAATTAAACAATTGCTGTATGCATTGTCACACACACACAGTGAACTGCACCTTTTTGCACAACCACTTCTTCCATTCTTAAACGTAGGGTCTAACTCTAGGCAGGCTGATAAAGCTATTGTGACTAGTGGAGTTGCTTTGTTTTCTTACAAGTTTCCATATCTGTGAGGCTGGACTCTTTTCTTTTAGTACTTTTTTCCTTCGAGTCCGAACTCATGTTAACTGATTTTTAAAAATTTGTTACTGTGTCAGTGCAGTTGCCCAAACAAATGTGAGCTAAGCGCTGCTGGCGTGATTAGCACATTTGGCAGTGAGGAGGAGCAAGCCAGGTATGAGCTGATCAGTTATGAGCATCAGTTTCTGGTGATGTGCGGGTGTTCCTATAAATCCATATGACATTTTCAGGGGGTGCACAGAAATGCCAAAACTTTTGTATTTTTAAAACTATTGATCATATATTGTATAGGCCCCACAACTGTTGTATAAATATGATAATTATCGTACGCATATCTGGCAACACTGCATCTCTGGTACAATTAGTGTGCACTAATGTTCCGCTAACTGGCAGTGTTGCCAGGTTTCATGAGAGAAACAAGCAACCAGCTTTATGAAAACAAGCCCCCCCCCCCAAAAAAAAAACAACAGGCAACCTACCACACTGTAAAAGAGAAGCTGCTGCTTGATAACAAATATCAATATATAGATTTATTTTTGTCTGCAGTGAATTGACTGTAAACACAGTCAGCATCACTACAAAGTGTGTGCATACACATATCTCTTAGATACTCACATACACAGACATGCAAAGTCAAACCCACACATATACACCATTCATATATAAACATCAGTTACTACACACACAGACTACACACATGCACACACATATGCAAACTCCACAGGAAGGTCTTTGTTCTTATTTCCATATATGGGTATGTGTAAGACTGAAGAGAAAACATGGATGCTGAGAGGAAGTCATAAAGCCATAAAGGCAGGAACAGGAGACAGAAGACATCTGGACAGGATGAAAGTCATAAAAGGGCTCTGAAGCCATTGGGGACACTGAAGAGGACAGTTTGAAACAATGGACATGTATTGTGGAAAGTAACACCCACCCACTCACAGGCTATATATAGGAGGGATTCCCTTTGTTCGGGGTCTTTTCCAGCAGAGGAGGCTGGAAGGATCCATGACCATGTGACTCCTTGCATGTTCCAGTAAAGTTAAGCTGCGAAATAGTATTTCTTCTGTGATTATTGGTTGGTTAACTGAAAAGATTCTGCTAACTGTCCAAAAAAATTAATTTTTACAATGGTGGTGGATGATGCGGGCAGTTTACTAACTAATTGTGGAAAAAAGAAGATAAAAAGTGATGGACATGGGAGACAAAGTCTTTGTCTGCATGTTGCAGACAAACCGGGCCCACTGATCAGAAGGTGAGAGAACCTTTTTTAAAAATCTCTGTAGGATTGTCTGCGACATTCAGTCAAAGTAAGTCTTTGGCCCTGTTTTTAAATTCTATAGGAAAAACTCAGTATAAAGATAATGTTATATTTTGTGGCTATTTTATATGATTGTAAGATCACGCAGGGAGTCTCATCAGCATGCATGCATTCACATGTTAGGGACAGATCAAAAAGCCACTTTTTATAAATAAGGAAAATTTGCAATACGAGAACTTTTTTACATTGATAGTGAGCATAAATAGGTACTCTAATACATTATAAGACTCTCAAACTTAATCAATGAGTGAGTGATGTAGAAATAATTACGAGACTCTCAAATTTAATACATGGGTGAGTAAAAGGATTAATTCTAATACGAGACCTTAAATAACATCACTAAGTGAGTAAAAGTATTGATGATTGTAATAATTTATGGTACAGCATGAGATCTTCTAACTCTACTAACTCTTTTTCCCATAGTCTATATATTTAGGCAATTTAATTAAAAACAGCGCACTTCTAGCCATGCAGAACAAAGGCAAGTCTGTGTGTGTCTTTGTTCACAAAAAAGGAGAGGAGGGAAATTCACCCACTCTCCTGAATGAGCTAAGAAATTGTCTTTAAAACATGGTAAAAGGTACTGAGAGGAAGTTGTTTGAGGAACAGCGTTGAATTGAACACTAAGTTAAAGTTGTAAGATTATTCTTGCATGTCTAGAGCTAAAGTTAAGGAGATGGCGCTCCAGTTTCTTTGAAAAAAAAAAAAGGTGTGGTTTGTAATCAATAGGCTTCACGGCCTTGTTGCGCATTTACATTTGCACGTGACTGAAGTGGCCATGTGGCATTCAGTGTGCATGTGCATGTAAACACCATCTTGAAATGCCTCCAAGCGACATTACTGTGTCTCTTCCTTCTTGAGTGCAGAAGGAACTGCATCCGTCTTGTGGGCAACTATAAGAATTGCATTCTTTCAGAAACTTACCTCTAAATTGAGCTTCAAATTTTTCTAATAATTTTGGGGACATTAGTATCTCTCTGGCTGAAAGGAAAGCTTTAAGACTGCGCACACAGCAAAGCAAAAATCTCCCACGCCAGCTCTATCGCGGGTTTTGATGTAGTGAGGCAGAGGCTATCCAATCACCTGGAGAGTGAAGAGGTTCAGCTTTAATCTGGGCAGAGGAGAGAATGAGTAGATTTATTCCTAATTATAAAAAGGAATGTGTTGTAGTGAAAATCCTAGGTTGAGAATATATAAAAAATAAGGTAATTTAAAACACTACTGAAGAAAAAAGAAAAAAATAGGAAGGAAAATAAATGTTGTGGAGATGTGTGTGTATGGTGAAGTGAATTTTGTAAGCTGAGAGTGAACAGAAATGGAAAAGGAAGTTTAGTTTTAGAGGAAAATTGAAGGCTGATGAATGTGAAAGTTTTGTGCAGGATATAAGGGAAAAGTATGGAGAAGATTGGAACAAGAGAAGAAAAAACATAAGAATGACTTACTGACGCTACAACAGTGAGATGAAAAAATAATAAGCATGACAAAAATGAAAAGAAAAAATGAAAAAAGACATTTAATGGTTTGTCTGTTTCTCCATTGATCTGAGACGATGGTAGTGGCTGTGGTTCTGGACGGATCCACCTCCCTACCCCAGCAACCGTGTGAGTTCCTCTTCAGACCCACTTAAATTGGCTGTGTCCACCCCAGCTCCACGTCATCGCCAAATGACGCCCTCCTCCCTCCGTGACTACAGTAAAAGAATTTGAAACAAAGGACATTAAAAGATGGGACAAAGATGATCAAACCAACCACACATAAGTAAAATGCATTATATTGTTGCTTTTCCATTTATTTTTCTGATAGCGTCTCAAATATTGAATCTCATTTAAGAACATTTTAGTGTTAATCTGTATAAATCATCTACATTTTGCCAGGAAGCTGTGTTAGTACTAACAAGCCACTCCAGATTCAACAAACTGGTCATAAGTTCTCCAAGCAAGCGTAAACAGTATTTGTGAATCATCTATAGTCAGCACTTGTTCACAAAAAATTGAAGATTGCATAACTGATGCTACAGTTTAAAACTACAGTTAAAGTCATGTTTCACAATAATTGACCAGCAGTTTCATGCACTAAAAGTCTGAGAGAGAAAGAGAAGAGAAGAAAAAACAGTGAATCTGGATTTCTCCTGTGTGTGTGAGAGAGGAAAAAATCAAATTAGTGGTGGCAGGTGGGTTTTCTGACAAGAAGAAACAGCATAAGCCTGAATGTAAGTTGTAAAACCATTTTTACAGTCTTGGAACGGCATTATTTTAACCTCTTGCACTCCGGGATACCGCGGGCGATCACGTCTCTGCGTCCTAGGGTGCACTGAAAAAAAAAAGCTGCAGACACAGCCGTGAACAGAAAGCCAAAGGAGTGCTTTGATTGGTTTAGATTTGACTGACCTCTCATTCGACTAATAAGAGCCTTGAATTGGGTTTCTGAAACCTTGAAGAACCAATGACTGAAAACCTAGCAAGAAGGACCCGCCTACCAATGGCTACCAATGGCTGGGAATACAGCCAGCCAATTGAAGCAGAAAACTTCGACAATTGAAAGCGTACGTCCCGTGCGTAAAATCTGTTTTGTGTAAGCCGCTGGGTGACACACACACGTTCACCAGTCTTTTTTTCTTACTACTGTTCTTATTTGTTTTGAAAAATCGTTCGCCAAAACCGCAATCATGGAAGCACAAAACCGCAATAATGGAATCATGGTTTGACCGGATCGTGTGACCAGAACCACGAGTCTGTAACAAGCGGACCAGCATCATGTTCGTCTGACAACGAGGAAGAGAAGTTCGCCAGCGACACTGCTGTTGTGGACAGGTAAGTGTTATAAGCTAAATTATTCTTTATCCCTGAAAATTGTAATCAAAATGACTTTTGACCAATCGGTAAATTACAACTGTGCGTCATCGCTACATGACAGACCGGTCCATGCGCCGTGTCCGGACCGTGAACGCCCCCCCCCCACTACTCTTCTGTAGCGGATTGCATATATTATTGCAGATATTTTAGTACAACTGTGCGTAGTAGACCGCGGCGCACCGTCCCCGTGGTCCGTCATGTAGTGATGGGCGATGTCCGTCCTCTGTAGCGGGGGGGGCGGGGTTGTTATCTTCTACATTACAGATATTTTTGTATAATTTTTAGTGCACTGTAGGTTATTTTTTCTTGTAAAAAAAGCCACACATTTTTTACGTGGCATGCTTCTTTGTGTGTGGGGGCTTGTTTGTTCATTCATTCATTCATGAATGAATAAACACCCCCCACACACACACATACACACAGCCCTGAGTGTCACCTTTCATTAGAGCCCAAGATGAAGCTTCTATATTGAATCATTCAAACGTTATAGACGTTTTTCCAAACTGTGCCATTTGGCACAATTTGGCACAGTTCAAAAATGCCTGGGAACAACCTCTGAAGAAAGCTGTGTAATATATTAATTTATTGTTACAAAATTTTGACCTCAGCTGGATAACACTTGGTTCTACATTTCTGTTGCATTTTCCAGCCCGGATCTGACAGCTGTGTGTTATTTGCAAGCATTTGTATCCAAAAAAACACCCAGGCGAAATTTATTTTCTTCAAGTTCAGTATGTTTAGATAACTGTTACTCAGTGGCAGGAGCACTTAGAGAGATTATGACTATTTTGCCAAAAAATTCAAAGTGTTTTCTTTTAAATGAGACCAACCCTATGAAGATGCTGCAAAGGGTCGAAGAACAGCTTTTGATTTACTTTGGGTACGTTATTTTTAGGCGTTTTTAGGGAAATTGACCAGAGTGCAAGGGGTTAGACAACTATGGCATAAAATATACCTAAAATTGGATTTCAGATGGGTGCCGTGATCTGCTTTCAAAACTGTACGTATCCATATTGCACTGAGCTGAGACTCCCACACTTTGCAGAGCATTATGACACATTTCAACAATTTGAGTTTAAAATATGTGTGCAACAAGCAATAAAAATTACTCTAGCTAAAATTCACAGTATAGTGTGGAAATAAAGATTACTTTTCCCTTAGTTTTCCAACTCTGCATCTTAACCTAGAAGCAGGGTGCACACTTCATGTCAAAGCAATAAAAATCAGAATTATATCCATCTGATCCTATGTAAGTCAATCAATTAGTGATCATCCAAACATTACTGTCATGCTGGACAATACATTTTTCACTGCACTGTCTTACAGAATAATGAAGCAGTGTGTCTTATGTTACTGGGAAAACAACGTTTAGAATCTTTATGCATCTGATATGATTTGGACGTAGATGAAATGATACTGTTTAAATCATCCTTAATTATTTTTAATTATAACTTAAATCAAAGTATGAAATCTAGTTTATAGAGATTAAACTCTTAGTCTTGATTCAGATAAATAAAATATAGTTATTTGGTGAAAACTAAGCTTAGAATAACAGCGAACTAGTTACACAAACCTCTCAAATGGTCTGGATCACTTGTAAACATTGTTTGACATTGTACTAAATTTCAAGAGATTAACAGATTGGTGTTGGGAATCTAGGTATGAAAGGAAAATAAAAAAAATAAAGAAAAAATCTGCACTTACTTATGTGATGGCTGACCCATGGGAGCCTGGGGCTCCCTATGAATCTGTTTTTTATTATTAAGGAAGCCAGAAGGAGGAGGAGGAGAACAGCAGTGGAGGAGGAGGGGCCGTAGCCAAGGAGGGAACGCACCCCCACAATGGAAACTGAATGATGGCAAGACCAGCCGCTAGGAGGGGGAGGAGCCCATGACCCACATTCAATTCAATTCAATTCAACTTTATTTATATAGCGCCATTTCACAACAGTCATCTCATAGCACTTTCAACTGTAGGGGGAACACCCACAGTTGCAGAAAGACCCCAGCAATCAGGCGATCCCCTGTGAGCAAGCACTTGGCGACGGTGGAGAGGAAAAACTCCCTTTTAACAGGAAGAAACTTCCAGCAGAACCAGGCTCAGGGAGGGGCAGTCATCTGCTGCGATGGCTGCGGGGTGAGGGGACAGAGAAGATGAAAAGAACAGACATGTAGAGAGCAAACAGCACGATGGGGACTCAATCTATGGGAGAGAACAAACAGATGTTAATGACCAGCAAAAAAAAAAATATTTCATAGAGAGTGAGGAAAGGAGTGAGGCCCAGTGCATTATTGGAGGTCCCCCGGCTGACTAAACCTATTAGCAGCATAACTAAGGGAGGGTTCAGAAACACATGATCCCTCCCTAATTGTAGGCTATATCAAAAAGGTAGGTTTTAGCCCTATTCTTAAAAACAGAGATTGAGTCTGACTCCCGAATCCAGATTGGCAGCTGGTTCCACAGGAGAGGAGCTTGATAACTGAAGGCTCTGCCTCCCATTGTACTTTTGGAGATTCTAGGTATTACAAGTAATCCTGCATTTTGGGAGTGTAGTGCTCTGTTAGGATAATACGGTAGTATCAGATCTTTTAAATAAAAAGGAGCCTGATTGTTTAGAGCTTTGTAAGTAAGAAGAAGGATTTTAAACTTAATTCTAAACTCTATGGGAAGCCAGTGAAGGGAGGCCGAACCGGAGAGATATGATCTCTCTGTCTAGTACCTGTTAAAACTCTTGCTGCAGCATTTTGGATCAGCTGAAGACTTTTTAAAGATGTTTTAGGACTGATAATAAAGAATTACAATAATCTAATCTCGAGCTAACTAAAGTGTGGATCAGTTTCTCAGCATCACTCTGAGACAAGATGCTCCTAATCTTGGCAATATTACGCAAATGATAGAAGGCAGTCTTAGAAACAAATTTAATATGTGAATTGAAGGACAGATCTTGATCAAAAATAATTTCAAGGTTCCTCACAGAGCTATTAAGAGAAAGAGTAACCGCATCCAAACTGAAAGTTTGATTTGGAAAGGTATTTCTAAGGTTTTTTGGACCAACAAGAATGACTTCAGTCTTATCTGAATTTAATAGCAGGAAATTACAAGTCATCCAAGCTTTGATTTCCTTAAGACAGGCTAAAATGAGTAGGGCCTAGCACAGATCCCTGTGGAACTCCATGACTAAGCTTTGAGTTGAAAGAAAACTCATTATTTACATGAACAAACTGGAACCTATCAGATAAATAAGATCTAAACCACTGCAACGAAGTTCCATTAAGTCCAACATAGTGTTCTAATCTATCAAGTAGAATATTATGATCAATAGTATCAAAAGCTGCACTAAGGTCTAAAAGAACAAGTACAGAAACCAGTCCATTATCAGATGCGATGAGGAGGTTGTTAGTGACCTTCGCTAAGGCTGTTTCAGTACTATGATGGATTCTAAACCCAGATTGAAACTCTTCAAGTAAACCATTTCCCTGCAGGTGGTCAAATAATTGCGTAGCAACAACTCTAAGATTTTTGAAATGAAAGGGAGATTAGAGATTGGTCTATAGTTAGCTAAGGCTCCTGGATCTAGCGTTGGCTTTTTGAGTAAGGGTTTAATTACAGCCACTTTAAAAGCCTGCGGTACATGGCCTAAAGTTAATGAAGAATTGATTATATGAAGAATAAAGCTACCAATAAGTGGGAAGACTTCTTTAAATAACCTGGTAGGAATAGGGTCTAAAAGACAAGTTGAAGGTTTGGATGAGGAAACTATTTTGTCTAACTCACAAAGGTCGATTGGAGTAAACTCATCAAGACAGACATCAATTGAAGGAGTTGTAGTAGTTACAGTATTTAAGTTAACTGTGGGAAGAATCTGATTGATTTTATCTCTGATGGATGAAATTTTATTATTGAAAAAGTTCATAAAGTCCTGACTAGTAAGCTCTAAGGGAATGCTAGGATTGACAGAGTCCTGACTCTTTGTCAACCTGGCTACAGTGCTGAAAAGAAACCTGGGATTATTCTTGTTCTCTTCTATTAATGCAGAATAATAACTGGTTCTAGCTTTTCTAAGAGATTTTTTATAAATTAAAAGATGATTTCTCCAAGCTAAATAGATTTCATCTAAATTAGTGGAGTGCCATTTTCTTTCTAATTGACAAGTCTTCTGTTTTAAGCTACGAGTTTCTGTGTTGAACCAAGGAGTTAGAAATCTCTGATTAGACTTTTTCTTTTTTAAAGGGGCCACCAAGTCTAGAGTCTGAAGCAGAGAAGCTGTAACACTATCCACCATGTTATCAATTACAGAAGGAGCAAGCTGTCTATAGCTTATTTCCGTTGCGTTGGCACATGGCATAGAGGAAACAGTCTGCATAAATTTGGTAACAGCATCATCTGAGAGGCACCTACTGTAATAATATTTTTCTTTAGGAGCCAAATAGTCAGAAATAGTAAAATCAAAGGTTAACAGACAATGGTCTGACAGTACAGGGTTATGAGGAGACACTACAAGATTTTCTATTTCTATGCCATATGTCAGAACAAGGTCCAATGTATGGTGGAGGTAATGAGTAGAATTTCCTACTTTCTGAGAAAACCCAGTCGAGTCTAATATTGAATTAAATGCCACATTAAGGCAGTCACTATCTACATCTACATGTATATTAAAATCCCCTACTATAATTTTTCTATCAGATTTCAGCACTAAATCAGCTAAGAAATCAGCAAATTCGGATAAAAATTCTGAGTAGGTTGATGGGGGACGATAAACTATGGCAAATAAAATTGGGTTTAACCTAAAATTGCTAAAATGCCCAATACTGAGGACCAGGCCCTCAAAGGAATTATAACATGTTTTTTGCTTTACATTAACTGGTAATTTGGAATGGTAAATTGTTGCTACTCCTCCTCCACAACCAGAACTTTTGGGATTTTGACAGTTTAAATAACCAGAGGGAGTTGATTAATTTAAACCAACATAATCCTCTTGCCCTAACCAAGTCTCTGTAAGGGATATTAAATCAATCTGATGATCAATTAACAGATCATGGATTAACAGAGACTTGGGAGTTAGAGACCTAATATTTAATAAACCACATTTAATTTTTAAAATATGAGGATGAACAGAGGCCAAATCATTCAATTTAGAGGCTTTATGTTTAATTTGAGTTTTACCAGTATTTTGCTTAATCACTTTGGGATGCTTATATATTATATTTTTATTTACTTTGGAGGGAGCAGACAATGATTCTCTGATGGGGAAGACAGGGGCTAAGTTGAGGGGTGGCGGATGAAGAGGAGCTGCAGAAAGGCGTGTAAGACTATAACTCTGCTTCCTGGTCCCAACTCTGAGTAGTCAAGGTTTTGGAAATTTGGATTAAAAAGATGCCAGATTGTTAGATAAATGAGAAGCACCATCCAAAGTGGGATGAATGCTGTCTCGTCTCATAAGACCAGGTTTTCCCCAAAATGAGCTCCAATTGTCAATGTAGCCCATGTCATTTGCAGGACACCACACAGACAGCCAACGGTTGAAGGATGACGAGCAGCTAAACATGTCATCACTGGTCAGATTGGGGAGGGGCCCAGAGAATACTACACTGGCAGACATCGTTTTTGCAAAGTCACACACCGATTCTACATTAAGTTTCATGACTTCCGACTGCTGGAGACGGATGTCATTAATGCCAGCGTGAATAACAATTGTGGAGTATTTACAGTTACTTTTAGCCAGCATTTTCAAATTTGACTCACATGCACTATGACTTCACATGCACTATGACAAAACTGGACTGCATGATTAAGACTAAAACAGATAAGTGGACTCACTCCTACACATATACAGAACATTAGCAGAAAATTACTTTATTAGAAAATTATTAGAAAATAGCAGACATCTTCCATTTACCTGACTTTGATCTAACATTAATAACATAGTGTTTACCAGAAGTAATGTTGGAAGTTCAAGGTACATTGATTAAATTGTTGAGATGCGAGTGCATGTAGATCAGTAACTTCAGGTAATGACATTCAGGGCTTTTCAAAGTCAGAAGAAAAAGTAACAGTTAAAATCTGCAAATGGTAAACTAACAGTAGAAGGATCCTACTATCGGTAACACTGTTGAAGGGTGGTTCATTTTGTCAGAGGCTACCCATATATTGAGGAAGTAAACATAGTTTATGAGACTTGCAAACTGAAATACTGATACTCACTCGACCTGGTCTTGGCCGAACCATGTTGAGTAATACAGCATTTTACATCCATAGTTCCTACCGATTGGCAATCTCCAAATCAATATCATTGTGCCATGTACTATAGGCAATTGATCTGATCCAAATTATGAACAAACATTTTTTGCAAATCCATCCTCCAGATTGGTCATACAAAACTTGTACTGTTCACCAAGGAGATGTGTGGGAACATCCGTTTTCTTGTCTGACGAGGATAAGAGTCATTTTAAACAATGGGGGGGTTCCACATATCTCACTGGTTAGACCCAAACACATGGATTGGAAAATGTTGGACATTTTGTCACCTCTGCTGAGGAATATAGCCATCCATGGGAAGCCAGCATCTGACCTTAAGATAGAATATTCTCCTAAATTAGAAACATATGCATTGTCACTTAACTGGGTAACCACAGCACAGAAGATTGTATATGTTGATGCCCAGAAATCTCTTACGTGACAAATCTTAACATGAACAGAAGAGAGGATGAGAAAATTTGAAGCAAATTCTAAATTCATTATAGTAAAAAAGATGAAACAGATATTGATCTTATAAAAGGAAGCAAAATATGCCACTATAACATCAAAGTCACACAATATCCTCTCCGTCTAGAAGCTCGAAAAGGTGTGAAACAGGTTGTAAAAGAGTTAAAAGTAGCAGATGTTACAGTGTCATGCTCAGCCTCCTCATTTCTGTGGGAACATCCTGATGAAGCAGGACCTGCAAGAATTAAAAAAGCTAGAATATTTTGTGCTCATTGTGTCCCAGGATCACACATGTTGAATGAACTAGAACTCCAAATGTGATTTTTCACAGTGGTAGTCACTAGTAATGCATTTTTGGCAAACCAGCACACACAGCTCATCAATTCTGGTTTTCATTCACATCTGAAAACAGAAAGTACACACTCACCAGACCAATACAGGGGCACTGGGAGTCTCCTACAATTTTTTTTCTCAGGCAATGTCACAAAATCTTGCACATTTTATACCTCCTAATAGAAACCAATTGCTCCTATGAGATATTGCTGGCATCTCCTGATGAAGAAATATGCAAACAAAACATATCTCCGTAGGCTGGAGTCTATAAGAGATTAAACAAAGAAGCTGTTTTTAATCAAGGTTCCCAAATTAATACCTGACCAAAGGATAAACCAATCCTCCCACAAAAATTATTTCACTATGCTGCTACTTTCACTTCCGGCGCCACACGAGTAGGTTGCCATTTTGCAACAGCGGATAAATTTCTTCCTATTTCTATTTACTATCTGGCTCTCTTGCTAATCTTTCTGATCCGTGGAGACCTTTATCCATCTCAGACACGTAGATCGCCCAAATGTCTCCTGAGCCTGCGGACGGAGCCACTGTTTCTTGCAAGAGGCAGTACAATAGAGACCAGCTGTTAGCACTTAACCGGCCCACGATGCTAACGCAAAAACTCAACAAACCGGGAGAAATAAGACGGAAACGGCGTGGATGTCGAGCTGGAGTAAGACGGCGGGCGAGGAATATAAGGTTTACTCGTTCTTCCATCCGTTATTATGGGGAATGTACGATCGCTACTCAATAAGACTGACGAGCTAGCGGCTATCTCCCGCTACGAGAGCGTCTTCAGAGAGAGTAGCTTGATGCTGTTTACTGAGACATGGCTAACAGAACTAGAAACAGACGCTAACATCAAACCTGAGGGTTTCCACGCAATACGGGCAGACCGGACACCAGACAGTGGGAAGGCAAGGGGCGAAGGAGTGATAATGTATGTCAATAACAGCTGGTGCAGACCGGGACACATCACGGTTAAACAACAGCACTGCAACAAAGACATTGAGTTGCTAGCTGTTAGCATGCGGCCTACTTATCTCCCGAGGGAATACTCACACGTGATCTGCATTGTTATTTATGCAAATCCGATGGTGAACGCGGGGACAGCACGTGACATCATTCACTCAGTAACCGGCAGGCTGCTGACAGAACACCCAGATGCTCTCCTCCTCATCTCAGGTGATTTCAACCATATTTCACTGTCCCCCATTCTGCCCACGTTCACCCAGTATGTCACATGCCACACTAGAGACAATAAAACACTGGAATTATTCGATGCAAACACTAAGGAGGCATACACCTCATCACCACTCCCCCCACTCGGGAGATCGGATCACAACTTGGTTCATCTCCTGCTAGTGTAAAACCTTTAGTTCACAGACAACCTCCAGTCATGCGCACAGTGAAGTTATGGTCTGAGGAGGCAATGGACGCTCTAAAGGACTGTTTTGAAACCACTGCCTGGGAGCAGTGCTGCGATCCACATGGTGAGGACATCGATGGCCTCACTCACACCATCACGGACTACATCAGCTTCTGTGTGGAAAACACCGTACCCACCAAGACCATACGGTGTTGCTCGAACAACAAACCCTGGATCAACCCTGAGATAAAAACACTTCTGAGAGAGAAGAAGAGGATCTTCCGGTCGGGGAACAGGGAGATGCTGAAGTCTGTACAGAGGGAGCTGAGGAGGAAGATCAGAGAAGGCAAGGACAGCTTCAGGAAGAAGATGGAGGACAAGCTGCAACAGAGCGACATTGGCGGGGTCTGGAGAAACCTTAAAACCATCTCTGGGCTCCAGAATACCTCCTCCAAGGCCACGGGGGCAGGGAGTGGGCGAACAATCTGAACCTGTATTTTAATAGGTTTGATCAACCGCCCTCCCCCCTGACTGCACAACAACCACTGCTGCCTCTAAAGCCATCGAGACCTGCTGTCCACACCCCACTCCACCAACACCCCCCCCCTCCCAGCACACAGCCTCCTAACCTGACCCTCACTAAGACCCAGATGAGGATGGAGCTGAGGAAGATCAAGGCGAGGAAGGCCTCGGGACCGGACGGCATCAGTGCAAAGCTCCTCAAATCCGGCGCAGACAAGCTGTGTGGGATTGTGGAGCACATCTTCACCCTGAGCCTGAAGCTGGGGAGGGTACCACAGTTGTGGAAAACATCTTGTGTGGTACCTGTACCAAAGACTTCCCACCCCAAAGATCTGAACAGCTATAGACCAGTGGCCCTGACGTCTCACATGATGAAGACCCTGGAAAGACTGCTCCTTGCTCACCTCTGCCCCCTGGTGGGACCAGCGATGGATCCACTCCAGTTCACCTACCAGCATGGCATTGGGGTGGAGGATGCAGTGATCTTCCTCCTTCACCGTTCCCTGTCCCACCTGGGGAAACCCGGGAATGCGGTGAGGATCATGTTCTTTGACTTCTCCAGTGCTTTCAACACCATCCAACCGATGATCCTGAAGGACAAGCTGCTGTGCGCAGGGGTGGACCAGCACCTGTCATCATGGATCCTGGACTACCTCACAAACCAGCCACAGTTTGTGAGAACCCGGGATTGTGTGTCCGACATGATCATTGGCAGCACGGGGGCCCCGCAGGGAACAGATTTGGCTCCCTTCCTGCTCACCCTTTATACTGCGGACTTCTCACACAACACAACACACTGCCATCTACAGAAGTTCTCTGATGACTCTGTGATCGTCGGCCTCATCTCCAACGGAGATGAAGCTGAGTACAGAGGACTTATCCAGGACTTCGTGGACTGGTGCCATCGGAACTGCCTTCAGATCAACGCAAGGAAAACTAAGGAGCTGGTGGTGGACTTCCGCAGGCAAGGACAACCCCTCAAAGCACCAGTAAACATACAGTGAACAGACATTGAGATGGTGACATCCTACAAGTACCTGGGTGTTCATCTGAACAATAAACTAGACTGGTCACACAATACCGACGCACTCTACAAGAAGGGACAGCGCAGGCTGTTCCTACTGAGGAGGATCTGGTCATTTGGTGTACAAGGGGCGCTGCTGAAGACATTCTATGACACGGTGGTGGCAGCAGCCATCACTTTTGGAGTGGTCTGCTGGGGCAGTGGCATTACAGAAGCCGATAGGAAGAGACTGAACAAACTAATCAAGAAAGCTTGCTCTGTCCTGGGGCAACGCCTTGACCCAGTGGAGGAGATGGAGAGAGAAGGATTTAGATTTAGATTTAGTATACTTTATTGATCCCCAGAGGGGAAATTGAGGATGGTGGCTAAACTGTCATCTCTGCTGGAGTCTGAGTCCCACCCTATGCAGGACATACTGAACGCACTGAGGAGCTCATTTAGCAGTAGACTACATCATCCTAGGTGCGCAACCGAGAGGTTTCGCAGGTCCTTCCTACCTACGGCTGTCAGACTGTATAACCTAAGCAGGGCTGCTCGCAGAGGTAGCAAAAAAACGTGACAACCAAATAGTATTGAATGCAAAAGACGCAATAGACTTACACAAATGGTCCCCTCCAGTATACAATTAGAACAATATCAGTCGCTACGGAGGGTGACAGTATGTATGGGTACATATTCATACCATGAAGGGTAACTAAATAGATGGTTATGCTGTTTCATTCCATCTAGCTACAATGCTCCGCACTGTGTATATATATATTTATATATTTATGTGTACATATGTATCTTCACTGCTCTTATTTTTCTTATCTTATTAATTATTGCTCTGAGTGTTGCTATCCCTGTGCTGTTGCAATCCTGGAATTTCCCCATTGTGGGACTAATAAAGGCTTATCTTACTTGAACACATAGACTCTGTCATGTGTTCAAGGGAGGGATGGTGTTATTGGTTATTAGTTATCACAGTCTATCTATGTTGGTTTGAAAATTTTATGGGTTTGAAAATTTTGCTACAAAATTTTGCCAATAATGTATAAATTGTGCAAAAAATAATGCCCAGGGCAATGTCAAGACCAGAGAAGGGTAGTTTTCCATCATCAGTATACCCATTTTAGAACATTCGCATGGACTTCATTGAGCTAACCAAATGTGAAGGGAAGAGATAATTAAATTCAAGTCAATTCAATTCAACTTTATTTATATAGCGCCATTTCACAACAACAGTCATCTCATTGCACTTTCAACTGTAGGGGAAACCCCCACAATTGCGTGGGTTTACTCCGGGATTTCTCCGGTTTCCTCCCACATGCCAAAAACATGCATGTTAGGTTAATTGGCTGTTCTAAATTGTCCCTAGATATTTGTTTCCTATAGGCCCTTAGAATAGAGGGTTAGTATTAATGAAAGCGCTTTGAGTGGTCTTTGTGACTAGAAAAGCGCTATATAAGTGCAGGTTAGTTAGTTAGTTAGTTAATTGCAGAAAGACCCCAGCAATCAGGCGATCCCCTGTGAGCAAGTGCTTGGTGACGGTGGAGAGGGAAAAACTCCCTTTTAACAGGAAGAAACCTCCAGCAGAACCAGGCTCAGGGAGGGGCAGTCATCTGCTGCAACTGGCTGGGGGGTGAGGGGACAGAGAAGATGAAAAGAATAGACATGAAGAGAGCAAACAGCACGATGGGGACTCAATCTATGGGAGAGAATAAACAGATGTTAATGACCAGCAAAATATGTATATATATATATATATATATATATATATATATATATATATATATATATATATATAGAGAGAGAGAGAGAGAGAGAGAGAGAGAGAGAGAGAGAGAGCGAGAGAGTATATATATATATGAAGTTTAAAGTTATCTTCATTGAAAAAAAGTGCTTTTCTTTCAAAAATAAGGAAATTTCTAAGTGACCCCAAACTTTTGAACGGTAGTGTATATATATATATATATATATATATATATATATATATAGAGAGAGAGAGAGAGAGAGAGAGAGAGTATAGAATATATATATATATACACATTACCGTTCAAAAGTTTGGGGTCATTTAGAAATTTCCTTATTTTTGAAAGAAAAACACTTTTTTCAATGAAGATAACTTTAAGCTAATCACAAATACACTCTATACATTGCCAATGTGGTAAATGACTATTCTAGCTGCAAATGTCTGGTTTTTGGTGCAATATCTAGAGAGGTGTATAGAGGCCCATTTCCAGCAACTATCACTCCAGTGTTCTAATGGTACAATGTGTTTGCTCATTGCGTCAGAAGGCTAATGGATGATTAGAAAACCCTTGTGCAATCATGTTAGGTCTGCAATGCTGCAATTGCTACAAATGGAGGATTCTTTGACGAAAGCAAAGTTTGAAGGAAAAAATTATTATTTCAAATACAAATCATTATTTCTAACCTTGTCAATGTCTTGACTATATTTTCTATTCATTTTACAACTCATGGTGGTAAATAAGTGTGACTTTTCATGGAAAACACAAAATAATTGTCTGGGTGATCCCAAACTTTTGAACGGTAGTGTATATATATATATATATATATAGGTGGTGGAATCTGCTTCTACATAAACGAAGGTTGGTGTACTAATGTCACAGTGTTGAAGAAGTTTTGTAGCCCTAACCTAGAGTCACTGTTCATAAACTGTAAACCCTTTTATTCACCGTGAGAGTTCTCCTCGTTTATTCTGGTCGGAATTTATATCCCGCCTGCTGCTTGTACAACGGAGGCACTGCAGCACCTCGCTGACCAGATAGCAGATGTGGAGGAAAAACATCCAGACTCTCTGCTTATCATTCTGGGTGATTTCAATAGAGCTAATCTCACAAATGAGCTTCCTAAATACAGACAGCATATTAAATGTCCCACCAGGGACACAAATACACTTGACCACTGTTACACAGTTTTAAGAAACGCCTATCATGCCGTCCCCCGTGCAGTTCTGGGTTTTTCTGACCACTGTCTGCTCCATCTTATTCCAACATACAGACAGAAACTAAAAACTTCCAAGTCTGTTGTAAGGACTGTGAAGAAATGGACTGAGGAATCAGAGCTGAAGTTACAAGCCTGCTTTGACTGTACAGATTGGAGTGTTTTTGAAGCTGCAGCCATTAACCTAAATGAACTCACTGACACTGTGACGTCATACATCTGTTTCTGCGAGGACATGTTTGTGCAGACCAAGACCTTCTGCACATACAGCAACAATAAACCCTGGTTCATTCCTAAACTGAAGCAGCTACGTCAGACCAAGGAGGAGGCCTACAGGACTGGTGACTGGACTCTGTACAAGCGGGCCAGAAACATGCTGACGAAGGAGATCAGGCTTGCTAAGAGGAGCTACAGTGTGAAGTTACAAAAAAACTTCTCAGCCAACAACTCTGCTTCTGTCTGGAGAGGCCTGCAGAATATCACCAACTACAGGAGACCATCCCCCCACCCTGTGGAAAACCTCCAGCTGGCTAATGACCTAAACAGCTTTTACTGCAGGTTTGAAAAGAACATATGACACTTTTCCACGAGCCCCGCTCAGCCTCGGTCTGAGAACAGGACTCGGGTCGGCGCGACTCCATTGTCCCTTGATTGGTTTTCAACATTACTGCAGACAGCCCGCGGCTGGGTGGGATGTCTTAACAGCAAGGCGGCGCCACACTCTCGTGACGTGAAGCGCGCGACCCAAACAAACAACATGGCTGCTCTACAAGGCGACTCCTCAGTCTGTGGCTTTTTTTGCCGTAAATACCAAAAAGCACCGCCAGATAAGGGTACAGGCAGCGAGACGAAACACTCTGGAATAGTTCTGCAGCTTCTGGGAGAGCCGAAGACATGAGGATACAAACTAGGTAAGCTAATGGTTGCTAATGCTAGTTTGCTGTAAGTACGTCGTGCTACACTGTAATGTCTGCAAGTTAGGTACTAAAATATGTAGGCTCTGTGTGTGTGTGTTTCAGATGGCTCTGTTGTTGAGAAATTACCTCTTCAAACGGTCGTTCTGGCTCAGCAACGCCTCTCACTGTCATCAGCCTGTCACTATTGTCAGCACAGCTTCACCAACGATCAGTGGTTATAGAGCTTAAGAATGTCTGTAGAAACGTTTATTTCCTGTACAACAAATTGCTCTGCTCTGCGTGAAAATCATGGAGAGACTGTTCAGGCATCATAGACGTACCTGCTTCTGCAGCAGTCTGAGGTGTGGTCATAGAAAAAATTGATCAGCTGACACAACTTGATCGCCAGTTTAATAACTATATTAGCCACAAAATATCTATTCAAAAAGTAAACAGTACTGAGTTACGTATAATAAGATATATTTTATAGTTATGATGTATTATAGGCCAAAACAAACCTGATCTAGGATTAAAGGTAATTAGGTAAAATAGGTAAAAATAGGTAATGTTAATGAAGGCCTGCCTTTCTCTCTTTCCCTGTTTTTTTTTTCTTTTTCTGGGGGGTTATTACCTTCCCTCACTGATATCCTTGCTTTGTAATCACCCACATATACAGTATATGTATACATATATATATATTTTTTTCACCCTATTTATTTACCCTTTTTGGAGACTGATGTGATACTTGGAAGATCAGTATGTGTAGTACCATCTTGTATAAAGTCAAAAAATTTAATTACAAAAAGGCAATTAAAATAATGCAGTCATAAGTTTACATGGAGAATAATTGATTTCCTCGATACATGTACTGTAGAAATATATATTCTCTGCATCAACAATGTACTATACATGCATTCATGTAGTATTGCACTGGGAATTGCACTGACAATAAACCTGTGAAGTTTTTGCAGATGTCTCTTTTTTATATATCTGAAGGTTACCACCATGTGGCACAAATTAAATACTGAAAGATTGGAAAAGCTGTCTAAGAACAATCCAGCAGTTTGAGAAATCACTTTTGGTTTGGTGTAAGTCTGTCAACAAAATTATGAACCATAAAGCAGTTTGTGTTAAATGTTAAATCCTATTAAACCTAATCCAGGGGCTTCCAACCAGTTGTCATGGGGGGCCAAGACCCTGCAGGTTCTCTCTTCTACCCAGTCTCTTCAGCAGGTGGTGTCACTGATCAGTCAGTGGAAGAAGTTCAGTGGAATCTGCTGTTGAAGGCACAGGTTGGAGGTAAAGCCTGCAGGGTCTTGGCCCTCCGTGGCACATGATTAGACACCCCCGCCCAAAACCATTATGATGAAGAGCAGATGCTAATATGACCCAGAATTCCTCCACATACATCCAACAATACAGTCTTCAGTTAATAAAATAATTGTGTTGGTTACTTTTTTCTTAAAAATGAGCCTTTATTTTCAAGGTCACCGATAAATTTTTGTACAGTTGACTCTTTTCCCACCGGTGTCTTAACAGACAAAATAGAAATCATGATGCAAACACTTAAGTCGCTAAATTCTTTATTACAATCAGCAGCAAATTCCAGATTATTCAGAATGTGCAAAATTCAAACTGTAAAAAAGAATAAAACTGGAATGGGTCACACACGGCTGCCACGCTCCCTCACTGAGAAGCAACCGGATCGGCCCCTGGTCCTGGTCCAGCAGATCGTCAGCCTGCGTCTCTGTAAATAGTGAGGCAAGGTCCAGTTGGGGTGGACATTTGCCGTCTTGCATAGACAAAAGACAAATGGGTGGTGGTTAGTTAAAGCAAATTTAAAACATATTTGGGAAATACACTTGTTGCTAAAAGCCAGTGGTGGAATGTGAATTAATGAATGAATCTTTATTTCGGATTGATTAAAGGTAAAGATTAAAAGAAAATAGAATAATATAACAAAGGGAAAAAAATCTAAAAAGGTCAAATTAAGCAATAACTCGTCTGATTATACAGTTCAACATAGGTTATCTGAAATGGGTGATGGCTAAAGCTGCAGCTTATATTGCCCACCATATTTCATCCAAGAATTCAAAAGAAAAACAAAACAGGAGGGATTACAATTTGAATGTGACAATAAAGTACTTCGTTGTTGTATTTAACCACAGTTTTCATGACGCTGCGCTTCGGTAGATTTTACAAGGGCTGCGTTACATTAAAAATCATCTGCTTTTACTGTGGCTTCAGCAATCTGAATGAATTAATACATTCACTTGAATGGAATCTAGTACTTTAACCGATGCTGTGAATAACCGAGTATGGAGTCACTCAGTCAAAATCTGAAGTACTTATCAAAAAACACAAACCAGGACTTTAACCAGGATTAACATATTTCATCGTTTTGCTCTCACAAGCGAATATTTATTTCAGCAGTTAGCACTAGCAAAAAAAAAAAAAAAAAAAGTTAGCTAAAACGTTAGCTAAAAAACGTTAGCCAGTACAGAACAGCACACAATTTAATGCACAGGACCAAAGTGCAATACAAAACAAACCAGGACTTTAACCAGGATTAACATATTTCATTGTTTTGCTCTCACAAGCGAATATTTAGGAGAAAAAAAGCGCGATTCACCAGTTGGTACTAGCTAGCTAGCAAACAAAAACGTTAGCTTTAAAACGTTAGCCAGCACAGAACAGCACTGTAATGGCTTAAAAAAAGTGAGCTTACCACCAATAGGATAAATAAGCAAAGAGATGCACATTATTACAAATCACTCACCATCCTTCGTCTACAGCTTGTCCATAGAGCGGTTTCTATATGCTGTGCAGCCATAGGTCCGGGTCACTCCTCACTGTGGATCTGCCACCAAACAGAGAAAACTCCGCACCTCTTCATTGGACCACAGTGTAGAGTGCCGCAAAACCTACAACACTGTCTGTATTAATATCATATTTACTCCGTGACCGAGTAAGTCCATGACAATATTGCAAATGGCAGTTATCAGAAGACGGAGAAGACGGTCGCGTTCATGACATTACGACCTGACCAATCAGTGGCGAGCAGTCAGTTGATGTCACTTTGCGGCCGAGTCGGGCCATGGACGGACCCTGCCCTAGATCAGGTACGAAAATAGCGCCTGCTAACCGGTGCTGGGGCTAATGGAAAGTGCACAAACGCGGGGGCACTGGTGCGGTGTTGGGGAAAGTGGGGCTAGTGGAAAAGTGCCTCACCAGTTCTCACCTCCCACCCACACAAAAGGATTATCTGCAGCCCCAGGAACTCCATCCCTCCTCCACTCTGACCTCCCACCAGCACTAACGATCTGTGAAGAGGAGGTGCGCCGGGTCTTTCAGAGACAAAAGATCAAGAAGGCTGCAGGACCTGATGGTGTGTCTCCGTCCTGCCTGAGAGTCTGCTCCAACGAGTTGGCCCCCATCTTCACCCGGATCTTTAACAGATCACTGGAGCTGCGTGAAGTGCCTTCCTGCTTCAAACGCTCCATCATCATTCCAGTTCCCAAGAAATCCTCTGTTACAGGATTAAATGACTACAGACCTGTTGCCCTGACCTCTGTGGTCATGAAATTCTTGGAGAGATTGGTGCTGAACCACCTGAAGGTCATCACAGGCCCCCTGATGGACCCAGTGCAGTTTGCCTACCGGTCAAACAGGTCAGTGGTTGATGCAGTGAATATGGGACTACACTACATCCTGCAACACCTCGACTCCCCAGGGACGTACGCCAGGATCCTGTTTGTCAACTTCAGCTCAGCGTTCAACACCATCATCCCAGGCATTCTTCATCAGAAACTCCTCCAGCTCAAGGTGCCCCCCTCCACCTGCCAGTGGATCTCCAGCTTTCTGACTGACAGGTGGCAACAGGTGAAGCTATGGAGATTTACATCCAGCTCCCGAAAAATTAGTACTGGCGCCCCTCAAGGATGTGTCCTTTCCCCACTGCTCTTCTCCCTCTACTCCAACGACTGCACCTCAGAGGACCCTTCGGTGAAGCTCCTGAAGTTTGCGGATGACACCACAGTCATTGGTTTGATCCGGGATGATGATGAGTCTGCATACAGGCGGGAGGTGGAGCAGCTGATCCTCTGGTGTAGCCAGAACCATCTTGAACTTAACCCAGCCTAAACAGTGGAAATGGCTGTGGATTTCAGGCGACACCCCCCTTCATTCCCCCCACTCACCATCCTCAACAGCACAGTGTCCACTGTGGACTCCTTCAAGTTTCTGGGTACCACAATCTCCCGGAACCTGAAGTGGTCCTCCCATATAGACACTGTCCGGAAAAAGGCCCAGCAGAGGTTGTTTTTTCTGCGTCAGCTCAAGAAGTTTGATTTGCCTCAGGAGTTGCTGGTTGTCTTCTACACCGCCATCATCCAATCTGTCCTCTGCTTTTCCATCACTGTCTGGTTTGGATCTGCCACTAAACAGGACAAGACCAGACTGCAGCGGATCATTAAGTCTGCGGAGAGGATCATTGGTACCGACCTACCCTCCATTGAGAACTTATATCGGTCCATAACCAGGAAACGGGTGGGAAACATCTGTGCTGACCCATCACACCCCGGCCACAAACTGTTTGAACTTCTATCTTCTGGTCGTCGTTACAGATCACTGAAGGTCAAAACCACCCGTCACAGGAACAGTTTCTTTCCTCAAGCCATCACTCTGATGAACTCCTAACATTCACCTAGTCCTACCTGTTGCTGTACTCATGACTTTTCATCCATTATTACATTACACATAACTCTCACACTGCTTTTTACTTCATTCACATTATATCACTGAATCTGAGTTCACATTGAAATACTATGTGACTGTATATTTTTTCATATATTTCTGCAAAGTGTGGTTAGTCTGAGTAAATAACTGCATATATTCCTGTATATATTTGCATCCTTTTATAGAAACGTGGACAGACTGTAATTTACTGTACATACTCTGTTGTCATTGAATCCTTATTTAAATCCTCCACCTGAACAACGAGAGCAAGTTTTTAGCCAAAGTCAAATTCCTTGTATGTGTTGTGCATACTTGGCCAATAAAGCTGATTCTGATATATATATATATATATATATACTGTATATATTTCATTGAAAGTGAAGAAAGGAGTGAAGCCCAGTGCATTATTGGAGGTCCCCAGCGGTCTAAACCTATTAGCAGCATAATTAAGGGAGGGTTCAGAGACACATAATCCCTCCCTAATTGTAGGCCATATCAAAAAGGAAGTTTTTAACCCTATTCTTAAAAACAGAGATCGAGTCTGACTCCCAAATCCAGATTGGTAGCTGGTTCCACAGGAGAGGAGCTTGATAACTGAAGGCTCTGCCTCCCATTGTACTTTTGGAGATTCTAGGTATTACAAGTAATCCTGCATTTTGGGAGCGTATTGCTCTGTTAGGATAATCGGGTAGTATAAGATCTTTTAAATAAAAAGGGGTCTGAATGTTTAGAGCTTTGAAAGTGAGAAAAATAATTTTAAGCTTAATTCTAAACTCCGTGGGAAGCCAATGAAGGGAGGCCAGAACCGGAGAGATATGATCTCTCTGTCTAGTGCCTGTTAAAACTCTTGCTGCAGCATTTTGGATCAACTGAAGACTTTTTAAAGATGTTTTAGGACAACCTGATAATAAAGAGTTGCAATAATCTAATCTAGAGCTAACAAAAGTGTGGATCAGTTTCTCAGCATCACTCTGAGACAAGATGCTCCTAATCTTGGCAATATTACGCAAATGATAGAAAGCAGTCTTAGAAACAAATTTAATATATGAATTGAAAGACAGATCTTGATCAAAAATAACTCCAAGGTTCCTCACAGTGCTATTAAGAGAAAGACTAACCACATCCAAACTAAAAGTTTGGTTTGGAAAAGTATTTCTAAGGTTTTTTGGACCAACAAGAATGACTTCAGTCTTATCTAAATTTAATAACAGGAAAATACAAGTCATCCAAGCTTTGATTTCCTTAAGACAGGCTTCCAACTTGGCTAATTGATTACTATTATCTGGCTTCATTGACAGGTATAATTGTGTGTCATCTGCATAACAATGAAAATGTATAAAGTGCTTTCTAATAATGTTGCCTAAGGGAAGCATATATAAACTAAAAAGAGTAGGGCCTAGCAGAGATCCCTGTGGAACTCCATGACTGAGCTTTGAGTTGAAAGAAAACTCATTATTGACATGAACAAACTAGAACCTATCAGATAAATAAGCTCTAAACCACTGCAACGAAGTTCCATTAAGTCCAACATAGTGTTCTAATCTATCAAGCAGAATATTATGATCAATAGTATCAAAAGCTGCACTAAGGTCTAAAAGGACAAGTACAGAAACAAGTCCATTATCAGATGTGATAAAGAGGTCATTAGTGACCTTCACTAAGGCTGTTTCAGTACTGTGATGGATTCTAAACCCAGATTGAAACTCTTCAAATAAACCATTTCCCTGCAAGTAGTCAAATAATTGCGTAGCAACAACTCTTTCTAAGATTTTTGAAATGAACGGGAGATTAGAGATTGGTCTATAGTTAGCTAAAACTCCTGGATCCAGCATTGGCTTTTTGAGTAAGGGTTTAATTACAGCAGTTTTAAAAGCCTGCGGTACATGGCCTTATGTTAATGAAGAACTGATTATTTGAAGAATAAAGCTACCAATAAATGGTAAGACTTCTTTAAATAGCCTGGTAGGAATAAGGTTTTAAAGACAAGCTGAAGGCTTGGATGAGGAAATTATTTTGTCTAACTCTAAAAGGTCAATTGGAGTAAACTCATCCAAACTCATCCTTACACAAATGGTCCCCTCCAGTATACAACTAGAACAATATCAGTTGCTATGGAGGGTGACAATATGTATGGGTGCATATTCATACCATGTAGGGTAACTAAATAGACGGTTATGCTGTTTATTCCATCTAGCTACAATGCTCCGCACTGTGTGTATATATATTTATATATTTATGTGTACATATGTATATTCACTGCTCTTATTTTCTTATCTTCTAAATTATTGCTCTGAGTGTTGCTATCCCTGTGCTGTTGCAATCCTGGAATTTCCCCATTGTGGGGCTAATAAAGGCTTATCTTATCTTATCTTATCAAACAGATATCAATTGAAGGAGTTGTAGCAGTTATGGTATTTAAGTTAACGGTGTGAAGAATCTGACTGATTTTATCTCTGATAGATGAAATTTTGTTATTGAAAAAGTTCATATAAAGTCCTGACTAGTAAGCTCTAAGGGAATGCTAGGATTGACAGAGTCCTGACTCTTTGTCAGCCTGGCTACAGTGCTGAAAAGAAACCTGGGATTATTCTTGTTCTCTTCTATTAATGCAGAATAATAACTTGTTCTAGCTTTTCTAAGAGATTTTTTTTTATAAATCAAAAGATGATTTCTCCAAGCTAAATAGATTTCATCTAAATTAGTGGAGTGCCATTTTCTTTCTAATTGATGAGTCTTCTGTTTTAAGCTATGAGTTTCTGTGTTGAACCAAGGAGTTAGAAATCTGATTTTTTTTTTCTTTTTTAAAGGGGCCACCATGTCTAGAGTCTAACGCAGAGAAGCTGTAACACTATCTACCATGCTATCAATTACAGAAGGAGCAAGCTGTCTATAGCTTATTTCCGTTGTGTTGACACATGGCATAGAGGAAACAATCTGCATAAATTTGGATACAACATCATCTGAGAGGCATCTACTGTAGTAATATTTTTCTTTAGGAGCCAAAAAGTCAGAAATAGTAAAATCAAAGGTTAACAGACAATGGTCTGACAGTACAGGGTTATGAGGAGACACTACCAGATTTTCTATTTCTATGCCATTTGTCAGAACAAGGTCCAATATATGGTGGAGATAATGGGTAGAATTTCCTACTTTCTGAAAAAAACAAACAAACAAACAAAAAAAAAACCCATCGAGTTTAATATTGAATTAAATGCCATATTAAGGCAATCACTATCTACATCTACATGTGTATTAAAGTCCCCTACTATAATTATTCTATCTGATTTCAGCACTAAATCAGCTAAGAATTCAGCAAATTCGGATAAAAACTCTGAGTAGGTTGATGGAGGATGATAAACTATGGCAAATAAAATTGAGTTTAGTCTAAAATTGCTAAAATGCCCAATACTGAGGAGCAGGCCCTCAACGGAATTATAACGTGTTTTTCGCTTACTGATACTGTAAGATTGTGGAGATGTGTGGAAGGACGAGGCTGAGTTTATTCCTCAAAACCAGCTTTATTCACAATCACATTCTCCAACATCCAAAAACAGAAAAAGAGGAAGGGATCCCCCATCCTTTGTCCCTTTTATACCCCAGGACATCAAAGCACACAGTCACATTGTCTCTTAATCCCAAATACAATTCCTCCCCCTCCAGGTCTTCTCTTCTCCACCTAAAGTCCTGGTGGTCAGGAAATCTCTCACGGCCATCTCTCTGCATACAAAAGGCCAGACTTCACATCCTCCTGTTACCCCTAGGAGGTTCAGACCTTTTGTTCCTCTGAGACGTGAAGAATACCATAAGCATACAGCAATACACCTGTGAAGCATATGACACCCACATATGTGCACCACAAGATACTGTTTAGTTATAGTGGATATGGTTACAGATTATTTCACATTTAGGGAAAGTGTTGAATAGTGATTTGAAACACCATGCAGCATGTCACCCAGAGTCTGCAGGATTTGTAGAATGACATAACTGGACCATTACAGAAAGAGTAAGAAAACAATGGCACAAACAGGACAGAATTGGATTTATTGCTTACCTTTGATAATATTTTATATGAGAATAATGCCTGCAAAAGAAAGTTTATCTCCATTTAAAGTTTACATGAAAAGATTTAATTAATATTCCCTCTTAGACCATTTAACCCAGAAGATGAAGAGATTTGGTTTAGCAGATTACATGTTAAAAATGTTGACTCAAAAAGACTCTGTTCATGCTATTCTTTCTAGGAAGGAACACACAGGAGGAATCATCATCATAAAACTGGAGACAGACAAAGCCTTACAAAGACTGTTAAAAGAAGACCTAGTCAGAAGCCCCCTTGGCAGGGGCCATATAAGGTAATATTGTCAATTCCAACAACTGTAAAAGCATAAGGCAGAGACACTTGGGTACAGCGTACACACTGTAAATTATTATCAAAACAAACAAACCATAGGAGCTATAGGGGAAAAGCCATAAAGAGTGTCTCTGTTGTGGAGGAAGTCTGGGACTACAGAGGGAGTCAGGTATTTTAGCTGACCTGATTGTTTGAAACCTTGGTGAAGAAATTAACAGTCCACAGCAGGTGGAATACACTCAAAATGGCAAACGATGAAAGAACCCTCAGAGATTGATGACGTAGATTCCAGTTTTTTGAATGGCTCACATGTGTGTTCCTTGTGCTTGTCATTGTCGTAGTCCTCCTGATACGGTTGTTGTGCAGCTCAGATACTATTTTAAAAGGTTACTTAATGTCAATAAACATCAACATTTAGGATAAAGGGACACTACCCACCATAACATGCACTGAAGATAAAACTTCTGTAATCGAGTTTAACTACTGTGATATATGTAATTGTGACCACTCAATGCACTATGAATCTGAGTTGGTGATGTATGAAAAGAGTCATAAGAACATGTGCACTCCTCCATTTAACTGGGCTGATGTTTTCAGTCACACAGGATCCGATGACTTCTATTCTGGACAATATTATGTTGGAGTAAATGTACTTGGAAAAGACCTCTTAGAGAGCATAGCCATGGTTTACTATTCATCCTAATCCTAATTGTGAAGCAGCAATACTATATTCAAACACATACCAAGATATTCAATTCAATTCAACTTTATTTACACTACCGTTCAAAAGTTTGGGGTCACCCAGACAATTATTTTGTGTTTTCCATGAAAAGTCACACTTATTTACCACCATGAGTTGTAAAATGAATAGAAAATATAGTCAAGACATTGACAAGGTTAGAAATAATGACTTGTATTTGAAATAATAATTTTTTCCAGATACTCAACCTGCTCAAAGGAAGGTCAGTTTTATAGCTTCTCTAACAGGGGTGGGCAGCGAGGGCCATTCCACTGCAGATTTTCTGTTCCACCCAGTCTCTTCAGCAGGTGTTTGCTCTGATCACCTTCAAGGATTGCTAATCAGTGAAAGCACCTGCTGACGAGACTGGGTGGAATAGAAAACCTAGAGTGGAATGGCCCTCCATGGCACATGATTGCCCACCCCTGTTCTCTAACCAGCTAAACTGTTTTCAGCTGTGCTAACATGATTGCACAAGGGTTTTCTGATCATCCATTAGCCTTCTGACGCAATGAGCAAACACATTGCACTATTAGAACACTGGAGTGATAGTTGCTGGAAATGGGCCTCTATACACCTATGTAGATATTGCACCAAAAACCAGACATTTGCAGCTAGAATAGTCATTTACCACATTAGCAATGTATATTAGATATTAGAGTGTATTTCTGATTAGTTTAAAGTTATCTTCATTGAAAAAAACAGCGCTTTTCTTTCAAAAATAAGGAAATTTCTAAGTGATCCCAAACTTTTGAACGGTAGTGTATATAGCGCCATTTCACAACAACAGTCATCTCATAGCACTTTCAACTGTAGGGGGAACCCCCACAGTTGCAGAAAGACCCCAGCAATCAGGCGATCCCCTGTGAGCAAGCACTTGGCGACGGTGGAGAGGAAAAACTCCCTTTTAACAGGAAGAACCCTCCAGCAGAACCAGGCTCAGGGAGGGGCAGTCATCTGCTGCGACTGGCTGGGGAGTGAGGGGACAGAGAAGATGAAAAGAACAGACATGTAGAGAGCAAACAGCACGATGGGGACTCAATCTATGGGAGAGAACAAACAGATGTTAATGACCAGCAAAAAAAAAAAATAAAATAAAATAAAATATTTCATTGAGAGTGAAGAAAGGAGTGAGGCCCAGTGCATTATTGGAGGTCCCCCGGCTGACTAAACCTATTAGCAGCATAACTAAGGGAGGGTTCAGAAACACATGATCCCTCCCTAATTGTAGGCTATATCAGAATCAGAATCAGAATCAACTTCAGAAAGCTTCAGAATCAAAAAGGTAGGTTTTAACCCTATTCTTAAAAACAGAGATCGAGTCTGACTCCCGAATCCAGATTGGCAGCTGGTTCCACAGGAGAGGAGCTTGATAACTGAAGGCTCTGCCTCCCATTGTACTTTTGGAGATTCTAGGTATTACAAGTAATCCTGCATTTTGGGAGCATAGTGCTCTGTTAGGATAATACAGTAGTATCAGGTCTTTTAAATAAAAAGGAGCCTGATTGTTTAGAGCTTTGTAAGTAAGAAGAAGGATTTTAAACTTAATTCTAAACTCTTTGGGAAGCCAATGAAGGGAGGCCAGAACCGGAGAGATATGATCTCTCTGTCTAGTACCTGTTGAAACTCTTGCTGCAGCATTTTGGATCAACTGAAGACTTTTTAAAGATGTTTTAGGACAACCTGATAATAAAGAATTACAATAATCTAATCTCGAGCTAACAAAAGCATGGATCAGTTTCTCAGCATCACTCTGAGACAAGATGCTCCTAATCTTGGCAATATTATGCAAATGATAGAAGGCAGTCTTCGAAACAAATTTAATATGTGAATTGAAAGACAGATCTTGATCAAAAATAACTCCAAGGTTCCTCACAGTGCTATTAAGAGAAAGAGTAACTGCATCCAAACTAAAAGTTTGATTTGGAAAGGTATTTCTAAGGTTTTTTGGACCAACAAGAATGACTTCAGTCTTATCAGAATTTAATAGCAGGAAATTACAAGTTATCCAAGCTTTGATTTCCTTAAGACAGGCTTCCAACTTGGCTAATTGATTACTATCATCTGGCTTCATTGACAGGTATAATTGTGTGCCATCTGCATAACAATGAAAATGTATAAAGTGCTTTCTAATAATGTTGCCTAAAGGAAGCATATATAAACTAAAAAGAGTAGGGCCTAGCACAGATCCCTGTGGAACTCCATGACTGAGCTTTGAGTTGAAAGAAAACTCATTATTGACATGAACAAACTGGAACCTATCAGATAAATAAGATCTAAACCACTGCAACAAAGTTCCATTAAGTCCAACATAGTGTTCTAATCTATCAAGTAGAATATTATGATTGATAGTATCAAAAGCTGCACTAAGGTCTAAAAGGACAAGTACAGAAACAAGTCCATTATCAGATGTGATGAGGAGGTCGTTAGTAACCTTCGCTAAGGCTGTTTCAGTACTATGATGGATTCTAAACCCAGATTGAAACTCTTCAAGTAAACCATTTCCCTACAGGTGGTCAAATAATTGCGTAGCAACAACTTTTTCTAAGATTTTTGAAATGAAAGGAAGATTAGAGATTGGTCTATAGTTAGCTAAAGCTCCTGGATCTAGCGTTGGCTTTTTGAGTAAGGGTTTAATTACAGCCGTTTTAAAAGCCTGCGGTACATGGCCTAAAGTTAATGAAAAATTGATTATATGAAGAATAAAGCTACCAATAAGTGGGAAGACTTCTTTAATAACCTGGTAGGAATAGGGTCTAAAAGACAAGTTGAAGGCTTGGATGAGGAAACTATTTTGTCTAACTCTAAAAGTGTCTAACTCTAAAAGATATGTGGAAGATATGTAGATCAGGTATTCATGACTAACTATTGGTGGGGACATGCAGAATTCCTTGCTAGTAGGACAAATAAAAGTGACTGCTCTGATTCTAGATGTGATTGACATTGTATATAAGAGAAAAGTAGTTTCGTTCTACTGTGCATGATTGGCTGTATGGATTGAATGACAATAAAGTTGGCTTTACCTTTAAAACAAATTTCTCCTGCTCAGGACTTAGGAACATTTCGAACAGTTCCTTCAAGCCATCCTCTGCAGTCCCAACGTCAATGGCACCAGGGCAAAATAACACCTTGAGGATGGTGGCTCTGTGGGCATAGGGTCTACTCACACCTGCCTTCTAACTGGGAGGTGTCTGCGTCCTTGTATGACTGACTGACCACACTATCATGATGTATCTGGATTAAGTCAGACAGTCAGGGCTTTGAAAGAGGGACCTGGAATACAAACCACATGATGCAGTCTGAGCAACGGATATACCAGTTGAGTTAAACATTGGAGCATTGGCCGAAAGGTCACACTTGCACTATTTCCTTGGTCAGGGAATGGAAAGAATGTTCTTTGGACTGAGTTTTAGCCAAGATACTAGGTATGAATCTGATGTCTTCACTGCCTGGCTACAATCCTTCTTTGGACGGTGGGCAGTAGTGATAAAAACAAAACAAAACATAACATTATCCCTTATGATTAGAATTGCCATCTTTATGTGTGTAAGATGTTGCTGAATTCCCTGTTGTAGAGGCCTTGTTAGAAAAACACTTCATGCTGCTGGTGCACACCAGTATCTCATATTAGCTCAGCAGGAGGAGAGCAACAAGGATTCAAGTGAAGAGGATAGTCAGGTTTAATATCATGTCTATCAGTGTCTCTGCAAGAAAAAAATGTTGGTATTGAAAAAATGCCTATAATGACTAAAGAATGATGTAACAGCTGAAAAGTGTATAAATACATTTATTGGAAATTTTTTAAGTTTTTATTTTTTGATATCGAAATTGTGATACTGAATGTTTGTAAATGACTCATTTCTATGATTGTCAAAGGTAGTAGAAACAAGATGAGAATTTTTCCTGTATAAATGCTCAAAGAATGAAGACTGAAAAGAAACTGCATGACAATGATTACTAATGAAAGTATATACTGCTTATAGGTTTTTCACTCATTACACATGAGAATTACGTCAGTGTCTGATACCTGTTTATTATAGTTATTAACTCCATAAAATGGAGTCAAGAGAGGGAAATTGTTATAATAAATAAATAGTGAAGATTAGTTAATTAGATATTACACAAAGTGTTTCCATACACATATCTCTTAGATACACACACACACACACACACACACACATACACAGACATGCAAAGTCAAACCCACACATATACACCATTCCCATATAAACATCAGTTACTACACACAGACTACACACACATACAAATTCCACAGGAAGGACTTTGTTCTTGTTTCCATATATGGGCATGTGTAAGACTGAGCAGAAAACATGGATGCTTAGAGGAAATCATAAAGCCATAAAGGCAGGAACAGGAGACAGAAGACATCTGGACAGGATGGAAGTCAGAAAAAAAAGGCTCTGAAGCCATTTTGGACACTGAAGAGGACAGTTTGAAACAATGGACATGTATTGTGGAAAGTAGCACCCACCCACTCAGAGGCTATATATAGGAGGGACTCCCTTTGTTTGGGGTCTTTTCCAGCAGAGGGGGCTGGAAGGATCCATGGCCATGTGACTCCTTGTGGGTTCCAATAAAGTTAAGCTCAGAAATAAGATAAGATAAGATAAGATAATCCTTTATTAGTCCCACAACGGGGAAATTCCAGGATTGCAACAGCACAGGGATAGCAACACTCAGAGCAACAATCAGAAGGCAAGAAAAAAAAAAACAAAAAAAAAAAACAAGAGCAGCGAGTATACATATGTACATATAAACATAAATATATAGACACACGATGCAGAGCATTGGAGCTAGATGGAATAAATATCTAGATATATAAACACACAGTGCGGAGCATTGTAGCTCAATGGACTAAATATATGAACATATAAACACACACAGTGCGGAGCATTGTAGCTAGATGGAATAAATATGTGAATATATAAACACACACACAGTGTGGAGCGTTGTAGCAAGATGGAATAAATATGTGAATATATAAACACACAGTGCAGAGCATTGCAGCATTGCAGCACGGTGGCGCAGTGGTTAGCACTGCGGCAGCACAGTTTACCCTTGGCCGGGGGATTGTGGGGATCGTGGGATCGTGGGTTCGATCCCAGCCCCCGACCAACAGTGATCTGTGTGGAGTTTGCATGTTCTCCCCGTGTTGCGTGGGTTTACTCCGGGATTTCTCCGGTTTCCTCCCACATGCCAAAAACATGCATGTTAGGTTAATTGGCTGTTCTAAATTGTCCCTAGATATCTGTTTCCTATAGGCCCTTAGAATAGAGGGTTAGTATTAAAGAAAGCGCTTTGAGTGGTCTTTGTGACTAGAAAAGCGCTATATAAGTGCAGGTTAGTTAGTTAGTTAGTTAGATGGAACAAACATGCAAATATATAAACACACACAGTGCGGAGCATTGTAGCTCGATGGAACAAATATGCAAACACATAAACACACACAGTGCGGAGCACCGTAGCTAGATGGAATAAATATGTAAATATATAAACACACACACAGTGCGGAGCACTGTAGCTAGATGGAATAAATATGTAAATATATAAACACACAGTGTGGAGCATTGTCGCTAGATGGATTAAATATATAAATATACAAACAAACACACACAGTGTGGAGCCTTGCAGCTCGATGGAATGAAACAGCATAACCGTCTACTTAGTTATCATACATGGTATGATTATGTACCCATACATATTGTCACCCTCCGTAGCTACCGGTATTTTCCTAGTTGTATACCGGAGGGGACCATTGTGTAAGTCTATTGCGTCTTTTGCATTCAATACTATTAGGTTGTCACGTCTTTTTGCTATCTCTGCGAGCAGCCCTGCTTAGGTTATACAGTCTGACAGCCATTGATAGGAAGGACTTTCGAAACCTCTCGGTTGTGCACCTAGGATGATGTAGTCTGCTGCTAAATGAGCTCCTTAGTGCATTCAGTGTGTCCTGCATAGGGTGGAACTCGGACTCCAGCAGAGATGACAGTTTAGCCACCATCCTTCTCTCTCCCATCTCCTCCACTGGGTCAAGGCGCTGCCCCTGTCACCATGGGTTGAGATGCCGTCTCGGCACTCAGCCCATGTTTTCCCTCATCCCTGCTTCCCATTGAGCAGCATCTCAGCTGGCCCCCAGCTGGCAGCATTATGGACAGCTGGGGCCAATTAGTCTTCATCAGCTGGGGCGCTGCCAATGAGGATAAATAGGAGCAGCCTCGATGACTCGGGGCTGCGACATAAACACATTGCTAAGCTGAAGCCCCTTCGTCTGGTGTCAGCTTATACTCCTCTTGCAGCATTCCTGTGTTTGTATCCCGCTGTGAGGATGTACGTCTTGCTACCCCCACGTCCGGTACGAGCTGCTTACCTCTGCGCTGTGCAACCTGTGAGTGTACCTCTGCATGAGTATCTGTGCTCTCCTCATCCCTTCCCCTTTACCCTGAATAAAATATCACGACTCACTGGCTTGGGAGTTTGCCCAACCAGTTTACATGTGTTTTGTGGACTTGGAGAAGGCATTTGACCGCGTCCCTCGTGGATTTTTGTGGGGGGTGCTTCGGGAGTATGGGGTATCGGGCTTGTTGTTACGAGCTATTCGGTCTCTGTACGACCGTTGTGAGAGTTTAGTTCGCATTGCCAACACTCGGTCGGAGTCATTCCCAGTGAGAGTTGGACTCCGCCAGGGCTGCCCTTTGTCACCGGTCCTGTTCATAATTTTTATGGACAGGATTTCTAGGCGCAGCCAGGGAATGGAGGGTGTCATGCTTGGTGACCACAGGATCTCATCTCTGTTGTTTGCAGATGATGTTGTCCTGTTGGCTTCATCCAGCAATGACCTACAGCTCTTGCTGGGACGGTTTGCCGCTGAGTGTGAAGCGGCTGGGATGAGAATCAGCACCTCCAAGTCCGAGCCCATGGTCCTCAGCCGGAAAAAGGTGGATTGTCCTCTCCGGGTTGGGGACAGGCTCCTGCCCCAAGTGGAGGAGTTTAAGTATCTTGGGGTCTTGTTCACGAGTGAGGGGAAAATGGAGCGAGAGATCGACAGACGGATTGGAGCAGCATCTGCAGTGATGCGGACGTTGTACCGGTCTGTTGTGGTGAAGAGGGAGCTTAGTTCTAAGGCAAAGCTGTCGATTTACCAGTCAATCTACGTTCCTACTCTCACCTATGGTCACGAGCTTTGGGTAATGACCGAAAGAACGAGATCGCGGATACAAGCGGCTGAAATGAGCTTTCTCCGTAGGATTGCTGGACTCACCCTCAGAGATAGGGTGAGGAGCTCAGTCATCCGGGAGAGGCTCAGAGTAGAACCGCTGCTCCTCCACATTGAAAGGAGTCAGTTGAGGTGGTATGGGCATCTGATTAGGATGCCTCCTGGACGCCTCCCACTTGAGGTGTTTCAGGCACGTCCCACTGGGAGGAGACCCCGGGGCAGACCCAGGACTCGGTGGAGAGACTATGTCTCCCAGCTAGTCTGGGAACGCCTTGGTATCCCCTCTGAAGAGCTGGAGCAGGTGGCTGGGGAGAGGGAAGTCTGGGCTTCTCTGCTTGAACTGCTGCCTCCGCGACCCGGACCTCCGGAAAAGCGGTATGGATGGATGGATGGATGGATGGACTCACTGGCTTGTCCCTGGCTCTGATTGCCCGGCTCCCTAGAGCCGGATATGACAGTATGTCGCAGCCAGAAGAGTTGCCGGCGGCCGTGAGTCGCTGTGGAAATGTACCTTTCTGTCCAGGTGTCAGCGCTGCTAGCATGCCGTTTCCCAGGAGTCACTTCCGGCGCCAGGGCGACGAGCTGAGGTCCATCTCGGAGGCTGTCGACGGGACGCTCTTCACCCTGCACGACGCCTCCAACGCGAGACGCTGGCATCCGGGCCGTGCTGAGGAACTCCTGGACTGTCACCCTCACTCTCTGTACCATCTGGAGGACAGTGCCAGGATAGACGCTGCAGGTACACAGCGAGAGAAGCTCCACGGGGTGGATGGAAATCCCGGCAGGGAGTCGAAGTGGGCGACGTCTTTCCCCGCTTCGGAGTCCCGTTCCTGCCGCCATTCCAGTCCGGGAGTTCGCGCCAACCAGAGGACTTCCCCCGACCTGCGCCACGTCACTCGGGATTCCCTTCAAGGAGCCGCAGCTGACAGCAGTTATGTCCGGGGTCGAGTGGCTGTCGCGAGCTCTACTGTGTTTCCTGTCACCACCTTCAGGCATGTGGCGGCGGCAGTGAGGTTGATGGAGAGGACTTCAGGGCTACGAAGCTTTCCCGTGCTCGGCGCCTTCCTCGCCTCGATCTCCAATCTGGAGCGGCGAATCCTGGGTTTCCCCCTCGCTTCGTTCCCCGGGAATAGCCGCCATCACATCGCCGAGTCACCTCTGCATGAACCTCGTCCGGATCCAGTTCTGAGCCATCGTCAGGACAGTTCCTCCCACGCAGCTGTCACCTCTTCGCCTCGTCTGTGTGGAGATTCTACAGCCCCGTTCCCTGAGCCTCATTTCCCCGCTGTCATTCCTGGACATTCGGGCTGGCTCACCCCGGCTGTTTTCCCCTCCTCCTCGACGCGCTTCCTGACTGCTGTGTGTGCCTGGAATTCCGGCCTGGTGAGCTCTCTGCTGGAGACAACGCGAGCGATCCTCAGACGAATTCCCGGGGGGTCCTCCGTTATCGCCGGGCGGGGAGAGGAAGAAGCAGATTCCACTACAGCAGGCGATACTCAACCTCCAGGGGGCAGGCAAGTCATTGTTTTTTCACACCTGCTTAATGATTTGCTCTGTCACATCCCTGGAGGAGAAGTTCAGGGTTCGCAGCTCCCTGAACTCTCCCCACCTGCTGTAACCTGTATGCCTAATCCCGCATCCTCTGTGTCTCTCTCCGCCGAGCGGTCCCCGGCTCCGGGTCAACGTGGTGGGATATGGAGAGGGCCTGTGGTTCCGCAGCTACATTGCGGACGGAGGAGGGGGACTGACTGCTGCGTGGAGTCTACGCCGACGATTGAGCGTCCCCGGGTCTCCACAGAGGAGCGGTTCGGTCCAGCGGGACGAGATTCTTCTGGCTTCACGCCGAGTGGATCGTCGGCGGGGTTACCTGAGCTGGAGGGATCTCAAGCTGCGCTGACCATCGTGCTGGCTGCGGGGCCCGACGCGGCTAGATGGGAGCCTGACAACGACCTCCTGATGACGGATCCTGGATCTTCGCAGTCCTGGACGGCGTCAGAACCCGAGATCAGGCGAGTGCTCTCCTTTCTTTTCTCTCTTTTTATCCTCGAGCACTTCAGCCTGTCTCCAGGGGAGACGAGCAGGTTGCAGCCGTCCGCTGCGTCTGAGCTCGTCTCGCTGGGTTCTGGCGCTGCCGGTGATCCTGATCCCGGTTCTGTTTTCTCTTCTGAGCCTTCTTCCAGGGTCACCGGCAAGGAGTTGCTGTTCCTCGTGGTGCTGGAGGGTCCGGGTTCAACGTTGGAGGTCGGTTCTGGTGCAGTATTCAACGTGGGTTCGCCCGAGGCCCGATCGGGGTCCGACGTGGGTGCTGCCCCAGTATTGTCCAGGTCCGGTGAGGAGGTGGCCGTTTTCCTGCGGCCTGACGCCCGCCGCCCTCGTCATCGGCTCTCCCCTGTGCCTCTTCCACCGGGATCCGCTCTGATCCTTCGCCCGTCTCAACGGTCCTGGTGGTTGAGTGGTGCAGGTCGACGACCCGACCCACAGAACTTTCGGTTCGGTGATCTGGTTCCCCCCACTGGTCTGTTTCCCTCTGGGCAGCCTGGTTCGGCTGCCGGTGGACTGGATTCCTGGGATCTGGGTCCAGAGTTCGCCGTCCGAACACTTCTCTTTCCCTGATTCGCCAGCTGGACAATGGGCGGGGAGATCTCCGGAGCCATCTCGGCCATTTTTGGACTCTGCCTGCCATTCACCTCGGGTGTCACTTTTTCTTTTGTTATTAAGGTCACTCGGGTGTAATGTGTTGTCCTGTTGGTGGATTCGTTTTTATAGTGCTGTGTTTTCCATCGCTCATGCTCAGCATTTTACTTTTTGTGCCATGTTTTTAGCCTCGTTTTTTGTATTGTAGAGTTATGTTTTGTTTTCCGTAACACCATGCTCTGCAGTTATCAATTTATTCCAGTCACTTTCATTTCTTTAGGTGACTGGGTATTTATATATTCGTGTGTGTGGGTTTTTCTTTGCCTGCACTCAGTATTTCTTTTTTGTCCTGTTGGTTCATTATAGAGTCATGTGCCTTGTTTTCCGTAACACCATGCTCTATAATTGTCATTTGTTCCAGTCACCCTCACTTTTCTTGGTGACTGTGTGTGTATGTACTTAAATTAGCGCTGTGTATAGGTTCCCCTTTATTTAACCGTACTCAGCATTTTTTGCCCTGTACCTTTTTGGTGGTTCTTTTTTTCCTTGCTCTGGGTCACGCATGGTTGGTACTCTCTGGGTAGTATGTAACCAGCGTGCTGACCCAGTTCTTCTCCCCATCTGTACCTGGGTTAATTATTCTGTTTTGTCAGTATTGTATTTGGGTTTTTCTTTCCCGCTACCCTACATTGCCCCATTGGTGTTGTCCTTCCCTTGGCTTCTTCCCCTCCGGTCCGCCTCCCTTCCTCCCACCCTAGGTGGGGGGGGGGGGGCTGGGATGTTCCTGGTCGTTCAGGAGCCCGACCTTGAGGGAGGGGCTCTGTCACCATGGGTTGAGATGCCGTCTCGGCACTCAGCCCATGTTTTCCCTCATCCCTGCTTACCATTGAGCAGCGTCTCAGCTGGCCCCCAGCTGGCAGCATTATGGACAGCTGGGGCCAATTAGTCTTCATCAGCTGGGGCGCTGCCAATGAGGATAAATAGGAGCAGCCTCGATGACTCGGGGCTGCGACATAAACACATTGCTAAGCTGAAGCCCCTTCGTCTGGTGTCAGCTTATACTCCTCTTGCAGCATTCCTGTGTTTGTATCCCGCTGTGAGGATGTACGTCTTGCTACCCCCACGTCCGGTACGAGCTGCTTACCTCTGCGCTGTGCAACCTGTGAGTGTACCTCTGCATGAGTATCTGTGCTCTCCTCATCCCTTCCCCTTTACCCTGAATAAAATATCACGACTCACTGGCTTGTCCCTGGCTCTGATTGCCCGGCTCCCTAGAGCCGGATATGACAGTCCCAGGACAGAGCTAGCTTTCTTGATCAGTTTGTTCAGTCTCTTCCTATCGGCTGCTGTAATGCCACTGCCCCAGCAGACCACTCCAAAAGTGATGGCTGCTGCCACCACCGTGTCATAGAATGTCTTCAGCAGCGCCTCTTGTACACCAAAAGACCTGAGTCTCCTCAGTAGGAACAGCCTGCGCTGTCCCTTCTTGTAGAGTGCGTCAGTATTGTGTGACCAGTCTAGTTTATTGTTCAGATGAACACCCAGGTACTTATAGGATGTCACCATCTCAATGTCTGTTCCCTGGATGTTTACTGGTGCTGTGAGGGGTTGTCCTTGCCTGCGGCAGTCCACCACCAGCTCCTTAGTTTTCCTCGCGTTGATCTGGAGGCAGTTCCGATGGCACCAGTCCACAAAGTCCTGGATAAGCCCTCTGTACTCAGCTTCATCTCCGATGGAGATGAGGCCAACGATCGCAGAGTCGTCAGAGAACTTCTGTAGATGGCAGTGTGTTGTGTTGTGTGAGAAGTCCGCAGTATAAAGAGTGAACAGGAAGGGAGCCAAAACCATTCCCTGTGGGGCCCCCGTGCTACCGATGATTGTGTCGGACACACAGTCCTGGGTTCTCACAAACTGTGGCCGGTTTGTGAGGTAGTCCAGGATCCATGATGACAGGTGCTGGTCCACCCCTGCGCACAGCAGCTTGTCCTTCAGGATCATAGGTTAGATGGTGTTGAAAACACTGGAGAAGTCAAAGAACATGATCCTCACTGTATTCCCGGGCTTCTCCAGGTGGAACAGAGAACGGTGAAGGAGGAAGGTGACCGCATCCTCCACCCCAATACCATGCTGGTAGGCGAACTGGAGTGGATCCATCGCTGGACCCACCAGGGGGCGGAGGTGAGCAAGGAGCAGTCTCTCCAGGGTCTTCATCATGTGGAACGTCAGGGCCACTGGTCTGTAGCTGTTCAGATCTTTGGGGTGGGAAGTCTTTGGTACAGGTACCACACAAGATGTTTTCCACAACTGTGGTACCCTCCCCAGCTTTAGGCTCAGGTTGAAGATGTACTCCACAATCCCACACAGCTGGTCTGCACAGGACTTGAGGAGCTTTGCACTGATGCCGTCCGGTCCCGAGGCCTTCCTCGCCTTGATCTTCCTCAGCTCCGTCCTCACCTGGGTCTTAGTGAGGGTCAGGTTGGGGGGCTGTGTGTTGGGAGTGGGGGGGTGATGGTGGAGTGGGGAGTGGGCAGCAGGACTTGATGTCTTCAGTGGCAGCAGTGGTTGTTGTGCAGTCGGGGGGGAAGGCGGTTGATCAAACCTATTAAAAAACAGATTCAGATTGTTCGCCCACTTCCTGCCCCCCGTGGCCTGGGGGGAGGTATTCTGGAGCCCAGAGATGGTTTTAAGGTTTCTCCAGACCCCACTGATGTCGCTCTGTTGCAGCTTGTCCTCCATCTTCTTCCTGAAGCTGTCCTTGCCTTCTCTGATCTTCCTCCTCAGCTCCCTCTGTACGGACTTCAGCATCTCCCTGTTCCCCGACCTGAAGATCCTCTTCTTCTCTCTCAGAAGTGTTTTTATCTCAGGGTTGATCCAGGGTTTGTTGTTTGAGCAACACCTTATGGGCTTGGTGGGAACGGTGTTGTCCACACAGAAGCTGATGTAGTCCATGATGGTGTGAGTGAGGCCATCAATGTCCTCACCATGTGGCTCGCAGAGCTGCTCCCAGGCAGTGGTTTCAAAACAGCCCTTTAGAGTGTCCATTGCCTTCTCAGACCATAATTTCACTGTGCGCATGGCCGGAGGTTGTCTGTGTACTAGGGGTTTGTACACCAGCCGGAGATGAACCAAGTTGTGATCCGATCTCCCGAGTGGGGGGAGTTGTAATGAGGTGTACGCCTCCTTTGTGTTTGCGTAGAATAAGTCCAGTGTTTTATTGTCTCTAGTGTGGCATGTGACATACTGGGTAAACGTGGGTAGAATGGGAGACAGTGAAACATGGTTGAAATCGCCTGAGATGAGGAGAAGAGCATCTGGGTGTTCTGTCTGCAGCCTGCAAGTTACTGAGTGGATGACGTCACGTGCTGTCCCAGCGTTCGCCGTCGGATTTGCATAAATAACAATGCAGATCACGTGTGAGTATTCTCTCGGGAGATATGTAGGCCGCATGCTAGCAGCTAGCAACTCGATGTCTTTGCTGCAGTGCTGGTGTTTAACAGTGATATGTCCCGGTCTGCACCAGTTGTTATTAACATACATTATCACTCCACCGCCCCTTGCTTTGCCACTGTCTGGTGTTCGGTCTGCCCGTATCGCGTGGAAACCCTCCAGCTCAATGTTAGCATCTGCTACTAGTTCAGATAGCCACGACTCGATAAACAAAAGGACGGAGCATTCCCGGTATAAGCTGTCGTAGCGAGAGATAGCCGCTAGCTCATCTACCTTTCCCAATATAGAGCGTACATTCCCCATAATAACGGATGGGAGGGTGGGTCTGTACCTTATACTCATTGTCCGCCGTCTAAAGCCGCTGTTGCAAAAAGGCAGCTGACTCGTGTGGCGCCGGAAGTTGTAAATAGTATTTCTTTGGTGATTATTGGTTTAACTGAAAAGATTCTGCTAACTGTCCAAAAAATTAATTTTTACAGCACTGAATAATGGAATTTTATAAACTCTAATTAAAGGAAAATACATATACATTCTGCATAAACAACATCAAATTTATAGTAAAGACAGTCAATATAAAAACTTTGAATAAATTAAATTTTTAAACTCTGATAAAAATTAAAAATGTGCATTCTGCATATGTAACAGCATTAAACACGATTACAGGTTAGTGATGTGGGATGATGGGAGTTGTTGTTCGCTAGTCCTTTAAACAAAAACTAAATATTACACGACAGCCGACAACTTTAATTACGTGGAAATTTATCTTTTAAATTGACAAACATCATATGTGTAACTCGTGGCAAAATTTGACCTTGATCCAAAGATAATTTTGCTCTTGCCATTCATTTCAATGGTGATTTTTTTTTTTTTTCAATTTAAGGTCCCATCTGTACTGATCTATATAAAAAAAACCTGGATATCTCACGCCCCATTAGCGAGTACAGAGCTGAGTGGAGTCGGGCAGGCCACTGATCTCTATAGAAAAACTAGATGGATCATTGGCCAACAGAAGTGAAGCCCCTGGCTGGGCACTTTTACCTCAGTAACCTCCTCAAAAATTAACAGATCTTGAACTTCTTGGTATGGAGACGCAGCTTGTGCAACCGAGCTGAGAGAGCTGTCACACAGACAGAAAAGCAAGCCCAACTAAGCAATTACACATTAAAAATCAAGCCCAAAAACCCAGAACCCACGACTGATGAGATTTGCAAACGACTTTAGAAAAAATCAAGGCCAAAGTCGCTTATAACAAGCGGACTTGGCAACTATGTTAACTGCTGCTCAAAGTCGCCTTCACCCAGGTCTTCCCACAGCTGAACAGCCTGGGGACATGGGCATAAATCAAGGGGGTTGGGGGGGGGGATTCTTTTTCTTTAAAATTTGCAGCTTTTCTCTGTCACGGTCTGCGCGCCGATCTTGTCCGCGCTCGGGTCATGCAGTGTTTTCTCCCCATTCTTTAGTAATTCCTTGTGGGCTCTCTGAGCTCTTATTTTGACAGTGTCTCTGCGGCGTTCCGGCTGTCAGAGCTCAGCAGTGACAGCCGGCCTTGATCTGATTCAGCTGTTGACACCACATCAGCTGATTAATTATCTTGCCCTATTTTAGGGAGCAGCTTCTGTCTCTCGGGGCTGCGATCTCCTCAGACATTCATCAGACTTCGTCAGACATTCACTCGTGAACATCCCTTCATCTATCATCCGTCACTGTAAGTGTATATCCTGAGAGTCTGTATCCCTGTGTCTGAGTCAAACCTTATAGTAGTTGTGTTTTTGCCCCCCGTGGCTCATAATTTTGTCATCTGTCTTTCATTAATAAATTATGCAAACTCATCGGCGGCCTATAGCGTTTTATTAGCGGTCCGCGAGGACCGCACCATGACATTCTCATGAATTTGTAACTTTTCCTTATTAATTTACTACATTTATTTGTAAATGTATTTTTTTTTGTTGTTGTAAATTTGCCACTTTTTCCTCATAAATCTGCTGTTTTTGCATCTTCAATCTGCAATTTTTTTCTAGTAAATTTGTAACCTTTTTATAATGTGTTTTTTTTTCTGGTAAATTTACATATTTTTCTCATTAAATTGCAACTTTTTTCTATTAAACTTGACTTTTTGTAAATGTGCAACTGTTTCTTTTAAATTTGCAATTTTCTTTCTCATAAATTTATAACTTTTTTCTTGTAAATTTGCGGCTTTTTTCCCATAAGTGTACATTTATACATTCTTTCTCATAAATTTGTGACTGACAACAATAATACTTGTAGTGTTCTCTCAGTATTTACTCTGGAGAAAATGTTCTGTTTATTATCTCTCCCAATGTAAAAATGAAATATCCACCCATGCGGCATATTGGCACTGCTCCGGACCTCTGCCCCACGGGACAAAACAAATGTGGACCCCTGGCAAAAACATTTGAAGATTGAATAGATCTTATCTGTTCTTCAGGGCATGGACCTCAGCCCTCGCTTTAAGTTTCATTTTGGAATTTTCTGTAGTTCAGTCTGGTTATTTATCCTGGTTTGCCATTGTCATTATTCTGTTTTTTATATTTATTTCTTCGTGGGTCATCTTCATTATTATTATTATTATTATTATTATTATGGTCTTGTCTCCCCTGGTTCCTCTGTTCATGTTTTGTGCATCCTCTGTCTATGATCATCTGTGTAGCCCCTCCCATCCTGTATCTGTGACTAATCCCTGCCGTCTCCATTTGTCACTGATTGTGCTCACCTGTTCTGTATTATGTTTGATTACTCCTGTGTCTATTTATGTCAAGCCTCAACCTGTGTCTGGTTATGTGTGTCATTAGTTATGTTTGTATAAACAACATGCTTCTGTTCTTGTCCTGAATCTTGCCTGAACAGTTTAAGTTTTTGTTACAGCTTCCGAGCTGTCAGTCTGTTGTTTTTTTTTTGTTTTTTTTTTGTTTGTTTTTTGAGCTGCGCCTGTCTGGCCAGCTCTTAATAACTCAATCACTGCCAACTTTGAATACTGCATTTGGGTCCAGTTCACCACCAACCATGACACCTTTTTATTTGGGCATGCAGACAGTCTAAAAGAGTTAACAAAGAAACCTTAAACCCACCATCATGATACAGGTTATCTCTAATTCAGGTCTGAGAATTTGACAAGGGAGCACAAAGAAAGCCTGGCTAAGTTGAAAGTGGGGATCAGGATAAAGACCTGTATCTAAATAGTAACGTTTCCTCTAATCTCAAAGATAACTCAAAACACTTAACTAGATTATCCATCTATTCTACTGGCTTAACAGTGACATATGGCCCATTTAGAATCTCTGATTAACCTAACATGCTACATGTTTTTAGATTGAGGGAGGATACCAGAGCATTCAGACTAAACCCTCAGGAAGAACATACAAACTCCACACAGAACAACCCCTACCACTGACAACCTAACCTTCTAACCAAGAACCTTCTAGCTGTGAGGCAACAGCAGTAGCCATTGTTCCACGATGCTGCTGAGCCAAATAGGACACACCTCAGCAAATCTTGCAAATGTACAAGATTTTAGATGTAAGAGATAATGATGTGCCAGAAGATAAACATGACTCATTAGAAGAAGACCTGTCAGGTAAAACAAGCAAACAAGAACAAACAAACACACAAGATAGTATTATAACATTAACAAGATATGCATTTCCAGAACTGATAGAGAAAGCTAAAAATGGATGAGGAAACACAAATCAGTTGATGTAAAAAAGAAGAATAATTCTGGCTCTCTTCATTGTTATGGAGAAGGCATAGCAGATTAGTTGACTCATGCAGTTTTCTGGGGCAGTGCTTCAGGACAAGGCTGAGACAAACACAGCACACCACGGCCAAAAGTCAGCCTTGCCTAAAGATCATGGTAACCTAGATTTTCAATCTGATGTTTTTGATAGTAAGCAAGGAGTGAATATATATCTGCATTAATAGTACTTTACTGTAAATGTGTGGATGTTAAAAATTCTTCAAGCTCTTGTATTTTTTAACATCATTCAATGTTTAAGTATGTATTTCACGGAGGAGAGAATGGTGATGAACATTGTGATTTTTGGATTCACTAACTTTTCTGACGAATGTCCGCAAAAATCAGGGTTGGAATCTGTCATTAATGACATTTAGTGACAATTATGGAACCGTAGTGGCTCGGGAGGTAGAGCAGGTTGTCCAATAAACAGAGGGTTTGCAGTTTGAATCCTGCTCCCCCCACCCTTCTGCTGTGTCCTTGGACAAGATACTTTACTCACCTTACCTCCAGTGTGTTCATGACACTGGTGTATGAATGTGAATAAATGTTCGGTGGTGGTTGGAGAGACTGTTGGTGTGGACTGGCAGCCACGTTTCCGTCAGTCTGCCCCAGGTCAACTGTGGCTACAGTGGTAGCTTACCATTGTATGTCTGTGGAGTGAATGAATAATGGACTCATTGTAAAGGATCTTTGGGTGTCATACAGTGCTATATAAATGCAAATAGCAACATTCACACAAATGGTGGCAAATATTAGTGACAGTGTTTGCAATGATTAGCAAATTTTTCTACTCCTTTGCGACTGTTTGGAAACATTTGGGACCTTTTGCCAATTTCAGGTAAAATCTTAGGTGAATGTCAGTCAAATCTCAGACCCAACCCTATAAGAAAAGGGTGAGTAAAACCTCCCCCAGCATTCAGATTTTAAGGGTTCATAAAGGTTCGCCATCTAGTGTTCACTAGATGGCAAACCAAAAAGAACTTTAGAGACACATGTTATAACCACTTGCAAATGCTTACAACTATTTGGAAATTGTTTGAGTAAAAATAAATTGAAAAACTGTGACCTTAAAAACTATTTGTGAACTGTTTCGCAACATTTGATGAACCCCGACGAAACCCCCAAATTGCAACATTCACCAGCATTTGCCATTCTGTGAGATGCATGCTATATTATTTAAGAAAAAAGTATACAGTACCTCTCTGTGGATTGCCACTTTATTGTGGTTGGGGCGGTTTGCATGCCCCAGTGATTCCAGCTGCTATGCTGTCAGTGGCAACTTGTCCCTGGTAGAATCTCCCAAAACAGATTGGTTCTGGATGAAGGTCCAGCCCACGAGCAGTCCAGTGGATCCCCATGAAAAAGTTACAAGAAGGATCTAGTTTACCCAAGACATTTTGTTACTGGGATGCAAAGGAAAACACAAGGCCTATGTCTCAGCCCATCAAACCTGGCTGGGTTCAGCCTGAGCGAGCCACATGGGTGTCCCTTCCAGTGGGCTAACAAAAAGCAGGAGGGATCCTGAGGATCACTGGTGCAATGTGAAATGGGTAGAAGTTGGGGATTCGTAGTTTGGACTGCTACCTCCACAACCCAGACCCCCAGATAAGTGGTTGAAGATGGATGGATGGATGGATGGATGGATGGATGGATGGATGGATGGATGGATGGGAAAAATAAGATGGCCTGCTGATTTAAAACAGCACTTTGTAACTTTATTGTTCTGGGTTGGATCATTGAAAAGACTACAACTATGGAGACTATGAACTGAACCAACCACAGGGTGCTTAGTTGTTGCTGGCTAAAGTTATGCCCTGTGATTGGCTGTTGGGACCAGAGGTTGCCTTAAATGAAAAATGTCTGCCATTGACAGACTTTTTTCAACAGTGGCAGAAAAATCTGAAAGCTGTCTGTCATATTGACAGATTACACTGAGGGTGGGTGATCTATTGCAACTTTTACTTTTAATTCCAGTGTGTCCACTTTATAGCACATATCAAATAGCAATTAAAGCTGTGGGCAGCGATAAAACGGGCCCTTGCGTCCTCACTAGACCTCGGCCTCGGCACTCGGAGTGCGTAACTCTGCTCAGGCTCCATCAATCCCTCCCACTCTTTTTCCGTGCGTCTGTCCATGCTGCCATCCATCATCAGCCTGTCCATCTGTCCATTAGAAGATAGGGCCTTGGCAGAGGTATAAGCTTGCAGAATTCCTCAAAAATCGAATATGTTTTTCCATAATCTAAAGGCTACTTCTGGTGAAAATTTCACCAGAAAATTTGTTTGAATTTAAACAAGGTATGCCATTGCTATAAATGTTTTTTTTTAACCTAGGGGGTGCTATATACTATATGTGGCATAGTAATAAAAATCTGTTCTGGGTGGTACAAGTACCAGGCATTTGATGTTTGGGTCCATTTGGATGATATACGTGTGAGTTATGACAACTTCCTGTGCAGTAGGGGTTGCTACTGCTGCGTCTCAGTGTATGTTATAGAAATTTTAACCATTGGTTGTCTATTCAACACTCTAAATTTGGTTCAATTCGGACAAAGTATGCCAGAGTTATTAAATTTAGTTTTTTTTTTCTTTTTTTCTGCTAGGGGCACTATAGCTATGTGTAATTGGTCATTATAGAAAGGTTCAATGTTGGTTAACCATGCACCACACAAAATTTGGTTAATTTGAACAAAGTATTTCAGAGTTATAAAGCTTTGGTTTTTTTTCTGCTAGGGGGCACTATAGCTATGTGTCATTTTTCACTATACAAACGTTCAATGTAGGCTACTGATCCACCACACAAAATTTGGTGGAATTTGGACAAAGTATGCCAGCTGGGGGGAGCACTGACTGTCAGCGGCAAATAGGATTAACATGGAATTTACCACCTGGCATGCATTGAAGAGAGAACGGACTCTCTTGGACATGTTTACCTATGTTTCGGTAGGTGGATAACATCTGAGGATCACTGAGTACTCTCCAGAGAATGATCTAAAGCATGATTCAAGCCTGTATGAAATTATGAAGCACAGAATCGAAGAGAGGGAAATTCTATTCTCTGAGTGCACTGTGCAGATTTGACCTTGTTTTGGTGCCCTTGTTTACATTCCTCCTTGATGAAGATAAGGCTGGAGAAGGTGGCTTACCCAAACATTCGACAATTGTTATTGTTTCAGCAGACAGAGCTCCAAGGACAGCGTTATCATGTGTCTGGACTACAGAACACATGACTGAATAATATCTATCCGTTGCCAGAGGGTGCCCTCTGCTGTTCACTAGCAATGACACACCTACATTACACTGCATTCAATATTACATGAATGACTGATACATGTAAATTGACACAAATATACATACACTGACTCTCTCAATTCTCCTGCTTTGTTAATGTGTGATCTATTGTCTGCTAATTGTGCATAGAGGTTTTTTTTTTCTGTGTAATCAAAATTTGGCTCATTTGAGCTTTATATGAGCTTATACGAGCATTATTCTGATTAACTATGTTTTTTTCTCTCTGCCTATTGTGTTCCCCTCCCCCCCTTCCCCTCTTTACCCCCACTGTATGACAGGCGCGTTGCATGGCTGCCGCGTCATTGGATGCACCTAACGTGCGCGCCCAATGTCAAGTCAAATTCCTCGTATGTTTACTTGTAAATATACTTGGCAATAAAGCTGATTCTGATTCTGATTCTTAGTTGTAAAGCTTTGTTTTTTTTTCCTAGGGGGCACTATAGCTATGTTTGTTATTGTTACATAAATCTTTTCTTGGTCTGACTAGTATCATATACTGTATATGACGCTTGGCAGCAATTAGGCAATCTATGTGAGAGTTATGACAATTTCCTGTCCATTGGCAGTAGAGGGCGCTGTCGCTATGTGTCATTCTTTATTATAGAAATTAACAGTATTGGCTACCTATTTGCCACACAAAATTTGGTTGAAATCAGTCAATGTATGCCAGAGTTATAGCCATTGGAAGGGTGATCGCGAAACCACAAACTTAGCCATGCTCCTTCAATTATTCATGCACCGGCAACTGCTGAGAGAATAATAAAGTAAATCATTTGGTGCAGTACCTCCTGTGAGCAGTAGGTGGCTCTATAACTTTTGTCAATCATTTTTATGTGGGAGAGTGTAGGGTGGGACTAATATCTATTGTAGAAAATTTGGTGAAAATCAGACAACTTACAACTTTCTGATGTTCTATGGCAAGGAGTCAACCTTCATCATGTTGCCATGGCAACACTTCCCTGTCAGTTATGTGTTGCCCACTCATATAGGACAACATATGACGGTCACCTCAACCTATGTTACAGATTTCATGACTCCAGGTCGTTTCCAACCCTCCAAACAAAATCACAGATTGAATGGCAAGGAGGGCGTGTTCATGATAACAGCAGTGATGCCATGCTAAAGCTGATCTGCAGTTATGATCAATCTTGTTGTCTGATAAACCTCAGAAAATTTCACGTCATTCTAACAAGTGGCATGTGACTAATAAATAAAACAAATTTCAGCAATTCTTCCTTTAACCACTAGGTGGTGCTATATCTTTTGTTTGTATTTTTATGTAGACGTGTTCAGGGCAGGACTATTTTTCATCATGGAAACTTTGGTGGACATTGGACAAGTTTTGTTTGAGTTAAACCTATTTGATGTTGTAAGGGGAGGACTCAAACTTTGCCATGGCACCCTGGCAACACCTTTTGAGATTTTTACTTAAATTGGATAACTTTTAATGGCCAATGCCTATAGATGCTGCCATGTGAAAATGAGCTCAACTGGAGCAGGTCCCTAGGAGGAGTTTGTTCAAATGCGAGTGGCGCAGTACTTCCCATAAGCAGTAGGTGGTGCTATAAGTTTTGTCAACAATTTTTACATAGGAGCATGCGGGGTTGGACTAATACCCGCCATAGACAACTTGGTGAAAATCAAATGAAGTTTGTCCAAGTTGCAACTTTTTGATGTTCCATGGCGAGGAGTCAACCTTCGCCATGTCACCATGGCAACTCTGACCTATCAGTTATGTGTTAATGACCCATATAGGACTACAGATGACAGTCACCTCTACCTATGCTCCAAATTTCATGACTCCAGAACCTTCCCATCCCTTCCCACAAGATCATGGCTTGAATGGCGAGGAAGGCGTGTCCATGGTAACAAGTGTGACATCATGGTAAAGTTGATGTGCAATTATGATCATCCCTGTGGCTGATGAATCTCAGAAAATTTCACATCATTCTGGCAAAGTGGCATGTGAGTAATAAATAAAACAGCTTTCAGCAATTCTTCCTTTAACCACTAGGTGGCGCTGTAGATTTCTATGAATATCGTTCTATAGAACTGTTTGGAATTGGACTGATATCCATAATATTGAATTTGGTTGAAATCTGACAATGCATACCAGGGTTGTTGCCATCAGAATGGTCACAGAATGATCATGGTGAGGCATCAAACTTTGCCATGCCCCTACGGCCAAATCGTTGAGCTTTTAAAAAAGTCTTCAATAACTTTTAATGGCACATGGATATAGATGATTGTCACCACAAATGAGCTCAATCGGACTAAAACCCTAGGACGATTTCGATCAAATACGCGGCAATTGCACGAGGTGGAAATCAGGTCATTGCCACTTCCTGCTAAAATGACTGACTTCCTGTTGGGTGTAGACCATCACTTCTATGGAGTTTTTGCATGTCTTGACATGATCAGCATCTCACGCGATTTTCATCTTTCTACGCGAAAGTAAGCATGTTCCTATTGACTTCACATGTTAGGTGGTGCTGTAGAGGCATTTTAGTGGGATCATTCATATTTCTTACAAAATATTCAATAAAAATAAATAAAAAAAATAAAAATGTTAAAAAAAATTTAAAAAATTCTAAAAATTAAAGCTGCAAGCAGCTATAAGCAGGCCCTTGCCCCCCACGCACCCGCAGAACCTGGCGCCCATTGGACCCAGCCGGCACAGAAGATTTCCTGTCATCACGGCATGTGCTGAGTGAATAATAAGGAAAACCATTTGGCGCAGTACTTCCTTTGAGCAGTAGGTGGTGCTATAAGTTTTGCCAACCATTTTTACATTGGAGCGTGTGGGGTCGGACTAATATCCATTGTAGAAAATTTGGTGAAAATTGGATGAAGTTTGTCCAAGTTGCAACTTTTTGATGTTCCATGGCGAGGAGTCAACCTTCGCCATGTCACCATGGCAACTCTGACCTATCAGTTATGTGTTGATGACCCATATAGGACTACAGATGACAGTCACCTCTACCTATGCTCCAAATTTCATGACTCCAGGACCTTCCCAACCCTCCCCACAAGATCACGGATTGAATGACAAGGAGGGCGTGTCCATGGTAACAAGTGTGACATCATGGCAAAGTTGATGTGCAGTTAGTTTGATTAATCTCAGAAAATTTCACATCATTCTGGCAAGTGGTGCGTGAGTAATAAATAAAACAAGTTTCAGCAATTCTTCCTTTAATCACTAGGTGGCGCTGTAGATTTCTATGAATATTGTTCTATAGAACTGTTTGGAATTGGACTGATATCCATAATATTGAATTTGGTTGAAATCCAACAATGCATACCAGAGTTATTGCTGTCAAAATGGTCATAGAATGATCATGGCGAGACATCAAACTTTGCCACACCCCTAGGGCCAAACCGTCCAACTTTAAAAAAAGTTTTCAATGACTTTTAATGCCACATGGGTATAGATGATTGTCACCACAAATGAGCTCAATCGGGAAAAAAAAAACCAAAACAAAAACCCTAGGACGAGTTCAATCAAATGCACAAGGTGGAAATTTGGCCACTGCCAATTCCTGTTAAAATGGCCAACTTCCTGTTGGGTGTAGACCAGGGGTGTCAAACTCATTCCATGGAGGGCCAAGACCCTGCATGTTTTACTTCCACCCAGTGTCTTCAGCAGGTGTTTTCACTGATCAGCAATCAGTGGGAAGAAATTCAATGAAATCACCTGTTGAAGACACTGGGTGGAGGTAAAACCTGCAGGGTCTTGGCCCTCCATGGAATGAGTTTGACACCTGTGGTGTAGACCATCACTTCTATGGAGTTTTTTGCATGTCTTGACATGATAAACATCTCATGCGATTTTCATCTTTCTATGCGAAAGTAAGCGTGTGCCACTCCCCATTGACTTCACATGTTAGGTGGCACTGTAGAGCCATTTTTGTAGGGTCATTCATATTTCCTCTAAAATATTCAATTTTTCACCAGTCTTGATGTCCTTGCAAAAAATGGTGAGTTTTTATGCATGTTCACTACCCCAAAAATGAGATCTTAGATGGAGAAAAAGAAGAAGAAAAAACAATTCTAACAATTACAATTGGGCTCTCGCCCACTGACTTTGTCAGTGGCTCGGAACCTTAAAAAAAAAAAAAAAAATCTGACAATTAAAGCTGCAAGCAGCTGTAAGCGGACCCTCGCCCCCTGTGCAACTGCGGACCCCTCCGCCCGTCATACCTAGCTGGCTCAGAAAATTTCCCGTCGTCACGGCAAGCGCTGCGTGAATAATAAAGTAAACCATTTGGCACAGTACTTCCTGTGAACAGCAGGTGGTGCTATAAATTATTATTATTATTATTTTTTTTTTTTGTCGGAGTGTGTGGGGCAGGACTAATATCCATCATAGAAAATTTGGTGAAAATCAGACAAAGTTTCTCCAACTTATAATTTTCCGATGCTCCATGGCAAGGACTCAACCTTCGCCATGTCGCCATGGTAACACTTCCCTGTCAGTAATGTGTTGCCCACACATAGGACAACATATGACAGTCACATGAACCTATGTTTCAGATTTCATGACTCCAGGGCATTCATAGCCGCCCCAACAAGATTACGGATTGAATGGCAAGGAGGGCATGTCCATGGTAACAAGTGTGACGTTATGGTAAAGTTGATGAGCATTTATGATCGTCCCTGTGGTCTGATGAATCTCATAAAAGTTCACATCATTCTGGCAAGGGGCATGTGAGTAATAAAGAAAACAGTTTTCAGCAATTCTTTCTTTAACCACTAGGCAGCGCTGTAGATTTCTATGAATATTTTTGTATAAAACTGTTTGCAATTGGACTGACATCCATAATATTGAATTTGGTTGAAATCTGACAATGCATACCAGAGTTGTTGCCGTCAGAATGGTCATAGAATGGTCATGGCGAGGCTTCAAACTTTGCCACGCCCCTACGATCAAACTGTCCAACTTTAAAAAATAAGTTTTCAATAACTTTAAATGCCACATGGGTATAGATGATTGTCATCACAAATGAGCTCAATCGGAAAAAAACCCCCAAAAAAACCCTAGGACGAGTTCGATCAGATACAAGTCAATAGCGTGAGGTGGAAATCAGGTCACTGCCACTTTGTGCCAAAATGGCTGACTTCCTGTTGTGTGTAGACCATTGCTTCTATGGAGTTTTTTGCATGTCTTGACATGATAAACATGCCACCCGATTTTCATATTTCTACGTGAACGTAAGCGTGTGCCACTCCCCATTGACTTCACATGTTAGGTGGCGCTGTAGGGCCACTTTTGTAGGGTCAATCATATTTCTTCCAAAATATTCAATTTTTCGCCAGTCTTGAGGTCCCTGCAAAAAATGGTGAGTTTTCATGCACGTTCACTACCCCAAAAATGAGATCTTAGATGGAGAAGAAGAAAAAAAAAAATTCTAACAATTACAATAGGGCTCTTACCCACTGACTTTGTCAGTGACTCGGGCCCTAATTACAATCGGGCTCTCGCCCACTGACTTTGTCAGTGGCTCGGGCCCTAACAATTACAATAGGGCTCTCGCCCACTGACGCTGTTAGTGCCTCGGGCCCTAAAAATTCTAACAATTACAATAGGACTCTTGCCCACTGATGTTGTCAGTGGCTCGGGCCATCATATTCATCATATTGCTGTTTTCCCCCCCTTTTTTCTTTTCCTCAGCCCTTAGTTTTTCTGCTCTACTTTTGTTGGGTGTCTTTTAGGAATTTTCCATGAACAGAGTCACAAGACGGCAGTGTGGAGCAATTTGGTTTGTGGGTGTGACAGTTCAGCAGGCAGAGGCTTCATTAGGCAGTTCACTTGAGCAGCTGGGACTTGTTTGCTCAGTGTGCAGAGAGCAGGGTTCCTTGATGCATGTTATGACTCGCCGCTCATCAGCGGCGCCAGCCGCGCGCACACCTGCTCCTCGTCAGCGGCGAGGTATTTAATCCACTCTGCCCTGGGCTTCGGCCTGAAGCCGTCTCTCTACTTTGGCCCCTTTGCTACTACGGATCTCAAACCGACTAGTGAAGATACCCTGGGTAAGCTCCCCTTACCTCTCTCCTCTAGCTTTCCCCTGTGCACAGGTGGACATCCCCGGTGGCGGACTTCATCACCTCGCCGTTGGCTCTACGCTGCTGCCACAGGTACCGCAGGTCGCTGTCTCCCGGGCTCCGCCCTTGTCGACGCCAGCCACCTGTCACAACCAAGTAAGCCAGCTACCATCATTATTCCCTGTATTGGTGTGGTGCCCGTTACCCTTCTCCCTCTGCTCTCTCCCACAGGGTTGTCCGGCTGTACGGCCTTCTGCCCCCGTGCCTGAAGCAGACGCCACCACCAATACATTCTTATTCCACAGACACACAGCCATACACTTCCTTGTTGCTAATAAAGCTGTTAAATCTATCCTGAGCCTGCGTGTGTGCCTCCTGGGCCGTGCATTATGTCAGTACGGCTTCAGCAGAGCGGCTCGGCAGACAGCGGGCTCGCACGCCGTCTTTCCACCCTCGAGGCTCGGGTGGATTTAATAGCTCATCAGCAACAGGTGATATCGAATCAATTAATTATCATTACTAACCGATTAGACCGCTTGGACCCCCAGCAGCCGTTCCCCTCGGCTCGTCCGGGTGGCGTGGCTCCTGCGGCTCCGGTGGCCGTCCAGCCTGCTCCGGGTACGCCAACACGGCTCACACCAATCCCCACTCCTGCTCGCTTCAGCGGTAAGCTGGGTGGAGCTCGGGGTTTTATTATGCAGTGTGAGTCCGTGTTTCTTCGCGTTCCCGGAGATTTTCCCTCAGACCATAGCAGAATTGGCTATATAGGTAATCTCCTTGAGGGTCGTGCGCTTACCTGGGCTTACGCCATTATGGTGAAGCCCAGCTACGCCACCCTCACCTATGGCCAGTTCGTGCAACAATTTCTGGAAGTGTTCGATCATTCGCGTTTGAACAGTGTCCAGGTCGACCGCCTTCTCGGACTCCAACAGGGGAGCCGATCGGCGGCTGACTACGCGATCGACTTCCGGGTTACTGCGAAGAAAGTTGGCTGGGAAGAGCGTGCGCTCTGCGGCATCTTCCTCTGCAGTCTAAATTCCGGTCTGAGGGATGAGTTGGCTGGACGGGATACCCCGGAGACGCTGGCGGAGCTGATTTCTCTCACCATCAGTTTGGATAACAGGCTGCATGAGCGCGCCTCCGAGCGGAAGCAGTCTTCTCGCTTGTGGGGCGCCTCTGCACGTCTGCCCCAAGCTCGCCCCCTGGCATTGCCGCCGCCGGAGGTCTCCGAGGAGTCGGAACCAATGGTGAGGGGCAGGACAAAGCTCCCCCTGGTGGAGAAACAGCGCCGTCGTGACCTGGGCCTCTGCATGTATTGCGGAGGTAGCCAGCACACGGTGGAGCATTGTCCGGAGAAGCCAAACGAGGTGGTCCGCGAGTCACTGTAGGGGGCCTCGCGGACGCTAATCGGTTAAGTCCCCTCACACATTTGACGCTGCCCATCCGCTTCTGTCACAACCTCACTGGGCACCTCACACATGCACTGGTGGATTCAGGCGCGGAGGGTAGCTTTATTTCACAAAGCCTGGCAACCCGACTGGGCATCCACTGTCACCCCCTCGATACTCCTCTCGCCCTGGTTAATCTCTCCCGAGTTTCCCTGGGAAAGGTAACTCACCAAACATCCCCTGTCCCGGTGATCATCTCTGGAAACCATCGGGAAGATATCTCCTTTTACGTCCTGCCCACCTCAGTAACACCTGTCATCCTCGGTTATCCTTGGCTCCACCTCCACAACCCCGCCTTGGACTGGAAGACTGGGAAGGTTTCAGCGTGGAGCACTTTCTGCATGGGTACCTGCCTCCAATCCGCGGCCTGCGCCCCGTCCTCGCCTCCCACAGCTCAGGACACCGCACCCCCGGATCTCACCCTAGTGCCCTCAGAGTTCCACGACCTGGGTGCCGTTTTCAGTAAGTCCAAGGCGATGTCTCTGCCTCCTCACCGGCCCTACGACTGCGCCATTAACATCCGCCAGGGGGCGCCCTTACCCTCAGGACGCCTCTACAGTCTGTCAGCGCCGGAGAAGGAGGCAATGAACAGCTACCTGAAGGAGTCGCTCAGTGCTGGGATCATCCGACCGTCCTCCTCTCCAGTAGGTGCAGGGTTCTTCTTCATTGGAAAGAAGGACGGATCTCTTCGTCCTTGTATCGACTATCGAGCTCTCAACGATATCACGGAGAAGGACCGGTACACCCTGCCCCTTATGGACACTGCCTTCCACTCCCTCCAGGGGGCGACCTGGTTTACTAAGCTGGATCTCCGCAGCGCTTACCACCTCGTCCGGATCCGGGAGGGAGATGAGTGGAAAACTGCCTTCCGAACCCCAAACAGGCATTTTGAATATCTTGTGATGCCGTTTGGGTTGACCAACGCTCCAGCCGTCTTTCAGCGCCTTATCAATGATGTCCTCCGGGACTTCATCGGCCTGTTCGTATTCGTCTACCTGGACGACATTCTCATCTTCTCCAGGTCCAGGGATGAACACCGGGTCCACGTGAGGCGGGTCCTGCAGAGACTGCTGGAGAACCGTCTGTACCTCAAGGCGTAAAAATGTGAATTCTACGCCAAAACAACTTCCTTCCTGGGGTTCGTCATCTCCCATGACCAGGTGCTTCCGGACCCAGCGAAGATCAAAGCAGTGGTGGATTGGCCCACACCAACTTCTCGAAAGCAAGTTCAGCAATTCATCGGGTTCGCCAATTTCTACCGCCGCTTTGTTCCGAACTTTGGAGCCATCGTCGGGCCCCTGACCCGCCTCACCTCTCCTAAGACCCCGTTCCGGTGGACTGAAGAGGCCACTTCGGCCTTCCAGGTGCTGAAGACGGAGTTCTCCTCCTCCCGGGTCCTCAGCCAGGTCGATCCCGCGCTGCAGTGCATTGTGGAGGTGGACGCTTTGGACACGGGGGTGGGGGCGGTGTTGTCCCATTGGTCCCCAGCCAATGGAGTCAAGCGACCCTGCGCCTTCTTCTCTCGGCGCCTGTCCCCGGCGGAACGAAATTACAACGTGGGGGACAGAGAGCTTCTTGCCATCAAGCTTGCCCTTCAAGAATGGCGTCACTGGCTGGAGGAGGCAGCCTTGCCTTTTGTGGTCCTCACTGACCACAAGAACCTGGAGTACCTGAGATCTGCCAAGCGTCTGAACGCCCGCCAGGCGCGTTGGTCCCTGTTCTTTGCAAGGTTTAAGTTCAGCATCACATATAGGCCTGGCTCCAAGAACGGCCTGCCCGACGCCCTCTCCAGGCAATTAGCCCCGGAGGCCGCAGAAGACGTTGCTCACACCATCTTGCCCAGGTCGTGCGTCGTGGAGGCTGTTACATGGGACATAGAAGACAAGATCTGGAGGGCGCAGGAGTCGGAACCGGACCCTGGCAGCGGACCAGGGTCCGGAGGGGAGGCTCTTCGTGCCATCTGCCGTCCGGTGGGACGTTATACACTGGCTCCATACCTCCAAGCTCACTTGCCATCCTGGAGCTTCGCGGATGATTGACCTTCTCCAGCGATCATTTTGGTGGCCAGGCCTGCGGAAGGATGCCGCCCGTTACGCCCGGGCCTGCCCCGTCTGTGCTGCCAATAAGTCAGGTAACGCTCCCCCTGCGGGTCTGCTCCAGCCCCTGCCCGTCCCTGGCAGGCCGTGGTCGCACATCGCTCTGGACTTCGTCACCGGGCTCCCTGTCTCCAACAACTTTGACACAGTTCTGACCATTGTAGACCGTTTTTCCAAGGCCGCCCACTTCGTGCCCCTACGTGGACTTCCCTCAGCCTTGGAGACGGTGGACCTCCTCATCCAGCACGTGGTCAGACTGCATGGAATCCCGGTCGACGTGGTCTCCGACCGCGGCCCCCAGTTTTCTTCGGACGTCTGGAGGTCATTTTGCAACGCCCTGGGAGCCAAGGTAAGCCTCTCCTCCGGCCATCACCCCCAGTCTAACGGGCAGTGTGAGCGGACTAACCAGGAGCTGGAGGCTACGCTCCGCTGCGTTACATCATCCAAACCCACGTCCTGGAGTTCTCACCTCGCCTGGGTGGAGTACGCCCACAACACTTCTCGCTCTACGGCCATCGGGATGTCGCCCTTTAAAGCATCCTTGGGCTATGATCCACCCCTGTTCCCCGCGCAGGAGGGCGAGTTGGCTGTTCCCTCTGTCCAGGCACATCTGAGGCGGTGCCGTTCCATTTGGTCCACGGCGCGTAATGCGCTTTTACGCACGGCGGAGCGCAATAAGTCTACGGCGGACCGACGTAGGAGACCTGCACCTGCCTACCAGGTGGGACAGCAAGTTTGGGTATCCACACAGGACGTAAACCTAAAGGGTGAGAGGAGAAAGCTGGCCCAACGGTTCATCGGCCCTTATCCCATAACCAGAATCATCAACCCGGTGGCTGTGCGTGTGGCTATTCCCTCCATCCTCCGCATCCATCCCACCTTCCACGTCTCCAAAATTAAACCGGTGGTCTCTGACCCCCTCTGCCCTCCACCTGCGGCGCACCCCGCTCCCCGGATGATTGGTGGCCATCCGGCCTGGACCGTCGCTGACATCTTGGACGTCCGACGCCGGGGTCGCGGATTGCAGTACCTGGTGGACTGGGAGGGCTATGGACCCGAGTGGAGACAGTGGGTGCCTTCCTTGCTGGTGTTGGACCGGTCACTCATTTCTGAGTTTCATCGAGTGCACCCGGAAAAACCATCGCCAGGAGGCACTGCTAGAGGGGGGAGTACTGTTATGACTCGCCGCTCATCAGCGGCGCCAGCCGCGCGCACACCTGCTCCTCGTCAGCGGCGAGGTATTTAATCCACTCTGCCCTGGGCTTCGGCCTGAAGCCGTCTCTCTACTTCGGCCCCTTTGCTACTACGGATCTCAAACCGACTAGTGAAGATACCCTGGGTAAGCTCCCCTTACCTCTCTCCTCTAGCTTTCCCCTGTGCACAGGTGGACATCCCCGGCGGCGGACTTCATCACCTCGCCGTTGGCTCTACGCTGCTGCCACAGGTACCGCAGGTCGCTGTCTCCCGGGCTCCGCCCTTGTCGACGCCAGCCACCTGTCACAACCAAGTAAGCCAGCTACCATCATTATTCCCTGTATTGGTGTGGTGCCCGTTACCCTTCTCCCTCTGCTCTCTCCCACAGGGTTGTCCGGCTGTATGGCCTCCTGCCCCCGTGCCTGACGCAGACGCCACCACCAATACATTCTTATTCCACAGACACGCAGCCATACACTTCCTTGTTGCTAATAAAGCTGTTAAATCTATCCTGAGCCTGCGTGTGTGTCTCCTGGGCCGTGCATTATGTCAATGCATGGGTGACCACAGAGACACAACTGGTGAGATTTATGTTTTATCTTATTTAAGATAATTTGGGATATATGAGACATATGACATATGAGGACATATGAGGAAAAGTGTGCAATTTGAGTTTATATAATGGTATATTTGCAGGTTACAGGTATGTTTAAGTACTTTTGTAGGTGGTGGGTTGAATCAATTATGTGACTTTGTGTAGCAAATTGATTCCAATTAAGGAAAAGAGGTGCTTTATTTGACATTTAATGGTAAAAGAACGGTCAAATTTAGTTTGTGCAGTGCTTAATTTAGTGACTTAATTTAGTAATATGGAAAATTTCTTATCTGGATGAGCAGGCTAAAATGGTTTGTAACAAGTTAGATAAACATGGCAAATAACTACATTTATTCAATTTGATTTGACTTCATAGATCTGGCAAAAATAAAAGATTGAATTAGGATACTTAAGTTCAATTCTTATCCTAGGTGTTGACATGTTCTTTTCCTTTCCCTTTTTTCTTCTCTTTTAAAGATTATCAACCTGCACTATGCTTGTCATTCCTTGGATTTGTTAAATAAAGAAAAATGATGAGTAGAGTTGTGCAGCGTTCTCTGTTGGTTGCCATGCCGAGTCAAGTTTAGGTAGGCATCAAGGCTAAGACCCAAATAACTCGACACTGGTTTTATGCTTTCCCCTGTTGCTAACAAGAAAAACTGAAATGACAGGTAATAATAAATTATGACAGAATTTTTACAAATCTGTCTGTCAAAAGGACAAATAATCAGAAATTCTAGTGCAACCTCTGACTGGGACTGAGGTCATAGTATCCATAGTTGTAGTCCTTTCAGTATTCCTACCAAGAACAGAGCTGTTGCAAGCAACATGGGTCCACTCAGGCTATGGGGGAGGTGACATTCACCCAGTCAATGGTTGATGCACATTCAAAACAATTTTAGATTCAATTCAACTTTATTTGTATAGCACCTAGTCACAACAAAAGTCTTCCCAAGGCGTGAGATACATAAGCACAAATCATAAATAATTCAGAGAAAAGCCCCAACGATCAGATGATCCCCTGTGAGCAAGCACTAGGCAACAGTGGGAAAGAAAAATTTCCCTTATAGGAAGAAAGCTCTGGAAGAACCAGATTCAGGGAGGGGCAGTCTTCTGCTACGACTGGTTGGGGGGTGGTGAGGGGAGAAAGGAAGAAAGAGACATACTGTGGCTGTGGCGCAGGTGTGGTGTGGCTGACTACTGAGTGGAGGGTCAGGGGTGCAGTTCACGCTCTGTCTGCAGTCTGCATGTTGAAGAGTCCTTGAGTAAGACACTGAACCCCCAGTTGCTCCTGGTGGGTCAGGCCAGCACCTGTGCATGGCAGCTCTGCCACCATCAGTGTGTGAATGGGTGGATAGCAGGATCTGTAAAGCACTTTGGTCATCTAGAAAAAGCGCTATATAAGTGAGCAGTATTTACCATATTCATAACAACATCATCCAGGTAGAACAACGCTAGTGTGGGTGACCCCCACAACAGACTGGGACAAGCAGAGCGCTCAGCTGGAGCAATTGGCAGAACAATGAGATGTGTGTATTGATGTCAATAGGCAGCCTCCCTTTGTCTAGCTTTTTCCTGCCAGTAATCTTCTTATCGTTATGGGTGACTCTCAAATGCAAATGTCTTCCTGTCAATAATCCTCCTATTGATGTGGGTGACTCTCAAATGCAAATGTCCATGCCTACTGCTGTGAATGCATTGTCTGTAGTGGGGTATTTAAACTGCATCGCTCTGTAACTCTCTCTCTCTCTGACGACTGCTCAACTGACCACACGATTGCCTGAGAGCCTGAGAGCTCGCTCCGGTGCGCCTGCACGGCGCTGGAGTGAGTTCCGTGATGGCGGTATGATTAATAAAATCCCTCAAAAACACTCAGTTCGCAGCTTATTATTTCATGCCGCTACACTGGTGACCCGACCCAAGAAAACAACACGCTGGCAGCCCCCGGTGGTGACTCTCCGACGACAAGCGAACACAGCAGCCTGACGCAAATGATCTGCCCTCCCTTCTGCTATAGGGAGACCTCGATGCAGAGCCACCACCAGGCGAAACTCTCCGGAGATCACCCACGACCGGAAAAGCTGCAGAAAACTTCATGGTGAGATCTGCACACCTGAGATCTGCACATCCACGCTGGGACCGGCCGCTCTCACAGCTCCTCCACACGAGAGCGCACGCACCTCGTCCTCTCTCCACAACGGCGACCTCCAGAGCCGACGGAGAATGCAGCGCGTGGACCTGAACGCACCATGACCGAACTACAGCAACAACCTGAACAGGGATGACCATCGGCGCCAACTACGCTGATCTCCAGCAAGCTCCCTGACCCTGACTCGCCTCTACAGCGGACCTGCCAAGCACCAAACCCCGCACGCACACTGGGGGGTTACGAGGACGGCGCACCACGCACGGGACAATAACGGCTCCACAGACCGCCATCGTCCTTCGCCGCTGCACACAGAACCTTCAGGGCTGCTCACACACCTGAAGCACGCACGCAGCTTGCTCACAGCATTTTGTACGGGTCTCAGCCACGGCGCACAAAGGGAATTCAGCCGTCAGCTGTCCCCGAGGGCTTTAGGGCTGAGCGCGCGCACCTAAAGCCAACACGCCAAGTCCCTCACACAGCTGCAGCTCCTTTTTTCTCACAGCCGCTACGCAGCCTTGCAGCTCCTGTTTTTCTTCATAGCCGCGAGAGGAGTCAGAGACAAATTTTTCTTCGCACAGCCGCTGTGGACCTCAGCCACGTTCAACGGGACAGCCCCTCAGCATCGTGGATCCACAGACAATTTTTGTGCGGCCCAAACAATTTCGCCGTCCTGGGCCGGCACTTGCTACCCCCACCCCCCTCCCTCCACCTCCTCGGCACAAAGCCTTCCCCACAGCTCGCTTCCAAAGCCGGACTATCGAGGCCTCAGCTCCCCGCTGAGCCCTCTGGGGGGGAGTACTGTGGGTGACCCCCACAACAGACTGGGACAAGCAGAGCGCTCAGCTGGAGCAATTGGCAGAACAATGAGATGTGTGTATTGATGTCAATAGGCAGCCTTCCTTTGTCTAGCTTTTTCCTGCCAGTAATCTTCCTATCGTTATGGGTGACTCTCAAATGCAAATATCTTCCTGTCAGTAATCCTCCTATTGATGTGGGTGACTCTCAAATGCAAATGTCCATGCTTACTGCTGTGAATGCATTGTCTGTAGTGGGGTATTTAAACTCAGAACTCAGAACTCAGAACTCAGAAAAGATTTATTGCCAAGTACATTAATAGATAACTGATAACATACGAGGGATTTGACTTGACACAGAAAACGACCTGCATTTCCGGTGACACGGCAGCATCTGTGAACGCGCCTGTCAACAGAAGGGTACAGGATGCATAGGGAAGAAAGGATAATACAATAGGAAGGAGCAAAAAAACCATTGATTGTCAGAATAGTGGTCATATATGATCAATATTATGATTACAAGAAAAAAAAAGCCCTCAATGCACAGTTAGCAGACAAAAAAGTTCACAAAGACACAGAGAGAGCAGTGAGTGAATCATCTTTATCATCAGTTTTTTGAATCAGTGTGGATTTAATGTTGAATGTAGGTGTTTGTATCAGTTAAGAACAACAAGGCCTCTTTGGCAGGAGATGTTTTGTCTAGCTGCTGGCATTGTCCTTGGGCCATGCAGCTGGCTTTCCGAAAGGCCGTGAACTCAATGTTTTGAAAACAAAAAACTGCAGATAATCTGGAGGATTTGTGTGAGGGGAGTCAGATTCGTCGAATAGTACTGATCCCAGAGAGAAAAAACTTTATATTCTCTTACAGATTCAGTACTTAATCCTTCATTGCTGGACGTTGAATCCTTCATGGACGGCTCTCAGCGTAATCATGATGTAATCCACCTTCCTAGACAGTTCTCCATTTGCCGCTATCAGAGTCCTCTCCATTTTTTCAATTTGATGGTTGAACCTCGCCTGGCCAGCGTTTTGATAGGTTGTGTCCATCTTCATCAATTTACGGTACACCAGGACAATCCCAGATCCAATCAGAACGATCCCAATCACCATTACTACGAAGACGTACAAATCTTCTACATCTTCGATGGAAAGATCAGACAGGCACAAGAGTTTCCAATTACTTGTGTCCCTCAAATAGCCCGCAGCAGCTGTTCCTGCGGGGCAAACAACCTCCCCCGGGGCACTTTTCCTCGTTGAAAAAATAGTGTCAATTGCGTTCAAAGCCCAGCTTATTAATTCCATAATTTCTTTCGATAATCAGCAGTAAAGACACGCAGACAGACGACAGCAAGCTGGGATCCAGTTAGTTAGGGGAGGAAGGAGATAAGTCAGAGCAGGAGAGAAGAAAAAGGCGTCTGCTCTCTTTGGAGGGCGGAAGTGAAGGGCATCGCTGCATCGCTCTGTAACTGCATCGCTCTGTAACTCTCTCTCTCTGACGACTGCTCAACTGACCACACGATTGCCTGAGAGCCTGAGAACTCGCTCCGGCATGCCCGCACGGCGCTGGAGTGAGTTCCGTGATGGCGGTATGATTAATAAAATCCCTCAAAAACACTCAGTTTGCGGCTTATTATTTCATGCCGCTACACTAGTACAGATATGACGTGCAATATTGTATCAAAGCTAATTTGACCTAAGGTTACAGCATTTTTATAGGCTTTTTTCAAGCTTATTAAGCTAACTAAAAAATCTCATAGGTAGCATTACAAGCAGACACATCCATATCTGAACCGAGTGGTGTAATGCCCAAACACTATGCACAGTGAGCAAAAATAACAGTTTTTTTTTTTTTTAATGTGGACATGGTAAATACTAACAGTGAAATTCAAAATGATGACATGGAGATATTTTTTTTAAAGGTGAAAATCTTACATGGTGTTTAATGTTTATTTGTAATATTGCAGAAATTAAAGCCAAGGTCAGTTTATTTTTTGGACATTTTCACTAATTCTGAGAGAAAAAACAATTAAGAAATTAAGAAATAATATTAAAATTTTCTATTGGTTCCGGTTCCGCCGGACCGGCGGTGCCACACGAGTCGGCTGCCTGTTGCAACAGCCTTTTTTTATCTTCCTTCTTCTTTCTACACCTTTCACTCTGTATATATATCACGGACGCACGGATCGCCCGGGGGTCTCCCGGGTCGGCGGACGGAGCCACGGTTTGCAGCGGGAGACGTTACAGCGGGGAGGAGCTAGTGCTAGCTAGCACTTGGCCGCTGCCCGGTGCTAATGGGAAACTCGACATACCGGGAGCTGTAGCGAAAACGACGCGGGTGCCGGGCTGGAGTTTAGGCGGCGTGAAAGAAATATAAGACAGAATAATAAAGAGCGATGGCAAGAACCAAGCAGACCGCCCGTAAAATCTACTGGAGGAAGAAGCCCCCCCCCCCAGGAGACAGCTAGCCACCAGGGCTGCTCGGAGAGGCGCTCTGGCCACCGGCAGAGTGAAGAGGCCTCGCCGTCACAGGCCCGTGGCTCTGAGAGAGATCCGTCGCTACCAGAAATCCACGGAGCTGCTCATCTGTAAGCTGCCCGTCCAGCGCCTGGTGAGGGAGATCGCTCAGGACTTCAAGACCGTCCTGCGTTTCCTGAGCTTCGCTGTCATGGCTTTGCAGGAGTCCAGCGAGGCCCACCTGGTGGTCTCTTCTTCGCTAAGGGGGTCACCATCATGCCCAAAGACTTCCAGCTGGCCCGCTGCATCCGCGGAGAGAGAGCTTAGACTTTCTGCTGCACATTCACCAGCCATAATGCTCTGCACTGTGTGTCTATATATATATATACATTTATAGTAATATGGACATATGTTTACTAGATGTTGTTTTTTCTTGCCTTCTGATTGTTGCTCTGAGTGTTGCTATCCCTATGCTGTTGCAATCCTGGAATTTCCCCATTGTGGGACTAATAAAGGCTTATCTTATCTTATCTTATCTTAAAAAAAAACTCCCTTTACATTCTCACACAAGTTAGGATTTTCATTCATAGCTTTAATATGATGTAAATGACATCTTGCTCTGCTGAAAAAAACTCAGAGGCATGGCACAGAAGCAACACAATGATTATAACATGGATGGCAAAGAGGATGGCAGAAATAAAAAGGGGGCAGAATTGTAAAAAGGGAGAACAGAATGAAAGCCAAGCTGATATCAGGAACGATGGAGATCCAAATAGGAGACAAGAAAAAAAGACTGGATTTATCACTCGTACACAAGACTTTTCATCTGAACAGCCAGAAATGTTGATATGTTTATCAGCTCAAAGGACATGATAATAAATTTCCTTTGAGTCTTCTAGTGCAGAGACACTATAGTCGCAAGACTATTTTGGAGTGCATATAAAAAGTGATGAGATACCATTAAATGCCCATTTTACCGCTTTTATATAAATTGGTCAAATTTCACATTACTGGTTCTCAGTTTTTGTTCCTTCTGGTTCATCTACTGATGCTGGAATTATTCCTTTAATTTCAGCAGGGGGCAGCAAATTCCAAACAACCATTACTGAAAAAGCTTTTGCACCATGAAAGTAAAAATGTGTATTAGCTCCAGCCTGACTGTATCCAATCTGGGTTGGTGTGTTCATGTTTGTACAGATGTGAGATAGATTTCTGTCTTCATATGCTTGAGGATGACTACTTCCCCTGAAAACAGATAAAAAAAAAAACCCTCAAAAGCATATCTGCAGGTTTTGGTTGCACGCTTGCATATGGAGCATTTTCAGCATTCAAGCTCTTCATTGACATTAGGAATCATTACCTCAGAGAGTTTACTATGGAAACACAAAAGCAGAAAGGATCAAGTGGGCTGGATGACAGAGGATGACCAATAGAAGCAGAACAGATGAGCAAACTGGGAGGAAAAAAGACAGAGGAGAGAGGGGACAGAAAAGCGACAAGGGAGGGAGGCACCAGAGTAATGAAAGAAGGTGACATGGGGAAAATGGTTTCTGTAACCTTGCAAGAGTAGAAAGTAGAAAGGCTGGACAGGAAACCCTGAGGTCAAAAAAGGTAACAATGTTCATTTTCTTTAGTATGAAAAAGCCCCAGCATCTTCGGCTGTTGTAATTTTCATTTTGTTTTCATGTGGTGTGAAAAAGTGTTTGCCTCTTCCTGATTTCTCATTTTTCTGTATGTTTGTCACACTCAAATGTTTCAGATCATCAAACAAATTTACAGTGCATCCGGAAAGTATTCAGTGCTTCACTTTTTTCACATTTTGTTATGTTACGGTCTTATTCCAAAATGGAATAAATTCATTTTTCCCTCAAAATTCTATACACAATACCCCATAATGACAACGTGAAAAGTTTTTGGGGGGATTTTTGCAAATTTATTAAAAATAAAAAAAAGAAATCACATGTACATAAGTATTTACATATTTTACTCAATACTTTGTTGATGCACTGTTGGCAGCAATTACAGCCTCAAGTCTTGGCTGCACGGTGGCGCAGTGGTTTAGCACTGTGGCAGCACAGTTTTACCCTCGGCCGGGGGACCGCGGGGATCATGAGATCGTGGGTTTGATCCCAGCCCCCGACCAACAGTGAGCTTTGTGGAGTTTGCATGTTCTCCCCGTGTTGCGCGGGTTTACTCCGGGATTTCTCCGGTTTCCTCCCGCACACCAAAAAACATGTAGGTTTAGGGCGCTCGCGCACGCAGCGACCAGCAGCCGGTGGCTTGTCACCAAACTGCAAACCAAGTCTACCTACGGGTACAAATAAGTAACAAAAAAAAAAAAAGTCTTTTTGAATATGATGCCACAAGCTTGGCACACTTATCTTTGGGCAGTTTCCCCCATTCCTCTTTGCTGCACCTCTCAAGCTCCATCAGGTTGGAGGGGAAGCATTGGTGCACAGTCATTTTCAGATCTCTCCAGAGATGTTCAATTGGATTTAAGTCTGGGCTCTGGCTGGGCCACTCAAGGACATTCGGAGTTGTCCTGAAGCCACTCCTTTTGATATCTTGGCTGTGTGCTTAGGGTTGTTGTCTTGCTGAAAGATGACCTGTTGCTGTCAAGAGCGCTCTGAAGCAGGCTTTCATCCAGGACGTCTCTGTATATTGCTGCATTCATCTTTCTCTCTATTCTGACTAGTCTCCCAGTTCCTGCCACTGAAAAACATCCCCACAGCATGATGCTGCCACCACCATTGGCATGGTTATGAGCGGTGCATGGTTTCGTCCAAACATAACGCCTGACATTCACGCCAAAGAGTTCAATCTTTGTCTCATCAGAACAGAGTTTTTTTTCTCATGATCTGAGAGTCTTTCAGGTGTCTTGGCAAACTCCAGGTGGGCTGCCATGTGCCTTTTACTAAGAAGTGGCTTTCATATTACCACTCTACCAAACAATCCTGATTGGTAGATTGCTGCAGAGATGGTTGTCCTTCTGGAAAGTTCTCTTCTCTCCACAGAGGAACACTGGAGCTCTGACAGAGTGACAATCAGGTTCTTGGTCACCTCCCTGACTAAGGCCCTTCGCTCCTGATCGCTCCGTTTAGACGGCCGGCCAGCTCTAGGAAGATTCCTGGTGGTTCTGAACTTCTTTCATTTACAGATGATGGAGGCCATTGTGCTCATTGGGAACGTCAAAGGAGCAGAAATGTTTTTTTGTACCCTTCCCCAGATTTGTGCCTCGAGACAATCCTGTCTCGGAGGTCTACAGATAATTCCTTTGACTTCATGCTTGGTTTTTGCTCTGACATGCACTGTCAACTGTGGGACCTTATATAGAAAGGTGTGTGCCTTTCCAAATCATGACCAATCAACTGAATTTTCCACAGGTGGACTCCAATTAAGCTGTAGAAACATCTCAAGGATGATCAGTAGAAACAGGATGCACCTGAGCTTAATTTTGAGCTTCATGGCAAAGGCTGTGAATACTTATGTACATGTGATTTTTTGTTTTTTTTTATTTTTAATAAATTTGTGAAAATCTTAAAACTTTTTTCATGTTGTCATTATGGGGTGCTGTGGGTAGAATTTTGAGGAAAAAAATGAATTTAATCCCTTTTAGAATAACGCTGTAACATAACAAAATGTGGAAAAAGTGAAGTGCTGTGAATGCTTTCCGGATGTACCGTAAATATTAGACAAGGATAACACAAAATGCAGTTTTTAAATGGTGTTCATTACTAAAGGTAAAAAAAATCCAAACCTACATGGCCCCGTGTGAAAAAGTGATTGCCCCCCCCGTTAAAACATAAATTAACTGTGGCTTATCATATCTGTGGAAAACTGAGTTCAATTTCTCTAGCCACACCCAGGCCTGATTACTGCCACACTTGTTCTCAATCAAGAAATCGCTTAAATAAGACCTGCCTGGCAAAGTGAAGTAGACCAAAAGATCCTCAAAAGCTAGACATGCTGCGAAACAAAGAAATTCAGGAACAAATGAGAAACAAAGTAATTGAGATCAATCAGTCTGGAAAAGGTTATAAAGCCATTTCTAAAGCTTTGGGACTCCATCAAACCACAGTGAGAGCCATTATCGACAAATAGCGAAAACATGGAACAGTGGTGAACCTACCCAGGAGTGGCCGGCCAACCAAAATTACCCCAGGAATGCAGCGGTGACTCATCAAAGAAATTACAAAAGACCCCACAACAACATCCAAAGAACTGCAGGCCTCACTTGCCTCAGTTAACGCCATTTCAGAAAAGGAACATCATACCAGCAGTAAAATACGGTGGTGGTAGTGTGATGGTCAGGGGCTGTTTTGCTGCTTCAGGACCTGGAAGACTTGCTGTGACAAATGGAACCATAAATTCTACTGTTTACCAAAAAATCCTGAAGGACAATGCCTGGTCATCTGTTCGTGACCTCATGCTGAAGTGCACTTGGGTTCTGCAGCAGGACAATGATCCAAAACACACCAGCAAGTCTACCTCTGAATGGCTTACGAAAAGTAAAATGATGACTTAGGAGTGGCATAGTCAAAGTCCTGACCTGAAACCAAATGAGATAATGTGGCATGACCTTAAAAAGGCAGCTCATGCTTAAAGCCTCCAATGTGGCTGAATTACAACAATTCTGCAAAGATGAGTGGGCCAAAATTCCTCCACAGCGCTGTAAAAGACTCATTGCCAGTTATTGCAAACAGTTGACTGCAGTTGTTGCTGCTAAGGGTGGGCCAACCAGTTATTAGGTTTAGGAGGCAATCACTTTTTCACACAGGGCCATGTAGGTTTGGACCCCCCCCCCCCAATAATAAATGCCTTCATTTTAAAAACTGCATTTTGTGTTTACTTGTGTTACCTTTGTGTAATTTAGTAATTTTGTTTGATTATGTGAAACATTTAAGTGTGACAAACATACAAAAAAATGAGCAATCAGGAAGGGGTCAAAGACTTCTTCACACTACTGTGTGAAATACACACACACACGAGGGGGGGATATCGAACACATCAACATTTTTCTCATTAAATATATTTCTAATGGAGCCACTGACCTGAGATTTTCACCAGATATCAGTATCAACCCAAGTGTAATCATACATACAAAGAAACATAAAAAAGTTATATTTAATAAAGTGGAATGATACAGGGAATAAGTATTTAACACGCTTGGTGAAATTCATTTAATATTTAGTAGAAAAGCTTTTGTTAATGTTGGTTAACAGCTTCCAGACACCTCCTGTATTGAGAAACTAGGCACAGGCATTGCTCAGGAGTGATTTTAGCTCATTCTTCCACACAAACTGTCTTCAAATCTCGAAGGTTCCGTGGGTGTCTTCTGTGAACTCTGATCTTCAGTTCGTTCCATAGATTTTCAACTGGATTCAGGTCACGTGATTGACTGGGCCATTCTAGCAGCTTTATTTTCCTTCTCTGGAGCCAGTTGAGTTTCCTTGGTTGTGTGTTTGGGATCATTGTCTTGCTGAAATGTCCACCCTCGTTTCATCTTCAACATCTTGGCAGATGGCAGTAGGTTCTTATCAAGTATGTCCCTGTACATTTGTCCATTCATTTTTCCTTCAATTATATGAAGTCTGCCTGTACCATGTGCTGAAAAACACCCCCGCATCACAATGCTCCCACCTCCAAACTTCACTGTTGGTATGGTGTTTTTGGGCTAATGTGCAGTGGCATTTCTCCTCCAAACATGCTGTGTGTTGTAGCATCTAAAAAGTTCAATTTTGGTCTCATCTGACCTACTATATTCTCTCTGCATTTTACTGGCTTGCCTAAATGTTGTGCAGCAAACTTTAAATGAGCTTCAACATATGTTTTCTTCAGCAATGGAGTCTTGTGAGGTGAGAGGGCCTAGGGCCCATGTTGGTTGAATGCATTATTGTTTTCTTTGAAACTGCAGTACCTGCTCTTTCAGGTCTTTTTGGAGCTCTCCACGTGTGGTCTTTGGCTCTTAGATAACTCTTCTGATAATTCTTTTGACTCCTCTATCAGAAGTCTTGCAAGGAGCTCCTGGTCATGGCCGGTTTGTGGTAGAATGATGTTCTTTCCACTTCCGAATGATGGCTCTGACAGTGCTCACTGGAACATTCAACAGTTTAGAAATGTGCCTGTTTTGCAACAATAAGGTTGTGACGGTCCAGAGAGAGCTCTTTGTTTCTATCCATCATGAGTTCTTTGTGGTGCGACAATCTGATATTCACAGACCTTTTTAAAGGCTGTCAGTCAGGACTTAACCAGCTGAAATTAATATGCACTGTTTGGGGATGGGATGGCTTCCTAAAATCTGATGGGTTTCAGCTGGTTTCTTGGCTTTCTATGCCTTTTTGCACCTCTTTTTCTTTGTTCAATACTTATTCCCTGTCATTTCATTTTATCAAATATAACTTTTGTGAACAGTTGCCTTTATTTCTTTGTATGTATGGATTGCTTGGGTTGTTACTGATACCTGGTGAAAATCTCAGGTCAGTGGCTCCATCAGAAATATGTTTAATGATAAAAATGTTGATGTGTTCAATACTTATTTTCCTCGCTGTATGTACTGTATGTGTGTCCACGCTTGGAAAACCAGTGAGTCAATGACAGAGTAGCTCATACCAGCCTGACAAAATCACCACAGGAGTATTCAGATCTCCTGACTGCTGACCTTGACCTTAAGCACAGCCTAGATGCAGACCCATCTAGGATCCACTTAAAGTCGAGGTCAGTGGCCTTGCAGGAGAAACATTTTTTGTGAAATCATAAATGTCCAGGGGCCTCATGTACAAAGGGTACTTGCACACAAAAACATGGAGAGGTCCTTTTTCACGGAAAATTTCAGATGTATCAAGAATGAAATGACCGTGGAAATATGCGCAGCCCCATGCCAACTTCATGGCTGATGTACATATGTTTCTACTGTTATTGGTCCATTGGCGACACTTAGAGGTGATGTTGGGAGACTGATAATGATGTGAAAATTATTGTACACACCAGAGACACATGATGAACAAAGTGTATGCAATTAGATGAGTGGATATAAAAACTGAACATCCGCCCCACAACCGGGAGGTCGTGCGTTCAAATCCTGGCCGGGTCATACCAAAGACCATATAAAAATGGTACTTTATGCCTACTAGCTTGGTGCTCAGCATAATAGAATGGGGAAAGGAAAGTTAATGCACAGAGCTACCAGAGAACTGACACCCCCCCCCCCACACACACACACACTGTAGCTTTCACTACTTACAGTAGCTGTGTGGCTTAGGGTCAGAGAAATGGAGATAGGTGCCACCCCTACACACCATATGGTGTCCCACATGCTGTGGAAGGGAATTAACTTTAACTTAACTTATATTAAAGCAACCGTAAAGAAGCGCAGAAAATGCCTCTAACAGCAATGGTGTTTGCATTATCAGAGGATATTGCTAATCGAGCAGCGAGAAGTGAAAGGGTATTTAGAGACAGAAGATTTTCTGGCTCAGGATGATGACTGGCTTGTCAGCCGGTTTAGTTTCCTACAGGCAGTTCTTGTGGAACTGTGCTCAGAGCTATGGCTGCTCTTGGAGCGCGACACATCGAGAAGCCGTGCGCTGCCCGTCCCAGTGCTGGTGCTGACAACACTGGGGTTCCTGGCAACAGGGGTATTCCAGAGGGAGCTGGCAGACCGATTGGGGAATTTCTCAGTCATACCTGATCTAAACTATGCCAGCTGTGGGATGGCATTATCCGGCTGTCACCCAGGTACATCAAATTCCCATACAATGCAGTTGAACAGGCCAACATCAAAGCGCAATTTGCAGCGAGAGCCAGTTTTCCTAATGATTCTAATTAACAGCATTGGTGGGAACAAACTACAAGCTGGCACTGTGCAGATGGGTGGCTTCTTGGTGAGTAAATTCATGTAATTGTCCTAAATAACCCACCTCATGTGCAACGCGCCTGTGTGCCCCCAAATATCACCCTATCTTCAAGGCTTCATTACAAGTCAGTGGTTAGAGTAAGTGACTTTCTTTTTTTGCTGATTAAACTACAGTTTCACGGCATTCTACCAAGCCCCCATTTGCCTGTGTGTGTACAGTAGTTATGTCAAACACGTGTAAAGTTTGAAATGTAACAGTGTCACCCTTTCCCTGGTGCACTTCATTTAGTAGTGTGTGTAATCCATGTAAGTTGTATCTCATAACCGACGAGATTTGCATTTTGGACATAAAATATGTACTTGTCGAGTCTAATATGATCTGCTTTCAACTGACAGGTGACCGTGACTACCCACTAAATAGGTTCATATTGTCTTCTTTTTCATGACTGTTTTCCTTTATTCAACCAGCTGATCCACCCGGCTGGTCACAAATCACAGCGATCAGCTGATGCTTCTGAGGACGACTGCAGACGTCAGTCAAAACATGTCAAGATTAAATAAACATCTCCTTATCCCTGTCTGAATAAAGGAAAACAGTAAACTAATCTTATAGGGCTGTGAGCAGGCTATTGAATTACTCGTATCCAGAGCTAATGCCGGAGGACAGTGTGCTAAACAAAACATTTTTATCTGCCTCTAGCTCATTCAGGAGTGCCTCTTACTCACTGTCCGTGAAATTCCATTAAATCCATGATTTTTGATTGTGGATACAGGAGAATCAAACATGCAGGGCTTGTACAGTATATATCTATTTGCCTATCTATTTGCATCTAATAACATATTCAAATGGAGGCGTGTCAAGGGAGGAGTCTGGTATTTCCTCATATGTGTTCAATATCAAGTAGATTGGGATGTACAAAGGAAACGTGCTTGGATTCCTGCGTATGCACGGTTTCATACATCTCGATTTTTTTTTGCTTACATTGTTTTCTTGATTTAAATATACGTCATCTTTCAGTAGGAAATCCACACAAGCCTTTGTACATGAGGTCCCAAATCTCCTGACCTTTGACAATGACCTTGACCTCAACCTGGATACAAAGCTACATCATTGAGTTTGGAGCGAATTAAGGTAATTGCCAGAGGAGTAATGATTTTTCAAAAATTATGTAAGTGCCAGTTACTCGTGACCTTTGACTTTGAGCACAACTTGGATGCAGACCCACCTGAGGATCATTGTGAGTGAGTTTGGTGAGCATTGGTGCAAATGCCTAGGAGTAGCAATTCCTATGGACAGATGGATGGACGACAGATGCCACGTCATCACATTAGCTCCTTTTGGCTTTGCCAGAATGAACTAAAAGTGAGGGTCCCGCAGGGGGGGCAAAGTCTGCTGTTTCTGACTGCCATGTTAAAAGACAATAGTCAACACTCAAATTTTATATAGCCAATGCTAGTTCATTCTTCATCCTTTACATTATTTCATTACATTACTTCAAAAGGGTATTTTTACATGACATCTGTCTTCACACCATAAAATGTAATATTTCTCCTATTATACATTTTGCAAATAAATTAAATGATTCAGTTATATAGTGGTCAGCACTGACAAAATGTCGGGTCCAGGGAACACGCACACAGGCTCAAGTGTGATTCAATGATTTTATTATGCAACAACAGGTGTATGAGTGCGTGTGTGCGGGGTAAGATGTATTGCTGGAGGACGGGATGCGTCGAGGGTGAAACGGAGCGCCGTAGAGCCAGGAAACCTTGTAGATGACTCGCTGGCTGGCGTTGGCTTAAGCCGCAGGTCTCCTGCCTGGAAGACAGCGTCCTGGTGCGTGCTCGGTGAGGTGAGGAGAGGAATGGCGAGAATGAGGGAGGAAAATCCGCAGCCAGAGGATCCACCTGTGCACAGGGGAGAAACTGGAGAGAAGGTAAGTGGAGGAGTAGCTTACGTGCTTGACGAGGGATCATTCAAAGAGCGCAGGCCGTAAGGGAGCGGGCGTGCGCTGGAGTTGAGAGCGTTGATGAACAGATGGCTCCAGGCCGAGGCTCCAGGAGGAGCGGGCTATATAGCCTGAGATTGATGAGGCGCAGGTGTGCGCGCAGCTGAAGCGGGAGACAGGCGAGAGTGAGTTGTGACAGTACTCCCCCGCCCCCACCCCCGAGCTGCACCTCCCGGCGCTGGCTTACCTGGGTACACCCGGTGGAACTCCGTGATGAGGCGTTTGTCCAGCACAAATGACCGGTGCACCCAGGATCTCCACTCAGGGCCATACCCCTCCCAGTCCACCAGATATTGCAGACCGCAACCCCGGCGGCGGAAGTCCAGGATGGAAGTGACCCTCCACGCCGGGTCGCCGTCGATCATCACGGGAGGGGGTGGAGCCCTAGAAGGAGGACAGAGTGGATTAGACACCAGGGGCTTAATCTGGGAGACGTGGAATGTTGGACAGACACGGGGGGGGGGGGGGGGCAGACGCACAGCCACTGGATTGAGTGGCTTTCCCCGACCACGGGGAAAGGTCCAATGAAGCGCTGGGGCAGCTTCTTCTTCTCGGCCTTCAGGTTGATGTTCTGAGCGGATAACCATACCTGTTGGCCCACTTGGTAATGGGGAGTGGATATCCTGCGACGATTCGCTGTACTGGAGTTGCGCACTGCTGTGCGTAAAAGCGCTTGGCGAGTCGTGGTCCAAAGGCGCCGGCAGCGCCTGAGATGAGCCTGAATGGATGGGACTGCCACCTCTCCCTCTTCTTCAGGGAACAGCGGAGGGTCGTAGCCCAGAGACGCCCAGAAGGGAGACATCCCAATAGCCAATGATAAGGTAGAATTATGGGCATATTCTATCCAGGGCAGATGGGCGCTCCAGGAGGAGGGATTGGAGGCGGTGACGCAGTGCAGCTTCCAGCTCCTGATTAGTGTGCTCACACTGCCCGTTGGACTGGAGGTAGTAACTGGACGATAAGCTCACTGTAGCCCCCAAGGCGTTGCAGAAGCACCTTCAGACCCTGGACAAGAACTGGGGCTCCCAGTCAGAGATGACGTCCACCGGGATCCCATGTAGCCTCACGACGTGCTGGATCAACAAGTCTGCCGTCTCCCGTGCCGTAGGGAGGCCGCGGAGTGGCACGAAGTGGGCTGCCTTCAAGAACCGGTCCACAATGGTCAGGATGGTGTTGAAAGAGTTGGACGTCGGGAGACCGGTGACGAAATCCAAGGCTACGTGGGACCAGGGCCTTCTGGGGACTGGCAGGGGATGGATGAGCCCCGCTGGGGGAGAGGTTGAGGTCTTACCAGTAGCGCACTGGGGGCAGGCACGGACGTAATTGGCGACATCGTCCCGGAGGCCCGGCCACCAAAAGGACCTCCAGAGGAGCTCCACCAGGTGGGAGATCCCAGGGTGACAGGCGAGCTTGGAGGTGTGAGCCCAATGGATGACGTCACCCTGAACGGAAGAAGGCACATACCGTACAACCTCCCCGCTGGACCGCCGCCAGGATCAGGTTCAGCCTCCTGCCCCCTCCGGACCTTGTCCCTGATGGACCACGAGACGGCGCCCACGATGCACGAGGCTGGCAGGATGGTGTGTTCCTGTTCCTGAGAGACCTCCGGGGCAAACTGCCTGGACAGCGCATCCGGCTTGGCATTCTTGGAGCCGGGGCGGTAGGTGATGATGAACCTGAAGCGGCCAAAGAACAGGGACCAGCACGCCTGGCGGACATTCAGGCGCTTGGCCGTCCTCAGGTACTCCAGGTTTTTATGATCTGTCCAGACCACGAAAGGCTGTGCTGCCTTCTCCAGCCAGTGGCGCCACTCCTGCAGCGCAAGATTCACCGCAAGGAGTTCTCTGTCACCGACGTCATTGTTCTTCTCCGCTGCAGACAGGCACCGGGAGAAGAAGGCGCAGGGGTGCACCACCCTGTCCACCAGAGAGCGCTGAGACAACACCGCCCCCGTGTCGGAGGCGTCCACCTCGACGAGGCATTGTAGCGTGGGATCCACCTGAGTCAGGACCCGGGAGGAAGAGAACTCAGTCTTCAGCATCGCGAAGGCCGACGCAGCCTCCTCTGTCCACCGGAACGGCACCTTGGGAGGTGAGGAGGGTCAGGGGAGAAGCGATGGAGCTGTAGTTGGGGACAAAATGGCGATAGAAGTTGGCGGACCACAGGAACTGCTGGACCTGTTTCCTGGATGAAGGGGGGGGGGGGGCACTCAACTACCGCCTTGACCTTGGCAGGATCAGGGATGATTTGATTGTGGGAAACAATGAAGCCCAGGAAGGAGATCTTGTTGGTATAAAACTCGCACTTCTCCACCTTCACATAGAGCCTGTTTTCAAGGAGATGCTGGAGGACCTGCCTCACGTGAACCTGATGCTCCTCCCAGGACCGGGAGAAGATCAGGATGTCGCCCAGGTAGACAAAGACAAACACCCCCAGAAAGTCTCGAAGGACGTCGTTTATGAGCCACTGGAAGAAGGCCGGAGCGTTGGTGAGCCCAAACGGCATGACCAGATACTCAAAATGGCCGCTGGGTGTCCGGAACCCCGTCTTCCACTCATCGCCACGATGCTCAGTGAGATTGTGACAGAATCTAATTGGGAGGAGGCACTTTGATAGAGAGTTAGACTGGGTTGAGTCCGCGAGACCCCCCTACAGCGACTCACGGACTCCCCCCTTTAGGCTTAACTGGGCAGGCTTCCATGGGGTGCTGGTCGTCTCCGCAGTACATGCAGAGACCCAGCTCCCTGCGGCGCTGTTTCTCCGCCAGCGGAAGCTTGGTCCGCCCAATCAGCATTGCCTCTGGGTCGTCGGCGGACTCTGGCACGGGCAACACCAGGGGGCGAGGTTGAGAGATGCGGGAGGAAGCTCCGCTCGAGTGGCTGAACGTCTTCTGCTCGGCGGCCCGCTCTCTCATCCTGTTGTCGAGACTGATTGCTAGGGAAATTAATTCGGACAGCCATTCCGGCAAGTCCCGGCAGGCCAGCTCATCCCGAAGGCTGGTGCTCAGGCTACGGGCGAAGATGCTGCAGAGGGCAGCATCCCCCCACCCAACTTCCGCCGCTACCACCCGGAAGTCGACAGCGTAATCAGCCGCCGACCGAGTACCCTGGCGAAGATTCAGCAACCGGGTGGTTAGCACACTGTCACGGTCCGAATGATCAAAAACTTCGTTAAAGTCGTGCACGAACTGGGCATAGGTTAGGTTCGCGTAGCTGGGCCTCACCATTATGGCGTAGGCCCAAGCTAGCGCTCGCCCTTCCAAAAGATTAGCAACATACCCAATTCGGCTGTGATCAGTCGGGAAGTCCCCGGGGACGTGCTGGAACACTGACTCACATTGGAGGAGGAACCCCCGGGCTTCACCGAGCTTTCCACTGAAGCGTGTGGGCGTCGGAATAGGAGTGAGCCAGGTGGGCAGCCCTGGGCTAGCCTGGCTAGCTGGAGGAGCGACAGGAGCTGGCCCGCTGTGCTGAGCCGGAAGGAACGCCTGCTGAGGGTCCAGACGGTCCAACCGGCGGTTAATTTGGGAAAGTTGATTTAGGATAACCTGTTGCTGATGAGTTATCTGATCCACTCGAGCCTCGAGAGTGTTTAGACGGTGAGCGAGCCCGCTGTTCGCTGGGCTGCTTTGCTGGAGCCGTACTGACATAATGTCGGGCCCAGGGAACACACACACAGGCTCAAGTGTGATTCAATGATTTTATTATGCAACAACAGGTGTATGAGTGCGTGTGTGCGGGGTAAGATGTATTGCTGGAGGACGGGGTGCATCGAGGGCGAAACGGAGCGCCGTACAGCCAGGCAACCTTGTAGATGGCTCGGTGGCTGGCGTCGGCTTAAGCCGCAGGTCTCCTGCCTGGAAGACAGCATCCTGGTGCGCGCTCGGCGAGGTGAGGAGAGGAATGACGAGGATGAGGGAGGAAAATCCGCCGCCAGAGGATCCACCTGTGCACAGGGGAGAAACTGGAGAGAAGGTAAGTGGAGGAGTAGCTTACGTGCTTGACGAGGAATCATTCAAAGGGCGCAGACCGTAAGGGAGCGGGAGTGCGCTGGAGTTGAGAGCGTTGACGAGCAGACGGCTCCAGGCCGAGGCTCCAGGCGGAGCAGGCTATATAGCCCGAGATTGATGAGGCACAGGTGTGCGCGCAGCTGAAGCAGGAGACAGGCGAGAGCGAGTTGTGACAAGTACATCACTATCTGTTTATAATAGTTCAATAATAAAATAGAACTGCCTTTGATTTCAGTGGACCACATTCATAACGGCATGTTAATGTAAATCCACATTATATCTGCTTGCACACAGCACACATCTTGAAAGTGGAAGCATTCAAAATACTCAAAAATAATGAGAAATGTGTTCAAATATATGCATTTATTGTATATTTTCTGCCCCCCATTTTCTTCTGAATGATACATAATTTTTTTCACTTGATATCATGAAAAATCAATGACAAGCTATTACACTGCACAATGAGCTTTGACCTGCATGTCAGCATTTTTGGAATAAATGGCATATGTATTATTTACACCAGTAGGTGTGTGTAAGAAGGATGTCAAATGAGACCTTCCTGGCACCTTCTTTGAGCTCTCTGTATACGGGTCAAAGAGAAGGTGCCCGAGGATACTTCAGCCATTTTTTCTTTATGCCTGCTACTTTTCCTCTTCATCAATCAGCAAATGCTGTAGCCTGAAATGCTCACTATTACAACAAGCATCATTACCTTCATCCTTGATGCAATAGAAAAATAGGGTGAGCCAGGGCACAGTTATTTTATTTATTTTACAGTTGTCACATAAATGTGGTTAATATACATAGTTTTATTTCACACAAACCACATCCATATATTTTGGAAATGTCCTCCTTTATATGATGTAATTCTTTTTATCTCATATTACTGTCACAATAACCTCCGGTGGGCAGGAATGATGGACTCAATGTGCAGGCAGAGCTCCAGTTCAACATGATTTATTCACAGGAATCAGATCAACACAGCATGGGGGCTGGAAACAACGCAGGAGCCGACTAGGCTAAGAACACTCAAGGGAAAACAGGCTCACAGGGAAAACCACAGACAACAGTGAAACTGGAAGGAAAACCATCACTGACCCCACGAAGAACAGAAACTCAGGGTACTTTGACACCAACAGGTTTTAATTTGTTTCGATCGAACTCGAGTTCATTTTCTCCATTAGTGTGGTTCGTTTTGTCTGGTGAGAACACGGTAATCACACTCAGGTGTGCACCAAAGGAACCGTACCGAGACCTCCTAAAAGAGGGGGTCTCGATTCGAATCAACTGGCGAACTCTGGTGCAGTCCTGCAGGTGAGAAAGGGACTGTACTAAAACGGGACCAGTGGCAAACGGTAGAACATTTTATGCCACTGTACATACCTGATGGATCTTTGAAAATATCTGTGGCAGAGCATGTCACGGTTCTGGAAGATTAATGAACATTAACATGTTATTTTCCAGCTGTAGCCGAGCTTCATTTTCAAACTGTACTATTTGCCGAAAGTGGTACTGTGCACGTATGTAATAAACTCTAACCAGGATGATGAAAACCCCCTGTAGATTACGTTATGATCTGTATTATTTCCTCCCCAGAAATGCATAAATACAGTCATCCTGCTTCCTGTATTTACCTTTTCTGTTCTCGCGGCAAAAAAAATCTGACCAATAAGAACAGAGAATGTTCTGACATAAGTCTTGTGTGATTTAAGGTGACAGTTTGGTCTGCTTGAATTTTTGCCTGTGTGAAAGGGGACCAAACCAAGGAGAAAATGATGCAAAGTAACAAACTTGGCAACTGATGTGGACCAAATTACACAAATTTAGGTGTGAAAGCACCCTCAGACTCACATACAGATACATCTCAAAAAATTTAATATTTTTTGTCACTCATTTCAGAAAATGAAACCATATATGGATTCATTACACAGAGAGTGGTATATTTCGTGTTTATTTTAATTTTGATGATTATGGCTTAGAGCCCATGAAAATCCCAAATTCAGTTTCTCAAAAAATTAGAATATTACATAAAATTAATTTAAAAAAATAGTTTAATAGAAATGTTGGCCGACTGAAAAGTATGTCCATGTACACACTCAATACTTGGTCAGGGCTACTTTTGGATTAATTACTGTATCAATGTGGCGTGGCATGGAAGTGATCAGCCTATGTTACTGCTGAGGTATTATGAAGGTCCAGATTGCTTTGATAGTGACCTTCATCTCGTCTGCATTGTTGGGTCTGGTGTCTCTCATCTTCCTCTCGACAATACTCCATAGATTCTCTATGGGGTTTAGGTCAGGAGAGTTTGTTGGCCAGTCAAACACAGTGATGCCATGGTCATTAAACCAGGTTTTGATACTTTTGGCAGTGTAGTGGGGTGCCAAGTCCTGCTGGAAAATGAAATCAGCTTCTCCATAAAGCTTGTCAGCACAGGGAAGCATGAAGTGCTCTAAAATTTCCTGGTAGATAACTGCGGTGACTTTGGTCTTGATAAAACACAGCGGACAAACACCAGCAGATGACCTCTGTTCAGATAAAAGTAAATTTTGCATTTCATTTGGAAATGAAAGTCCCAGAGTCTGGAGAAAGAGTGGAGAGGCACAGAATCTAAGTTGCTTGAGGTTTAGTGTGAAGTTTCCACGGTCAGTGATGATTTGAGGAACCATGTCATCAGCTGGTGTTTGTCCACTGTGTTTTACCAAGACCAAAGTCAGCACAGTCGTCTACCAGGAAATTTTAGAGCACTTTATGCTTCCCTCTGCTGACAAACTTTATGGAGAAGCTGATTTCATTTTCCAGCAGGACTTGGCACCCCCCCCCCCCCACACACACACACACACACTCTGCCAAAAGTATCAAAACTTGGTTTAATGACCATGGCATCACTGTGTTTGATTGGCCAGCAAGCTCTCCTGACCTAAACCCACAGAGAATCTATGGAGTATTGTCGAGAGGAAGATGAAACACCAGACCCAACAATGCAGACGAGCGGAAGGTCATTATCAGAGCAACCTGGACCTTCATAACACCTCAGCAGTTCCACAGGCTTATCACTTCCTTGCCACGCCACATTGATGCAGTAATTAATCCAAAATTTGCCCTGACCAAGTATTGCGTGTGTACATGGACATACTTTTCAGTCGGCCAACATTTCTATTAAAAAACTACTTTTTAAAAAAAATTAATTTTATGTAATATTCTAATTTTTTGAGAAACTGAATTTGGGGTTTTCATGGGCTGTAAGCCATAATCATCAAAATTAAAACAAATAAACACTTAAAATATATCACTCTCTGTGTAATGAATCTATATAGTATATGGGTTTCACTTTCTGAAATGACTGACAAAAAAATTTAACTTTCATGATATTCTAATTTTTTGAGATGTACCTGTATATATGGGACTGTAAATTAACAACACAGGACAGCTGGAGAAACTAATCATGACTGACTGATTACACATGTGAGGGAGGCTACAGGTAGGGAAAACAAGATGGACTGGGAACTACATATAAACAAGGAACACAACGAAAGCACAAACATAGGAATCAAGGACAAACGGGGAATGAAAACATCTGTGCATCCATCCATCTTCTACTGCTTTTCCGGAGGTCTGGGTCACGGAGGCAGCAGTTCAAGCAGAGAAGCCCAGACTTCCCTTTCCCCAGCCACCTGCTCCAGCTCTTCAGAGAGGACACCAAGGTGTTCCCTGACCAGCTGGGAGACAGTCTCTCCAGCGAGTCCTGGGTCTGCCCCGGGGTCTTCTCCCAGTGGGATGTGCCCAAAACACCTCAAGAGGGAGGCATCCAGGAGGAATCCTGATCAGATGCCCAAACCACCTCAACTGGTTCCTTTCAATGTGGAGGAGCAGCGGTTCTACTCTGAGCCTCTTCCGGATGACTGAGCTCCTCACCTTATCGCTAAGGGTGAGTCCAGCAATCCTACAGAGAAAGCTAATTTTAGCCACTTGTATCCGCAATCTCATTTTTTCGGTCATTACCCAAAGCTCATGACCATAGGTGAGGGTAGGAACGTAGATTGACCAGTAAATTGACAGCTTTGCCTTAGAGCTCAGCTCCCTCTTCACCATGACAGACGGGTACAACGTCCGCATCACTGCAGATGCTGTCTGTCAGTCTCTCACTCCATTCTCCCTTCACTCGTGAATAAGACCCCAAGATACTTAAACTCCTCCACTTGGGGCAGGAGTGAAAACAGAACATCACAAAATAACCAAGCACTGGGGGAACATTAATGACAACAAAAGACATTAGCAATAACAGCAGTGGATCCAAAACGTAATGCAAGGCGTGGACATGGTCCATGACTATGTCCAGATCATGACAATTATATTACATGCTTGTGGTGGGCAAATAAAAATATATATGGTCGTGTAACATTTTACCCCACTGCCAAAGAAAGTTGTTACATATACCAGGACAAGTTGTTACAGTAGATGATAAGTTGGTAAATTCTCAAGGCAAAGTGCTTAATTTTTATTTAAACTATAAACAAAATGCTTACACTTTTGCATCTTTCTCTACATAGGCACTATCAAGGGTCAAAACACTTCTCCCTTCACTTGAAGCTATGGAGACCTTGCCTATAGAAGTTTTCAAAAATGACTTCATAGTTGGAAAGAGGTGGAAGTAAGAGGTCACATGGTCAGGAGCGCAAGAGGGTGTGGGAGGATTTCATAGCCACAGAACTGTGCTTCCATATTGGTAACATGCGAGTTGTGAACAGGGCCATTGTCTTGCAGAAGGCAGACACTGTCATAACCCGAGTGTCGGTTCTGGCCACACTCGGGTCTCATATCTTTTGTTTCCCTGGCTTTGGCAGCTGAGGATTCCTTCCAGCTCCTCGGGCTCTTATTGTGAAGGCGCCCGGGGGAGCTCCCTGCTGTCAAAGTCAGCTGCTGCTCCGCTGTCATTAGGAGCAGCTGTGCCGCGTTGGGGTCATTAGCCGCCAGAGATATAAGCGGGTGCTAAATGTCCTCCAACGCGGCAGTCTCTGTTATGCTCTGTTATGTTCTCCTGTTATCTTCAGCTACGTTCTGTTCAGCTACGTTCTGATTGTGCTCCTGTTATGCTCAGGTATGTTTCCTTGAGACTTCACCCTTACTGTTGTCCGTCTGGCGCATCGGGTGTTCCCCGGCTCAGACTTCACCCAGCCACTGTATGTGTTCTGTGTGTGTTCATTCTTCTCTACAATAAATTACCACTGCAAACTCACTGGTGACTGAGGCGTCTTGTGATGGTCCGTGAGGGCCGTCGTGACAGTAGACTGCTGCCTAACACCCGGAGAGGAGGCGTTGTTTCGAGACGCCATTCACCGTGCAGTTTGCAGTAGTGGACTGTTTGTTCCTACCTGTCTGAGTGTCTGCAGCGGGGAGTATGTCGTCATCCAGGGGCCATTGTCGGCGCCTTGGCAGGCAGCAAGCGGAGGTTCTGAAGGAGGTAGACTACACCATCTTCACCGCTACGCTGTTGGACGCTCCCAGCGACATTCGTAGGTACCTGGACCTAGCCGAGGAGATTCTGGATTCTCTTCCCCGCTTCACCAATCACCCAGAGGTAAGCGTGAGGAGAGATGACATCGCCACCCAGCGTGAGAGACTCCGAGGGCTGGAGGGAAATCCTGGCAGGAAGCTGAAGCGGAGGAGACATCGCCCCTCGCTTCGGGATCCCGCTCCTGCCTCCGTTCTGGCCCGGGAGTTCGCTCCATCCGGAGGTCTTTTCCCACCGGGCATGTCGTCACTCGGGATTCCCCCAGAGAAGCTGCAGCTGACAGCAGACAAGATCTGGGACCGGGTGGCTGCTGCTTGCTCCGCTAGGAATCCTCCAGCGTGTATGAAGCATGAGGTGGCGGCGGTCAGACTGGTGGAGAGGAATCCAGCGCTGCGTGAGTTTCCTGAGTTCGCGGACTTGCTTGCCGCTGTTTCCGCTCAGGAATGGCGGTTTCCGGACCTCACCTTCGCCTCACCCCCTACAAGGAACCGTCGTCACACCGGCTTCCAACCTCGGCTAGAACCCCGTCTGGATGCTGTTCCGGGTCGCCGCAAGGACTCCACCCCCCACACAGCTGTCACTCCTGCGCCTCGTCAGAGGGGAATTCCCGCAGCCTCGTCTTCTCCCGGGCCCTCGCCTGCTGTCCCGTCAGCGCTCCATGCCCGACTGACCCCGGCTGTCGCCCCCTCCTCCTCGTCGCCTATCCTGGTTGCTGTGTATCACGAGAGCTCCGTTTTGGCGAGCCTCATCCCGGATCCGCCTCGAGTGGCCTCATCTCGTCTTCCCAGAGGGCCCTCTGTCGCCATCCAGCGGGGAAAGGAAGGAACAACGTCCCCCACAGCGGGAAACATCTTACCCTTAGGGGAAAGGCAAGTGCATGATAATTTCTCTCCTTTTGATATTGTTTTGCCTTGTCTGACTCCTGGGGGTGGAGTTCGGGGTATGCAGCCCCCCGAGCTCCCTCCACCCGCTGTGGATGAAAGTATTAACCCTGCTTCCTCTGTGTCTCCCCCCGCTGAGCGGTCCTCGACGTCAGGCCAACGTCGCTGGATGAGGAGGGGGCCTGCGGTTCTGGAGAGCCTGGTTCCGGTTCTGCAGCCACACCATGGGCGGAGGAGGAGAGCGGACTGCAGCGTGGAGCCATCGCCGATGAAGAAGCGTCCCCGGGGTTCCACGGAGGAGTGGTCCGGTCCAGCAGGGCGAGATTCTCCTGCCACCACGCCGTGCGGGCCACCGGCGTGGACATCGGTGCCGGAGGACTCTCTAGCTGCACGCACCATCATGCCAGCTGCGGAGCCCGATGCAGCTGAGTGGGAGCCTGAGGACGACCTCCTGACTTCTGAGCCCGGATCATCGCAGTCCTGGACGGCGTCAGAACCCGAGCTCAGGCAAGTGCTCTGTTTTATCTTTCTTCTTCACCTTTTAGAGCACTTTTACCTGTCTCAAGGGGAGATGAGCCGGGTGCAGCCACCCGCTGCGTCCGAGCTTATCTCGCCGGGTTCTGGCGCTACCGGTGATCCTGATCCCGGGTTTTCTCTCTTGTGTGAGTCTTCTCCCAGGGTTGCCGGCGAGGGGCTGCTCTCGCCTGCTGCACCAGAGGTTCCGGTTTCGGGGTTGGAGGTCGAGTCTGGTGCCACGCCGACCGGGTCCACCGTGGGTCTGGTTCCGGAGGCCCAATCGGGGTCCACCATGGGTTTGGTTCCGGAGGCCCAATCGGGGTCCACCGTGGGTGCTGCACCAGCAGGTCCTAGGTTCGGTGAGGGAGCCGCAGATCCCCGGCCACCGGATGCTGGACAGGCTCGTTTACTTCGTCACCCTCATCTCCACCGTCATCCTCCTCGTCTCCCTGAGGAGCGCTATCTATCTCCACCTGGGGCCGTTGGGGTCCCGAACGCTCCGTCCGGTTCCCCCGCACCTCTCCTCTTCTCTGCGGGACCACCGGCTGCTTCCTTCCAACGGTTCTGGTGGGCTGGTGTCGCGGGACGGCCGCCTGAAGGACTGTCTCGTTGGTTTGGTTCTCTGGGTCGGCCCCCCGACCTATTTGTCTTCCTGTGCGGCGACCTGCTCCGGCCGCCTGAAGGACTGTTTCGTCAGTTTGGTTTTCTGGGTCGGCCCCCCGACCTATTTGTATTCCTGTGCGGCGACCTGCTCCGGCCGCCTGAAACTCTCTTCTCCCGAGCATGGGACTGGGGTAGGCCGCCCGAACTGCCCTCTTTTCCCCTCCTTGTTCTGTGGCCTCTTGTTGCCGGACGACTCCCCGAACCTTTTGCCCCCATCCCTCCGGGTCTGGACTGCACCCTTCCCGGGTTCCTGATCTCGTCTGTGGGACTGTTGGGGTGTGTGGGGGGGAGGGGGATTGTTTTGTGTTTTTGTGGCTCACCAGGTTGTTTCTGAGTTTGGTGGGGTTTTTTTTTTTTCTTCCACCTTATGTCTCTCTATTTGCCAAAAGGCATATTGCCTATCTTGAATTTATTGTGGTTGCCCACATTTTTTGGGATTATGGTTTTTTTTTCCTCCCCCTACCTTTATAGCCTTGTTGGTTGTTTGTCTCTCTCCCTACTGCCAGCGCCCCATCCACCCACCCTAGGGGGGTGGGGGGGGCTTGGGTGTTACTCAGGCCGCTCAGAGCTCGGCCTTGAGGGGGAGGTGCTGTCATAACCCGAGTGTCGGTTCTGGCCACACTCGGGTCTCATATCTTTTGTTTCCCTGGCTTTGGCAGCTGAGGATTCCTTCCAGCTCCTCGGGCTCTTATTGTGAAGGCGCCCGGGGGAGCTCCCTGCTGTCAAAGTCAGCTGCTGCTCCGCTGTCATTAGGAGCAGCTGTGCCGCGTTGGGGTCATTAGCCGCCAGAGATATAAGCGGGTGCTAAATGTCCTCCAACGCGGCAGTCTCTGTTATGCTCTGTTATGTTCTCCTGTTATGTTCAGCTACGTTCTGTTCAGCTACATTCTGATTGTGCTCCTGTTATGCTCAGGTATGTTTCCTTGAGACTTCACCCTTACTGTTGTCCGTCTGGCGCATCGGGTGTTCCCCGGCTCAGACTTCACCCAGCCACTGTATGTGTTCTGTGTGTGTTCATTCTTCTCTACAATAAATTACCACTGCAAACTCACTGGTGACTGAGGCGTCTTGTGACGGTCCGTGAGGGCCGTCGTGACAGACACCTTTGGTCAGCATGCCACACCTCTCGGCTTTGATGACCTTCTGCTATTTCTGCAGCAGTGAAACTTCGTAAGTCCCAGTAATTGTGCTACCCTTTGGCAGGAAATCCATCATTAATACTCCATGCTGGTCCCAAAAGGCCGTGAGCACAACCTTGCACACGAAGGGCTGGGCACGTGCCTTGTTTAGAGGTAATGAGTCATAATGCTTCCACCAGTTCAACTGGGCTTTAATCTCTGGATCATAGTGATGGGCTCGTGTTTTATCCTGCATGATTGGTCTGTCAAAGAAATCCTGGTTGTCTTGGCACATGGCCAAAAGAGTCTGTGAGCACATGACTTGTTTCTGCTTTTGGAAGGCCGTGAGCAACTGGGGAATCCATCGTTTAGACAATTTCTGCATGTGCAAATGGTCATTGATTTTTTTTTTTTTTTTTTTTCACACAGACGCCACACTGATCTTGACATCTGGGGCTAGTTGACAAAAGATTATGTGGTGATCCTCCAAAATGGTGGCCTCCTCTTGCCCGATGATGTCTTCATCAGCGGAGCACTGTGGTCACCTGGGAATGGGTGCCGTCTCAATGTCTAACCACACTTGAACTGTCAATGCCAGTGCTTGCCTATGCCATAAGATGGGGTCTCCTCCTCATAGGTCTCTTTCATCTCAACGACCGTCTTCCATGGTGTGTGGTCTCAAGTACAGGAACCTGATGACCACTCTGCATTCAACTGGCTCCATTATCACACCTTACTCCACCTTAGCAGAGAGAAACTCTTAGGAGTTCAGAGCTGCAAATTACTACATGACCTATAAGATAAGATAAGCCGTTATTAGTCCCACAATGGGGAAATTCCAGGATTGCATCAGCACAGGGATAGCAACACTCAGAGCAATAATTAAGAATATACGAAAAATATAAATAAGATCAGTGGATATACATACGTACACATAAATACATAAATATATATACAAAGTGTGGAGCATTGTAGCAAGATGGAATAAACAGCATAACCGTCTACTTAGTTATCCTACATAGTATGAATATGTACCCATACATATTGTCACCCTCCGTAGCGAATGATATTGTCCTAGTTGTATACTGGAGGGGACCATTTGTGTAAATCTGCATCTTTTGCATTCAATACTATTAGGTTGTCACGTTTTTTTGCCATCTCTGCGAGCAGCCCTGCTTAGGTTATACAGTCTAACAGCCGTAGGTAGGAAGGACCTGCGAAACCTCTCGGTTGCGCACCTAGGATGATGTAGTCTACTGCTAAATGAGCTCCTCAGTGCGTTCAATATGTCCTGCATAGGGTGGGACTTGGACTCCAGCAGAGATGACAGTTTAGCCACCATCCTTCTCTCTCCTATCTCCTCCACTGGGTCAAGGCGTTGCCCCAGGACAGATCTAGCTTTCTTGATCAGTTTGTTCAGTCTCTTCCTATCGCCTGTTGTAATGCTGTTGCCCCAGCAGACCACTCCAAAAGTGATGGCTGATGCCACCACCGTGTCGTACAATGTCTTCAGCAGCACCCCTTGTACACCAAAAGACCTGAGCCTCCTCAGTGGGAACAACCTGCACTGTCCCTTCTTGTAGAGTGCGTCGGTATTGTGTGACCAGTCTAGTTTATTGTTCAGATGACCACCAAGGTACTTGTAGGATGTCACCATCTCAATGTCTGTTCCCTGTATATTTACTGGTGCTGTGAGGGGTTGTCCTTGCCTGCGGCAGTCCACCACCAGCGCCTTAGTTTTCTTCGCGTTGATCTGGAGGCAGTTCCGATGGCACCAGTCCATGAAGTCCTGGATAAGTCCTCTGTACTCAGCTTCATCTCCGCTGGAGATGAGGCCGACTATCGCAGAGTCGTCAGAGAACTTCTGTAGATGGCATTGTGTTGTGTGAGAAGTCCGCAGTATAAAGGGTGAACAGGAAGGGAGCCAAAACCATTCCCTGGGGGGCCCCTGTGCTACTGATGATCGTGTCGGACATACAATCTCGGGTTCTCACAAACTGTGGCCGGTTTGTGAGGTAGTCCAGGATCCATGATGACAGGTGCTGATCCACCCCTGCGCACAGCAGCTTATCCTTCAGGATCATCGGTTGAATGGTGTTGAAAGCACTGGAGAAGTCAAAGAACATGATCCTCACCACATTCCCGGACTTCTCCATGTGGGACAGAGAACGGTGAAGGAGGAAGATCACTGCATCCTCCACCCCAATGCCATGCTGGTAGGCGAACTGGAGTGGATCCATCACTGGTCCCACCAGGGGGTGGAGGTGAGCAAGGAGCAGTCTCTCCAGGGTCTTCATCATGTGAGACGTCAGGGTCACTGGTCTGTAGCTGTTCAGGTCTTTGGGGTGGGAAGTCTTTGGTACAGGTACCACACAGGATGTTTTCCACAACTGTGGTACCCTCCCCAGCTTCAAGCTCAGGGTGAAGATGTGCTCCACAATCCCACACAGCTGGTCTGCACAGGACTTGAGGAGCTTTGCGCTGATGCCGTACGGTCCCGAGGCCATCCTCGCCTTGATCTTCCTCAGCTCCGTCCTCACCTGGGTCTTAGTGAGGGTCAGGTTAGGGGGCTGTGTGCTAGGAGTGGGGGGGGGGGGTGTTGGTGGAGTGGGGTGTGGACAGCAGGTCTCGATGACTTTAGAGGCAGCAGTGGTTGTTGTGCAGTCGGGGAAGAGGGCGGTTGGTCAAACCTATTAAAAAACAGGTTCAGATTGTTCGCCCACTCCCTGCCCCCCATGGCCTGGGGGGAGGTATTCTGGAGCCCAGAGATGGTTTTAAGGTTTCTCCAGACCCCGTCAATGTCGCTCTGTTGCAGCTTGTCCTCCATCTTCTTCCTGAAGCTGTCCTTGCCTTCTCTGATCTTCCTCCTCAGCTCCCTCTGTATGGACTTCAGCATCTCCCTGTTTCCCGACCTGAAGATCCTCTTCTTCTCTCTTAGAAGTGTTTTTATCTCAGGGTTGATCCAGGGTTTGTTGTTCGAGCAACACCGTATGGTCTTGGTGGGTACGGTGTTGTCCACACAGAAGCCGCTGTAGTCCGTGATGGTGTGAGTGAGGCCATCGATGTCCTCACTATGTGGATCGCAGAGCTGCTCCCAGGCAGTGATTTCAAAACAGTCCTTTAGCACGTCCATTGCCTCCTCAGACCATAACTTCACCGTGCGCATGACCGGAGGTTGTTTGTGTACTAGGGGTTTGTACACCAGCAGGAGATGAACCAAGTTGTGATCTGATCTCCTGAGTGGGGGGAGTGGTGATGAAGTGTACGCCTCCTTAGTATTTGCATAAAATAAGTCCAGTGTTTTATTGTCTCTAGTGTGGCATGTGACATACTGGGTGAGCGTGGGTAGAGTGGGGGACAGTGAAATATGGTTGAAATCACCTGAGATGAGAAGAGCATCTGGGTGTTCTATCTGCAGCCTGCCAGTTACTGAGTGGATGACGTCACGCACTGCCCCAGCGTTCGCCGTCGGATTTGCATAAATAACAATGCAGATCACGTGTGAGTATTCCCTCAGGAGATATGTAGGCCGCATGCTAACAGCTAGCAACTCGATGTCTTGGGCGCTGTTCCTTAACCGTGATACGTCCCAGTCTGCACCAGTTGTTATTGACATACATTAACACTCCTCCGCCCCTTGTCTTCCCACTGTCTGGTGTCCGGTCTGCCCATATTGCGTGGAAACCCTCCAGTTCGTTGTTAGCATTTGTTGCTAGTTCTGTTAGCCACGTCTCGGTAAACAACATCAAACTACTCTCTGAAGACGATCTTGTAGCGGGAGATAGCCGCTAGCTCATCAGTCTTATTGAGTAGCGATCGAACATTCCCCATAATGACGGATGGGAGGACGGGTCTGTACCTTATATTCCTCGCCCGCCGTCTTACTCCAGCTCGACATCCACGCCGTTTCCGTTTTATTTCTCCCGGTATGTTGAGTTTTTGCGTTGGCATCGTGGGCCGGTTAAGTGCTAACAGCTGGTCTCTATTGTACTGCCTCCTGCAAGAAACAGTGGCTCCGTCCACTGGCTCAGGAGACATTTGGGCGATCTACGTGTTTGGATGGAATAAAGGTGACACTGGATCAGAAAGATTGACAAGAAAGCCAGATAGTAAATAGAAATAGGCAGAAATTTATCCGCTGTTGCAAAAAGGCAGCCTACTCATGTGGCGCCGGAAGGTCATCTATAGAAATATGTATTATTATACATGTTCAATTTCAGCCTCCTACAACAACTAGAAGTGGGTCAGGGGTAATTTTTTAATGAACAGCCCTTGTATATCTGAAATAAAATGTGAAGGCAGTGTATCAGTCCATGCAGATAAAGATGTTACTGTTTCCTAAATATGGCTTGAAATCAAAACATTTGTGAAATACATCTCACAAATTAATACTGTATTGTAATAATTATCTCTGTAAATGAAATGTTTATAAACTTGCCCCATCATCGCCATTTAGTTCTGACATCACATGTAAGGAATGCTGTACTACTTAGCACGAAAACATACACATACACGCACGGTGGCGCAGTGGTTTAGCACTGTGGCAGCACAGTTTTACCCTCGGCCGGGGGATCGCGGGGATCATGAGGTCGTGGGTTTGATCCCAGCCCCCGACCAACAGTGAGCTGTGTGGAGTTTGCATGTTCTCCCCGTGTTGCGTGGGTTTACTCCGGGATTTCTCCGGTTTCCTCCCGCATACCAAAAACATGTAGGTTTAGGGCGCTCGCGCACGCAGCGACCAGCAGCCGGTGGCTTGTCACCAGACTGCAAACCAAGTCTACCTACGGGTACAAATAAGTAAAAAAAAAAAAAAAAAAAAAAAAAAAATACTCATGTAACCCAATAAGTCTAGTGTCACAAGCAAAACATATTATGCACAAGATCACTGTAGTCTGACAATTATGAAGAAGACAGATTTTCAAAAAAATTACTGAGCTCCTAATTCATTTATCTGTCCTCTCGTGTACAAAGATCCATATGCATGGCTCATGTGCAGCAAGAAAGTATTGCGCATGCACTAAATATAAAATTATAAAATTATAATTTTTGCCCTGCCTTATCCCATTTGTTTATTGTGAATGTAGGCTAACTTCCTGTTTCAAGCCCTTGCAACATATGTTTTTTGCATTAAAATTTCATGCTTTAAACAGCTGCAATATTATGGCAGTAATATTTTAAGATCTTTTTTTCACTTTAGTGCTGCTTTGTCACAATTTAAGCTAAGATAATCCTTTTAGTCCCACAAATTTACAGTATTGCAGCAGGAAATGCACAGTTGCACTAACAGCAATAATAAAAAGGGCAAAAACAGTATGTACACAGTGCAAGAAGTAAAAAAGTAGAATAGTTTTACAGTTAAAATAGTATTTATAGAATTAGAGTTAAATTATTCAGCTATTTATATATTAACAGTATACTTCACAGTTGAATGAGTAGTGTTGTTGCAACCTTTAACAATAATAATATTAACACTGTGTTGGAAACAAGTGTTCTTTACTGTGCAAAGTAGCAGTGTTATGTACAGTCTCTGAGTAGTGCAGATTGTAGAGTCGAACAGGAAGGACCTGCGAGACCTCTCCCTTGCGCACCTCGGATGGAGCAGCCTTCTACTGAATAAGGTCCTCAGTGCACTCATCGTATCCCACATGGGGTATAACTTGGACTCCAGTAGAGATGATAGCATAGTCACCATCCTCATCTCTCCTATCACCTCCACTGGGTTGAGGCTGCACCCCAGAACAGAGCTGGCCTTCATAATCAGCCTGTTCAGTTGCTTCCTGTCAGCAGCTGTGATGCTGCTGCCCCAGCAGATCACTCCATACCCGATGGCTGATGCCACCACAGAGTTGTAGATGGTCTTGAGGAGTTCCCCCTGCACTCCAAAAGACCTGGACCTTTGAAATGTGGAATGAATTACTGTTACAAAAGCTGAGTGGTGATCCTACCTGTGTTCATCAAGTATGGATGAATAACCATGAACTGGCCAAGTGACCGCCATAGGAGGTTAAACACCATTTTGGGTGAATGAAAGCTTGAGGGAATTGCAGCTGTTTAGTTTTAAACACTTTGTGAAAGCGTTTTTTTGTTCATGTATTAAATTTGCCCCAGCCAGGTTATTAGACACCATCAACAGATTTGCTTGTATGAGGAAAATACATCTGCAGATGCATAAATGAAGAAACACATAAACTCAGTATGATGTAACAGTGATCGTAATTGAATTTTTCTATGATCTTAAGAATGTTGTTTTTGTGTGCATTTCAGAATACATGTGAGCATGTGTGTGAGTTTCTCAAGTAAAATGCAGTTGCTTAGCAGACTAAATGAGTGGTCCACTGGGTAGACAACCCCAGATTACTCGGTTCTGCAGTAATAGGTTTTGGCAGCTGTGTAATTTGTGTTGATTTATCCTTGACCTTGAAAAGCTCTGCTTCTGCAATGCAGGTGTCATTGGTAAGACATGCAAATGCACACACCCACTTACCCACAAAAAAGCATGTACATGCAAGCGCCCAAGAGAAACACTGTAATAGGTAAAAAACTGCACATCAGCCCATCCCTCTCAATTCACACACACACACACACACACACACACACACACACACACACACACACACACACACACACACACACACACACACACACACAAAGACACAGATTTAGTGTTAGCAGGTCAATGACCAATTCCATTTTCACAGGCAGGTAATGTGGTTGAATGGGTCACTAGTTAGATGGGGCATTAGCTACTTAGTATTTTATCTAAGGCTCCTGAAAACATTACAGGTATTTATTACAGACCTCTTAATCTCTATGTAAAGTGCATAATTTATCCAAAATGTCCGTTTTCTTTTGGCCACTTTTTTAAATAGGCTTTGGCTAATAAACACAGCGTATACTGTATATCAGTGCTTTGCAAGTACACAGAAATCAGAATTTATTTTTACCTAAACATTTAACATTTTCCAAAAATGTTGAGAATTCAACTCTCTGCTTTTCAATCAAGGATTTGGTTGGCAAACAAAGCTTGGTATTCATGAAGTGATAACTGAATAGCTTTAAAATCATTTAATGACAATTTCTAGACACTGCAGTTATCTTCACAATCATTCAGAAACTGTTTTGTAACTAACAGGTGTTTCTTTCTTCAAATCTCACTGTATTTAACTTTTCTCTGGCTTGTTTATTGTTGAGGCTTTGTGTCCTTTTCGCTTAGAATACTTCTTCACACAAAAACAATCAATACTTTCTTACTTGGGATACTTCCATTTTACCACCTCTCAGTTCTTAAATGGCTTCTTGTGAATGTGCCGGATCTGATCAATGACCGCACAAGAAAGGAAGGAGGCAGTTATCTTAAGATGGAAAAAAACTGTAACGTTTATTTTTATGTACTGCTTGCACATAAATATACACAATATTACATCTATACTGTATATACACAGTCTTCTTTTTTCTGTACAAGCATGTGGACATGCACACACGTACCCACAGATTGTAGGTCTTTACCACTTGAAAACAGAAGTTAGCTTTATTTATTTTTAACCTTTTATTTAACCAGGCAGGACAGATTAAGAACACATTCTTATTTACAACTGTGGCCTGGGGGGAAGGGGCAAGGGACAACTCACATTCATACCTCCCCAGTTGATGCCTATTAACCTAACCTGCATGTTTTTGGCCCCTGTGGTGGGAAACTGGAGAAATCCCAGAGTAAACCCGCGCAGACACGGGGAGAACATGCAAATGCCACACAGAATGCAGATGGATAATTCCATATTTCTTTTCTAATGTGTCTTCAATGACCAAATAAATACAAACAACATTTGACATACCTGTTGTTGTAGCTATAAGAAGAATCCAGCTCTATTGTCATTCAGTCCATTATGTACAGTAGAACGAAATTACATTTCTCCTATCTACAATGTTAATCACATCTAGAATCAGAGGGGTCACTGTCATGCAAGGTGCCACCACAAACAACTTCTCGTTCCCCCTTTCTATTATGCTGAGCACCAAGATAAAAGGCGAGATAAAAAAATGGTTCCAAGGTTGTCATAGCCAGGAGCGGCACTGGGGTTAAGCTCCCAGTGCTCATAAAATGCTCCTTACAGCGTGCGTCTCAAAGCCTCGGACAACTAAGTCCAACTCCTAGCCTGCCCGTGTGGTTTAGTCTCTAAGCCCGGCGGAACTGCTTTTACTAATAGGAGAAGGGGCGAGGGCGGATCTCTGGCGCCTTAAAACCAGATGCTTCGGGTAGATGATGGCTCGTCAACCTGGGAAGGTAGCCCATCTAGGGGAAGGTAAACCCTGATTTCAAACCTCCGCTGCCTTGTGGCACACCCGGTCACGGGAAAGGCTTCGGGAGTCAACCCTGAGGAAAAATCCGGAGTCGGAGCCCCTAAGGCAGTTCTCTGTTGTGCTCAACATCGTTCTGGCAGCTCCTGCGACGGCGCTGGTGCCAAACTATAGCAGCCCTGCAGTTCCTTTGGATTCATCAGTGACGTGGAGAGGGGGGACATGCTGCATGGGTAACATCTTGTCCTCCATATCTTCCTGCCCAGGCTTGAATCCTACCAACGCCCAATGCTGGAAGGTAGAACACCGGTGCGCATCGGCCTGTTCAGCCACAGGCGGTGCTGTTCCAGCAGAGTAGACGTTTAGGATTCTCTTCCATGGTCATCATAGACCGACGGAGGCCGACAAGAAGATAAAAGGCGGGAAGTACCATTTTTATATGGTGTTTGGTATGACCCGGCTGGGACTTGAACCCCCAACCTCCCGGTTGTGGGGTGGATACTCTGTTGACTAGGTCACCACTCTGGTGGTGCATTATGTCAATTATGTCAATATTAAGTAACATTATTTATTAAAAAAAAGAGGTCATACATCCACCAAGGCCCCATCCGTCCCTCCCTCTGTCCTTCTGTCTTTCTGTCTGTACATTGTAAGATAGGGCTTTGATGGAAGTATGTGCTCATAGGTCACCTCCAAAATCTAATGGGTTCATCTGTAGCACAAGTTAGCACAAGGGTCACCTCTGATAAAAAAAAAAAATTATTACAATCCATCCAGTAGTTTTGGTGTAAGCCTGTTAAAACATTGCAAGAGTGCATACCTCCAATTACCTCAAAAATGTAATGGGCTTATCCCTATCCCAAGGACCACCTCTGGTGAAAATTTCATCAAAATTCATCCAGTAGTTTTTGTGCAATCCTGCTGCACAAATACAAACAAGGGCCTTGGTAGAGGTATACACTCTCACCCTCCTTGGCGGATTTCTCCTCCTGTCATGAAGCGGAGCATGGGGGAAGCACCGGTCGCACACTTCAGGTTTATTTCTTATGGTTTGTACTTTTGCATCTCTGTTTAATTTGTATTTAGTATAGTTTGGTGCATTTGGTTATCTGAGTTTGTCCTTTTGTTGTTGTACTTAGTTTCCTGTTATTTTATCTTAGTTTGGTTATTTTACGTATTTCTGTATTTTATTTTTTTCCTGTTTATATTTGTTCTTATCTCAGTTCTCCCTTTGTGATCTCAGTTTTCATGAGTATTGTTTTGAGTACTTCTTGGGTTTTGTATTCCTTCTTGTTTTTATCTTGGCGGTTATTTTCTCTTTGTGTATTTTGGTCTCTTCCTGTTTCAGAATTATAGTTGGTCTCCTTTTTGTTTTCCTGTACTTTTACTTTCAAAGTCATCTGTTGCTATTATTTCTCTGTGTGACAGCTGTCTGTGTTTACTTCCGGGTGTCAACTTTGTCTCATGATTTCCTGCCCATCTTGGGCAGGAGAGACAAAAACCCAAATGCAGGATAGTGTTGTGCATATTTATTGAACAAAAGAATTCATAACAAAAGCTCCAACAAGCGAACTGAGCAGGTTAAACAGAAAGCTAACATAAACACTCTGCGGTTCATTGGAGAGTATGAGGATAGACCCAAAACGCTCTCAGACGTGACTGCGGAACGGTGGGGAAACAGTACTCACAGAAACTCGACAATGGTCTGTGCTCTGGAGAAGGGGAGACAATCCAATGAACCGGCGAGAGCAAAGTGAATGAGCAGAGCTTAAATAATACAAAGCATAATGGGCAGAGTGAGCACAGGTGTGGGTGAGTGTGTGCGTGTGTGTATGTGTGAGTGAGCTGACTAGTAGACACAGACAATAATGGCATACAGCTGTTGAACAATGACAGGGGAGAGAGGCGTGGCTGTCAGCTGACAGGGGGCAAGGCAACCTCAGGAGGCTCCCTGCCAGTGGCCTGTCACAAAATGAGTGAGGAGAAACCCAAACCATAAACAGACAAATAACAAATGCCAGGACATCACAAGTGAAATAAAACATCCAAACCCAGTTCATGACAACTTTGTTCACAGGCTGTCACACCTGTCAGTGGTTGTCCCAATTACTCATCGCTTATGTCACCCACACCTGATCCTGATGTTCAGTTATTTCTTGTTTGTCTATTTAAGAGATGCTGTGTGGTTTACTCATCGCAGTGTCCTTCTCGTCCCCCGTCTCTCTATTTGTATTGTTGTATCCTCCGGGTGTTCCCTGTTTAGCTGGCGTCTCTATATGCCTCAGCATTTGTGCTGCATTTCTTCTCTTGGTATCCTGTTCCTGCCATTATCTCATGTTCGTAAGTTTTTGTGTTTTTGTGTATTTTTGTACTTTGTGTTTTTTCATTATTAAATTGTGCAAACTCACAGCCTGCGTTTGGCATCTTCAGTCCGTTCTTGTCAGGGCAATTTATGACAGAAGGATGCTGCCAGTTTAGACACCAGCTTCTGTGGGTTTTGCTTTTTCTTTTCTTTCCTGTTATTTTTGTTAGTATCCGTTTTTTCCACTGGCATGGCAGCGTTTACGGACTACAGACAGTGTGGTCTTACTGAGCTGTGTGTTGTGGCATCCAGAAAGTTTAATTTTTGTGTCATCTGACCAGACTATATTCTCCCACCATTTTACTGGCTTACCCAAATGTTGTGATATATATATACTGTGTATATATATGTATATATATATATATATATATATATATATAATTTCTGGGGTTTTTTTGTATGTTTGTGTGGGGAGAGCGGAATAAAGAAGCTGAATTGCTTTTTAATTCAGGTTTATTCAAGCATCACAACATCCCCAGCCTTCTCTCTCAAACGAGCAAAGAGGCTGAGCTACATCCAAGCTTCACATTTATAACATTTCACACAAAGGCTTTTCACACAGATGATTCACACAAAGGAAGAGTCACGTATCCCTGTCAAAACCCTCTATTGACATTTCTTCCTCTTCCAGACCTTCAGTCCCCCACCTGTCTCCTGGGGGTCGGGAAGTCCTTTCATCGTACCCCCGTCCTCTTGTTGTTCCCCGCAGGTGGTCCAGACCCATTGTCCCCTTCGGTCGTGAGGTCAATCTCCATATGTAATCTCAGCATCCACTTTATGCTTAAACATATGTAGGCACAAATACACGGGCTACATTTGTCACACTTAAATGTTTCAGATCATCAAACAGATTTAAACAGACAAAGATAACAGTTTTTAAATGAAGGTGTTTATTATTAAGGGTTAAAAAAAATCCAACCCTACATGGCCCTGTGTGAAAAAGTATTGCCTCCTAAACCTAGTAAGCGGTTGGGCCGCCTGAAGCAGCAGCAACTGCAATAAAACGTTTGCAATAACTGGCAATGAGTCTTTTACAGCGCTGTGGAGGAATTTTGGCCTACTCATCTTTGCAGAATTGTTGTAATTCAGCCATATTGGAGGCTTGTCAAGCATGAACGGCCTTTTTGAGGTCATGCCACATCATCTCATTTGGATTCAGGTCAGGACTTTGACTATGCCACTCCAAAGTCTTCATTTTACTTTTTGTAAGCCATTCAGAGGTAGACCTGCTGTTGTGTTTTGGATCATTGTCCTGCTGCAGAACCCAAGTGCGCTTCAGCATGAGGTCACGAACAGATGACCGGACATTGTACTTCAGGATTTTTTGGTAGACAGTAGAATTCATGGTCCCCTTTACCACAGCAAGTCTTCCAGGTCCTGAAGCAGCAAAACAGCCCCCGACCATCACACTACCACCACAATATTTTACTGTTGGTATGATGTTCCTTTTCTGAAATGCTATGCTATGTTTACGCCGGATGTAACTGTCATGAGCAGGGTTTTTTGACTTCTTTCAAACCCTGCTTCATGACGTTGTGGCTGTCTTTTCCTATTATATTTGTTGTCAAGCAGCGCTTTGGGCACCTTTGGGTTGCTCCGCCCTCTCATTATTTAACTGCCCTTCCTCTCCACTCCAGTCCTGTCTGGGAGCATGTGGGGCTCATCTCCTCTCCAACCAACAGAGTTGTAGCCAGTTCATCTGCTCACTTTTCATTCCAGACTGTATTCATTGAACATTTTGTGTTTTTTTGTTTTGTTAATAAACACGTTCACTTCATCTGCGTTTGGGCTTGTACTAATTCATTTGTGCGCTGCACAAAGACGCAGTGGATGTGACAGTAATTGGGCACACACCTTCCAAAAAGTTCAACTTTTGTCTCGTCAGTCCACAGAGTAGTTTCCCAAAAGTCTTGGGGATCATTGAGATGGTTTCTGGAAAAACTGAGATACAGTAAGCCTTTATGTTCTTTTTGCTCAGCAGTGGTTTTCGTCTTGGAACTCTGCCATGCAGGCCATTTTTGCCCAGTGTCTTTCTTAAGGTGGAGTCATGAACACTGACCTTAAATGAGGCAAGTGAGGCCTGCAGTTCTTTGGATGTTGTTGTGGGGTCTTTTGTGACCTCTTGGATGAGTTGTCGCTGCGCTCTTGGGGTAATTTTGGTCAGCTGGCCACTCCTGGGAAGGTTCACTGCTGTCCCATGTTTTTGCCATTTGTGGATAATGGCTTTCACTGTGGTTTGCTGGAGTCCCAAAGCTTTAGAAATGGCTTTATAACCTTTTCCAGAATGACAGACCTCAATTACTTTGTTTCTCATTTGTTCCTGAACCTCTTTGGATCGCAGCATAATGTCTAGCTTTTGAGGATCTTTTGGTCTGCTTCACTTTGTCAGGCAGGTCCAATTTAAGTGACTTCTTGATTGAGAGCAGGTGTGGCAGTAATCAGGTCTGGGTGTGGCCAGAGAAATTGAACTCAGCTTTCCAAAGATGTGATAAATGTTATGATTCCCCTTGCGCCATTACACAGTGCACGGAGGAAGGAATTAAAACCCACGTGCAGAAGTAGTAGCGTGCACTTTATTGAACAACAAAAAAAATAAAGCTTTGTCCAGCAAACAGTCATGATATTAAACAGAGGGATGAGATTATTGTCATGGAGGACACCAGAAAAGCAGGGATGCCTCTCGGATGCTCAACAGCCTGAGCGTAGCGGAGGGGGATGCCGAGTGCTGCAGTACAACTGTCGGCACAAGGAGAAAGGCAGACATAAACTTATGGGCTGGAGTGGCCCAAGGCAGTCTGTGCTGTCTGGTGAGAGCAGGCAAAGCAGGAACAGCCGCTAACACCAGGTAACCAACAACAGTCAGGTAGGGTTAGTGAAGACTAACAGTCAGGCTGAAAGAACGTAGGGAGTGGAGGCTTACATACACAGAGGGGAAACGCTACTGTGTATATTGCACAGTGATCCGGCGATCTCTTCCCACTCAAACAGAGCTTAAGTAATGACAATACTAATGAGGGAAGGGACTGCCAGTGTGGAAGTGCGTGGGCTGGACCGAATAGAAAACAGGTGTGCATGAGTGAGTGTCTGAGCATGTGAATGGAGATGAATGGAGGCGTGTGTGTGTGCGTGTGTAAAGGAAATACCACTGAGGAACAGCTGATGACACTGATAGGAGGAGGGGGCGTGGCCAAGCTGTCAGGGAGCAGAGGACCCAAAGGGCTCCCTGAATCGCCTGATGGAAAATAAACAATGAAAAGAGACAAAATAGCCACAGTGTCAGAACTGGGTTTGGGACCACCAAATCCAAGTTCATGACAGAGCACCCCTCCCCAAGGGGTGGAGTCCAAACACCCTAGTGACACTAGAAGAAGAACACCACAAACACCATAAGGGAACACCTACCCCAGAGGAAAACGACAACCCAGGGTGGGAGAAGGGGGAAAATAGGAGGTTTGGAGGGAAGCAACAAGTAAATGATACAAAAACAATATACAAACAAGGTGAGGTGAACCCCCTCCCAGCCTCAACCTAAGACCATGCCCCTCTACCCCGGAGCCCAAAGTTCAGGGGGCCGACCAAAGTCCCAGGCCCCAGGGGTGACAGAGGCCAATCAGGTGGTCTATCCAGACCCAAGACCCGTCGGACCGCCTGGGAGAGTGGGTCAGATAGCTGTCCAGAGAAAAAGGGCCACCTGACCCCACAACACAGTTTGTCAGGCGGATGAGCTGGGCCCTTGAGCCACCAGCTCAGAAGCGGCGGCCCAGTAGGCAGTCTCCCCACGGGAAGGGCCAACCAAGGGGGAGACCAAGGAAGGAGAGCCCCGATGTCATAAAGAAGAGACGAGGAAGGAGCCCCACCCCCCGTGGCTCCGGGCTGGGGGACAGTAGCACCTGTGACAGTCCCAGTCCGGACAGCACTGCACCCGCGGTGGCTCCAGGCTGGAGTTCTGCTGCACCCATGGTGGCCTCCGGCCGGAGTTCTGCTGCACCCGTGGTGGCCTCCGGCCGGAGTTCTGCTGCACCCGTGGTGGCCTCCGGCCGGAGTTCTGCTGCATCCGTGGTGGGCTCCGGCTGGAGCTTAGCTGCATCCATGGTGGGCTCCGGCTCTGCTGCACCCGTGGTGGGCTCCAGCTGGAGCACCATTGCATCTGTGGTGGTCCCCATCGGGGACCTCATTGCTCCCGTTGTGGCCTTCCCAGCGGGGGAGGTAGGACTCTCTGCGACTTCCGGCGCTGAACCCGGATCCTTGGAGGTCTCGGGTGGAATTGGCTACTCTCCGATGACCCTGGCTAGGAGCTCCTAACCCAGAGGGAGAGAAAAAGAGACTGAGTCAGGGTCACCAGCAGTGGCAGAGCCCGGTGAAATGAGCCTGGGGGCTGCGGTGAGTTGCCCCGGGCCCTCCTCACCATGAGTTGGGCAGTGTGACTTTGACATAGGCACTGGAGACATTAAAGAGCACACTTGCCTGAACTCGGGCTCCACCGCCATCCAGGACTCTGGCGATCTTGGATGCACTGGTTCTGGAGGTCCGGGAGGTGCTGTATCCACGTTGGCCTCCATCGGGGCGGCTGAACTCATGTCATTGTCATCCGCGGGCATCCCAGGTAGTGGCAGATCCTCTCCGGCGACCCTAGGAATGAGCTTGAGGATGACAGGAAGAGAATGGTTGGGATCGCTGGCAGTGGCGGAGCCCGGCGAGGCAAGATCGAATGCAGCTGAGGGCTGCACCTGACTCCCCTCCCCAAGAGCCAGACAAGATTGCTCCAATTTCCGGGGAAGAGAAACAAATGAGAGCACTTGCCTGGACTTGAGCTCCATCGCTGTCCAGGACTCCGTCGATCCCGACAACGACATCTTGGGCCCAGTCAGCTGGAGGTCTGGTCCGCTGGGTGACTTTGCTGTGGCAACCCTCACAGCAGGCATGATGGTGGTTGTAGTCTCCATGCCCCCGTGCTCCGTCTTCGACACCGAGGGCCCATCTGGCGTGTCAACCGGGGATTGCCTCAACGCCGACCCTCGAACTGAATCCTCCAGGGCCTCAGGTTCCTCCCCCCTCTGGCGACTTGGTTCTGGGGCCAGCAAACTCATAGGAGCACACAGAGAGGATTTGGAGTGGTTAGGTGAAGAGTTATTACATGCCGCTGGAGAAGAGTACTCAGGGGACTGCAAACCCCAAGTCTCCTGGCCAGGGGACAGGCAAAATTGTTCATCAAAAGTTGAAATTAAATGAGAAAGAACTTGCCTGTTTTCCTGGCTCTTGACATTCCCAGTGGCATCCGGGGCATCTCCTCTCCTCTTAATGTCCACCCCAGGCCCGAACTCCTTGGTAGGTGGCAGAGAAGCCTCCCAAACGGGTGCACAAGAAGGTGAGGAAGTGGGAAAAACTGCCTCCTCCACTTCGGTGGACATGAAGGTTGGGGGAGAAGTAGCTGCGGGGAGAACAAACGGCCTGACCAAGTTCCTCTGCTCCTCCCAGGGACGGTCAGTCTCGGCCAGCATGGCACGTCTAAGATCCTCCCTCTCACGGCGTTCCTCCTCCATCTGACAGTCAATCTGTGCTAGTAGAGCCAGTCTCTCCTCCTCTGTCATAACGAACGTGGGTTGGGTGGATCCTGGTCCGGAGGACAAGACAGGTTCGACCGGGGAAGCGCGTCTCCATTCCGCCTTCTTGCGGCGCTCCTTCTCCATCTGGCGGTCTATCTGGGCTAACAAGGTCAGTCTCTCCTCCTACGTCATCACAAGCGTGGGTTGAGTGGACCCATACTCGAGAGGTGAAAGCGGAGCTGGAGCAGGAGAGCTACGAGAGAAGGGGGGCTTCCTCCGTCCCAAGCGCTTCTTCCGTGGCCGGGACGGCTCCAGCGTCGGAGAATCCCTCTCCGACTCCACGTCTGGCTGGGGGAAGATGACTGAGAGGATGTTGTCCACCCTTGGAATTAGCCGGCGGTCTGGATGACGCCATATAATGTCATCCGCGGTGATCCACGCCAGCTGAACATCCTCTGGAGACTGTGGCCACTGCGCAGAAAAGAGAGCCCTGTTCCAACAGGTCCTGTGCTCTCAGCTCCTCGTCACTTCAGACCATCATGGTGTAGCTCGGAGAAAAATGGGGAAAAAGGTGAAAAAGAAAAAACACACCACTAATCTGCTGGGTTTTCTTTTTTAGCCGGATCATTCTGTTATGATTCCTTGTGTGCCATTACGCAGCGCACAGAGGAAGGAATTAAAACCCACATGCAGAAGTAGTAGCTTGCACTTTATTAAACAACAAAAAATAAAGCTTTGTCCAGCAGTCATGATATTAAACAGAGGGATGGGATTATTGTCATGGAGGACACCAGGAAAGCAGGGACGCCTTTCGGACACTCAACAGCCTGAAGGAGGGGGATGCCGAGTATCGCAGAACAGCTGTCGGCACAAGGAGAAAGGCAAACATAAACTTATGGGCTGGAGTGGTCCGAGGCAGTCCGTGCTGTCCGGTGAGAGCGGGCAAAGCAGGAACAGCTGCTAACACCAGGTAACCAACAACAGTCAGGTAGTGTTAGAGAAGACTAACAGTCAGGCTGAAAGTAGAACATAGGGAGTGGAGGCTTACATACAGAGGGGAATCGCTACTGCGTATATTGCGCAATGATCTGGCGATCTCTTCCCACTCAAACAGAGCTTAAGTAGATTCAAGATTCAAAGGCTTTATTATCATGTGCACAGTTAAGAAATGCTACATTTCCTGAGCAATGAAATTCTTACTTTGCTCTCCAAACGAATGCCAAGTTAAAGGTACAGAAACAACAATTCTAATAGGTTATGACACACTAACACAGTAACTCAATCCTAGTACTGATGGATGCTAAGACACATACACCAACACACAGTTAAGCAGTAGAGGAATGAAAATGAAAGTCACCGGATGACTGAAGTGATAGTGGTATATTGATATAAGATAAGCCTTTACTAGTCCCACAATGGGGAAATCCCAGGATTGCAACAGCACAGGTATAGCAACACTCAGAGCAATAATTAAGAAGATAAGAAAATAAGAGCAGTGAATATACATATGTACACATAAATGTATAAATATATATACACAGTGAGGAGCATTGTAGCTAGATGGAATAAACAGCATAACCGTCTATTTAGTTACCCTACATGGTATGAATATGTACCCATACATATTGTCACCCTCCGTAGCGACTGATATTGTCCTAGTTGTGTGCTGGAGGGGACCATTTGTGTAAGTCTGTTGCGTCTTTTGCATTCAATACTATTAAGTCGTCACGTTTTTTTGCTATCAGAGAAGATGTGAACCTGAGATGGCATGAACCTATATACAGTGTACAAATGAGCAGTGTGCAACCTGATGTGAACCTGAGATGGCATAGACTTATGTACAGTGTGCAAATGAGCAAATGCAAAGTAATAAGCAATTAAGTAATTAAGTAATGACAATACTAATGAGGGAAGAGACCGCCGGTGTGGAAGTGTGTGGACTGGACCAAATAGAAAACAGGTGTGGATGAGTGAGTGTCTGAGCATGTGAATGGAGATGAATGGAGGCGTGTGTGCATGCGTAAGGGAAACACCAATGATGAGGAACAGCTGATGACACTGACAGGAGGCGGGGGTGTGGCCAAGCTGTCAGGGAGCAGAGGACCCAAAGGGCTCCCTGAATCGCCTGATGGAAAATAAACAATGAAAAGAGACAAAGTAGCCACAGTGTCAGAACTGGGTTTGGGACCACCAAACCCAAGTTCATGACAATAAAGATGTGATAAATTTATGTTTTAACGGGGGGCAATCACTTTTTCACACAGGGCCATATAGGTTTGGATTTTTTTTTTCCTTTAATAATAAACACCTTCATTTGAAAACTGCATTTTGTTTTTACTTGTTATCTTTGTCTAATAATTAAATTTGTTTGATGATCTGAAATATTTAAGTATGACAAACATACAAAAAAAAAAGAGAAAACAGGAAGGGGGCAAACACTTTTTTCACACCACTGTATATATATGTATATAGGCACATTTCTGTATATACAGTGGTGTGAAAAAGTGTTTGCTCCCTTCCTGAGCTCTCATTTTTTTGTATGTTTGTCACTCTTAAATGTTTCAGATCATCAAACAAATTTAAATATTAGACAAAGATAACACAAGTAAACACAAAATGCAGTTTTTAATTGAAGGTGTTTATTATTATTAAGGGTAAAAAAATTCAAACCTACATGGCCCTGTGTGGAAAAAGTGATTGTCCCCCTGTTAAAACATAAATTAACTGTAGTTTATCACATCTTTGGAAAGCTGAGTTCAAATTTCTAGCCATTTCTAAAGCTTTGGGACACCAGTGGACCACGATGACAGCCATTATCCACAAATGGCGAAAACATGAAACAGTGGTGAACCTTCCCAGGAGTTGCCAGCCGACCAAAACTACCTCAAGAGCACAGCAACGACTCATCCAAGAGATCCCAAAAGACCCCACAACAACATCCAAAGAACTGCAGGCCTTATTTGCCTCAGTAAAGGTCAGTGTTCATGACTCCACCATAACAAAGAGACAGGGCAAAAATGGCCTGCATGACAGCGCTCCAAGACGAAAACCACTGCTGAACAAAAAGAACAAAGGCTTATCTCAGTTCTGCCAGAAAACATCTTGATGATCCCCAAGACTTTTGGGAAAGTACTCTGTGGACTGACAAGACAGAAGTTCAACTTTTTGGAAGGTGTGTGTCCCATTACTTCCGGCGTGAAAGTAACACAGCATTTCAGAAAAGGAACATCATACCACCAGTAAAATATGGTGGTGGTAGTATGATGGTCTGGGGCTGTTTTGCTGCTTCAGGACCTGGAAGACTTGCTGTGGTAAATGGAACCATGAATTCTGCTGTCTACCAAAAAAATCCTGAAGGAGAATGTCCAGCCATCTGTTTGTGACCTCAAGCTGAAGCGCACTTGGGTTCTGCAGCAGGACAATGATCCAAAAAACACCACCACCTCTGAATGGCTTAAGAAAAACAAAATGAAGACTTAGGAGTGGCCTAGTCAAAGTCCTGATCTGAATCCAAGTGAAATGCTGTGGCATGACCTTAAAAAGGCGGTTCATGTTTGCAAACTCTCCAATGTGGCTGAATTACAACAATTCTATAAAGATGACTGGGCCAAAATTTCTCCACAGTGCTATAAAAGACTCATTACCAGTTATCGCAAACACTTGATTGCAGTTGTTGCTGCTAAGGGTGGCCCAACCAGTTATTCGGTTTAGGGGGCAATCACTTTTTCACACAGGGCCATGTAGGTTTGGAATTTTTTTTTACCCTTAATCATAAACACCTTCATTTAAAAACTGCGTTTTGTGTTTACTTGTGTTTTCTTTGTCTAATATTTAAATTTGATGATCTTAAACATTTAAGTGTGACAAACATACAAAAAAAATGAGAAATGAGGAAGGGGGCAAACACTTCACACAACTTTTCACACAGCTGCATATATTCAGAAATGCGCCTGCAACCAATGCCATCATTATGTTTTGCAACAATAAGGTTGCAAGGTCAAGAGAGGTCTTTGCTTCTACTCATCATGAGCTCTTTGTGGTGTCACAATCTGATATTCATAGATCTTTTTAAAGCTATCAGTCAGAGCTTAAAAGCTGAAATTAATTTGCACTGATGGGGGATGGGATGGCTTCCTAACTTCTGACGGATTTCAGCTGGTTTCTTGGCTTTCTATGCCTTTTTGCACCTCTTTTTCTTTGTGTTCAATACTTATTCCTTGTGTCATTCCACTTTATTAAATATAACTTGTTTTATGAACAGAGTTGCCTTGATTTCTTTGCATGTATGGATTACTTGGGTTGTTATTGATATCTGGTGAAAATCTCAGGTCAGTGACTCCATCAGAAATATGTTTAACCTGTTGTACTTCGGTGTACCGTGGGCGGGCACGTCTCTGTGTCCTAGAGCGCACGAGGGCGCCCTAGTATGCACACTGTGCGTCCTAGGGCGCACTGAAGAAAAAAAAAGCTGCATTTCCGTTCTTCCACTACAGACACAGCCGTGAACAGAAAGCCAAAGGAGTGCTTTGATTGGTTTAGATGTGATTGACCTCTCATTCGACTAATAAGAGCCTTGAATTGGGTTTCTTGAAACCTTGAAGAACCAATGACTGAAAGCCTAGCAAGAAGGACCCGCCTACCAACGGCTGCGAATACAGCCAGCCAATTGAAGCACAGAAATTCGAAAGATGTTTTGTATAAGGCTGGGTGACATACAGGCATTCGCCAGTCTTTTTTTCTTACTACTGTTTTTATTTGTTTTGAAAAATCGTTCGCCAAAACCTCAATCATGGAAGCGCAAAACCGCAATAATGGAATTATGGTTTGACCAGGTCTCGTGAACAGAACCACGAGTCCGTAACAAGCGGACCAGCTTCATGTTCGTCTGACAATGAGGAAGAGAAGTTCGCCAGCTACGCTGCTGTTGTGGACAGGTAAGTGTTATAAGCTAAATTATTCTTTATCCCTGAAAATTGTAATCCAAATGACTTTTGACCGATCGGTAAATTACAACTGCGCGTTATCGGTCCGGGTCCGTCATGTTGTGAACCCCCCCGCCCCGCTACTCTTCTGTAGCGGATTGCAGATATATTGCAGATATTTTAGTCCAACTGTGCGTAGTAGACCGCGGCGCACAGAGCGTGTACCGCGGCGCACGAACCGTGTCCAGCGCACGGACTGGACACGGTACGTGCACCGCGTCCGGACCGTGAACGCCCCCCCACCCCCGCTACTGTTCTGTAGCGGATTGCAGATATTTTAGTCCAACTGTGCGTATTAGACCGCGGCGCACAGAGTGTGTACCGCGGCGCACAGCGTGTGTACCGTGGCGCGCGGACTGGACGCGGTTCGTGTGCCGTGTCCGGAGCGTGACCCCCCCCCCCCGGCTACTGTTCCGTAGCGGATTGCAGATATTTTAGTCCAACTGTGCGTATTAGACCGCAGCGCACCGTCACCGCTTTCCGTCATGTAGCGATAGGCGATGTCCGTCCTCTGTAGCGGGTGGGGGTGGGAGTTGTTATCTTCTACATTACAAATATTCTAGTGTAATTTTTAGTGCACTATAGGTTATTTTTTCTTGTTAAAAAAAAAAAAGCCACACATTTTTTACATGGCATACTTCTTTGTGTGTGGGGGCTTGTTTGTTTATTCATTCATGAATGAATGAACAACCCCCCCCCCCCCACACACACACACACAGCCCTTCACCTTTCATTAGAGCCCAAGATGAAGCTTCTACATTGAAACATTCAAAAGTTAGACATTTTTCCAAACTGTGCCATTTGGCACAGTTCAAAAATGCCTGGGAACAACCTAAGAAAAAAGTTGTGTAATATATTCATTTTTTGTGGTATTGTTACAAAATTTTGACCTCAGCTGGATAACACTTGGTTCTACATTTCTGTTGCATTTTCCAGCCCGGATCTGAAGCTGTGTGTTATTTGCAAGCATTTGTATCCAAAAAAACACCCAGGCCAAATTTATTTTCTTCAAGTTCAGCATGTTTAGATGACTGTTACTCAGTGGCCGGAGCACTTAGAGAGATTATGACTGTTTTGCCAAAAAATTCAAAGTGTTTTCTTTTAAATGAGACCAACCCCATGACGATGCTGCAAAGGGTTGAAGAACAGCTTTTGATTTACTTTGGGTACGTTATTTTTTTGGCGTTTTTAGGGAAATTGACCAGAGTGCAAGGGGTTAATGAGTAAAATTTTGACGTGTTCAATGCTTATTTTCCCCGCTATATATTACACCTTTTTTGTTTTAAATTTTGATAGTTAAGACTATGGATACATGACATATCATCATGTGATCACTATTGGCAGATAAAACAATTAAAATTATTTATTGGCATAGGCAAAAATTAGTATTTACAGCCGGTACAATAATATTACAGGTCACAGTCAGGTGTAGCGTTAATCCTGGGTTCCAATTTATAAAATCATTTTTTGCTGAGGAGAAACTGTTTCACACCAAAAGTATGGTCATGAATTGCTTTTCTCACCCAAGGACCAGAACTGTAACACTACCCATCGGCCTAAAAGTGGAAGTTAATCCCTGCTTTGTTTCCTGGAGTCATTTCTCCCTTTCATCTATTTGCCAAAGGAATGCCCCAAATGACAGTTATGGTTGATATTCTCCAGGCTGGAAAGTTAAGATACTTCATTAAACTCAAACAGTCTTGCATTGCCCCCCAGTGACCAACACAGGAATGTTTCCTTCTGAAGTTAAAATATGAATTGTGAACAATGAATTAAATATTTATGTTCTCCAGACTATAATTTCTCAGAAGATATGCCTCAGGACACCATTGAAGACATTGCCGGACTCTGGGATAGACAATTGTGGTTTGAAATGCTTTTATTGATATGATTTGATGTGTGTTGCTTCATTCTTAGGAAGAAATTAATTTTTGCATGCCTACTATCACAAATTAATCACAGTTGCAATGTAGAGATATTGTTTCTTTATTAAGTAGAAAACGTTAGTCACTAAAGTTTGGAGAATTTATGCTTCCATAGGCAGCACACACATTTCAGGAGGATTTCACTTTTCCATATCAAATTTCTCTCTCTCTTTCCTCTGGAAGGCAGCCACCTCAGACCTTTGAACTGACCATTCGGGGTCCAAACCTATCTTCATTACCTTTTTAGTCAGTTTACAACTTCTGCTGAACAAAGAAACTTAATGTAACTGGTCCAACTCAGTTTTCTTGAAATTTAGTGAGATCCTGTCACACCCTGGAAAAAAATTCCTTTGTCCTCAGTTGGGGTTTGGTCAGTCCCTGGAAGGAGCAGATTTTCTGCTCTCACATTTTTTTTTCTCTTTTAAGTAGGCCCAGAGCCTATCATGCTCAGTGAAAATTCTTTTTCTTTAAAGTTCACTTTTTCCTATTTTACTCCTTTTCCTTAAATTAACGTGTTAAGAAGATTTTGTTTGATTTTTACTAAGCTTAAACCAACTTATTCAAACCTCAACACACCGGAAGAAACAGATTTGTGGTTTGCTTTTTTCCCAATTTGATTTTCTGATTGGACTTTGAACAATAAACAAATATTATCTGTAATGTGACCACCTGCCCACATTCCCTTTGCTGTAGATAAGAAGACATCGGCCAGCGTCTACAGCTGTGATCTCGGGAGCATGCCATAACTGTGGTAGAACCTAACTACCAGTCTCTCTCTCAACAGAATCCATGGACATCCAGCTCGATCAAGGTTGGCACGTGGGGGCCTGCTACCCAAGGAGACACAATCTGACTCTGCTTGGCTGATGATCTGTTGTCCAGTTTAAACTTAATTCTTCAGAATATTCCTGGTATAGGTTCTTTAACTCTTTGAGTGTGAAAATTTCCGTGCCCCGAGTGGCAGAGTGCGGCACTGCGCCTTTCTTCTCATTTTGACTTGATCGCCTGCCTTGGGGATTTGTACTGATTTGCCAGTTTCAATAGGTGGCAGACATCCGTTGGAGGACTCGGTGGATGACACGTAATACACCAAAGAAGAACTCATTTCCTTTTCCTGTTTTAGCATTTATCCCAGAAAGCTAATATGTCTGCGATCGTCACAGTCACTTTTTTGGCTTTGTACGCCGAAAATAGCCACGGAATACAAGCAAAATTTATGTGGGATAATCAAGACTTTGTAGATGTGATACAGACTTTAAATTGCCGACAGAATGCAAAATATGGACCATGATGTATGAAAACGCAGCGACCACGCCAGCCAGCCAGCCATCCACCCAGCCAGCCAGCCCCGATTTGTCAACAGTAAATGACTTATTTTTTTTTTTTTTAAATGTACTGATTTCTTGTTCCTATACTTTGAAGATTCTTAAGATGATGAGGTACCTCTGTTTAAAAAAAAAAAAAAAAAAAAACATCTGTCAAGACTGAACCATTCTTTGTGTAAATACGTCCAAAGTCCAGTTTTGACTAAGATATGGAATTTAAAGAGGTGCTGTGACATTATGCAAATTAGATGCGTAAATTTATTCCCATCTGAAACTTTGGATCATATTTTATTGACAAAAAAAAATTACCACTCTTGACCACTAGGGGTTATGTCGCAGTTCGGCAACATACACACTCAGAGGGTTAAACCTAAGGTTTGCAAACCCCTTTCAGAATCAATCAATCAAACTTTATTTCTAAAGCACTTTAAAAACAACTACAGCTGATACAAAGTGCTGTACATCAGGAATAGATGAAATGAAAAGGACATAAAAGACAGTAAATGCAACTAAAAAGGTATAAAACAAAACAAGTAAAAATGACAATCATATAATAAAAGCAATAAAACTACAATCAAAGTTTCATGCTGGATTGAAGGCCAAGGAGCAAAAATGAGTTTTAAGATAAGTTTTAAAAGTGGACAGTGAAGGAGCCTGTCTAATAGGCAAAGGAAGACTATTCCATAGTTTAGGAGCAGCAACAGAAAAAGCTCTGTCCCCTCTTTGATTTTGGTATCTCCAGGAACAGCTGATCAGCTGACCTGAGAGACCAAGCAGGAATGTAAAAGTGAAGAAGCTCAGAGAGGTAAAGCGGGGCAAGGCCATTCAGTGATTTAAAAACAAATAAAAGAATTTTAAAACAAACCCTATAGTGCACAGGCAGCCAGTGGAGGGAAGCTAAAATAGGTGTAATGTGGTCCTTCTTATGTGTTCTGGTTAAAAGATGTGCAGTAGCATTCTGAACCAACTGGAGACGTGCAAGGGAAGACTGGCTGACTCCAAAATAAAGTGCATTACAGTAATCTAGCCGAAATGTGATGAAGGCATGGATTACTGTCTCAAAGTGCTGTTTAGGGAGAATGGGTTTCACCTTTGCCAGTTGCCTTAAATGAAAAAAAAACTGCACTTCACTACTGCAGCAATTTGACAATAGTTTAAAATCACTGTCCATCTTAAAACCCAGATTAGTGACAGTAGGTTGGACAAACTCTGTCAAGGGGCCCAAGTCAACGGGGGGGGGGGGGGACTCACAGGAGCCACTGGGTCCAAACACAATCACTTCTGTCTTCTTTTCATTTAAACTTAAGAAGTTCACTGCCATCCAATAATGTCATTAAGGCATTCGAGAAGTGATTTGATTGACAAAGCCTCCTTCTGCCTTATTGGAACATAAACCTGACAGTCATCAGCATAACAGTGGAAGGAGATGCCATGCTTTCTAAGAATTTAATCCAGTGGAAGCAGATGAAGTGAAAAGAGCAAAGGCCCTAAAACTGAGCCCTGTGGGACCCCACATGACAGGGAAGCAGAGGAGGATACAGAACCAGCAAGGCTTACACACATAGTTCTATCAGTTAAACAGGACCTGAACCATTCCAATGCATTACCAGAAACACCCACAAGTGCTGCAGGCGAGAAATTAAAATTTCATGTTCCACTGTATCAAAAGTGGCGGTTAGGTCTAGCAGAACAAGAACCACATAATCAGCAGAATCAGACATCAAAAGGATGTCATTAAAACTCTTAATAGTGCTGATTCTGTACTATGTAGGGTTTTAAAACCAGATTGGAACACTTCCAGAATATCATGTTCATCCAAAAAAGCCTTCAACTGGAAATAAACTATTTTCTCCAATATTTTTGAAATAAAAGGCAGTTTGGAGATTGGCCGAAAATAAGTCAGCACAGAGTGGTCAAGACCAGATTTTTTAGTTAGGGGTTTAACTAACGCATGCCTAAAATTTGCAGGAACCACACCAGAAGTTAAACTGTTGTTTAAAATGGTTAAAACTGATTGACCAATTCTCGGAAAGCCTTCTTTAATGCATTTTATCAAATGCATTCTGTCTTTTCATTAATCTATGTTCCTTTTCAGAGTAACACCAATTTTCTTTTTTATCAATAGTTTACATATTTTTCTTCATAAAATTGCATCCACTTTTCTTAACCAATGCTATTTTATGGTTTTCCAATTTCCAGTATATTGCCAAGTTAAACTGTTTCCCTTGGTTCTACAAATGTTTGATTCACATGTGATGCTCAGTAATTCAATAACAGTCTATGTTGCTCATGATACATCTTGAATTCCCCGTCTCAAGTCATCTGAATGTGTTAACCTATTCTGACATTTCTTATTAAATTATTGAAAGACATATGTGAGTTATTGTTTGATTTCATGTCCATCTTCTTGATTAAACGCAGACAAGAACTCATGGGGTTTTTGAGACTGATTAATTATTGGTTCAAATAAAGAACTGTTAATAAAATTGTCCATTATTTTGGACTGGTGCCCCAAATGAGCTTATGTGTGTGTAATGAAAAGAAATCTTCATTCCTACTCACATTCATATTTACAGTAATACTTGTACCAACAATAAAACACCTATAAACCCATAATTTCCTACACAGGAGTGACACTCACCTGTGATACTTTTTCAGTGGTGGAAGGGAATGATATGTCAAGCAGCGTAGATAAACAAACATGTCTGCCCCTACAGACATGCGAGGAATAGACAATATGAGGAAATTAATCCACGAATCCCAACAAAAGAAAGACACAACGGCGAAGAAAAAGAACTTAAGCTGCAGCCTCCATTGCTCCGAAAAAACAGACAGTCCCACTCGCTGAAAACTTTGGTAGACCTGCACCGCAGACTCACAACGAGACCCACCACATATGCCCAGTCGCAGGTAATTTTCAGATTCAACCTTACCCAAGTTACGAGCTGTAATTTTTTTTAACATCACACTGAGTCAAAGTCCAAGTCAAAGTGCCTTTATTGTCATTCCATTGTTAATGAACAATGCAACGAAATTGAGATGCTGCTCCCTAAAAACAAACTCTAAACAAACTATCACACTCACAGTTCACTCATGCAATTAATATTCTTGTAATTACAACAATAAATAATGCTTGAAACAAAATTACATAAAAGTTGAATACAATATGTGCGTAGCAATAATGAAAAACATACTGAGCGATAAATACAAAAGACCAGCTTATGCACACAGGGTTGTTGCTACAAAATAACCTAAAATAACAAAAAATATCAGTAGTCTGTGCATGTTACATAAATCCGTTCAAAATACGTACTGCTGGTGGGAAAAAACTATGATTAAACCTAGTAGTCCGGGTTTTATGGGATCTGTACCGCTTTCCCAAGGGGAGCAAGTGAAAGAAGTCATGGCCTGGATGAGCACAGTCTTTAATGATGGCAGTAGCTCTGAGGTACCGAGACCTGGAAATCTCTTCCAGAGAAGGGAGAGAATAGCCAGTGATTTTTTGCGCAGTCTCGATCACTCTCTGGAAGGCTTTGTGGTCTGCGGTTGAACAGCCCTCATACCAAACCGTGATGCCATATGACAGAATGCTCTCAATAGCAGAGTGATAAAATAAAACCAGCAACTGTGCATTCAGGCCATTCTTCTTGAGGAGCCTCAGAAAGTGTAGACATTGTTGAGCCTTTTTTTTGTAGCTATGGTGTTAACTGCCCAGGTAAGGTTGTGAGAAATATGAGCACCCAAAAACTTAAAAGCCTCCACCCTCTCCACACGCTCCTTGCCTATATATAGAGGAGGCGGTTCACTGCTATGCTTCCTAAAATCAATAATGAGTTCTTTTGGTTTTTTTTGTATTCAATAGCAGATTATTATCTGAGCACCATCCCACCAGTTTCTGGACCTCATCTCTGTATGCGGACTCATCTCCTCCTGATATGAGCCCCACTACTGTTGTGTCATCTGCAAACTTCACTATAATGTTTGTGGGATGAACAGGTATGCAGTCATATGTGTACAATGAATACAAAGTGGGGCTCAACACACAGCCCTGTGGCGAGCCTGTGTTAAGCATGACTGTAGAGGAGGAATGGGGTCCGAGTCTAACAGTCTGTGTTCTGTTTGTTGGGAAGTCCTTAATCCAGCTGCAAGTGTGAGTAGGCAGACCAAGCTGAAGCAATTTGGTGATGAGAATGCTGGGAATAATTGTATTAAATGCCGAGCTATAGTCAACAAACAACATTCTTACATAGCTCCCCTTGTCTTCTAAATGGCTGAATGCCGAGTGGAGAGCTATAGCAATAGTATCTTCAGTGGATCTGCCCCGCCTGTAGGCAAACTGGTACCGATCAAAGTCTGGGGGGAGACTAGGCAAAAGATGTTTCAATACCATTTTCGCAAAGCACTTCATAACAATGGGTGTTAATGCTACTGGTCGATAGTCATTCAGACTGCTAATAGTATGTTTTTTTGGTACAGGAATAATGACTGCAGATTTTAAACACTGTGGAACAACGGCTGCCTTGAGAGACAAGTTAAAAATGTCAGTCAAAACAGAGCATAGCTGATCTGCACATGCTCTGAGCACCTTTCCTTGCACTCCATCGGGACCAGTAGCCTTTCTCGAGTGAACTGCTCTCAGTGTCTGTCTCACCTCATGATCCTTCAGGATAAGCACATCAGAGCTGGCATTCAATAACATCTGTGGGTCTGGGTGAGGTGTATTTGCTTCAAACCGCCCGAAAAAGCAGTTCAGTTCTTCTGCCAGTGAGGTGCTGATGTCAAGGATGAGGTGGTTTGGTGTTACAGTTCGAAAAAGATGCTGCTTAGCAGACTATTTTGAAGAGATTTATTCAATCCAGTTTTTATGATGCTGAGTTTAAGTAAGTCTGTAAATCACATGTAGTCTTATTTGTGCTGCTTTATTCAGTTGTGTTAAAATATTACACTGAGTATTTATGCTAGTGCAAATCGTTTTAGTTCCTGTACAGTTGTAATGGGAATGCACTTTATTTATAATGATCCCTGTGGACAGGTTGCATTTATTTATACTGTGTTTCCTCTTGCCCTGATTGTGGCTGTTGTAATGAAAGTCATTAACAGTATCCTCCAAGCCAATTAAAAGGAGGAAGTTTACAGTTCTTTTGAACATGCTACTAAAAATAAATATGTATTTTTTTTTCATATTAAGCTGAGGTAGTTGTCTTATTTTCCTTGGGGAATGTGTCTTTGTCAGTTAATCTTCACTGTAAGAACAAAGGCGGTGTAAACAGGTTGGGAAAAATATGTGCATAGTATATTAGCATCAGCAATAACTATTTTCAAACTATCAGCTATTGGCAAAAACCCCACCATTGTGCATCTCTAATCATTACAATGCAAAAGCCAGCATCAACATACATTGGGGTATTATGTTTAACAGGAAACTGTTAAAATTGTATCAAATTATTTGGTGATATGAGAGAGAGAGAGAGAGAGAGAGAGAGAGAGAGAGAGAGAGAGAGAGAGAGAGAGAGAGATTGATTTTTAAAAGATCTTTAATAAACACACTTGTCCATCAGTCAATACAATTTCTATATCATGCTATGTTACACAGAAAATTAATCCCCCAAAAAACGCCCCAAAAAAAGCTGTCCATCATGAACTGAACAGAGGACATTCTCCAGGGACCAGAGGGTCCTGAAACCTTCCACATCCCCATTCCCCATAAAAAACTGAAAGTCCAGCCTGATTCTGGCTTTAAGTAGCCTCACAAATAAAATTTTGACATCAACATCATTCTCAACATTTTCAAGTTTTCTTCTCCGGCTTACATAGATAGCCAACTTTGCCTGCCCCAAAACAAAGTTCAGTAGTTGACACTTCTGCTTAAAACGACGATTGTACATAAAACCACAAATGAAAACCTGCTTAGAGAAAACTTCCTTAAAAATATGAAAAAGTTTTGTGAGAAGTTCAAAGAGGCCACTCAGGCGCTGACATTCAATAAAACAATGAAAAACAGTCTCCCTAGAGGAACAAAAAACACACTGATCACTGACACTGCTGTTAATCACAGAAACAAAAGCATTGACAGCTATAATACCATGCAGGACCCTCCACTGTAAGTCTCTGACATAACGTTCGGCTCAGGAGACGCACACACACAGGCTCAGAGTAGTTCAAACTGTTTATTAACAACAGGGATGTTTGGGTGCGTGTCTGCGGAATGTTAATGTGTTGGTGGTGGCGTCTGCTTCGGACCCAGAGGCAGGAGACCGTTCAGCCGGCAACCCTATGGGAGAAATTGGACACAGGGTGATGAGCACACACCAACACAGGAGGAGAATAGGCGAGGGAGAGAAGCTTACTTGTTTGGGCAGATGACTGGCGCTTCAAGGATGGAAGCCCGGGAGACAGCCACCTGCAGGGCTCGGTGCAGCAGCGAGGAGAGACGAGGGACGGGATTGTCCGCCGCCGAGGAATCCACCTGTGCACAGGGGAGCAAACTGGAGAGATGAGGTAAGTGATCTTCTTACCGGTAAAGAGGATGCTGAAGAGAATGTGGTAGAAGTCCATGCAAGGGAAATGAAGTCTACGGCTTCAGGCCGACGCTCAGGGCGAGGCGGCTTTTATCCTTCGCCGCTGACGAGTAGCAGGTGCGTGGGCAGGTGGCGCCGCTGATGAATGGCGCGGCGTGACAGTACTCCCCCCTCTAGCAGCGCCTCCTGGCGATGGCTTATCCGGGTGCGCTCGGTGGAAGTCCGCGATGAGCGATGGGTCCAACACAAACGACGGGGGCACCCACTGTCGATGCTCGGGCCCATAGCCCTCCCAGTCCACCAAGTATTGCAACCCACGACCCCGGCGCCGGGAGTCCAGGATGGAGGAGGCGGACCAGGCCGGATGGCCACCAATCATCCGGGGCGCGGGTTGCGCTGCAGGAGGAGGGCAAAGGGGGTCAGTAACCGCCAGTTTCACCTTCGACACGTGGAAAGTAGGATGAATGCGGAGGGAGGGGGGAATAGCCACGCGCACAGCCACCGGGTTGATGATCCGGGTGATGGGGTAGGGACCCATGAAGCGCTGTGCCAGCTTTCTCCTCTCGCCTTTTAGAGTGACGTCCTGGGTGGAAATGTAAACAAGCTGCCCAACTCTGTACGCCGGGGCAGGTCTCCTACGCCGGTCCGCCACAGTCCTGTTGCGCTCCGCTGTGCGCAATAGCGCATGGCGCGCGGCAGCCCAGGTGGAGCGGAACTGCCTGAGATGGGCCCTAACTGACGGGACAGTTACTTCACTCTCCTGCTCCGGAAACAGCGGGGGGTCGTAACCCAGGGACGCTTTGAAGGGGGACATCCCTGTAGCAGAAGAGCGAGCGGTGTTGTGGGCATATTCAACCCAGGCAAGATGGTTGCTCCAGGACGCGGGTTTGGATCTGGACACACAGCGGAGCGCAGCCTCCAGCTCCTGGTTGGTCCTCTCACACTGCCCGTTGGATTGGGGGTGATGGCCAGAGGAGAGGCTCACCTTGGCTCCGATGGCGTTGCAGAAAGACCTCCAAACCTCAGATGAAAACTGGGGGCCCCGGTCCGAGACCACGTCCACCGGAATCCCATGCAGCCTGACCACGTGTTGGACGAGGAGGTCCGCCGTCTCCAGGGCAGTAGGGAGGCCTCGCAGGGGGACGAAGTGCACGGCCTTGGAGAAGCGGTCCACGATGGTCAGGATGGTGTCATAGGAGTTGGAGATGGGGAGTCCGGTGACGAAATCCAGAGCGATGTGCGACCAGGGCCTGCCAGGGACGGGCAGGGGCTGGAGCAGACCCGCTGGAGGGGCATTTCCCGACTTGCAGGTGGCACAGATTGGGCAAGCCCGGGCGTAGCGGGCTGCATCCCTCCGCAGGCCTGGCCACCAAAAGGACCGTTGGAGGAGATCTATCATCCGGGAGGTGCCAGGGTGACAGGTGAGCTTGGAGGTGTGGAGCCAGTGGATGACCTCTCCTCGGACCGCGGATGGCACAAACAGCCTCCCCTCCGGTCCGCCGCCAGGGTCAGGTTCCACCTCCTGTGCCTTCCGGATCTTGCTCTCAATGTCCCACGAGATGGCTCCCACGACGCACGACCTGGGCAGGATGGAGTGGGGCGCCTCCTCCGACTCCACGGGGGCGAACTGCCTGGAGAGGGCGTCAGGCAGGACGTTCTTAGAGCCAGGCCTGAAGGTGATGGAAAATTGGAACCTGGCGAAGAACAGGGACCAGCGCGCCTGGCGGGCGTTCAGGCGCTTGGCAGATCGTAAGTATTCCAAGTTCTTGTGGTCCGTGAGGACCACAAACGGCAGGCTTGCCCCCTCTAACCAGTGGCGCCACTCCTGCAGGGCGAGCTTGATGGCCAAGAGCTCTCTGTCCCCCACATCGTAGTTTCTCTCCGCCGGGGACAAGCGCCGGGAGAAGAAGGCGCACGGTCGCTTGGTGCCATCGTCCGGTGACCGCTGGGACAGCACTGCTCCCACTCCCGTGTCCGAGGCGTCTACCTCTACAATGCACTGCAACGCGGGGTCGACCTGGCGAAGGACCCGGGAGGAGGAGAATTCCGCCTTCAGCGCCTCAAAGGCGGCAGCGACCTCTTCGGTCCACCGGAACGGGACCTTCGGGGACGTGAGGCGGGTCAGTGGTCCAACGATGGCACTGAAGTTGGGAACAAAGCGGCGGTAGAAATTGGCGAAGCCAACAAATTGCTGCACCTGCTTCCGGGATGCAGGTGTAGGCCATTCCACCACCGCCTTTACCTTCTCTGGGTCGGGGAGCACCTTATCGTGGGCGATGATGAACCCCAGGAAGGACGTACTCCTGGCGTAAAATTCACACTTTTCTGCCTTAACGTACAGACGGTTCTCCAGCAGCCTTTGGAGGACCCGCCTCACGTGGACCTGGTGCTCATCCCTGGACTTGGAGAAGATGAGGATATCGTCCAGGTAGACGAACACGAAAAGGCCAATGAAGTCCCGGAGGACGTCATTAATGAGGCGCTGGAAGACTGCAGGAGCGTTGGTCAACCCGAACGGCATCACCAGATATTCAAAGTGGCCGTTCGGGGTACGGAAGGCCGTTTTCCACTCATCTCCCTCCCGGATCCGGACGAGGTGGTAAGCGCTGCGTAGGTCCAGCTTGGTGAACCAGGTCGCCCCCTGGAGGGAGTGGAAAGCAGTGTCCATGAGAGGCAGGGTGTAACGGTCCTTCTCCGTGATATTATTGAGGGCCCGGTAGTCGATACAAGGGCGGAGGGACCCATCCTTTTTCCCCACGAAGAAGAACCCTGCCCCCACGGGTGACGATGATGGGCGGATAATCCCAGCACTTAATGATTCCTTCAGGTAGGCGTTCATCGTCTCCTTCTCCGGCGCAGACAGGCTGTAAAGGCGACCAGAAGGTAAGGGAGCCCCCTGGCGGAGGTTGATGGCGCAGTCATAGGGCCGATGAGGGGGAAGAGACATAGCTTTCGCTTTGCTGAACACCATACCCAGGTCGTGAAATTCTGGGGGCACCAGAGACAGGTCCGGGGGTGCAGCGTCCGTCGCAGGGGGAGGAGCGGACAGAGAGCAGGCAGCGGACTGAAGGCAGGTGCCCATACAGAACGTACTCCATGCCGAGATCCCAGCTGATTTCCAATCCAGGACCGGATTGTGAAGGCGGAGCCAGGGATACCCCAGGATGACGGGCGACACAGAGTTGGGAAGGACGTAAAAGGTCATCTCCTCCCGGTGGTTTCCCGAGATGATGACCGGTAGGGGAACAGTTTGATGTGTCACTCTCCCGAGGGTGGCACGGGAGAGGTGGATCAGGGAGATGGGAGTGTTGAGTGCCTGGCAGCGGATGCCCAATCGGGTTGCCAGGCTTTGTGAAATGAAGCTGCCTTCTGCGCCCGAATCCACCAGTGCGTGGGTGAGGTGCCCAGTAGGGTTATGGCAGAAACGGATGGGCAGCTTCAATTGAGTAAGTGATCCTAACCGATTGACATCCGCGAGGCTTCCAACAGTGACTCGCGGACCCCACCGACTGGCTTTCCGTGGACAACGCTCCACGGTGTGTTGGTCGCCTCCGCAATACATGCAGAGGCCCAACTCACGGCGGTGTTGTTTCTCCACAGGGGAAAGTTTAGTCCAGCCCGTCACCATCGGCTCCGACTCCTCGGGGCGCGATGCTGGCGGCGCCGCCAGGGGGCGAGCTTGGAACAGGTGCGGCGAGGCTCCACGAGGGCGAGAAGAAGAAGACCTCCGCCCCGAGGAGCGCTCGCGCAGCCTGTTATCCAAACTTATCGCTAAGGATGTCAGCTCCGCTAGCGTCCCAGGGATATCCCGACCAGCCAGTTCATCCCTCAGATCACTATTGAGGCTGCGGAGGAACAGGCCACAGAGGGAGCGTTCCTCCCAGCCCAATTCCTCCGCCGCTACCCGGAAGTCGACCGAGTGGTCCGCTGCCGACCGGCTTCCCTGCTGGAGAGCGAGAAGCCGATCGACCTGGACCGTTTCGGTTTGTGAGTGGTCAAAGACCTCCAGAAAGCGCCTCACGAATTGGTCATAGGTGAGGGTGGCATAACTGGGCCTCGCCATTACGGCGTAGGTCCAGGTTAACGCACGCCCCTCCAGAAGATTCCCTATGTAACCAATTCGGCTGTGATCCGAGGGAAAATCTCCGGGCACACGGTGGAACACGGACTCACACTGCATAATAAACCCCCGCGCTCCGCCGAGCTTACCGCTAAAGCGGGCGGGGGTCGGAATCGGCGTGAGCCGAACCGGTGCCACTGGAGCCGGCTGGACGGCCGCTGGAACAGCAGGAGCCGCGCCACCCTGGCGAGTCGGGAGGAACGGCTGTTGGGGGTCCAAGCGGTTCAATCGGTTAGTCAGTTCTAATAATTGATTAAGAACCACCTGTTGCTGATAAACAATCTGATCCACCCGAGCCTCGAGGATGGTAAACCGGTGTGCGAGCCCGCCGTCCGCCGAGCCGCTCTGCTGAAGCCGTACTGACATAACGTTCGGCTCAGGAGACGCACACACACAGGCTCAGAGTAGTTCAAACTGTTTATTAACAACAGGGATGTTTGGGTGCGTGTCTGCGGAATGTTAATGTGTTGGTGGTGGCGTCTGCTTCGGACCCAGAGGCAGGAGACCGTTCAGCCGGCAACCCTATGGGAGAAATTGGACACAGGGTGATGAGCACACACCAACACAGGAGGAGAATAGGCGAGGGAGAGAAGCTTACTTGTTTGGGCAGATGACTGGCGCTTCAAGGATGGAAGCCCGGGAGACAGCCACCTGCAGGGCTCGGTGCAGCAGCGAGGAGAGACGAGGGACGGGATTGTCCGCCGCCGAGGAATCCACCTGTGCACAGGGGAGCAAACTGGAGAGATGAGGTAAGTGATCTTCTTACCGGTAAAGAGGATGCTGAAGAGAATGTGGTAGAAGTCCATGCAAGGGAAATGAAGTCTACGGCTTCAGGCCGACGCTCAGGGCGAGGCGGCTTTTATCCTTCGCCGCTGACGAGTAGCAGGTGCGTGGGCAGGTGGCGCCGCTGATGAATGGCGCGGCGTGACAGTCTCCATGCCTCTTAGGGAGAGGGGCTTTGTAAAGAGCCCTCCAGGCAGGCCGATGCCCTTTTCCTAGTTTAAAATAGGCTCTCCAAGGAGTGTCCACACAGGTGTTCAATCGGTCCTTGTTGAGTGCCATCACCACCAGTCTGTAGAGTGCCTTACCACTGGCTCCTCCAAAGTCCACACCAGTGGGAGCACAGAATGCCAGTAAGGAGCAAGGAGCGACGTCAAAGTCCATATAGAGCGTGAGAGAGGGAAAGGGGTCAGTGCTTTCTGGCTGCAGCGTGCCATTGCTAAAGTCCAAGAGTAGGGAGTGCTCAAGTCCATGAAGCTCCTGTTTCCAGTGTGCAAGAAGACCATCGATGAAACGATTCGACCTGACACCAAGATGAGCTGCTAAAGCTGAGGCGTTGTTGAGGCCAGGACCAGCCAGTTCCACCACTTGCTTCAGAGTGAGAATGTTCCTGGAACACAGCCTATCAAGGAAGGTCCTTCCAACTCCCGGCAGGACACCAAGGCGACCACCAAAAACCAGCGGCTCCCTCAACAACCAGTAGAGGGAATCGCATGGCCCTCTTTGTTTTTTAAAAAGAGTCCACACTGAAAAGAGACTGCGGTAAAAACTGGGTAAAGACAGTGCATTAGAGTTCTTAAAATCCATTAAAAACACAGGGAGGTCTAGCCCAAGCCCAAGGACTCTCTGTAAAATAACACAGGCCAAAGGCCTCCATACCAGGTCCTGGGGGCCCGTCAGCAGTCTCTGTATGAAAGTCAGTCTAAAAGCAGCACCTCTACTAGCTAAATGAATCACTCCTTGCCCCCCCTCCTCTTTGGGAAGAAATAACAGGGCTTGAGGAACCCAGTGGAGTCCACCCCCCCCAAAAAAGGCCACCAAAACAGACTGAATTTTGGACAACAAACCAGCAGGGGGGTCCATGCACATGAGGCGGTGCCACAGGGATGAGGAAACAAGATTATTTAAAATGAGCACTCTTCCTCTAAAAGATATTCTTGGCATTAGCCACTTCCACTTGTTTAGTCTCCCGTTAATCTTCTCTATGACCCCATCCCAATTTTTTTGCTCAAAATGCTGATTTCCAATAAAGACACCAAGATACTTAAAACCTCCTTTTTTCCAAATCAACCCACCCGGCAGCGTAAGCTGATTTTCTAGTTTCTCCCCCACCATCAGAGCCTCGCTTTTTCCCCAGTTTATCTTTGCAGAGGAAAGTTGGCCAAAAAGATTGACACTCCTAACCAGAACGTCAATGTCACTCTGCTTGTTTAGCAGAATGACTACATCATCTGCATAGACCGACAGCTTGAACGTGGTGTCACAGCCAGGAAAAGTAACTCCTGATAGATCCCTTCTCAGGCAGTGAAGCAAAGGCTCTATGGCGAGGGAGTACAGCATCCCTGAGAGAGGGCAGCCCTGCCGAACCCCCCTCTGGACTTTTAAAGGGGCAGACAGGCCCCCATTTATCTTCAGCACACTCTTAATGTCACTGTACAAGACCCGTATCCTGGCTATGAAGCCTGGGCTGAACCCAAAAGCTGTTAAAACTGTCCATAAATATTGGTGTTCAACCCGATCAAACGCCTTTTCCTGGTCAATTGAAATCAAACCAGTTTCTACCGCCAATGAACCAGAGACCTCCAAAATATCCCGAATTAAAGTGACGTTGTCACTAATCAGCCTGCCAGGCACACAGTAAGTCTGGTCTACATGAATGAGCTCGCTCATCACCTTTCTCAGTCTTCGGGCCAGAGCTTTTGAGAGAATCTTGTAGTCTGTGCAGAGCAGAGAGACTGGCCTCCAGTTCTTTAGGCTCTGGAGGTCCCCCTTTTTCGGCAACAGTGTGATGATGGCCCTCCTGCAGGTCGTGGGTAGGGTCCCCCTTTCCAAGCTATCTTGGAGAACCTCCAGCAGGTCTGGACCAAGCAGGGGCCAGAATTCCTTAAAAAAGTCCACAGAGAGACCATCTATGCCTGGTGATTTTCCATTCTGGAGGCTCATTAGCGCCGTATGCAGCTCAGACAGAGACAGTGGAGCATCCAAGCCGGCAACAAGGTCCTCTGAGAGCACTGGAAGACCATCAAGGAAAACCTGGCCCAGTGACGTGTCCTCCCTCCACTCTGCTCTAAACAATTCACTGTAAAAGCTAGCAGCGTGTTTCCTGATCTCTGCTGCCGTGGAGATTGTTCTCCCGTCATCGCCCAACAAGGAGTGAATGAGCTTTCTCTGTCCATTTTTCCCCTCCAGTCCAAAAAAGTACTGGGAGGGCGAGTCCATCAGAGCTACATCCATGTAGCGTGAGCGGACCAGAGCACCCTGTGCGGTGACCCCTAGCAAGCTAGCCAAGGCTGACCTTTTTGACTTGAGAGCCTCTAAGTGCTCCTGTTTTCCTGTAGAACTGAGCAACTCCTCTAGTTCTACCACCTCAGTCTCCAGAACTTTCAAGGATTGGGTCAAGCTACGAGTGACATTTTGAGTGTACTGTTGGCAGAGTTGTTTTATCTGGGCCTTACCAAAATCCCACCACAATTGGAGAGAACTAAAAGAGGGTTTTTGTTCCCTGTGTGACTTCCAAACATCATGAAAAACCTCTTTAAAAAACACATCATTTAAAAGTGTATTGTTAAAATGCCAAAAAGCACTCTTACACTTTACATTTTCAATAAACACAGAACAAAACAGCAGGCAGTGATCAGTGAAACCAACAGGACAGATACAACTATTTTTAAAAACACTCATTTGATGTTTAAAACCATAAAAACGGTCTAACCTAGCCATAGATAAAAGGTTATCTTTGACACGGCTCCAGGTGTACTGCCTCTGGTCCCCATGATGTGATCTCCACACATCGGCCATTTCATGTGTTTTCACCAGTTCTCTCAGCCTATTGGCAGAAGCAGGGTGAGGCTCCTGATGGTTCCTGTCTAGTCTGTGGTTTAATGTACAGTTAAAATCACCCCCCAGAAATAAAAAACTATTTGGATCACAGGACTTAACCGTATCCGAAAGCACGTCAAAGACCCTGATCCTCTCTGCTCTCTGTGTTGGCACATACACGTTTATAAAAACGAAGTTCACGTTTTCAAACTGTACCTTTAATAAGAGGAAATGACCTCTCACCACCTCTTCTACCTCATAAGAGACAGGCACACAACCCCTAGAGAAAAGTACAGCCACCCCCCCACTGCTACTGGATTTGTGGCTAAAAAAAAAGCAGCCATCCCACTCTTTTCTCCAATGGCTCTCAATGTCCACAGTGCTGTGAGTCTCCTGGACCATCAGCACGTCAAGTTTCTTTAAATTAAAAAGCTTGTATAAAGAGGCCCTTTTTACATCATCCCTGGCCCCATTAATATTGAGAGTGCCAATTCTAAGGTGGGGCATTAAAAAGGATAAAAATAGGGTACAGTAAAAAAACACACACATAGCATAAAAGGGAAGAAACAAACTAAGAGTCAACATGACTGTTAGTAATTTGCAATTTCAGTTTAGCAACCAGTTTCTTTAAACGATAAATTTCCTGATCAGTGAAAGTCTCATTCCCATCATTCAGTTTCATAAATTTGCGAGCTGATGCCACGAATAACTCCAGATCTGGAAAGTAATTTTCCACTTTCACAGCTCTGCTCCCCTTAGTCACCTGGAGAAATTGCCTAATTTTAGTAAAACAATAGGAGCTTTGCTCCTCCTGCGTCTGCGTCTGCATCAGTTCAGACTCATCTCCACTTTCGTCAGAAACGCTCTCATTCAGTAAATCTAAATTCCCAACCCTACTAGATTTAGCAGAGCTCTGCAAGTTTTCCACACTTTTCCTTTTTTGTGCAGCTTTAAAAGGATCCTCTTCAACAAAACTACATTCCTGCATTTCTTCATGAAACGCAACGTTTGTCATGCAGTGTTTGCTCTTTGTGTCCGCTACAGCCTCAAACCGCTCCTCCCCCGCCTGCAAAGTCTGTTCATTCACGTTCCTTCGTTTAACTGCACTTTTACTTACACCCTCCACCTGTTTACCCCGGGCGACAGGCTTGTCACAATGGTCAGAGCTGCCGCCAGACAGAAATTCCCCACCATCACTGTTTGGGGGGGCAACTACCGCGCCCGCCGCGCCCGCCTCTGCTGGGGTGGCCGCGGACGCCCCAGCACAAGCGGACGCGGACGCCCCCGCAGAAGTAGAAGCGGACGCGGCCGCAGACGCGGCCGCAATTGCGGCCGCGACCGCCCCAGCAGAAGCGGGCGCCGCAGCGGCAGCCGCCGCACCACATGTAGCGCTACCCTCCGGACCACCAGAAACAGCGGCGTCACCTTTCTTACCGCCAGTGCTCTTTGTGTTCGCCTTTTTAGGACATGACCTAATAAGATGGCCTTCTGCGCCACACGCAAAACACTTCATGGTTTCAGATGTTGCAAACACCAAGTAGCTAAAGCCGTCAATCCTGAAATTAAAAGACGCGTTCAGTTCAGCAGAGCTGTCTTTCACCACCATGAAACACTGCCTCCTATGACATACAACATGCTTCAGCAGGGGTGATTTACTACCCAGAGAGACCATTCTGATAGGGGACACAACCTGGCCAAAACGGGACAACTCTCTAATCAGCTGATCATTTTTAACGAAAGGAGGAGCGTTTGAGATGGTGATCCTCCTAGACGGGTTCGCCAGCGGTAAAACGGGAGTAAAAGTGTCACCTAGGACCACTCCCTGTGCCACCACCTGATCAGCTTTTTCAGTCGAATCCAGAAAGATCACAATTGCGCTGTTCATCCTCGATGCTGATTTTATGCTGCCATGCCCAACCACCTGTCCTACAGTGAGGCTGGCCTCCTCCACAGAACAGGGAACTGTCGGGAGGATTCTCACGCCATGACGCCGGGTTAAGCGCTCAAACTCCACACCACCATCAATCACCGGCATGATGCCGGCCGGGAAAAACCGGCAGCAGAAGCTACCGTTCCCCAACACACTCACTCCAACACTCACACCCCAGCACACACACACTCAACCCACTATATTAAACACACACACCTCAAACACACAAGATAGAGAAAAAGTTAGAAAATACAAAGTTTAAAGTACTCACTCGACACCACTCCACACCCCTGCTCCCACAAACGCCCACGCATGCGCACGAGAGAGAGAGAGAGAGAGAGAGATTTTTTGATTTTTAAAAGATCTTTAATAAACACACTTGTCCATCAGTCAATACAATTTCTATGTCATGCAATATTACACAGAAAATTATTCCCCCAAAAAACGCCCCCAAAAAAGCTGTCCATCACGAACTGAGCAGAGGACATTCTCCAGGGACCAGAGGGTCCTGAAACCTTCCACATCCCCATTCCCCATAAAAAACTGAAAGTCCAGCCTGATTCTGGCTTTAAGTAGCCTCACAAATAAAATTTTGACATCAACATCATTCTCAACATTTTCAAGTTTTCTTCTCCGGCTTACATAGATAGCCAACTTTGCCTGCCCTAAAACAAAGTTCAGTAGTTGACACTTCTGCTTAAAACGACGATTGTACATAAAACCACAAATGAAAACCTGCTTAGAGAAAACTTCCTTAAAAATGTGAAAAAGTTCTGTGAGAAGGTCAAAGAGGCCACTCAGGCGCTGACATTCAGTAAAACAATGAAAAACTGTCTCCCTAGAGGAACAAAAAACACACTGATCACTGACACTGCTGTTAATCACAGAAACAAAAGCATTGACAGCTATAATACCATGCAGGACCCTCCACTGTAGGTCTCCATGCCTCTTAGGGAGAGGGGCTTTATAAAGAGCCCTCCAGGCAGGCCGATGCCCTTTTCCTAGTCTAAAATAGGCTCTCCATGGAGTGTCCACACAGGTGTTCAACCTGTCTTTGTTGAGTGCCATCACCACCAGTCTGTAGAGTGCCTTACCACTGGCTCCTCCAAAGTCCACACCAGTGGGAGCACAGAATGCCAGTAAGGAGCAAGGAGAGAAGTCAAAGTCCATACAATGCGTGAGAGAGGGAAACGGGTCCGTGCTTTCTGGCTGCAGCGTGCCATTGCCAAAGTTCATGAGTAGGGAGCGCTCAAGTCCATGAAGCTTCTGTTTCCAGTGTGCAAGAAGGCCATTGATGAAGCGATTTGACCTGACACCAAGATGAGCTGCTAAGGCTGACGCGTTGTTGAGGCCAGGACCAGCCAGTTCCACCACTTGCTTCAGAGTGAGAACATTCCTGGAACACAGCCTATCAAGGAAGGTCCTTCCAACTCCCGGCAGGACACCAAGGCGACCACCAAAAACCAGCGGCTCCCTCAACAACCAGTGGAGGGAATCGCATGGCCCTCTTTGTTTTTTAAAAAGAGTCCATACTGAAAAAAGACTGCGGTAAAAACTGGGCAAAGACAGTGCACTAGAGTTCTTAAAATCCATTAAAAACACAGGGAGGTCTAGCCCAAGCCCAAGGACTCTCCGTAAAATAACACAGGCCAAAGGCCTCCATACCAGGTCCTGGGGGCCCGTCAGCAGCCTCTGTATAAAAGTCAGTCTAAAAGCAGCACCTCTACTAGCTAAATGAACCACTCCTTGCCCCCCTTCCTCTTTGGGAAGAAATAACAGGGCTTGAGGGACCCAGTGGAGTCCACCCCCCCCAAAAAAGTCCACCAAAACAGACTGAATTTTTGACAACAAACCAGCAGGGGGTCCATACACATGAGGCGGTGCCACAGGGATGAGGAAACAAGATTATTTAAAATGAGCACTCTTCCTCTAAAAGATATTTTTGGCATTAGCCACTTCCACTTGTTTAGTCTCCCGTTGATTTTCTCTATGACCCCATCCCAATTTTTTTGCTCAAACTGCTGACTTCCAATAAAGACACCAAGATACTTAAACCCTCCTTTTTTCCAAATCAGCCCACCAGGCAGCGTAAGCTGACTTTCTAGTTTCTCCCCCACCATCAGAGCCTCGCTTTTTCCCCAGTTTATTTTTGCAGAAGCAAGTTGGCCAAAAAGATTAACACTCCTAACCAAAACGTCAATGTCACTCTGCTTGTTCAGCAGAATGACTACATCATCTGCATAGGCCGACAGCTTGAACGTGGTGTCACAGCCAGGAAAAGTGACTCCTGACAGGCTCCTTCTCAAGCAGTGAAGCAAAGGCTCTATGGCGAGGGAGTACAGCATCCCTGAGAGAGGGCAGCCCTGCCGAACCCCCCTCTGGACTTTTAAAGGGGCAGACAGGCCCCCATTTATCTTCAGCACACTCTCAATGTCACTGTACAAGACCCGTATCCTGGCTATGAAGCCTGGGCTGAACCCAAAAGCTGTTAAAACTGTCCATAAATATTGGTGTTCAACCCGGTCAAACGCCTTTTCCTGGTCAATTGAAATCAAACCAGTTTCCACCGCCAATGAACCAGAGACCTCCAAAACATCCCGAATTAAAGTGACATTGTCACTAATCAGCCTGCCAGGCACACAGTAAGTCTGGTCTACATGAATGAGCTCACTCATCACCTTTCTCAGTCTTCGGGCCAGAGCTTTCGAAAGAATCTTATAGTCCGTGCAGAGCAGAGAGACTGGCCTCCGGTTCTTTAGGCTCTGGAGGTCCCCTTTTTTTGGCAACAGTGTGATGATGGCCCTCCTGCAGGTCGTGGGTAGGGTCCCCCTTTTCAAGCTATCTTGGAGAACCTCCAGCAGGTCTGGACCAAGCAGGGGCCAGAATTCCTTAAAAAAGTCCACAGAGAGGCCATCTATGCCTGGTGATTTTCCATTCTGGAGGCTCATTAGCGCCGTATACAGCTCAGACAGAGACAGTGGAGCATCCAAGCCGGCAACAAGGTCCTCTGAGAGCACTGGAAGACCATCAAGGAAGACCTGGCCCAGTGACGTGTCTTCCCTCCACTCTGCTCTAAACAAGTCACTGTAAAAGCTAGCAGCGTATTTCCTGATCTCTGCTGCTGTGGAGATTGTTCTCCCGTCATCGTCCAACAAGGAGTGAATGAGTTTCCTCTGTCCATTTTTCCCCTCCAGTCCAAAAAAGTACTGGGAGGGCGAGTCCATCAGAGCTACATCCATGTAGCGTGAGCGGACCAGAGCACCCTGTGCGGTGACCCCTAGCAAGCTAGCCAAGGCTGACCTTTCTGACTTAAGAGCCTCTAAGTGCTCTTGTTTTCCTGTAGAACTGAGCAACTCCTCTAGCTCTACCACCTCAGTCTCCAGAACTTTCAAGGATTGGGTCAAGCTACGAGTGACATTTTGAGTGTACTGTTGGCAGAATTGTTTTATCTGTGCCTTACCAAAATCCCACCACATTTGGAGAGAACTAAAAGAAGGTTTTTGTTCCCTGTGTGACTTCCATACATCATGAAAGACTCCCTTAAAAAACACATCATTTAAAAGTGTATTATTAAAATGCCAAAAAGCACTCTTACACCTTACATTTTCAATGAAAACAGAACAAATCAGCAGGCAGTGATCAGTGAAACCAACAGGACAGATACAACTATTTTTAAAAACACTCATTTGATGTTTAAAACCATAGAAACGGTCTAACCTAGCCATAGATAAGAGGTTATCTTTAGCATGGCTCCAGGTGTACTGCCTCTGGTCCCCATGATGTGATCTCCACACATCGGCCATTTCATGTGCCTTCACTAGTTCCCTCAGCCTATTGGCAGAAGCAGGGTGAGGCTCCTGATGGTCCCTGTCCAGTCTGTGGTTTAATGTACAGTTAAAATCACCCCCCAGAAATAAAAAAACTATTTGGATCACAGGACCTAACCGTATCTGATAGCATATTAAAGACCCTGATCCTTTCTGCTCTCTGGGTTGGCACATACACGTTTATAAGAACCAAGTTTACGTTTTCAAACTGTACCTTTAGCAAGAGTACATGTCCTTTCACCACCTCTTCTACCTCATAAGAGACAGGCACACAACCCCGAGAGAAAAGTACAGCCACCCCTCCACTATTATTGGATTTGTGGCTAAAAAAAATGCAGCCATCCCACTCTTTTCTCCACTGGCACTCAATGTCTATAGTGCTGTGAGTCTCCTGGACCATCAGCACGTCAAGTGTCTTTAAATTAAAAAGCTTGTATAAAGAGGCCCTTTTTACATCATCCCTGGCCCCGTTTATATTAAGAGTGCCAATTCTAAGGTGGGGCATTAAAAAGGATAAAAATAAGGTACAGTAAAAAAACACACACATAGCATAAAAGGGAAGAAACAAACTAAGAGTCAACATGACTGTTAGTAATTTGTGATTTCAGTTTGACAACCAGCTTCTTTAAACGATATATTTCCTGATCAGTAAAAGTCTCATTCCCATCATTCAGTTTCATAAGCTTGCGAGCTGATGCCACAAATAACTCCAGATCTGGAAAGTAATTTTCCACTTTCACAGCTCTGCTCCCCTTAGTCACCTGGAGAAATTGCCTAATTTTGGTGAAACAATAGGAGCTTTGCTCCTCCTGCGTCTGCGTCTGCATCAGTTCAGACTCAGCTCCACTTTCGTCAGAGACGCTCTCATCCAGTAAATCTAAATTCCCAACCCTACTAGATTTAGCAGAGCTCTGCAAGTTTTCAGCACTTTTCCTTTTTTGTGCAGCTTTAAAAGGATCCTCTTCAACAAAACTACATTCCTGCATTTCTTCGTGAACTGCAACGTTTGTCATGCAGTGTTTGCTCTGTGTGTCCGCTACAGCCTCAAACCGCTCCTCCCCCGCCTGCAAAGTCTGTTCATCCACGTTCCTTTGTTTAACTGCACTTTTACTTACACCCTCCACCTCTTTACTCCGGGCAACAGGCTCGTCACAATGATCAGAGCTGCCGCCAGACAGAAATTCCCCACCATCACTGTTTGGGGGGGCAACTACCGCGCCCGCCGCGGCCACCCCAGCAGAGGCGGCCGCGGACGCCCCAGCACAAGCGGACGCGGACGCGGACGCGGACGCGGTCGCAGCCGCGACCGCCCCAGCAGAAGCGGGCGCCGCAGCAGCATCCGCCGCACCACATGTAGCGCTACCCTCCGGACCACCAGAAACAGCGGCGTCACCTTTCTTACCGCCAGTGCTCTTTGTGTTTGCCTTTTCAGGACATGACCTAATAAGATGGCCTTCTGCACCACACGCAAAACACCTCATGGTTTCAGAAGTTGCAAACACCAAGTAGCTAAAGCTGTCAATCCTGAAATTAAAAGACGCGTTCAGTTCAGCAGAGCTGTCTTTCAACACCATGAAACACTGCCTCCTATGACATACAACATGCTTCAGCAGGGGGGACTTGCTACCCAGAGAGACCATTCTGATAGGGGAAACAACCTGGCCAAAACGGGACAACTCTCTTATCAGCTGATCATTTTTAACGAAAGGAGGAGCGTTTGAGATGGTGATCCTCCTAGACGGGTTAGCCAGCGGTAAAACGGGAGTAAAAGTGTCACTTATGACCACTCCCTGTGCCACCACCTGATCAGCATTTTCAGTTGAATCCAGAAAGATCACAATTGCGCTGTTCATCCTCGATGCTGATTTTATACCGTCATGCCCAACCACCTGTCCTACAGCGAGGCTGGCCTCCTCCACAGAACAGGGAACTGTCGGGAGGATTCTCACGCCATGACGCCGGGTTAAGCGCTCAAACTCCACACCACCATCAATCACCGGCATGATGGCCGGCCAGGAAAAACAGGCAGCAGAAGCTACCGTTCCCCGACACACACACACCAACACTCACACCCCAGCACACACACACACTCAACCCACTATATTAAACACACACACCTCAAACACACACGATAGAGAAAAGTTAGAAAAAACAAAGTTTAAAGTACTCACTCGACACCACTCCACACCCCTGCTCCCACAAACGCTCACGCATGCGCACGAGAGAGAGAGAGAGAGAGAGAGACTTTTGACTTTTAAAAAAAGGCTTTATTGTACAATTCAAAAATGCAAGAACACCAATATCACGGCCCCAAGTGTGTAGAGAGAGAGAGTTTGAGAGAGTTTTAAAAAATGCCTTTATTGCACAATTCAAGAAAATGTAAGAGCACCATTATCATTCCACCAAGTGTCTCACATTGGAAAAGTGCAAACATAAGTCATCCCCCTCCCCCACACAACACAAAGTATTCCCTGCAGTCCACCCATTCCACATTGCCAGTGGCAGGAGTCTGAGTCTTCCTTGTAGTCCGTGCAAAGACGAGTCACAGGCCTCCAGTTCTTAAGCAAGGCCAAGCCCCCTTCCTCCGGCAGCAGAGATAGCGCTGTGCGGCCGCAGCCAGTTTCGTTGCACGTCCCAGAGACATTGTCCTCATCTCAGATGGATTGTAGTGCTTAGACCATGCAGGATTTTCAAGCAAGTCATCTTTGCAGCAGGCTCGTCCAGATTGTAGAAAGAAAACGTTGGGGCATCCATGCCCTGCAGGCGAGTAAAGATCCAGTTCCGTGACAGTCAATTACAGTCAGTTAGAAATGTCATATAAAAGTCTGATCGAACAATATCCCAAAAATGTGTTAAACAGGCAGAGGCACGACCGCCATTTATTCCTTCTGTCGGGCGCGCTTGACCCCTGTCCCCCCTGCTGCTTTACGCAGGGCTGTCAGGTGTTTCTTGAGGCGAAAACGTTTCCTTTCATCCAGGAGGTCAAGACCAACCTGCCTTCTTAGCACATTAACAGACTTAATGAATTTATCAGTGTCACTGAAGTAGTCAGTGACTTTAATGGCCTTGTTATAGGTTTCATCCAGAAAAGCATTTATTTCTTCCAGTGAATACAAACTCGTGTTTGTACTGCATTTTGCCTCAATAGACTCAGTATTAGACACAGTGTCGGGATCAGATTCCATTTCCTCGTCAGCACAACTCAGCTGACTGTTTGGTTCATCTGGCCCAGTGGATTCATCATGGGCCACATTTTCCTGGACGCCACCCACAGCAGCTGACTGTCATTGTTCCGTCCCCTGCTGTGAAACGGTAGCAGCCTCCGGAAGCACAGCCGCTGATGTCACACAGCGAGATTCTGACGCACCATCAGTGACAGTTTGGGCGCCACCACCAGCGACGCTCCCGGCCGTAAGCTGGGCTGTGGGCACCACAGCTGGACTGTCCACAGACACAGCGGCAGGCTCCGGAGCAGGACCAGCGGAAGCCCCCGCAACGTCGTCCGTAGTAGCGGTGGGAGCGGAGGCCGCGCCGGCAGCCTCAGCTGCGCCGTAAGGCCCCGCCACGCCATCCGCAGCAGCAGCGTGAGCGGAGAGCGCACCACCGGCACCAGCCGCGGCTCCATCAGAGCTCCCCGCCCGCTGCCTGTGCAGACAAGCAAACCGTTTATGGCCCACGTCTCCACACTCAAAACACTTCATCTGTCCTGAGCTCGCGTACACCATATAGGAGCCGTCCCCGTGTTTGACCCGGAAGGACACTTCCAGAGTCGCAGTTGGCGAGTCCAAAAACATGAACACCTGTCACCTGAGTGATTTCACATGGTTTAACTTGGTGTCCTTGCATCCTAAAGTCAGAGTTCTAAACAGGCCCGCAAACTTCCCAAATCTGTGGAGCTCCGTCGCCAACTGCTCGTCAATGATGAAAGGTGGAACACCTGAGACGGTGATACGCGTTGATGGGACAGATAAGGGGGACACCTGTACATACGTTTCCCCGATAACCACACCGCTTGCAACCAGTGTGTGGACATCCTCTTCAGCAGCCAGAAATGCAACTACAGCTCTATTCATTCGGGATGCAAAGCAGATCGCATCATGGCCCACCTGCTCGGCCACAGCCAGAAGCACCTCCTCCACAGTAACAGTGCTGTCCGGGGGAACGATCCGCACCCCCTGGTGGATAGACGGAGGTGGCTTTTCCAAGGTCGCCATCCTCCACCCAAAAAAACAAAAACTGAAAATGCGGCCAGTAGTAGAGAGATTTTTGATTTTTCAACACACCTTTATTGTCACAAGTTCAACAGAAAAACACAACAATTAAAACAACTAAAAGAAGCAATGAAAAGTAAAATGACTCACTGACAAGAAATCAAAGACATAAGTAATCAAACAAGGAAAACTAAAAAAAAACTTGCTTCTTACATCAGGACCATACCATAGGTAATTTTCCCCTCCTTAACACAACACAGGATATGCTTAAAGCACCACATAGCCTCAAAAGTTTCAACATTTTGTGTCAGATGATAGTAATTGTAATCAATCACTAGTCGAGCCTTGATCATGTCAACCAACGTGTCTTTTACATTACAATCCAGCATTTGTTCAATTTTTCTTTTCCTACTAACATAAATAGCCATTTTAGCCTGACCCAGGATGAAATTTAAAAGTTCACTCTTTTTCTTAGTCCTCTGTCTATATGGAAAGCCCAAGATAAAAATCTGCAGGGAAAAGACTTCTCCAAACAGATAAAACAGCTTCCCCAAAAAAACAAACAACAATTGCAGTCTGTTACAGTCCAGAAAACAATGGAACACAGTTTCTTTCTGAGGACAAAATGGACAAACCTCAACAACATTTGGGTTTAAAAGAGAGATAAAAGCATTTACAGCCACAGCACCATGAAAAACTCGCCATTGTAGGTCTCCAACCTTCTTAGTTAATGGTGGTTTATAGAGTGCTCTCCAGGCAGGCCTCACCTCTGGACCCAGACCCAAGTGTTTCCTCCATGGTGTATCAGTTCGACCTTTTAACTTATTCACATTTAGAATTTTCACCAAAAGTCCATACATTTTTTTACCAGGAGAGTCACAAATGTTAATGTGTTCAGAGTTTAAAAACACACCAGCGCCATCTTTAAAATCAGGAGATAAAACACTAAAAGGAAAAGGTTCATCAGCAGTTTGCACAGAGTTTTCGCAGTGTAAAAAAATAGCAGAGTGTTCTTCTGCGGACAGGCAGTCTCTCCAATCTTTCAACAAGTTCATTATAACTCTGACTGAAGAAACGCCAAGAGCCGAGCACAGGGCAACAGCATTGTCCAAGTTAGGACCACATAAATTCACCAAATGTCCCAGCGTTGTAACCTTTGCAGAAATGAACTTTTTTAAAACAGAAGGTCCTAAAACATTGCCCACATCAAAACGGGTTCCGAACACAAGTGGTTCCTTTAAAAGCCAGAAAGACGACAAGGAAGCCTGGGGAGAGTTCTTTTTAAAAAGTCCCCAGATTTTAAAAGTACTTTGGTAAAACTGGGGAAGTTCTGGGAGTTTTTGGCTCCTTAAGTCCATTAAAAACAGTGACTCCTCTAGTCCAAGCCCTCCACAGCGAGCCAGGACAGCCCTGGCAATAGGTCTCCACACAAGGTCGAGGGGGCCACTCAGCAGTCGCTGAATGAACTGCAGGCGAAAGACCGCCCCCCTGCTGGCCAGATGGATGAGCCCTTGACCACCTTCTTCCCTCGGTAAAAACAGGATGCTCTGTGGAACCCAGTGAAGACGGTCCCAGAAAAAGTCCACGACTATAGATTGCGCTCTGGCCAGCAAATTGGGTGGAGGGTCCAGACAAGACAGTCGATGCCACAGCATTGAAGCAATCAAGTTGTTGATGATTAAAACATGACCTCTGAAGGACAAGTTTGGCAGAATCCATTTCCATTTTTTTAGTCTTCCTTCAACTTTTTCTAAAAAACACTCCCAATTTTTCCCGGTAAAAGTCTGATTTCCTAAAAACACACCAAGATATTTAAAACCACCTTGTGTCCACGAAAGGACATCAGGTAGGGCAATTTTTTGTGGTCTCCCCCCCACCACAACAGCTTCACTCTTACCCCAATTCACTCTCGCTAAGGAGCACTTACCAAAAAAATTAACAGTTCTTAAAAGGTAGTCTACATCATTTTGATTTCTTGTAAAAACAATATCATCAGCATATGCTGACACTTTAAAAACAGAGTCAGAGTTGGGGACTTTAAAACCAGTGAGGCCTTGCCTTAGTTTACAAAGGAGGGGCTCAATGGCAAGAGCGTACAGCATACCTGAGAGAGGGCAGCCCTGTTGGACACCCCTCTCAACTTTGAAAGGAGCACTCAAACCACCATTATTCTTAAGAATACTCTCAATGTCTCTATGCAAACTCGGTCAAACGCCTTTTCTTGGTCTATTGAAATGAGACCAAGTTCCTTGACCAATGAGCTGGAGAGGTCCAGAACATCACAAATTAAAAAAATGTTGTCTGTAATCAACCTACCAGGTACACAGTAGGTCTGGTCTACATGTATGACCTGCTCCATCACCTTCTTCAGTCTGTTAGCTAACACTTTGGAGAGAATTTTGTAGTCAGTACAGAGGAGGGCCACTGGACGCCACTTTTTAATGTCTTTCAAGTCACCTTTCTTGGGAAGGAGGGTGAGGATTGCTCTCCTACAACATAGGGGCAGGTGACCCTTCCACAGACTGCCAGACAGTACTTCCAGCAAGTCCTCACAGATCTCAGACCAAAACGTTTTGTAGAACTCCGTTGGCAGACCGTCTATCCCTGGGGCTTTTCCACACTGAAGAGATTGGACAGCCACTGCTAGTTCTTGCAAAGTGATCTCACTCTCCAGCTCTGCATTCATACCAGCCATCACCTTCGGCAAGTCTGTCAAAAAATGACTCAGCACATGCGGTTTCTCAACAAACTCTTTCTTAAAGAGATCTTTATAGAAAGCAGCTGCAAAGCGACAGATCTCTGCAGACTCATGGATCAGCCGCCCGTCTTCGGAGCTGAGAGAGTGGATCATCCTCCTCTGACAATTCTTCCCCTCCAAACCAAAGAAAAAATGAGATGGAGCGTCCATTAGTGCGATGTTCTGGAACCTACTGCGCACCACAGCACCCCTAGAGGCCACGCCCAGTAAGTCAGTTAAAACAGACGTTTTGCCATTGAGGGCCTCAAAATGTCCTCTTTCTCCTGTGGAGCCTGCCAAAGACTGCAGCTACACTACTTCTCTCTCCAGGTCCCTGACAGACCTGGCCAAGTCTCCAGAGACATTGCGAGTATACTGTAGGCACAGATTCTTTATTTGACTCTTCCCTACATCCCACCACTGCTGCAAAGAACTAAAATTTGATTTTGCTAATTTAAAATTACTCAAAAAAAACCAAAAAAACCCAACATAAAAGCAGTTTTAAAACTATTATCCGATAAAAGTGATGTGTTAAAATGCCAGTAAGCACTACTGCACTTTATATTCTTGATAAAAACACAAAACTGAACCAGAGGGTGATCTGTAAAGCCAACAGGGACAATAAAAGCACTTTTAAAAATGCTAAAATGGTGCTTAAAACTGTAAACCCTATCTACAGTGGGGTAAAAAAGTATTTAGTCAGCCACCAATTGTGCAAGTTCTCCCACTTAAAAGATGAGAGAGGTCTCCAATTTTCATCATAGGTATACCTCAACTATGAGAGATAAAATGAGAAAAAAAAAATCCAGAAAATCACATTGAAGGATTTTTAATGAATTAATTGGTAAATTCCTTGGTAAAATAAGTATTTGGTCAATAACAAAAGTTCATCTCAATACTTTGTTATATACCCTTTGTTGGTAATGACAGAGGTCAAACGTTTTCTGTAAGTTTTCACAGGTTTTCACACACTGTTACTGGTATTTTGGCCCATTCCTCCATGCAGATCTCCTCTAGAGCAATGATGTTTTGGGGCTGTCGCTGGGCAACACAGATTTTCAACTCCCTCCAAAGATTTTCTATGGGGTTGAGATCTGGAGACTGGCTAGGCCACTCCAGGACCTTGAAATGCTTCTTACGAAGCCACTCTTTCATTGCCCGGGCAGTGTGTTTGGGATCATGCTGAAAGACCCAGCCACGTTTCATCTTCAATGCCCTTGCTGGTGGAAGGAGGTTTTCACTCAAAATCTCATGATATACGGACCCATTCATTCTTTCCTTTACACGGATCAGTCGTCCTGGTCCCTTTGCAGAAAAACAGCCCCAAAGTATGATGTTTCCACCCCCATGCTTCACAGTAGGTATGGTGTTCTTTCTCCTCCAAACACGACAAGTTGAGTTTTTACCAAAAAGTTCTATTTTGGTTTCATCTGACCATATGACATTCTCCCAATCCTCTTCTGGATCATCCAAATGCTCTCTAGCAAACTACAGACGGGCCTGGACATGTACTGGCTTAAGCACGGGGACATGTCTGGCACTGCAGGATTTGAGTCCCTGGCGGTGTAGTGTGTTTCTGATGTAGCCTTTGTTACTTTGGTCCCAGCTCTCTGCAGGTCATTCACTAGGTCCCCCCATGTGGTTCTGGGATTTTTGCTCACCATTCTTGTGATAATTTTGATCCCACGGGGTGAGATCTTGCGTGGAGCCCCAGATCGAGGGAGATTATCAGTGGTCTTGTATGTCTTCCATTTTCTAATAATTGCTCCCACAGTTGATTTCTTCACACCAAGCTGCTTACCTATTGCAGATTCAGTCTTCCCAGCCTGGTGCAAGTCTACAATTTTGTTTCTGGTGTCCTTTGACAGCTCTTTGGTCTTGGCCATAGTGGAGTTTGGAGTCTGACTGTTTGAGGTTGTGGATAGGCGTCTTTTATACTGATAACAAGTTCAAACAGGTGCCATTAATACAGGTAACGAGTGGAGGCCAGAGGAGCCTCTTAAAGAAGAAGTTACAGGTCTGTGAGAGCCAGAAATCTTGCTTGTTTGTAGGTGACCAAATACTTATTTTACTGAGGAATTTACCAAATAATTCATTAAAAATCCTTCAATGTGATTTTCTGGATTTTTTCTTTTCTCATTTTGTCTCTCATAGTTGAGGTATACCTATGATGAAAATTGGAGACCTCTCTCATCTTTTAAGTGCGAGAACTTGCACAATTGGTAGCTGACTAAATACTTTTTTGCCCCACTGTAGTCTAGCTAAGGACAGAGTATTGTCCTTGCTATGGCTCTACATGTACTGTCTAGCCTTACCATGAAAATTTCTCCACACATCACACAGCTCATGAGCTTCTATAAGACCCTTTAGACTTCCCTTGGATGCAGCATGTGGCTCTGGGAGATTCCTGTCCATGAAAGGATTTTCTGTACAGTTAAAATCACCTCCCACAAATAAAAAGTCATCATTACTGCAATTTTTGATCATGTCATTTAAAATATTTAAAAAGGCCAATCTTTCTGTGCCTACGGTTGGAGCATGCACATTTATAAAAACAACTTTCACATTCTCATAAACAGCTTGAACTTTTAAAATGTGGCCTGCAATTATCTCATCAATGACATAAGAAAGTGGAATAAAATCTCGAGAAAATAAAATACCCACTCCACCACTGCTGCTACTTTTGTGACTGAGGATAACTTCCCCTTGAAATTCCCTCCTCCAGTCAGCAGCATTGTCCTCAGAACTATGAGTTTCCTGAACAAACAGAACATTAATTTTCTTACATTCTGCAAGAGTAAAAACACACGCTCGCTTGGACTTTTTACTTGCTCCATTGATATTGAATGTGCCAAAATTAAAACTACATGTGTGTATAAGAGGGAAAAACCAATACAACAGAAAAGAAAGAATGAGCAATAAAAAACTAATCATCCTGGGCAATTTGGTTCTTAACCCCTTGCACTCTGGTCAATTTCCCTATAAACGCCAAAAAATAATGTGCCCAAATTAAATCCAAAGCTGTTCTTCAGTCCTTTGCAGCATCTTCATGGGATTGGTCTCATTTAAAAGAAAACACTTTGAATATTTTGGCAAAACAGTCATAATCTCTCTAAGTGCTCCGGCCACTGAGTTACAGTCATCTAAACATACTGAACTTGAAGAAAATAAATTTGGCCTGGGTGTTTTTTTGGATACAAATGCTTGCAAATAACACACAGCTTCAGATCTGGGCTGGAAAATGCAACAGAAATGTAGAACCAAGTATTATCCAGCTGAGGTCCAAATTTTGTAACAATACCACAAAAAATGAATATATTACACAGCTTTTTCCTCAGGTAGTTCCCAGGCGTTTTGGAACTGTGCCAAATTGTGCCAAATGGCACAGTTTGGAAAAACGTCTGTAACTTTTGAATGATTCAATGTAGAAGCTTCATTTTGGGCTCTAATGAAAGGTCACACTCAGGGCTGTGTCTGTGTGTGTGTGTGTGTGTGTGTGGGTTGTCCCCCCCCTCGCTACAGAGGACGGAGATCAGCCATCGCTACATGACGGATTACACTCGGATGTGGCGATGTGGCCACAGTGGCGCAGTCACCGTGGCTTCCCTCCCCCCGCTACTGTGTGTGTGTGTGGGGGGGTTGTCCCCCCCCCTTGCTACAGAGGACGGAGATCGGCCATCGCTACATGATGGATTACACTCGGATGTGGCGATGTGGCCACAGCGGCGCAGTCACCGCGGCTTCCCCCCCCCCTCGCTACAGAATAGTAGCGGGGGGGGGGGCGTTCACGGTCCGGAGGCGGCGAACGAACCGTGTACCGCGGCGCACGCACTTCAGACATCGTGCGCCGCACAGTTGTAATTTACCGATCGGTCAAAAGCCATTTTTGATTACAATTTTCAGGGATAAAGAATAATTTGGCTTATAACGCCTTACCTCTTCACAGCCACATTGTCCTGGCAAACTTCTCTTCCTCATTGTCAGGCGAACGAGACGCTGGTCCGCTCGTGGTTCTGGTCTCGCGACCTGGTCAAAACATAATTCCATGATTGCGGTTTTGGCGAATGATTTACGACCTTCGTCGTCGGCCTCCGTCGGTCTATGATGACCATATAAGAGAATCCTAAACACTCTGCTGGAATTAAAAAAAAAAAAATAAAACACCGCCTGTGGCTGCTGTAGCAGTCTCTCTTCACCCAGCTTTAGACAAAACAGCTCAGCAAACTTCTGTGCTTCAATTGGCTCGCTGCGTTGGTAGGTGGGTCCTTCTTGCTAGGTTTTCAGTCATTGGTTCTTCAAGGTTTCAGAAACCCAATTCAAGGCTCTTATTAGTCGAATGAGAGGTCAATCATATTCAATCTGTTCGCGGCTGTGTCTGAAGTGGAAGAACTTTTTTTTTTTTTTTCAGTGCGCTCTCGTGCACCCTTGTGCGCTCGAGGACGCACGAGAGCGCCCTCGTGCGCTCTGGGACACAGAGACTTGCCCGCCAGCGGTACAATGGAGTGCAAGAGGTTAACTTTTAGTACAAGCTTTTTTAGTCTGTAGATCTCCTGATCAGTGAAGCTTTCCTGCTCAAGCTCTCCCCTATTTTTCATGTAGGCCCGAGCAGAGTCAGCAAAATGTTTTAGGTCAGGGAAAAAAGTTTTCAACTTTAACCATCCTGGATCCCTTAATGTCCTGCAAAAACTTTTGTATTTTTGTGAAGGGGTTACCACCTCCACTGGCCATATCATCGCTGCTCAAAGCCGCCGCATCGCCAGATGGTCCCGCGGCACCCAACGGCAAGGCCGCACCAGTGGCTTCCCCCGGGTAATCACCCCCCACTCCCTGAGGGCATGATCGAATCACATGCCCCTCCATTCCACAGCCAAAACACTTCATATTATCAGAGGTGACATGGATGGTATAATCAAAGCCGTCAATCCGGTACTTTGGTTGACGCTGAGGTTGAGGCTTTCCTCGCTATTCTTTAAAATCATGAGCACCTGTCATCTAAAAGACATGACATGTTTTAAATGCGGGGACTTACAACTGAGAGGGATGTGTTTAATGGGGGACAAAAGCTGCCCGTATCTCGACAGCTCCTTCTCCAACAGATTATTCTTTAAAAACGGTGGGACATTTGATACTGTGATTCTCTTTGCGGGATTTACCAGAGACAGAACAGGAACCAGTGTGTCTTTAATTACAACTCCGCTCTCCACCACCTGATTAACTTTTTCAACACTGTCCAGGAAAATTACCACGGCATTATTCATTCTGGAAGCAGACTTGACGCTTTCATAGCCCACCACCTCCCCCACAGCCAAATTACATTCTTCCACTGAGCAGCTGACAGCCGGAGCCAGTTTGACAGCATGCCGGCGTGTCAGCTTCTCGAACCCGGAGCCTCGCTCCAAAACCATGCTTACCAGCAAAGCTGGCAGCAGAAACCCCCCTCCCAGAACACCTACCCCACTCCAGCTATAGAAAACAACGAAACTTATGATTATTTAACAAAAAAACACCTTAAACACATAAAGATAGAGAAAAGTTTTAGACAACTCACTCACGCTGTCACACGCTCCCAGCTCGCACTCACGACCACGCCCACTCAGAGAGAGAGAGAGAGAGAGAGAGAGAGAGACAGACAGAGAGAGAGAGAGAGAGAGAGACAGAGAGAAACACCTCTAGCTATTCTAAAATGAAACTCCTCATGTAACCCCCAGACCGAGTTCAGAAGCACAGGCTAATTGAGGTCTGAGGTTGAGGCCCCACCCACGTGACCTTCCACATGAGTAAAATGTGTTTTGTGCTATTTTTATTATTTTAGGTGGTATTCTTCAGAATTCTCAATGAGATGCAGCCTTCTTCATTGGCATTTAGGAAAGACAAACATGTAAAAAGAGTCTAGTCTATTTACCTTAATGTTTGTGGGAATGATCAAAAGTCACCTCAGTCACTTCGATTCATTACTGGTCAGAAAACTCAATAAAAGACCACACATTGTGTAATTATGGTTTGATCCAAGAAAAGAGATTACAGAACATTTGTTTCACTTCAGTATTTCAGCCAAATGATTCATCATTTTATTTAATGCTGATGGGGAGGCATGCAGGGTTCTGGCCATCCATCCATTTTGGTGCTAATGTTTGTATGTTCAAAGAGATCCAATGCAGTTCTCATTAAGCTGTAGGTGAGTGTGAACACAGGAAACAGTGGTTGTAACACAGAAACAGCACTGCAGTGAAACATAATGCTTTAAAATTACACCTACCATGTATAGACTGACAGAAAGCTACAAGTAAAGGCACCTTTAGAGTTCAGGGATTTGAAAACATACATGCTGTTAAACTGCTGCAGGCAGAGCCAACTCTCTGAGAAACCCATTTCCCCTGCCACTGCTGCCAAGGCCATTGTGTAAGTCCAAAAGGAAAATAAATAAATATTACTGTCCCAGTGGATGACATGTCTTGAGGTTTTTGATATTGTGCTGTTGTTTTTGTTATGTATAGTGTAGCTGTGACTCACTGAGGAACAATTTTTTTACCTTGAAAATAGCAGGGTTTTTTTTTTAAAGTTTTTAAAAAAAATCTTAATCAGAATAATTTTAATTTCTATATTAAGATGAGATGTGTCATTTAAAAAAAACAACAACTAGGGAATACTACTCATGCTAACAGGCAAAACCATTGATAAGAGATGCTTAAATCTTTTTTAAGTTAATGTTTTCATGGGATATAAATTTTTCTGAAACAGCTCAAATCATAATTCTGTCCTCGTGTCAATCTCTTCTATTTTCTTTTGCTCTTCCAACCCCTGTATTCTCTGCCCCTGCCACGTTCTGAGCATGGGGGGATTCCACTGGGCTCAGGTTGTCTGCCTTTTTTTTCATATTTGTACTGAGTTGTCGTTTGGAGTTGTCATTTATCCTATATTGTTTCTCAGTATGATTTATTTTCCCGTTTATGTTCATTGCAGTTTGTTTATTACATTTTTTAGGTTACTGGGCCTTATTCCCTACCATCTTATTCTATTGGTATCCTGCTGTCTTCTCTCTCTTTCGGGGTTGACAGCTGTCAGTGGCTTTCTGGGGTTTCGCTCTGCGTGGGCGTGGCCCTGTCAGCTGTTGGCTCCAATTGTGCCTTCTCTCTCATCATTCCCAGCTGGTCCAAATTGTTTCTTTGTTTTCTCCTACCCACTCAGGTTTACCACACCTGTTTCCACTTACTTAACTTTGTGTCTAGCCTTATTTAAGGGGCTGCACACTTTTGTCCGGCACAGCGCCCTACTTTCTTCTCGCTTCTACTACACGTAAGTTCCTTGTAATTCTCCTGTGTACCTAGTTCTGTCTCCAGGTTTAGCCGGCGATCTCCTCACATAAGCAGTTTGCTATTTTTGCTTGCCAGCATTTTCCTTATTCACTAGTGTTGTAACGCTGTGTTTTCTCCAATAAATTCGCAAAATCACAGCCTGCGCATGGATCCCTTTTTCCTGCCCTGAAGGGCAATTATGACAGTCCCTCACTCTTTGTTACACTATTTTTATCTCTTTTCTCCCTCATTGTTTCTCACTATTTATATCTCTCCATCTCCCTCTCTCTGTCTCAATGAAGTGTGAAATAAAATTAATATCAAGGAGATTAGGTCCCTGAAGCATCTGATAAGAATCTGCTCTGATTTTAGGGTTTTAGGGTTTGAGTCTGATATTTTATAACATATTAAGTTTGTCTCATTACTTATCTTCTTTATTAAACTCTGCCAAGAACCATTTATCTTTTGGTGCCATTTTTCAGTGCATCTCTGTGTTAGCAGGACTGCACATAAACTACTTACCTGATCTCAAGATTTTTGTAAAAAGGCCACTAGGAAAAAAAAAAAACTACAAAAAAACAAAAAAAAACTAGAAAAGCACTCATAGAGCACATACCTCCGCCAAGGCTCCTTCCGTTTCTCATGTATCACCTCCAAAATGTAATGGGTTTGTGTTTAGGCCTATAGCCACTTGTGAAAATTGCATCAAAGTCTGTCCATCAGTTTTGGAGTGTTGTTGCTAACACACTGTGAGAAGATAAGAGCCTTGGCTGAGGTATGCATTCTCAGATCATCACTAAAATATAATGAGTTCCTCTCTAGCCCAAGAACCACCTCTGGTGAAAACTTCATCCAAATCCATCCAGTAGTTTTTATGTAATCCTGCTGCGCAAACACAAACAAAGCCCTTGGTGGAGGTATGCACTCTCAGATCATCACCAAAATCTAATCATCTGTTCCCCGTGCCATTACACACCTTTCCTGAAAATTTCGTCCAAATCCGTTCATAACTTTTTGAGTTATGTTGGTAACAGACAGACAGACAGACAGACAGACGGACAAACCCCGGTAAAAACATTACCTCCTTGGCGGAGGTAACAGTACATTTTAAAGTGAATCCAAATCAAGGGGCAGATATTTTTTTACCTTATTTTTTAATGCTGCCTTCTTTCTTTCTTTCTTTCTTTCTTTCTTTCTTTCTTTCTTTCTTTCTTTCTTTCTTTCTTTCTTTCTTTCTTTCTTTCTTTCCCTCCCATTTTTACTAATTTCCGTTTATGTAGGAAACTTGAAGATTAAAAACTGAGATACAGTGCATCTGGCAAGTATTCACAGTGCTTTACTTTTTTCACATTTTGTTATGTAACAGCCTTATTCCAAAAGGGATTAAATTCATTTTTTTCCTCAAAATTCTACACACAATAACCCATAATGACAATGTAAAAAAAGTTTGGGCTTTTTTTTAGATTTTTGCAAATTTATTAAAAATAAAACGCGAAGGAATCACATGTACATAAGTATTCACAGCCTTTGTTCAATACTTTGTTGATGCACCTTTGGCAGCAATTACAGCCTCAAGTTTTTTTGAATATGATGCCACAATCTTGGCACACCTATCTTTGGGCAGTTTCGCCCATTCCTCTTTGCAGCACCTCTCAAGCTCCATCAGGTTGGATGGGGAACGTCAGTGTACAGCCATTTTCAGATCTCTCCAGAGATGTTCAATTGGACTCAAATCTGGGATCTGGCTGGGCCATTCAAGGACATTCACAGAGTTGTCCTGAAGCCACTCCTTTGATATCTTGGCTGTGTGCTTAGGGTCGTTGTCCTGCTGAAAGATGAAACGTTGCTCCAGTCTCAGGTCAAGAGCGCTCCGGACCGAGTTTTCATCCAGGATGTCTCTGTTCATTGCTGCATTCATCTTTCCTTCTATCCTGACTAGTCTCTCAGTTCCTGCCGCTGAAAAACATCCCCACAGCATGATGCTGCCACCACCATTGGCATGGTTATGAGCAGTGCATGGTTTCCTCCAAACATGACACCTGGCATTCACGCCAAAGAGTTCAATCTTTGTCTCAGACCACAGAATTTTTTTTCTCATGGTCTGACGGTCCTTCAGGTGCCTTTTGACAAACTCCAAGTGGGCTGCCATGCGCCTTTTACTAAGGAGTGGCTTTCATCTGGCCACTCTACCATAAAGGCCTGATTGGCGGATTGCTGCAGAGATGGTTGTCCTTCTGGAATGTTCTCCTCTCACCACAGAGGAAAACTGGAGCTCTGACAGAGTGACCATTGGATTCTTGGTCACCTCCCTGACTAAGGTTCTTCTCCCCCAATCGCTCAGTTTAGATGGCTGGCCAGCTCTAGGAGTCCTGGTGGTTCCGAACTTCTTCCATTTAAGGATGATGGAGGCCACTGTGCTCATTGAGACCTTCAAAGCAGCAGAAATTTTTCTGTACCCTTCCCCAGATTTGTGCCTCAAGACAATCCTGTCTTGGAGGTCTATAGACAACTCCTTTGACTTCATGCTTGGTTTGTGCTCTGACACGCACTGTCAACTGTGGGACCTTATATAGACAGGTGTGTGCCTTTCCAAATCATGTCCAATCAACTGAATTTACCACAGGTGGACTCCAATTAAGCTGTAGAAACATCTGAAGGATGATCAGTGGAAACAGGATGCACCTGAGCTCAGTTTTGATCTTCATGGCAAAGGCTGTGAATACTTATGTACATGTGATTCCTTAGTTTTTTAAGGCTGTGAATACTTATGTACATGTGATTCCTTAGTTTTTTATTTTTAATTAAATTAGCAAAAATCTCAATTTTTTTTTTTCACATTGCCATTATGGGGTATTGTGTGTAGAATTTTTTGGGGAAAAAATGAATTAATCCCTTTTGGAATGAGGCTGTAACATAACAAAATGTGGAAAAAGTGATGCGCTGTGAATACTTTCCAGATGCAGTGTATATTTCATTAATGGGGGTATAGTCACTTTATTCATCATACTGCCTAAAGTAATTTTAAAGTAATTGTAACTATTATAGTATATAACCCAACAGCACACATACATCGGGAATATACATCTTATAGAGGTTGTTTGCACACTGGCAAGACACTGACTAAATGTCAGCATTAGGTCAGAGACCTAAACATTTTAATCTTTCAGCTGTTCCCTTTCAGGGTCTGTACTTTTGATTTGGCTAGGAATTTATATGGTCTTTAGCATGACCATGTCATGAACCCAGAACTTTCCAGCTGTGGGGTGCATGCTCTACCTCTAGACCATAACTCCAGTATAATGCATCATTAACTTAAAAAGTCAAATCAGAGATTTCTAACTCCTTGGTTCAACACAGAAACACGTAACTTAAAACAGAAGACTTGTCAATTAGAAAGAAAATGGTGCTCGACTAATTTAGATGAAATCTATTTAGCTTGGAGAAATCATCTTTTAATTTATAAAAAAATAATCTCTTAGAAAAGCTAGAACAAGTTATTTTTCTGCATTAATGGAAGAGAACAAGAATAATTCCAGGTTTCTTTTCAGCACTGTAGCCAGGCTGACAAAGAGTCAGGACTCTGTCAATCCTAACATTCCCTTAGAACTTACTAGTCAGGACTTTATGAACTTTTTCAAAACCAAAATTTCATCTATCAGAGATAAAATCAGTCAGATTCTTCCCACCATTAACTTAAATACAGTAATTACTACAACTCCTTCAACTGATATCTGTTTGGATGAGTTTACTCCAATTGACCTTTTAGAGTTAGATAAAATAATTTCCTCATGCAAGCCTTCAACTTGTCTTTTAGACCCTATTCCTACCAGGTTATTTAAAGAAGCCTTCCCATTAATTGGTAGCTCTGTTCTTCAAATAATCAATTCTTCATTAACATTAGGCCATGTACCGCAGGCTTTTAAAACTGCTGTAATTAAACCCTTACTCAAAAAGTCAACGCTGGATCCAGGAGTTTTAGCTGATGATAGACCAATCTCTAATCTCCCTTTCATTTCAAAAATCTTAGAAAGAGTTGTTGCTACGCAATTATTTGACCACTTGCAGGGAAATGGTTTATTTGAAGAGTTTCAATCTGGGTTTAGAATCCATCATAGTACTGAAACAGCCTTAGTGAAGGTCACTAATGACCTCCTTATCACATCTGATAATGGACTTGTTTCTGTACTTGTCCTTTTAGACCTTAGTGCAGCTTTTGATACAATCATTCCTAATATTCTACTTGATAGATTAGAACACTATGTTGGACTTAATGGAACTTCGTTGCAGTGGTTTAGATCTTATTTATCTGATAGGCTCCAGTTTGTTCATGTCAATAATGAGTTTTCTTTCAACTCAAAGCTCAGTCATGGAGTTCCACAGGGATCTGTTCTAGGCCCTACTCTTTTTAGTTTATATATGCTTCCTGTAGCATCATCGTCCTCCTCAAAACCAAGACAAGATCACTTCTCTCCAGTTTACAGGAATTTCAATTTATTCATTACACAGGAATATCACCTTTCTGCCTTCTCAGGAATATCACTGGCTTTTTGCTGACTCATGCAGGCTTCTTCCAGACCTGACCAAAGATGCTTGCTTTCCCAGGACCCCAATGTAAACAATTGCCGCTTGCAGAGATTGTAAGGATCAGATTTTTGCTTTAAAGGCTCAAAGGAACATAAAACTCAGGAGACCAGACCTCTCAACATGAACACTGCATTGATAACGTACCTTTTCACAGGAAACCAATGTTTTTAAAAGAGTCATAAACCACTTAATCTGACAGTTTTATAGCCTATGCTGTCAGGCCTTCGCCAGATACTAAGGAAATCATCTACAGCTCAACAGTACCTCTAGCGGATACCTACGGAATGTGTTTTCAGTACGTAGGATGACTTTTAATTTGTTCTAAATATTAGTTTCTTTCAGCTTATCCTGGATCCTAAGGACACTGAAAATCATCCCCCTTATCACCAACCATGGTTTGCTGCATGTTCTGCTGTTCTAATCTTGATCTAAATGTGAATGCAAGTATTATAATTATGTATAAGAAATGTTATATTCATGAGTGATATTGGAGTAATGGTATAAATGCATGATCACCATATATTAGCCAAGTCATTTAATTTAGTTATATTTATATTGAGCATTTATCTTTAAGAACTGACTGTTGATTTTTCCCTCTGAAAATTCATGGGATGGTGTCTCCATTTGGTTGGCTGCTCTCAAACAAAGAAATGTTTTCACATTGGATAACAGCCATTTCAA